>CM055118.1:681990711-682600711 GCA_029206835.1 Rana muscosa | reverse complement strand
GGATCCTGTTTTTTCCCCCTTTTGGATACTTTGTACTTCCCAAAATATTTGGGATTTTTTTCTTATTATTATCCATTATATTTTTCTTTATCCACCAATTTAGCGCTTGTGACCTTTTGTTTTTTGCAGTGTGCAACAAAGATTGTTAAGCATCCAAATTATTAATACTGTATTTGGATTTAGCTAATAAAAACAAAAAATCCTGAGGTTACTCTTAGTTGAATTGAACTGTGTCCGTGCCTCACTGTGCCCGTGCCTCACTGTGCCCGATGCAGATTTTCATGCTACACCGGTGGCCATTCCAGTATTCAAAAGCCGCGCCGCCTCCTCGTCTGTGATAGGCGGAACACTCAATTTACCAGCATTCAGTGTTCCGCCTATCATGGTCATCCTCATAACACAGACGAGGATGAGAGGATGTCCGTGATAGGCTGAATACTGCCTGCTGTGAAATTGAGTGTTCCGCCTATCACAGACGAGGACTCGGGAGGCGCGGCTTTTGAACACTGCAATGGCCGCCGTCTGTCTGCATGACACGCTGATCAGGTAGGCAGACGGCGGCTGCAGCGAGTAGATGTAATTGGGGTAACGCTGCCCAGTGCCATTCCGGATACGCCCCCTGAAGTACTGCTACGGAAACTTTGAAGGGAAGGAAAGAAAAAAAAAAAAATTCTAAAAAAAAAAAATCGATTTTCTTCAAAACTGAATCGATTTGAGCTCAAAACTCGATTCAAGATTAAAAATCGATTTTTTTCCCAGCCCTAGGAAGGCCTATGTGTCTGCAGCGCTATCCAGGATCCGGAGACCCCCCGGTGTAGCAGTAAAATCCGTATACCATGAAAATCTGCATCAGGTACGGGCACAGTGATTGAAGCACGGGCACAGTTCAATTCAACTAAGAGTAACCTCAGGATTTTTTGTTGTTTTATTAGCTAAATCCAAATACAGTATTAATAATTTGGATACTTAATCTTTGTTGCACACTGCAAAAAACAACAAAAGGTCACAAGCGCTAAATTGGTGGATAAAGAAAAAAATATAATGGATGATAATAAGAAGAAAAAAAATCCCAAATATTTTGGGAAGTACAAAGTATCCAAAAAGGGGGAAAAAACAGGATCCAGCGCAGCAAGAAAAAATCCGTACCCAGAAGTACAAAATACACAACATGCACACAATATAATCTAGCGCTCATGGAACATACATTATTAACTATTGAAAACTCTTGAAGAATTGATAAAAAAGCTTAGTCCATTTATCACAATAAAGAGAGGGATCCAATCCCAAATGTGCAGAGGGCAAATGAATCTTAACTCTCCAGTTGCCAGTGGTGACAAACTTGTTAAACTTGCAGTGACATCCGTGGAGCAAGGAGGGGTTAAAAAAGTCAAAACAAAGCCTGTGGCATAATCTCCGTGTGAGCACAGTACCTTGAATGATGGACAACAGGCAGACCAGCGTGTGGAGGGCCCTCCAACCCAAAAGGATGCAGAGCCAGGATCGCAGCAAGGCTGGGACAGAAGGAATCACACACAGTTTCAAGAGTTTTCAATAGTTAATAATGTATGTTCCATGAGCGCTGGATTATATTGTGTGTTTGTTGCACACTGACTTTGCAGTTAGAGAAAGGGTTTGCCTTTGCAATTTTGTTTGTTGATGCACTTTAATATAATAAAAAAAAAAAAAAAAAAACCGAATCGTAAATCGAGTTTTTTTATTTAAAAAAAAAAAAAAAAAAAAAAAAAAAATCCCAGATTTTTTTTTGGGGGAAAATCGCCCAGCCCTAACTGTGCCTGAGGGAAAAGGGTGGGGGAGACTTACCGCTCTAGCCAAGGTAGAGGGCAAGGCCCCTTTCACACGTACGGACCGTATGTCCGCTTTTTCATCCATCTGTTTACGGATGAAAAAAGGGACATACATTGGTCCCTATGAGATCGCGGGTGTCAGCTGATGAAACATCCGCTGACGCTCAATCTCCTCCGTGTCCGCAATGCTCCGTTTATCTGGATAGAAAAATTCCTATTTTTCTATCCGTCTGCGGAGCAGATCAGATGAACACGGACAGACGGTCCATGTTCATCCGATCCCCCCATAGGGGAGAGCGGAGATCCGACAGGGCGGTCCCTGCACAGTGTGTGGGTACCGCCCTGTTATCCGCCGGCATCAACGGAGCAATCCCCGCTGAGCAAGCGGAGGTTCGCGGGGCAGATCATTACTGATCCGTCCCATGTGAAAGGGGCCTAACAGAGGCGGTTTGTGTTCTTTTTCTGCCTTGTGTCCTACTCATGTAGGTGGAGCTATAAGCCCAATGGTTGAGAAGAAGCTATGTCCATCAATGAACATAAAGGAAATATAGTTTTAATGACATATAATTCCATTGAATAAAAATAAAGTAAAAAAAGGTAAAGCTAAACACTAAACTACCCCCCCCCCCATATCTTTAATGCAGGGGGCACAGAAGATATCAGAAAAAGGGATTATAATGACAAGAATGATATGTCCAGTTTGGGGTTAAACTTCTGCTTTAAAATTAAAGGTCTGAAAGCATTTATATACTTACTGCCAGCATCCATTTTGGGAAGGGGCTTGCTGCTTTTAACTAAGCCACCTAGACAAGAGTAGAGGAAATTTAAAAAAACACACCAACATTAGATGGCACTAAAGACCAACTGAAAACTATGCAAGTTAGCAACATTTGTAAGGCCAGCCAACATCTTATGAATAACCAAAACAGGCTTTTTTTTTACCAACATATCCCAATGGCTCACTCACATCTTTGCTCTTTTTTTATTTTTTACCAAAAAGTCATCACCCAGTAAAGCACACAAACGTCTCCTGCATAGAGAAATGGGCTGACCTAGCAATCAGCTGCTCTACATTTTCACATTAGTAGTTGTATGCCAGCAGGAGAGAAATTCTGGACACATTTCAAGAGTCTCTAAATCCAACACTGTTTTTTTAGTTAGTGACTGGTTTCAATGTTTAAATCATTGGTGATCCCTCCCCGGCTGGCAGTCAGAAAGGAGCACTCGGTGGGAGCCCTGACCCCATAGGCTCGAGGGGCGGCCATCTTGCTACACCCGACCATAGGACTGCTGGGTCCCCCCCTTGCCCGTTTGAAACCGCTTCGCCCTACACATCACGGTCTGATTACTCTGGTATACAGGGCGGCTGGGCCTCCACCTCATTCATCTTGCCCTCCCCGTAATCCTCCAGTCACAGACTAGCAAGAAGTGTAGCGGCCATCTTGCTCCACCCGGACTCCGTGCTTCCCCTTGCCACTAGCCTTGCTCTGCCCCCTCCTCAGCCGCCAGTGCTGCCCAGGCTGCCATACCACTGTCCTGTAACACAAACACCGGCACTCCCCTGCGCCTGCTCCAATAAGACAGTAGCAACACAGCAAGCGTCTATTCCCATGTACGACACGGGTCGCACTCTCTGCTCTTCCACTCCACCTATGGGGATGCGTGGCTGAGGATGGACGGCTGAAGACATGTACTGCTGAGCATTGTGCTCTCCCGACGACCGCAGGCTGCGTTCCCAACCAATCACGCCCAATCTGCTGATGGCGGCTTCCAGCTCTACCGATTCCGCTGAACTGCAACAAGGTAATATCCAACGGTACCTGCTACGCACAGCCTCACTGGACTCCCGTACAGGGAAAGACAGGGCTTCGTCAGCCCGAACCCCAGGCAAACCAAAACTTCCTCCCCCGACTGCAGCAGCTTTCTCTGTCGGTGGGACCGGCCCAGGTGTACACCCGGCCCCTCCGATGGATCCCGCTACTCTTAGCGTGAACACGGCCTCAGCAGAGATGCTTTCCCGGGGCTCCACATCCGCTGCCGTACTTTCTGCTTTCCGAGCAGACTTTGATTCCTGGGCTTCCAAAATGGAAACTTCTCTCCATGTTGAACTAAATGCCCTCAAACAACGGGTTTCCGCGTCGGAGGTCACGGTTTCTGCTATGGCCACCACACAGGAGGACCATTCAGCCCGCATAACGGCGCTTGAAAATGCATCTACGGCTCACCTTTCCCGTCTACGGCAACACCAGCTCCGGATAGAAGATAGTGAGAACCGGAGCCGCAGGAACAACATCCAGCTGCAGGGGGTCCCGGAGGCTACATCGGGTACCGATCTCAAACCCACTGTCATCGCTATCCTCAATCAGGTCCTGGGCAGGGAAGTTACATCTCCCATTGAATTGGACAGAGTGCATAGAGTGGGAGGCATGGGGGGTGACCGCAGGGACCGCCCTCGTGACGTACTCTGCCGGGTGCACTACTATACCCTGAAGGAAGAAATCTTGCGCAAGGCCTGGCGCCTGGGGCCACTGGACTTTCACGGATCACCTATACACCTCTACCCGGACCTCTCCCGCAACACGCTGTACATGCAGCGAGCGGTCTGTCCTCTGCTGGACTTGATTTGCCAAGTACACTTGGGGCCACCCCTTCAGCATCAAAGTGACCCGAGAAGATAACCACAAATTTGTGCTGTCAGACCCGGACCAGCTTCCTGCCTTCTTCCTGTTCCTGGACCGGGACCCTATTGTCGTCCCGAACTGGTTGGACCCCCCAGATGACCGCCAGCGGCTACCGGGCCCTCCTATACAGCGTCGAGGACGCCCACAATCTAGATCGGTACCTTCCGGTCCTAGAGTACGGCGAGCCACGTCACCAGAAGACTGATCCAGACTCTGTCGTCTGAGACCTGAAATGGTTCTTTTTGCTATGTCCTTTTGTCCACCAGGTGGCTACAGTTCCTCTATGAGACTCCGGCCAGGTTTGCCTACGGTTTTCCCCATTTTGTTTTGTACTCACGGTTTTACTTGCGTATCCACCCCACTGACTCTTGCTCACCTTGTTATCTAAATGCTGCTAACGGTTTAGTTGTCTCACTTGGCACGGAGAATGTTTCCCTGCCCTCGGCTGGTACGGTTGTGCTTGCTGGGGCTCTGGAAAGGCGGTCGGTGGTGTTGATATGTTCTTTCACGGCATTGGCTCTACTGGCTGGCTTGGTGTTTCCCAGGCATAGCCCTTTGGCTTGTCCGGGGACCTCCGGGTCTTCCCTCGGGCTATGGACATCTATGTCCCTGGAGCTTGGGACTGGCTGGCCTTATCACTGACACCTTCTGTGCGTTTACACAGATATCTGAGCTAAGCCGTGACGACTATCATAGTTAATGCTGCTATAAATGTAGTAATTGGTGCTTCCAACCCTCGCATGCTTACGCGGGAATACCTGTGCCTTTATTCTGTCACCAGTTTGTGTACACCTTGTTCTGCGTTGATGTTATTTTTCTATGTAATTTTAAATTGTTTATTACACTCAAGCGTACCAATGGTATTAGTCTGACACTCTGCTCTTTTGTGACTAGGCAGTTGAGCATTAGATGCCACGGTCATTGGGTGTGTTACATTTACAGTTATGTTATATATGCCTGCTAGGTTGTCGGGATCACAACTCAGCTGTTCTAACCCCGTTCTCTCCCCCTAAATAGGATTGGCACAGTTCGTGCCTACTACGTGATATTTCACGAAGTGTTAAGTTTTTGCGCACACTTTAGTATTTTTGAGCCACCTTCCCCAGGTGCTCTCTATGTTCAATCTCTTCCCCGCCTCGCTCTACCTTCTCTCTTCCTCCCATGTTGTGTTTCCCCCCTTTTTTTCCCCCCGCTTTTCTTTTTTTCTTCTCTCTCTCCTTCCCCCCCTCCCCCCCCCCCCCCCCATCACGGCCCACACAGTGACCTCTCACCCTAGGTTACAATTCTGTTCCTACAATGTCAATGGGCTCAATATTGCCTCCAAAAGAGGACAAATCCTGTATCAAATGCACAAACGCCAAGTCAATGTGCTTCTTCTCCAAGAGACACATTTTCACTCTGCCTCCACCCCTTCTTGTTCCAGCAGATACTTCAACAGGTGGTTCCACAGCACTAGCCCAACCCAGAAAGCCAAGGGAGTGTCTGTGGCCTTCCATAAGACGCTCCCTATAGAGGTGCTTGACCATCTCTCGGACCCCCAGGGGAGGTATGTTTTTGTGAAATTCGTGTTATGGGGTACCAAATTTACGGTAGCTAACATTTACCTTCCTAATGTTAATCAAGTATCGGCCGCGTTACAATACTTGAGGATTCTGTCAGGATTCAGGGAGGGTAAGCTCGTATTGGGGGGAGATTTTAACACCCCTCTTGAACCACTTTTAGATTCCTCCACCTCGCGATCGTGCATCTCCTTCCCCAAACTGAGGGCTCTGAAACGGGCATTCTACGATCTGCGTCTAGTGGACGTTTGGAGAGTGCTGCACCCCACGGCCCGTAACTATACCCACTTCTCCCATGTTCATCACACCTATAGTCGCATAGACTACCTAATGAGTGACCATAGCTGTCTGGACTGGTCCCTGGAATGCACCATAGACCCAATGGTCTGGTCTGACCATTCTCCTATACACATGACATTCTCGCTCCCTTCCACTCCGATTAGGGAATGGTCATGGCGCTTGAACGATTCGTTGCTTACGAACCAGGAATGTGTGACAAGGGTTTCAGATACAATCTCTAACTTTTTTGCGGACCACGCTTTGGATACGACATCGTTGCCCTTTCAATGGGAGGCACTTAAGGCTGTCCTACGTGGTACCTTTATCCAAATGGGTACGCGTCTTAAAAAGGAGCGCTCAGCACAAACGATCCCCGACAGTGACAACGCTGGCGGGCGTTTCTAGGGCGCGATCACAACTTAGAGAACTTTATGAAGCCTCTGCACGCACATATGCAGATAAGCTCACTTCCCATCAATATAAGTTTCGAGATAAATGTGGTAGGCCGCTGGCTCGCTCCCTGCACCCAAAAGCAACCTCCGCCTTTGTGCCCCATATTCGGGGGGCACAGGGAGAAATGGTATCCTCGCCCACTAAGATGGCGGAGGAATTCAGGGACTTCTATCAGTCCCTGTACAATATCCCTAAGACTCAAGGGACAAGTTCCCCTTCTTCCGGGGTGGAAGACCAGCTGTCATATGTCTCGGAAACCGCGCTCCCTACATTAGACGATGACGTCATCGCTGATCTGGAAACCTCAATCACAGAAGACGAAGTTGCCAAAGCCATAGCGGGTACACCGAGTGGAAAGAGCCCAGGCCCAGACGGCTTCACTCCTAAGTTCTACAAACTTTTTGCCGCCCTCCTCACGCCCTTTCTAACTAAGGTGTTCAACTCTTTGTCGGAGGGTTCAATGTTCCCTCCACAAACACTTGAGGCCCACATATCCCTCATCCCAAAGCCAGGCAGAGACCCTACTCTTTGTGCAAGCTATAGGCCGATCTCCTTGATTGGGGTTGATTTGAAAGTCTTTGCTAAAATCCTAGCCAATAGATTACAACCATTGTTGCCTGGGATAATACACCTAGACCAGGTCGGCTTTGTGAGTGGCCGTGAGGCTAGGGACAATACCCTGAAGACCCTTCTTTTAACCAACTATGCCCGGTCCCACGATATCCCACTATGCCTCTTAACAGTCGATGCAGAGAAGGCATTCGACCGAGTAGACTGGCAGTTCCTTCGACTATCCCTGCAACAAATAGGCGTGGGAACCAATATGATGGCGAGAATAATGTCCCTTTACTCCTCTCCATATGCTAGGATTAGACTAAATGGCTCGCTATCTCCAGCCTTCTCTGTATCTAACGGGACGCGACAGGGATGCACACTGTCTCCCCTCCTCTATGTTCTCACTATGGAACATCTAGCTATTGCTCTACGTAACAATCCTTCTATCCAAGGCATAACAGTCGGGCCCACACATACTAAACTCGCCCTTTTTGCAGATGATCTGCTCCTGTTCGTGACACACCCTCACACATCCTTGCCCTCGGTATTGCAGGAGTTTTGGAAATTTGGAGAAGTTAGCAACTTCAAGGTCAACTACAATAAATCGGAAATCCTCAACATATCTCTGCCTACGTCGGCCCTACGAAGACTATCGTCTTCTTTCCCCTTCAAAACTGGTTCCCCCTCCATAAGGTATCTCGGAATTCAAATACCGGCGGATGCTTCCCAACTTTTTTCCTTGAACTTTGCCCCCCTACTTCTTAGGACCCAGGCAGATTTAATCAATTATGCGTCCAAACAGCTCTCATGGCTAGGTAGAGTGAATGCCCTGAAAATGGATGTTCTCCCTAGGTTCCTGTATTTGTTTCAGACCATCCCTATTCACATACCTAATTCGTACTTCAAGAAAATACGCCAGCTGTTTTCCCAAATTTATTTGGAATGCGGCCCGTCCCAGGATACGGTATGAAACACTCTCTCTTCCAAAGGCTCGGGGGGGGGGGCTGGAGCCCCAGATGCCTCCCTATACCATAAAGCAGCGGTGCTCACCCGCATACTAGATTGGTTCCATCATTCTTCAACCAAGCTTTGGGTTCAGTTGGAAAGCCACATGAACCCAATTGAACTCTCCGCTCTCCCCTGGACCTTGCCTATGGTACGGGGGGGTTCGGGCCCTCTTAATGACCTTACCCATCAAACGATCCAGATTTGGGATCGCATGCTGTCCAGAAGGGGCTTATCAAACCGCATGGGGCCTATGACTCCCTTCTTTGGGACCCCGGCCTTTCCGCCAGCTATGTCGGTAGCAAGATTCGGACCATGGCGAAGAGAGGATCATAGGCGACTTGCCCAGGTCCTTCGTGCAGACCCCACTTTGAGGTCAGATACCTCTACCGGTCTGACCTCCCGTCACCCCATGCAGTGGCTTCGGAGGCAACAGACTACCTCCTAGATCCGGACTTTCCCATCTATTACAGACATTCTTGCTGAACCGATGGGATTCGAGGAACTGCTCATGCAGGTGGAACCTCCAACACATGTTGTATCTCAACTATACTCCTGCTCGATATTTACTCCCCTGACCTCCCACCGTATACGGTGGCCTGGGAGACAGACCTCCGTCACACTATCTCCCCTATTGACTGGCAAAAATGTTTTACCCTGACGCACAAATTGTCCATAGCCACCAAGACCCAGGAGAAGGGGTTTAAACTGTTAACAAGATGGTACAGATGTCCATCATCTCTTCACCACTTCAATCCGGAGGTGTCAGATACCTGCTGGCGGTGCCTCAGCTCCCGAGGAACCATGCTCCACATCTGGTGGGAGTGCCCTCCTGTGCGGAGGTACTGGCAGCTGATTTTCACACTTTACTGCAAATTGATGGCGACCTCTATCCACCCTTCACCTGAGGTGGCTCTCTTGTCTATTCTCCCTGGATCATTTAAATCCATCAGAAATGATGTCTTGCGACACTTTCTGGCGGCGGTCAGGGTAGTGATTCCCCGTCATTGGAGAACGGCAACCATGCCTTCCCTGGGGGATTGGGCTGTTGAGGTGGACCGCATTAGGGACCTTGAACGCCTGTTGGCGGAGGAAAATGACAAAAGTGAACAGTTCTCTCTCACATGGACTTCGTGGTCCGTGTTTCGGTACTCCTCGGAGTTTATCTCTTGGGCGGAGTGTGCCCTGGACGAGACCACTCTCGGACCTTGATGGAGTGATTCTGATCCCTGTCCCCTATCTGTGTACCCCTACTATTTGCCCCTGACTCTCTCTTTTCTCTACACATAAATACACCTAAGAACCCAGTAGGATAACGTACCAGGGCTTCGATTTACCTACTGCCTATAACCCATTGGGTGACCCTACTTCATATTCTCCAAATAGATTTGTGTATACTCTCATCTGATGTGTTACATATGGGGGACCTATGATCCCCTTCACAGGAATACAGATAAGGGTTGCCTTACCTCATTCTTTTTCTACAGAGACTGATATCACAAACAATCTCGCAGGGGCCCTCTTACGCGGGTGCCCAACCCCTTTTTTTTTTTTGTGGAACTTAGCCCTGCTCTGTTCTGACACACATGATGCCTGTTGAGGGTGTATCTTATCAATGTTTGTAATGTTTAAGACAACGTATGTCTTTTTCTGTCGTTTCCTTGCATAAACAAATAAGATTGAATTAAATCATTCGTCAGTTCCTGAATGCTGTATCCCCTTTTAGGAGACTTCCTACTTCTGCTGGGGAAAATACAAAAGGAAATCCCTCCAAAGTGAGTGGAGATCAACACTTCTGGGAGTGTGAATATCTCAGACTTCAGACAAGATTTTCAATGGAGTATACCCAGAAGGGATTATACCACTCTTCTGCAGGGATAGCCTTTTGTAGATTCAGCTTCCAGACAGGGTTGCTTTAACAACTTTCAACTGGGATTAATTTTACACATTAAAATCTGCATTTTTTTTTTTTATAAAAAAAAACACGACCTAAAACCCCCAAATCATATACCTGCTAAAAGCAGAGGCCCTATGGAATAAAATGGAGTCAGTTACAATTTTATAGGTCGCATGATAATTGCCCATTTATTCTCAGCAAAATTTTTATTTTTTTTGTGTTAAAGGGGTTCACACACAAACCATACCCAATTAATATAGTAAAATATGAAAGATTGGTAGGTATTCATTCAATGCAACCCAACTTCAGCCTATCCCCTGCCCCCCCCCCTTTTTTTCTATACCCATGCCTACCGGGTGGTGTAGTAGGCATTGTTCAGATACTCACCAGCCATCAGATCCAGCATTGTCCCGCTGACATCCTTCAACAGACACTGCTCAGTCCCGTGCCACCATCCTACTTTTGACATCATTGAGGGACCCTCTGGCTCTCCTGGGTTCAGACAGCGGGGTGTCGTGATGACATGCCGCTAGGCCCACCCCTCCTCTATTTACTGAATCAAGGCCTCCTGGGATGTGTGAAATGCGTATTCCAAGAGGCCTAGCAGGCATGTCATTTGCCTAGGCATGGAGGGGCGGGGCTGTGCCATTTGTTAAGAAAAAAACACCGCCCCTTTGTTTAGAGGGTGGAGAGGGGGAACTTTACATAGAGGGCAAAGATACACTTTACATTTTCAAAATCTACAGTAACCATAAAATTGTCCATAGGTGATGCTTTTAAAGCATTTACAGGTCATCGGTTTAAAGTTCACTGTGAATAAAGGCCCTAAAATTATTGCACTCACAACGTTGTGTGCATAATACTAAATGTCTAGCACAATCGTTTTCCTATAGAGGTGCAACCATTGCTTGCACATTCATATGTGCGCATACATGGACAGGGAAGCGTTAAATAAAACCTCATTAGAATAGTAAAAGGATTTAAATGCTTTTTTTTTTTCTTCATTTTGCTTCTTTGTTCTGCTCCCCAGCCACACTGCCTGATTGCAGGTATGGGGGTGCCCCCTGTTCCTGGCAGGGACTTATGGAGTCCCCGCTTTGTGCATGCTCCCACTTTGAAAAAGCAGGTTGTGTTCAACACCTTGAGGCACACAGAACCAAAGCCAAAAGTTCAAGAGAGGCCGTTAATCCCCACTTTGGCAGAGAGGCTTTGGTTCTAGGTGTCTTGTGCTGCCTTTTACTGTGATGCTGGGAGCAGCTGCATGCAAGCCTGTAGTTCTAAACAGAAGCATGCATTAAGTGGAGACTCCAGAGGGACTCCTGGCAGGCACCAACATACCTTAAAGCGGAGCTCCGCCGGAAAAATAAATAAATATTAAAAGCCAGCAGCTACAGGCTTTTAATATTTGGACACTTACCTGTCCTGGAGTCCAGCGACGTCCGCAGCAGAGGACGAGCGATCGCTCGTCGCTCTGCTGCTCCCTCCGCCATCCTCGCTGAGGGAACCAGGAAGTGAAGCCCTTCGGCTTCATGCCCGGTTCCCTACGGCGCATGCGTGAGTCACGCTGCGCCGTTCTGATTCGTCCTCCTGTGTTCTGGGAGCCGAGTGTCTCCCAGAACACTACGGGAAGTCTGGGGGAAGGGACGTCACTCCCGCAGAGAGGACTCCCGGATGTGGGTGAAAATACCTGTCTTAGACAGGTATCTGCACCCCCCTCCCCCCTGAAAGGTGTCAAATGTGACACCGGAGGGGGGGGAGGGTTCCGATGAGAGGAACTTGTAATTTAGGGTGGAGCTCCACTTTAAGTTGGGCAGTGTGGCTAAAAGACAAGAAGTTAAACAAAACAAACACATCTTTAAAGTGGTTGTAAACTCCGTTACACCACTTTTACTACAGGCAAGCCAACAACAAGGCTTAGCTGCAAGTACCTTAAATATCTCCCAAACTTGCACAGATTAGGAGATATTCAGTATATGCACTGCTGCCGACGTCATTGGCGCATGCGCACTGAGGAAACGGGCCACTGGTGCCATTTCTTCAGGACTCATGCCAAGACCGGCGGCTCCAGCCAATCACAGCGCTGAAGCCTTCCACTGTGTATGCAGTACCAATGTCAATTCAGGGCATCGTAGCTGAAGGCGTTTAGGCGCCCCCCCTCCCCTCGTGCCCGTCTCGTCCTTTACTTTATATGATAAATTACTAATTTCCCGGGTGGCCGGCTCCAACATGCGCGAGAGCTCCTCTACGGAGGATAGTTCCGTTTTACGATTAGCAATCTGGCGGCCATGGCTCGGCTCACCCGTTAGGGGATGGAGACCTCGCCGCCAACCCGTTACCAGTACTTTGTATGCTTTGTTGAATTTAATGTATTTCTGTGTATGTTTGTTTATGTTTTTCCATTTTGAGGCAAGCATTTCATAATGTGCTAGTATGCGATGCATACTAGCTCATTATGCCCATGTCTTGCAGGGTCCCCCCCCCCCCTTTGGAAGTTTACAACCTCTTTAAAAAATAAAAAAGTATGGCCGAAGCTATTTTTGGCTATACTTCCCCTATGGATCACAGGAGTGCAATTTGTTCTGCACTCTCGTGATCTGTTTTCAGCTGACATCACAGAGCTTATCCAGGCTCTAAAAGGATCCCATCCATATGGTCAGGATCCACCTGGATTGGCAGTGATATGCAGAGAGCCTGAACCAGCCCCTCCACAGTACAGTGTTCCAGTGAGCTAGGAAGGGGAGAAAAGAGCCGCCGATTGATAGTCATGGCTCTCGGCTCAGAGCGGAGGTTAGAACTGAACGATGAGCGGTGTTTGATCACTCAGTTCTCACTGCAGAGAAGATCTTCATCCTAAGAAGAAAGAAACAAAAGTCAGCAGCTACAAATACTGTAGTTGCTGACTTTTAATTAAAAAAACACGCTTACCCGTTCAAGGATCCAGTGGTGTGCTCACCCAAGCTGGTCTTCGGGTTTTCAGCGCTGGCATCTTTAGTGTGGGAAGCCAACTGACTCCTTGCAGATTTGGTAGCCGACTTCCCACCCTGCATATGCAAGGCGTGCTTTTTAAACGATCCCACAAGACTCGGGGGGGGGGGGGATGTGCACGAGAACCTCTGCCTCATTGGCCGAGACAGCCAGTCAATGAGGAGAGAGCAGGGGCGGCGCAGAGCCAAATGCCATGTGTGAATGGACAAACGAAGCAGCGGCTTGGGTGCCCCTATAGCAAGCTGCTTGCTGGGGAGGGGGAGGGGTATCTGGCAAGTGGATTTCCCATAGGGCGTGAACACAAAGTGGTGTGGTGCAGGAAATCGTATCAAGCTGGAATGTGTGTTTATACCTTCCTATTTGGATGATTTATATCACATTCACTTTTTTTTTTTTTTTTTTTTTTTTTATGGACTGTTCAAGTGAATCACCATATTTTAAACGGACTTGAAGCTTATAGTGTGCCAGTTTCTCCAGATTTCATATATACACATCTTTTATATATTTAGTTTTATTCTTGATAGTTTTAATAGCGCTGCTAATGTTGTAGTATTATTACTCTGACATTTTTGATACAGAACCTTTACAAACACTTTAATCTGACTTCCTGTTAGGTGGTGACTACATTCATTCTCCATGCAAGTAGGAAGGCAGCCACCGTCCAGGGATGGGCTATGGAAAGTGTAGTATACATAGAGCACTGCAGGGCACCAAAACTGACACACTGCTCATCACAAACAAGCGAGGGAGAAAGGAGAAGTGTGGGAGCCTACAGAGAATGTTACAAGGTGGCAGAGAAACCATTTCATTACAGGGTCAGGAAAAGTAGTGGATGTGTTCGGATAAGTTTGGAAAAATAAGGATGTTTAGTGTCACATTAAAGTGATAACAATTTTTAAAATATAGTGTTGTGTTATAGATAGACTCTCTCTCTCTCTCTCTCTCTCACACACACCTATAAAATCACATGACGACAAGTTGCTTCAATGTGAACGAGGGCTAAAGAGACTTGAATAAGAATTCCCCTCTGGCCAGACCAGGTGATTTAGTGACACAAAGAAAAAGTGATAGAACACACACGTTGTAGAGAGGAGTCTGGGCCAGTCATGTCCTAGAAGCTCGGCATTAGATGCCAGCAATGGTATAGAAGAGGTCAGTACATGAAGCGTGTCTCCCACAGCCCCTCCTGTATACCTCAGTAAGCAGACGGCGGCCAGGCACACGATAGCCGGGTGTAGAGCGGGCGGTGAGAGGGGCTCCTTCTGCACTCACTAGATCTCTCCACCGTCCAACACAGACATACAAACGGCCTACGATTCAAACTTCCCTCTGACCTCGGAACAGGACATGTGACAAAGAATGCAATCCTCTCATTGGTTGCTTTAAAGACCCGTGATTACGCGCTGCACGTTCCGACGTGTAAAGCAAGGCATTCAGGGAAATGTAGTCTGTTCCCTTCCTCCGGAATTCCTAGCCTCTAATGCGCTGCCGCAGTGTCACGTGTCCTCGTATTTACAGGTTCCCCTTCATAAACCAAACGCTGCAGTACAGAGACCTGAATGATTATATGAATGTTCTCACTATTAAAATTCTTACCTCAGATCTAAGGTAAGGTGACCAGATTTTTAAAATGAAATCCAGGGACATATATATTTTTTTTTTTACTAGTAATGGTAGCAATCAGCGACTCTCTGCCCGTCGCCGCTACCAGGGCCGTCGGAACAGGAGAGGCAAACCAAGCAACTGCTTGGGGCCCCCAGCTGGCCTGGGGCCCCAGCAGAGCGGCCCCCCTCCCGCGATCGGCTGCCCCCCCACCCGCGATAGGCGGCCCCCCCACCCGCGATTGGCGCCCCCCCCTCCCGCGATCGGCGGCCCCCCCACCCGCGATTGGCGTCCCCCCTCCCGCGATCGGCGGCCCCCCCACCCGCGATCGGCGGCCCCCTCCCGCGATCGGCGGCCCCCCACCCGCGATTGGCGCCCCCCCTCCCGCGATTGGCGGCCCCCCTCCCGCGATCAGCGGCCCCCCCTCCCGTAATCGGCAGCCCCCCACCCACGATTGGCGGCCCCCCCTCATGTGATCCGCGCCCCCCCCCCTGCCACGATCGGCAGGCCCCCCTCCCGCAATTGGCGGGCCCCCCCCTCATGTGATCCGCAGGCCCCCCTCCCGCAATCGGTGCCCCCCCGATCGGTGGTCCCCCTCCCGCGAACGGCGGCCCCCCCCTCCCGCGATCGATGTCCCGCGTTAGCACCCCCCCCTTCTAAATTAAAACCAAAAATCTGTAGAAATCTCAGTAGCACCCCTCCGCTTCTGAATTAAAAAAAATCTAAAAAAATTGTGTAGCAGCCCAAACCCCCCCCCCCGCTTCTCAAAAAAAAAATCAGCAGCCCCCCCCCCCCCCGCTTGGGGGCCCCAAATTCTCAATCTGCTTGGGGCCCCCAAAGTCCTTCAAACGGCCCTGGCCGCTACCGCCCGCCTCACAGCCTGTCAAGTCTTACGGCTACTACTGGGTGGGGAGCGGAGGAAGATCACTCCGCCAAGAAAGGCAAGGAGATAGCAAAGAACAAGGAGAAGCACCGCTCCAGGCAGAATCAGGTGCAAGGTAGATCACAGGTGCAGACTTCGGCTCACCTCCGTGGAGGACGAATAAAACAAGAAATTGGTCGCATACTGGAACTCCAACTTATCTTGATGCCATCTTTATTGTCAACAGGGTCAGACAGATACAGGCAATGGTAGACGCGTTTCACAAGCGATAGCTTGCTTGTTCACAACCAAGGCAAGGAGATAAACAGGCAGGCGGCTGGCCGGGACTTGAGCCAGGGCAGAAGAACATGCGAGCGGAGCTGAATGGGCATGCATCGGAAACTGAAAAAATATTCCTTCCGCTCCGACCAGCACATGATCATCAGAAAGGGGCACAGATATTGGAAAAAAATACACCCCCCCCCCCCCCAAGCTAGTAGGAGCAGGGGGTGTAATCCAGATTTTTTTTATTAATTCTGCACTGACTGTCTTTGAAATTGGCCCAGCCCCTGTTCAAATGCCATCCGGGGACAGACTTGGTCCAGGGACAGTGTCGTCAATCCGGGAACTGTCCCTGGAAACCAGGGATGTCTGGTCACCCTAATCTAAGGATCCATTCACACTGCATTGAGTGGCTGTTCCAGCACAGTTCCACCGCAATGCAAAATTACGGTGGTGTGCGCTGAAAATAAAGTAGTGCGCGCAGGACTTTTTTTCAGTGTAGGCAGGTACAGTGTGCAACAGTGCAAAACGGGAAGGAAGTTGTAGGGTACTTGGTTCCTCTATGACTTCCTGCGGTCACAGGGGGACAGCTGCCTTGTTAGATACTGGTGCCCTATGTGACTCCAGTGGCCATCTTGGGTCAGGCAGAGACTAACTGCTTCCTGCCTTTGTTGTAAAATACTGGGGGGGGGGGAAGGAACCCGTCATATGATGTCCTCTCAAAAACACAACCCTCCGGGCCACACTCCAGTGTGATCTGTAACCCGCTGTGCCCACCAGACACAGCGGATTACTGATCAGTGTACCGGCACACTGCCAGTACCATGTGATCGCTGTGACTAATCACAGCAGATCACATGACAGTTGTAAACAATGAATGACTGAAGTACAGTAATAGTTAGGTGGAATTGGCGCTGCAAGTGTAAAATGGGCTCTCGTGTCAAATAAAATTATACGTGCAAAAAAAAAGAAGGCATATGCAACCTTAACCGCTTCAGCCCCGGAAGGATTTACCCCCTTAATGACCAGGTCATTCTTTGCGATACGGCACTGCGTTATTTTAACAGACAATTGTGCGGTCGTGCGACGTTGTACCCAAACAAAATTGACGTCTTTTTTTCCCACAAATAGAGCTTTCTTTTTGTGGTATTTGATCACCTCTGTGGTTTTAATTTTTTGCTCTATAAACAAAAAAAGAGTGACAATTTTGAAAAAAAAACAATATTTTTTACTTTCTGCTATAATACATATCCAAAAAGTTGAAAAACAAAATTCATTTATTAGTTTAGGCCAATATGTATTCTACATATTTTTGGTAAAAAAAATCTCAATAAGCGTATATTGATTGGTTATAGCATCTACAAAATAGGGGATAGATTTATGGCATTTATTTAATTTTTTTATTACTAGTAATGACATTGATCAGTGATTTTTAGCGGGACTGCGTCATTGCGGCGGACAGTGACATTATTACAGTGATCGGTGCTAAAAAAATATGCACTGATTCTCTGAGAAGAATGTCCTGGGTGACGCTATCAATTAGCACTGCGACAGTCTGGGGGGGGGGTTGGCGTGAGAAGTGCGTGATGCGCTAGCCTGCTCAGTGCCCTACTGCCTGTCCTGCCGAGGGGGGGTGACACCATGTTTTACCGCACTGGGTGACACCAACCCTAGTGACGCCACTGCATGATACAGACAGGGCCAATTGTACCATTTGTATCATGTGATTAGCTGTGGCAATAGACAGTGTATAAACACTGTCATTCAGTAAAAATATTTGCAGCTTTTACTGCTATAAGCACAAATGTACAAAAAAAAATAAAAAATCCTGATCAACTCCTCAGAGTGGTACAGTGTTACTATGGTAACACTGTATTGCTCTGGTCACTGTATGTAAAAAAAAGAAATAAAATCTTTTTTTTTTTTTTTAACATACTGTCAGTGTCCCTGATCACCGCTACACTAGTTAGATGATGACGCTGTACTGCACTGGTGACAGTATGTAAACTGTAAAAAAAAATATTGAAAAAAACTATTTTTTTCTTCTTAATTTTCCAAAATATTGTGACAAAAAATGACAACTTCAGAAAAACGCCATGCCCCTTAGACCCATTTCACACTGGGGCGGTTTGCAGGCGCTATTGCGCTAAAAATATCACCTGCAAACCGACCTGAAACAGCGGCTGCTGTTTCTCCAGTGTGAAAGACCGAGGCCTAGCAGGACCGCTCCAAAAGTACTGCTGGCATCTTTGGAGCGGTGAAGGAGCGGCGTGTTTACCGCTCCTCCACCGCTCCTGCCCATTGAAAGCAATGGGACACCGTGGCTATACCGCCGGCAATGCGCTTCTGCAGAGGCGCATTGCCGGCGCCATTAACCCTCTTTCGGCCGCTAGCGGGGGTAAAACCGCACCGCTAGCGACCGAATACCACCGCAATTCCGACGGTAACGCCCCGCTAAAAATAGCGGCGCTTTACCGCCACCACACCTCCCGCCCCAGTGTGAAAAGGGTCTAACTAAATACCTCAGACTGTCTACTTTTCAAAATGGTTGTTGTTGGATATTTGTGCTGTTCTGGCATTTTAGGGCCTCAAGAAATTAGATAGGTCATTAGTACATCAGGATTGATCGATTTTCAGGTATATCTAACATAGGTTGTGCACTCTAGAACTTTTCTACAGACTAAATAATAAACACAGATTTGGGTTATTTTCACCAAAGAAATGCAGCAAAATACATGTTGGCCTAAATTTATGAAGAAAGATTATTTATTTGCAAAATGTTATAACAGAAACAAAGAAAAATGCATTTTTAAAAAAAAGATTTGCCCTTTTTTCCGTTCATTTAGCAAAAAAAACAAAAAAAAACCCCAGTGGTGATTACACCCTGTTCCAAATTATTATGCAAATTCTATTTCAGTGTCACAAAGATTAAATATTTTGTTATTCAGTTTAACTCATGGATGGCATTGTGTCTAAGGCTGGGTTCACACTAGTGCGACACGACAGCCGTCCTACATTGGATTCGACTTTGCCCCGCGTCATGAAGCCGACATATGTCCGACTTTCAATGAACGGGGATCCGACTTGGATCCCCGCCAATGGCAGGCACTGTGTTTGGTATGAATCCTGAGGGGGAACTCCACGCCAAATTTTAAATAAAAAACCGGCATGGGTTCCCCCTTCAGGAGCATACCAGGCCCTTGGGTCTGGTCTGGATTTGAAGGGGAACCCCTACGCCGAAAAAACGGCGTGGGGGTCCCCCCCAAAATCCAAACCAGACCCTTATCCGAGCACGCAACCTGGCAGGTCGCAGGGGAAGAGGTCCCTCCTGAACCGTACTAGGCCACGTGCCCTCAACATGGGGGGTTTGGTGCTCTGGGGCAGGGGGGCGACCTGCGGCCCCACCACCCCAAAGAACCCTGCCCCCATGTTGATGAGGACAGGGCCTCTTCCCGACAACCCTGGCCGTTGGTTGTCGGGGTCTGCGGGCGGGGGGCTTATCGGAATCCGGGCCCCCCACCCTATGTGAATGAGTATGGGGTACATCGTACCCCTACCCATTCACCTGGTGGAAAAAAAATGTCAATAAAAAACACACACAGCTTTTTAAATAAATTTATTGCACATCTCCGGGGGTCTCCGTGCTCTCCGGTCCTTTCTTCTGCCGGGCCTCCGCTATCTTCTTCCAGCTCTTCCAGCTCTTTTGCTAGCGGGGCCGGTCTTCTCCGTCGCCTTCTTCTTCTCCCGCTCTCCGGTTCTTCTCTCGCTCTCCGGTTCTTTCTTCCGCCGGGCCTCCGCTATCTTCTTCAGGGTTGTCGGGTAGAGGCCCTTGTCCTCATCAACATGGGGGCAAGGTGCTCTGAGGTGGGGGGGCCGCAGGGCCCCCCCTGCCCCAAAGCACCCACCCCCCCTTATGTTGAGGGCATGCGGCCTGGTATGGTTCAGGAGGGGGGGGCGCTCGCTGGTCCCCACCCCCTTTCCTGACCGGCCGGGCAGCGTGCTCGGATAAGGGTCTGGTATGGATTTTGGGGGGACCCCCACGCTGTTTTTTTGGCCTAGGGGTTCCGCTTAAAATCCATACCAGACCTAAGGGCCTGGTATGCTCCTGGAGGGGAACCCATGCCGTTTTTTTATTTAAAATTTGGCATGGAGTTCCCCCTCATGATTCATACATACTGTGTTCAGAACGCAACACATCTGCAAATCAGATGCATTCTCATAGAACATAATGGGCAGACAATTCGCACCGCAATGCCTAGAAAACGCACACTTTTTTGGGGCAATGCGCAGTGCGAATACATCGCACATATGTGAACCAGCCTCATTGAAATCAATATATTTTAAAATGTTATGCGAATTGGATGCGGTTTAAGCCGCAACCAATTCGCATAGGTGTGAACGGGGCCTAAAGGGGGGTGTTCCACATTATTAAGCAGAGCACCATTTTCAAGCAATATGGGGAAGAAAAAGGATCTCTCTGCTGCCGAAAAGAGTGAAATAGTTCAATGCCTTGGACGAGGAATGAAAACATTCGATATTTCACGAAAACTTAAGCTTGATCATCGCACTATTAAGAGATTTGTGGCTGATTCTGAGCACAGACGGGTTTTGTGCAGATAAAGGCACATTGAGGAACATTTCTGCCAGATCCATGCATCGGATCAAGAGAGCAGCTGCTAAAACACCATTACATAGCAGCAAACAGATATTTGAAGCTGCTGGTGCCTCTGGAGTCCCACGGACATCAAGGTGTAGAGTCATCCAGAGTCTTGCAACTGTGCATAAACCTTCCATTCGGCCACCACTAACCAATGCTCACAAGCAGAAATGGCTGCATTGGGCAGAAAAATACATGAAGACTAATTTTCAAACAGTCCTGTTCACTGATGTGTGCCGTGCAACCCTGGATGGTCCAGATGGATGGAGTAGTGGATGGTTGGTGGACAGCCACCCTGTTCCAACAAGGCTGCGATGTCAGCAAGGCGGTGGTGGAGTCATGTTTTGGGCCGGAATCATGAGAAGAGAGCTGGTCGGCCCCTTTAGGGTCCCCCGAAGGTGTAAAGATGACCTCTGCAAAGTATGTGGAGTTCCTGACTGACCACTTCCTTCCCTGATACAGAAGGTAGAACTATGCTTTCCGTAATAAAATCATCTTCATGCATAACAATGCACCATCTCATGCTGCAAAGAATACCTCTGCATCAATGGCTGCTATGGGGATAAAAGGAGAGAAAGTCATGGTGTGGCCTCCATCCTCCCCTGACCTCAATCATATTGAGAACCTTTGGAGCATCCTCAAGCAAAAGATCTATGAGGGTGGGAGGCAGTTTACATTCAAACAGCAGCTCTGGGTATTCTGACATCTTGCAAACAAATTCAGGCAGAAACTGTCCAAAAACTCACAAGTTCAATGGATGCAAGACTTGTGAAGCTGCTATCAAATAAGGGGTCCTATGTTAAAACGTAACGTGTAACGTTTGATTGAAATAGCTTTTGATTTCAGTAAATATGCTGCAAACACAACAAATGACCATTTTCAGTTCTTTACAACCTATAAAGTGTTTTGAAACTTAGGCCTCATACACACGGCCGAGAATCTCATCAGGAAAAAACTTGTCGTTTTTCTTGACGAGATTCTTGGGCAAGAAACTTGTCCCGGCCGAGTGTACACACGCTCGATTCAAAGAACTTGCGGTTCTTTGAATGGAGCGAACGCGGTGACGTCATCGACTACGACGAGCGTGCGCTCGTCACATTCGATGCCGTCGCCACCATCTTGCTATACCCTACCTATGCCTAGGAAGCTACCGCGCATGCGTCAAAGTCATTTTGAGCATGCGCGGGTTTCCACGGCGACAGGTAAGTGTACACACACACACTTTTCTCGTCGAGAAACATGCCGAGGAGAATCTCGACGAGAAAATAGAGAGCAGGTTCTCTATTTCTCTCGTCGAGATTCTTGCCAGTTTTCTTGATGGGAAACCTGATAGCCGCGTACACACGACCGATTTACTCGGCAAGAAAGCTCTGTCAGCAAGTTTCTTGCTGGTTCTTGCCGAGAAACTCGGTCGTGTGTACGAGGCTTCACTGTGCGTAATAATTTGGAACAGTGCATTGTAAGTTTTTTATTTTGAAAAAACAAACTGTTATGCCGCGTACACACGATCAATTTTTTCGACGGTGAAAACACCGTTGAGAAAATCGACGTGAAAAACGAGGAACAGCTTGTTCCCCCCACACACGGCCGTTTTACTTTCAATATTTTTTTTATTAATCAAATGACAAGACGATGTCTCAAAGAATACATTCAATAATCAACAATGTTTGCAAATGAGAAAGTAAGCGTAAGCCGCCAAATGTCCTTCCATCAGGATAAACAGAAATACACCACTTCAACACGATAAATTGAGAAATGCAATATAGAACACTATTGATGGAAATAGTGGTGAGATTGACAGAGTGAAATAACATAGAAATTTAAGAGTTATTAATGATCAGATCATGAAGTATGCTTCAGATTTGTTGGGGACTAACTACATAAAGTCCCAATGAGTCATTTAGGCCTGCAATATTAGGAAGGGATATAGCACAGGGAAAAGGTACAGTATAGGAAGCAAAGGAAAAAAAATGTGGAGTGGGAAGGGAATGGGGAGGGGGAGGGATAAAGGAAAAAAAAAAAAGGGGGGGGTTCTCTTGTGTACCTTCTCTCGAGTATCAGCAACCTGGAAGTATATGTATTATTAGGACATCCTGTATCTACAAAAATATATCTGATAAGCAGTAAATCTGAAAAAGAGGAGAAAAGGAAAGGAGAAGAAAGAAAAAAAAAAAGAGAAAAAAAGAAAAGAGAGAAGGAGAAGAGAAGAAAAGGGAGGAAAAATAAAAAAAAGGGGGGGGGGGAGAAGAGAGAAGAAGAGAGGGTCAGCCAGAGGTGTATTAGGATGGAGAGATGTATCGTATCCACGGATCCCATATCAGATCAAATTTCTTAGTAGTGTTGCGGAGGATGCAGGTGAGTCTATCATTAACCATGATCCAGTTGAGCTTATTCTTCACCGAATCAAGAGGAACCATCGACTGCTTCCAATATTTAGCAATGGTTATTCTGGCAGCTAAAAGTATGTATATAATTAGCTTCCTCGATTTTTTAGGGACCCCTTCAGGAAGCCTTTGGAAAAGCGCCACCTCCGGGGATCTACGGATATTAATTCCTGTCACAGAGTATACCAGGTTGAATATCCGAATCCAGAATCTAGTGATGTTGGGGCACTTCCACCAAACGTGATACATTGTACCCATCTGGCCACATTTTCTAAAGCAGGTGGGGGATGCAGATGGATGCATCCTAGCGACCCTGGTTGGAACCAAATACCAGCGAAGGAGAGTTTTATAGTTAGCTTCAATTAATGTCGTATTAATTGATACTTTAGATAACGCATAAGCAATATCCTGCCATTCAGCCAAATCAAAAGTGATATCCAAATCCCGTTCCCATTGAATCATGTAAGGGAGTTTAGTATTCGGGTTAGTAAGGGTAGCATATACCGCAGAAATCCGTCCCCGTAGGAGGCCCCTCGTTTGGCAAGATAATTCAAAATTTGTAAGTGTAAAAGGTCTGTCTAACATTTTAAGTTTGGAACGTATAAAGGAAATAAGCTGATTGTACCTAAACAATTCACTAGAGGGCATCTGCAGCGTGTCTTTAAAATATTGCAAAGAGAGTGGTTGATCTCCATCAAGATAGTCTCCTATCCTAAGAAGTCCCTTATTAAGCCACCATTGAAATAACAATGGAGTCAGGCCGGGAGAAAACTCAGGATTACAGAACAAGGGGGCTAGTGGGGTATGTGGAGACGATAGGCATCTACGATGTCGCACCCTGTCCCAAACCGCTAGGGAGTGAGACAGGGTGGGGCACAAAATGGGGGGGGGCGGCGGCGGCCTGGGAGCCACATTAGTGATCCGATACTAAAAGGATGGCACGAAAGAGCCTCAATAGAAACCCACAGGGGTGGAGACCCCTTAGCTGTTGTGTAGGAAAGCTGTGTTATTTGAGCTGCTTGATAGTAAGCTTGTAAATCAGGGAGGCCAAGCCCACCACATGGTTTCGAGACAAATAACGTCAGTTTGTTTATGCAAGGTTTTTTATTACCCCAAATAAAATGGAGAACATCCGATTGTAGTTGTTGTAAATCTCCCCTCGGGACTGCAATTGGAAGAGTTCTAAAATAATAAAGTATCCTGGGTAGAAATGTCATCTTAATGGAATTGATTCTACCAAACCAGGATAAGGGATAGTCTGCCCATCACACGGCCGTTTTAAATTACATTTTTTTTTTTGGTCGAAAAAAACGACCGTGTGTGGGCTCCGCGGCAGTGTTTCCCTATGGGAAAACTGCCGCGGAAAAAAATGACGGGAATCACGACGAGAAAAATTAGAGCATGTTCTAATTTTTCTCGTCGTGATTAATACCGTTTTTCCCGTCGAGAAAAACGACAAAAAGCCCACAGACGATCGTTTTTCTCGTCCAAAGGAAAAAAATTAATTTTTCTCAACGGGAAAAACGGTCGTGTGTACGCGGCATTATCATTAGGTGGTTTCAGGGCCGGCCCGACCATGGGACCCAATGGGACCATGGTTCCAGGCGGCATTTTAAGAGGGGCGGCAACTAACAATAATTTGTCAGGAGTATTACCGAACTCGCAAGCCAGCGCTCCCGCTAGGTGGCCGGCTAGGGCGCACTGCTGCCTAGCCTAGCCGGGAGGATGCAGGCTGGCCGGGATGGATTAATATGTGAGTGTGGCATGTCAGTCCGCAGGGCCCGGCGGCATAGTGCTACCTCTGTGTGTCCTGATTCTGTGCATTGCTGCTGACCGTGCAGTGTGCAGGCATCATGGTCCGCCCAGCCAGAGCTGTCTGTGTCTGCCAATTGGATAGGAGGTGACACCGCCGCCCGCCAATGCCCATCACGAATACATTTAGGCTGCTTCCTGGCTGGCACTGTGTGCCCAGGACAGGTGCCTTGACAGCCAATGAGGTGCTGAGCGCGGGCGCGGTGCACTGCCCACATCGTGGCTTCGTTCCCTCCTCCAGTCCAGTCCCACCCACAACGGAGCAGAGGATCCCACGCAGTGCCATGGCTGGCTGTCCCACACGGTCTTCACTGTTTAGTGGAGTCTCAGGCTGGAGCTGAGAAGAAGGTACAGTCTCAGACTTCAGACAGTCTGATGTGTAACAGTGTCAGTGTGGCCAGTAATTGACATGGTCTGAGACCGTGTAACACAGTGTGTCAGTCAGATGGTGTGTCCTGCAATAATTACTGCCTGACTCAAGCTGTAGACAGACAGTATTATACACAGTCTGCAGCTGTAGTAACTATATTCAGAATTCACAGTGTACAGTATAATGGCATCATATACATATTTATTATAGTATGGACAAATACTGGATACTGTATTGTGGGAAACATTGGCAAAACCCAAGGCATACTGCAAGAAGGTATAGATAGATAACATCAGCCCTCCACAATAGTCCCACTGTTAGGTTCTAAAACAAGGCCATTGGGCAGTGGCAGAGATGGCTACTAAAGTCCCCTTGGTTGGCAAAATTAATAATCCAGCCTATGTGGGTACTTAACCCACCTAAGCGCAGAAAGTAGAAACAATGATGATCTAGACGAGAGAAGAGATGGGGACGGACCAGTGTGTGATGTCAGAAGTAAATTATATAAGCAGCAGTCTTGTGTGCCATTCCCCAATATTTATATTAGCAGAAAAATATTATATATACAAAAACAGCAGTCTTGTGTGATCCCCAATATTATATATCAGCAGTAAATATAATATTATTATTATAATAAAAGACTGCTGCTTTTGTATATATCCGCTTCCGAACTGCCCCACACACATATACTGTGGCAGGACAGCTCTTCAACACGAAATCACGTACCTGTATGTCTTTTTTATTTTTTCAGGTCTAGGGTGCCCATGTGTGCCGTCGGTGAACCGCTCCCACCGTGATTGAACACAGTGGGAGCCTATCAGCGGGTCCAATGGACCCGATGTCCACTGGGACCCACCGATCATTCCCGAGGCAGACAGAATAGCGGTCTATGTAAACAAGGCAGATCGCCATTCTGTGCGAGGGGAAGATGGAGATCTTGTGTTTCTGCTAAGCAGGAACACGGATCTCTGTCTTCCCCCCCGTCAAAGTACCTCCCCCCACGTAGTTAGAAAGCACTCCCAGGGAACATATTTAACCCTTTGATCGTCCCTGATGTTAACCCCTTCCCTGCCAGTGTCATTAGTACAGTTTCAGTGCATATTATTTTTAGTACTGATCACTGTATCACTGGTCCCCAACAAGTATCACTTAGTGTCAGATTTGTCCACCGCAATGTCGCAATCCCGTTAAAAATCGCTGATCACCACCATTACTATTAAAACATTTTTTTTTTTTTTTATTCCATAAAAATATCTCCAGTTTGTAGACACTATAACTTTTGTGCAAACCAATCTTTTTGTACTAAAAACAAGTAGCAGAATACATATTGGCCTAAATTGATAAAGAAATTTGATTTTGAAATTTTGTATTGGATGTGTTTTATAACAGAGAGCAAACAATTTTTTATTTTTTTTTCAAAATTGTTGGTCTTTTTTTGTTTATAGCGCAAAAAATAAAAACCACAGAGGTGATCAAATACCACCAAAAGAAAGCTCTATTTGTGGGGAAAAAAAGGACATCAATTTTATTTGGGTACAGCGTCGCACGACCGAGCAAATTGTCAGTTAAAATAACGCAGTGCTGTATTACAAAAAATGGCCTGGTCATTAAGGCTGGATTCACACCAATGCATTTTTAGTGCTTTTTGCATTTTTCAGATTTGCACTAGAGAACGTGTTCCATAGGAAACCATGTTAAATGGACTGCAGTGCAAGTCTACAAAATGCAAAAAGCACTAAAAATGCATAGGTGCGAATCCAGCCTAAGGGAGGTAAACCTTCCGGAGCTTAAGTCTAAGTGAGTGAGTAAGCGGGCGGCTCAGCGGGTGAGTGAGTGAGTGAGTGGGTGGGTGGCTTGGCAGGTGAGTGAGCAGGCGAGCGGGGCGGGCCAGTTAGCAGGTGAGCTGACAAACAGGACAATCGGCAGGTGAGCAGGCAGGCTGTCCAATCAGAGGGTCGGCAGGCCGCGAAGCAGAGAGATGACATCATCTCTAACCGCCCGCCCTGCATCATTGCAGTTCTGCCCTAATCACTAGGAACAGCAGACCTGTTGCTCCTCCCCTGTCAGAACAGGAATCTGTCTGCTTACATTGACAGATCCCCGTTCTGGCCTTCTGGTGAGTGATTGCGGGTGGCCGGCGGACATTGGGGCCGCCAGCCACGCACAGGTCCTTTTTACACTCCTATATACATGTATAGAGCCATAACAGGTCCTCTTTATACTCCAATACATGTATAGAGCCATGACAGGTCCTCTTTATACTCCAATACATGTATAGAGCCATGACAGGTCCTCTTTATACTCCTATATACATGTAAAGAGCCATGACAGGTCCTCTTTATACTCCTATATACGTGTATAGTGCCATGACAGGTCCTTTTTATACTCCTATATAGCCATTACAGGTCTTCTGTATACTCCTACATACATGTATAGAGCCATGAAAGGTCCTCTTAGTACTCCTATACAGGTCCTTCTCAAAAAATTTGCATATTGTGATAAAGTTCATTATTTTCTGTAATGTACTGATAAACATTAGACTTTCATATATTTTAGATTCATTACACACAACTGAAGTAGTTCAAGCCTTTTCTTGTTTTAATATTGATGATTTTGGCATACAGCTCATGAAAACCCAAAAATCCTATCTCAAAAAATTAGCATATTTCATCCGACCAATAAAAGAAAAGTGTTTTTAATACAAAAAAAGTCAACCTTCAAATAATTATGTTCAGTTATGCACTCAATACTTGGTCGGGAATCCTTTTGCAGAAATGACTGCTTCAATGCGGCGTGGCATGGAGGCAACCAGCCTGTGGCACTGCTGAGGTGTTATGGAGGCCCAGGATGCTTCGATAGCGGCCTTAAGCTCATCCAGAGTGTTGGGTCTTGCGTCTCTCAACTTTCTCTTCCCAATATCCCACAGATTCTCTATGGGGTTCAGGTCAGGAGAGTTGGCAGGCCAATTGAGCACAGTAATACCATGGTCAGTAAACCATTTACCAGTGGTTTTGGCACTGTGAGCAGGTGCCAGGTCGTGCTGAAAAATAAAATCTTCATCTCCATAAAGCTTTTCAGCAGATGGAAGCATGAAGTGCTCCAAAATCTCCTGATAGCTAGCTGCATTGACCCTGCCCTTGATAAAACACAGTGGACCAACACCAGCAGCTGACATGGCACCCCAGACCATCACTGACTGTGGGTACTTGACACTGGACTTCCGGCATTTTGGCATTTCCCTCTCCCCAGTCTTCCTCCAGACTCTGGCACCTTGATTTCCGAATGACATGCAAAATTTGCTTTCATCCGAAAAAAGTACTTTGGACCACTGAGCAACAGTCCAGTGCTCTGTAGCCCAGGTCAGGCGCTTCTGCCGCTGTTTCTGGTTCAAAAGTGGCTTGACCTGGGGAATGCGGCACCTGTAGCCCATTTCCTGCACACGCCTGTTCACGGTGGCTCTGGATGTTTCTACTCCAGACTCAGTCCACTGCTTCCGCAGGTCCTCCAAGGTCTGGAATCGGTCCTTCTCCACATTCTTCTTCAGGGTCCGGTCACCTCTTCTCGTTGTGCAGCGTTTTCTGCCACACTTTTTCCTTCCCACAGACTTACCACTGAGGTGCCTTGATACAGCACTCTGGGAACAGCCTATTCGTTCAGAAATTTCTTTCTGTGTCTTACCCTCTTGCTTGAGGGTGTCAATGATGGCCTTCTGGACAGCAGTCAGGTCGGCAGTCTTACCCATGATTGCGGTTTTGAGTAATGAACCAGGCTGGGAGTTTTTAAAAGCCTCAGGAATCTTTTGCAGGTGTTTAGAGTTAATTAGTTGATTCAGATGATTAGGTTAATAGCTCGTTTAGAGAACCTTTTCATGATATGCTAATTTTTTGAGATAGGAATTTTGGGTTGTCATGAGCTGTATGCCAAAATCATCAATATTAAAACAAGAAAAGGCTTGAACTACTTCAGTTGTGTGTAATGAATCTAAAATATATGAAAGTCTAATGTTTATCAGTACATTACAGAAAATAATAAACTTTATCACAATATGCTAATTTTTTGAGAAGGACCTGTACATGTAGACCGCCATGTTCTGTCCTCTTTAGTTATCATGATATAAAATAATGGATGTGGGGGCCTTTTGGTGGGTGTGATTTTATTTTTTTTTGCAGCATTTGATTCTTGGTCCCAGGCAGCACAATGTCTTGGGCCGGCCCTGGGTGGTTTGTTCAATAAAATTTGAATTGTACTCTTAATAGTTGATAGAATGAGAATTATGCTTACTGTTGTTTACATCAATTATTTAGGTAAATGAGAAAAATATCATTGGCATAATTTGGAACAGGCTGTAAATACCATCAAAAGAAAGCTCTATTTGTGTGAAAAAAATGATAAACATTTCATATAGGTACAGTGTAGCATGACCGCGCAATTGTCATTCCAAGCGTGACAGTGCTGAAAGCTGAAAATTGGCCTGGGCAGGAAGGGGGTAAATGTGCCCAGTATTCAAGTGGTTAAGACTCCGGCTCTGAAGTTTGGCGCACTTTATGCAAATGGTTAGCGTAGGGACAGGATCCCCGTCTAGCAGCGGCAGCGCTTAGAGGTAGGGAAAGGTTCCAGAGGAGTAGGGACTGTGCAGACACTACGTCTACCTTTCTTCAGGAATCCTCCCCTTTGGCTGTGGACCGGTCTGGCCACATTCACCTCCTCGTTGCAGACGGTGTTGGTATCTTCAAGTCTTCACACTGCTATCACAGTTGGTAAGTGGCTCCGGATGGTTGTGCCTACCCGGGCCTGAATAAGTTATGTTGAACCTTTCTACAATATTACTTTATTGCCTAACTCGGACTTTGTGTGTTCACTGCCCGCCACATCACGCTGCCCCTTGCTCACAAGCAGTCATCACACGCTGATAGAACTCTATGGTATCTCACTGTGTGACATTTGAATAAGGTTCATTAAAAAATAAGTGAACAGTGCGATGTGCTGGGTTGGGCACTTCAGCACTGCCTGCATTACATGCACTGGCGTGAATGTGCCCTAAATGGTACATTGTTATAAATGGGCTTCAGGTGTTATGTATTACAGATTTGAAGACACGTGACAAGCTCTATATATCCTCTGATGTCTTATCATGGAAGAATGAAAACTCCTCCTACAGGCTTTAACCAGACACTCATAGAAGTCACAAGACTGCTCTAACTGCTGAAAAGAAAGGGTATTTAGCAGTTTATATTTACTAAAATAATTGCATTTCCATTTTCTGTGTACTGTGGGAGTACAGATATAGTGAATGCAGGTTCTGGGTTTAGTAACACTTTAATGAACTCTCTCCCCATATTGGGAGTAGGGATGAGCCGAACAGCCCCCGTTCGGTTCGCACCAAAACCTACGAACAGACCTAAATTTCGCGCAAACTTTAGATCCCTATTAAATACAATGGACTCGAATGTTCAAAATCAAACGTGCTAATTATCAAGGCTAATATGCAAGTTATTGTCCTTAAAAGGGTTTGGGGACCCGGGTCTTGCCCCAGGGGACATGTATCAATGCAAAAAAAAGTTAAAAAAACTGCCGTTTTTTTCGGGAGCAGTGATTTTAATAATGCTTAAAGTGAAACAATAAAAGTGAAATATTCCTTTAAATTTCATACCTGGGGTGGGGGGTGTATAGTATGCCTGTAAAGCAGCGCTTGTTTCCCGTTCTTATGCCGCGTACACACGACCGTTTTTAATGTCATTGAAAAAAACTGCATTTTTATTGACGTGATTTTTCGTGTTTCCTGTCAAGCCTGCCTTGCCTACACACTATCGTGGAAAAAAATGTTCGAGTAAAGCGCGGTGACGTACAACACGTATGACGGCACTATAAAGGGGAAGTTCCATTTGGATGGCGCCACCCTTCATGTTAGTAAAGTTTGTTGAGCGACGCTTCGCGCTTTTCAGCCTCGTGCTTTTCAGTCCGTTACAGCGTGACGAATGTGCTATCTCCATTACGAACGCTAGTTTTACCAGAACGAGTGCTCCCGTCTCATACTTGATTCTGAGCATGCGCATTTTTTTTCACGTCGTTAAAGCCCACACACGGGCGTTTTTCATGATGAGAAAACGACGATGTAAAAAACGACGTGAAAATTTTTTCTCGCCGTGATTATCTGCGTTTTTCTCGTTGGGAAAACTGCTGGAAAGCCCACACACGATCATTTTTAATGACCATTTTAAAAAATTTCATTTTTCTCGTCATTAAAAACGGTCATGTGTACGCGGCATTAGAACTGTCCCTGCACAAAGTGTAATTTCTGAAGGAAAAAAATTTCATTTAAAAGCACTCGCGGCTATAATGAATTGTCGGCTCCCGGCAATACAGAGAAAAGTAATTGATAAAAAATAAATTTAAAAAATGCGTAGGGGTCCCCCCAAATTCCATTACCAGGCCCTTCAGGTCTGGTATGGATATTAAGGGGAACCCTGCATCAAATAAAAAAAAAATGACGTGGGGTTCCCCCTAAATATCCATACCAGATGTGAGGGGGTTAGCTCGGCAGCGGGTGTGTGTGACCCCCGAGATGGGCTCCCCACACAAAAACAGGCCCAGCAGACGGAGGTTGTGGTTTTCAAAGTCAAAAAGGTGCGGTTTATTTTCTATTTACAGTGACAAAACACAGCAAAGCAAAAGAAACATAAACAAAATAAATCCTGGTCAACTTGACCTCTGACTAAACATACAGGTTTCCTAACTAACAACTGGGATCAGCCTAGTGCTGTCCTAGTCCCTAAGTCCCTGGTTTTAAATGTCCAAACACATAGCCACACAGGCTTTGTCTCACCGCACAAGGGTTCACTCTCTCCAGGAAGTCCACACAGGTCTGCTTCCAGGCATGAGCTAACATCTAATGAAGCTGGGAGTTCTTATAGAGGCCTAAATGAGCTGACAAGCTTCAGCTGGTCTCATCAACTCCCTGTCTGCACGACGCCCCACACTCTCCCTAGAGGTATGAGTCATCCATGAGCCCACTAGCCTTATACAACTCTCCACCTAGTTGTATAAGTCGGCGTAAAGCCTGAATCTGGGCGAAATATATCTACCCCCCTGGATGCAACCAGGTGACTTTACCTTCCTGCTGTCACATACCCCCCCCTCTTGTTTTAACCTCGGGGTTGGAACACCAGCAATCAGGCATTCATGTACTCGAGACAAAGCATCCACATTCCCCATTTGAACGCCAGGGCGATGCTTTACTGTGAAGTTGAATTCCTGGAGGGCCAGGAACCACCTATTCACTCTTCTATTTGTTTCCTTGTTTTGAGCCATCCACTTTAACGGAGCGTGATCCGTAACCATGTCAAAGTGCCTACCTAGCAGGTAGTACCGAAGGGAATCTAGAGCCCACTTCACCGCTAAACACTCCTTTTCAACGGTGGCGTAATTTACCTCATGGGACTTCAACTTCCTGCTGAGGTAAATGACTGGGTGCTCTTCCCCGTTCCAGACCTGGGACAATACTGCTCCTAACCCCACATCTGACGCATCACTTTGTACGACAAAGTCTTTAGAGAAGTCGGGTGAGTACAACACTGGCTGGCTACATAAGGCTTGTTTCAAGAATTGGAATGCTGCCTCAGCCTCGGGGGTCCATTTAATCATGACCGACCCTTTCCCCTTCGTCAGGTTGGTTAGGGGCACAGCCTTAGAAGCAAAGTGGGGAATGAATCGCCGATAATACCCAGCGATTCCCAGAAAGGCTCGTACCTGCTTCTTGCTGTTGGGACGTGGCCAACTCTGGATGGCCTCGACTTTGTTGAGTTGGGGTTTTATTACTCCCCTCCCAATGGTGTACCCAAGATATTTGGCCTCCTCCTGCCCAATGGTACACTTCTTGGGGTTAGCCGTAAACCCCGCTTCCCGAACAGAGTCCAGGACTGCTTACACTTTTGGCAGATGTGAGGCCCAATCTGTGCTATGGACAATTATGTCATCCAGGTAAGCCGCAGCATACTTCCGATGGGGCCTCAGCATCTGGTCCATTTTCCGCTGGAATGTGGCCGGCGCATTCTGTAACCCGAACGGCATTCTTTTATATTGGAACGCCCCGTCTGGGGTTACAAATGCGGTTTTCTCTTTGGCCGACTTGGCCAGGGGGATTTGCCAATACCCTTTTGTGAGGTCAAGAGTCGTCATGTATCGGGCTGTTCCCAGCCGGTCGATCAACTCATCTATACGTGGCATGGGGTAGGTGTCAAATTTTGTAACTTTGTTCAACTGACGAAAATCGTTACAAAATCGCCAGCTCCCATCCGGTTTAGGCACCAACACAATGGGACTAGACCAATCACTTTGGGACTCCTCTATCACCCCTAAGTTCAGCATTTTCTGTACTTCCTCCCGTATTGCCTCCCGTCGGGCCTCTGGGATCCGATAGGGTTTTAACTTCACCCTTTCACCGGGCGGGGTAATGATGTCATGCTCTACCCCAGATGTTTGTCCCGGCAGCTCAGAGAATACCTCCTTGTTGCGAAGCACAAACTCCTTAACCTCCTGTTGTTGGGGTTGTGACAAGGTGGCTGCTATTCCAACCTCAGGAATCACGCAACCAGTTTGAGCTGGTGACCAAGTGTCTGCGACTAGGGACTCTCTATCCCTCCAGGCTTTCAACAGATTAACGTGATAGATCTGTTCGGGCTTTCGCCTTCCTGGTTGTCTGACCTTGTAATTCACTTCGCTCACTTTTTCCATTATCTCGTAGGGGCCTTGCCATTTGGCAAGGAATTTACTTTCAACCGTAGGGACAAGTACCAGTATCCTATCCCCCGGGGAAAAGGTACGGGTCTTGGCTCCACGGTTGTACACTCTCTGCTGTGCTAACTGCGCTTGGGCCAAATGTTCCTTCACGATGGGCATTACCTGTGCAATTCGGTCTTGCATCAGGGCGACATGCTCAATCACACTCCTGTGGGGAGAACTCTCACTTTCCCAAGTTTCCTTGGCAATATCCAACAGCCCTCTTGGGTGTCTCCCATACAGTAACTCAAAGGGGGAGAATCCCGTAGAGGATTGGGGCACCTCCCTAATAGCAAACATCAGATAAGGAAGTAGACAGTCCCAATCCTTTCCATCTCTATCCACCACTTTCTTCAACATTTGTTTTAGGGTTTTGTTGAATCTTTCAACCAACCCATCGGTTTGGGGGTGATACACAGATGTACGTAATTGCGTCACTTTGAACAATTTACACAGCTCCTTCATAACCCGGGACATAAAGGGTGTACCTTGGTCCGTAAGCAGTTCTTTACAAATACCCACCCGGCTAAACACAAGAGATAGCTCTTTGGCTATGGTTTTGGCCGAGGTATTTCGGAGAGGGATCGCTTCTGGATAACGGGTGGCATAGTCCATTATAACTAATATGTACTGGTGCCCCCTAGCGGACTTGATTATAGGACCTACCAAATCCATGGCGGTCCTCTCAAACGGGACCTCAATGATGGGTAGAGGGACCAGCGGGCTACGGAAATGTGGCATCGGGGCCGACCTCTGACACACAGGGCAGGAGGAACAATAATTTTCTATGTCCTTCATCACCCCCGGCCAATAGAATCTCTGTAATACCCTCTCTCGGGTTTTCTCTGTCCCCAGATGACCTCCAAGAATGTGCCCATGGGCCAACTCCAACACCAACTTCCTGTAAGGTTTGGGCACCACAAGCTGCTCAACGGTTTCTTCTGCCCTTTTTGCCACCCGATACAGTAGGTCCTTCTCTACGCTGAAGTATGGGTAAGTGCAGGTATTATCTGGGTTCACTAACTCGCCATCTATTTTCACTACGTTTTCCCGTGCCTTTATTAGGGCGGGGTCTTTCAACTGTTCTGTGGCAAAGTTTTCCCTGTGAACCTCAAGATCAGAAAACTCCACAGACGGTAGGTTTTCGTCTGAGGAGGTGGGCTCCTCTCCAGTTTCTTGAGTCTCCCCTGCCAATACTGATAAGGGAAATTCCGGAGAGTCCTCACCACTCTCAGGGGAGTTCTGGCTATCACATTCCTGGTACATAGGGGCACCAGTGGGGGGCTCAGGATCATCCCACAGTTCCCAGAACTTCGGAAAATCCCTTCCCACAATGGCGTCATGCGGTAACTGAGATACTAAGCCCACTGGATGAGAGAGGGTACCTTTGGGGGTCTCGAAACACACTGTAGTCACTGGATACTCTCGGGTGTCCCCATGCACACAAATAACAGCTACCTTGCTATTCCCAGAGACCTCTGTTTTAACTAACTCAGCCTTTATCAGGGTCACAAGGCTACCTGAATCCAGCAATACCACAACATTTCTACCATTAACACACATTTTGCATAAATGTTTCTCAGTTCCTCGAATGGCAGTGCATGCGACTGTCGCACACAGCGACTGACGTCTGCCCGTCAGAAAGTCACACTGCATGGGTTCCTCCACAACCGGGCAATTGGCTGCAATATGTCCCGCTTGCCGGCAGCGGTAGCAAACGATCCTTCTTGCGGCCTCTTGAGCCGCTGATTTCCCAGGCTGTTCTCGCCAAACTTGGGGTAGAGCTCCCACCCTCTCACTCTCTCCACCCTCACCCCTTGGAATCCTCTTATCCGCCCCTGGGGATGGTCTGGTCTTAGGGTGGAAAGTCCGAGTGTCTCTGGAAGAGGCCGTCAGGTTCTCTGTAGCCAAGTATTTCTCCACACGATCCACAAGACCATCGGCCGTCTCTGGGTCTCCATGGCTTACCCACTTTTGGATGGCAGTAGGAAGAGCTCTCAAAAACCGATCCATTACAACACGTTCCACAATCTTTGGTGCAGACAAAGTCTCTGGCTGTAGCCACTTTCTGCTCAGGTGAATGAGATCATACATTTGAGACCTGGGGGGTTTTCCAAGCTGGAAAGTCCAGTTATGCACACGCTGAGCCCGGACAGCCTGGGTGACACCCAGCCTTGCCAATATTTCAGCTTTTAGCATCACATAGTCTTTTGCTTGGTTAGGCTCTAGGTCATAGTAAGCTTTCTGCGATTCACCAGTTAACAGAGGAGCCACCAGTCCAGCCCACTGCTCCTCAGGCCACTTTTCTCTTTCAGCGGTCCTTTCAAATGTGGTCAAAAATACCTCTGGATCATCCTCTCCAGTCATTTTTGTCAATAAACGACTCACCCCAAAGGACGCGGTATTAGTGGGACGGCTTTCCTCACTGGTCTGCGGACGTTGCTGCATTGCTGCTTCCATCTGTTGTTGTAGTCTCTGCTCTTGCTTCTGCAACAGGTCTATGAAGCGGGCCTCAGATTGCTGCTGGGCTTGTTGCTGAGCCTCCAGACTCTGTTGCAAAGTTGCGTTTGTCTGCTGCTGGGCTGCAAGGCTCTGTTGATGAGCTTGCTGCTGGGCTGCGAAGTTCTGTTGTTGAGCTGCAAGGCTCTTTTGCAAACCTGCATTTGTCTGCTGTTGATTGGCATTTGCTAGAGCCAGCTGCTTCAGTATCTCCTCCATGCTGGCTTAAAAAAAAACTGCCACTGGTTCTCCACCAACTGTGAGGGGGTTAGCTCGGCAGCGGGTGTGTGTGACCCCCGAGATGGGCTCCCCACACAAAAACAGGCCCAGCAGACGGAGGTTGTGGTTTTCAAAGTCAAAAAGGTGCGGTTTATTTTCTATTTACAGTGACAAAACACAGCAAAGCAAAAGAAACATAAACAAAATAAATCCTGGTCAACTTGACCTCTGACTAAACATACAGGTTTCCTAACTAACAACTGGGATCAGCCTAGTGCTGTCCTAGTCCCTAAGTCCCTGGTTTTAAATGTCCAAACACATAGCCACACAGGCTTTGTCTCACCGCACAAGGGTTCACTCTCTCCAGGAAGTCCACACAGGTCTGCTTCCAGGCATGAGCTAACATCTAATGAAGCTGAGGGTTCTTATAGAGGCCTAAATGAGCTGACAAGCTTCAGCTGGTCTCATCAACTCCCTGTCTGCACGACGCCCCACACTCTCCCTAGAGGTATGAGTCATCCATGAGCCCACTAGCCTTATACAACTCTCCACCTAGTTGTATAAGTCGGCGTAAAGCCTGAATCTGGGCGAAATATATCTACCCCCCTGGATGCAACCAGGTGACTTTACCTTCCTGCTGTCACACAGACCCTTCAGGTGTCAGGGAATCTAGTAGACCAGAACGTGTGACTATACAGAGGAGACCACAAACGCATGTAAGTGAAATAAAAGGTGTTTATTTACAAGGTGACAAACAAGTGAAAACAACCAGTGCACAACCAACAATGAATAGTATATACAAATCAAGGGGAGATACCCTAATTGTAAACAAAGCCAGGCCGAGATCATACACCAGGGGATATCAGCAGATGGGTGAGGACGGGAACACAACAGGGCAGGGAGAAGATGGATGGACAGGCTGCGGGGCAGGAATCTAAGGTCAACAGGTAATAGAAGGGGCAGGTCCAGGATGGGCTCAGGATTAGGGATGAGCTTCGTGTACGAGTCGAACCCATGTTCGACTGGAACATCGGCTGTTCGGCGAATTGCAAACATTATGGGCCATTCGCGCCAAATTCGAGTGGTGCATCACGGGCCATAATTCACTGCGGCATCGCAGTGCATTGCTGGCTGATGATTGGCCAAGCATGCACTATGGCGGCCTTGTGTAGTGTGTTGGAGTTGTTTAATGAGAGATTACAGAGACAGACAGTGTCACTTATATTGAGTTAGATAGAGCAGGCAGGCGAGTCAGTTAGCTGCAGTTACAGTGTGTAGAGGATATATATGCATCCTAGGTGTTGTGTATATATATTTATACACTGTATTCAGTTTAGCTAGATCCGTTCCTGTTATTCTCTATACTGTGACAGGCAGGCAGGTGATTGTGCTAGCTGCAGACAGTCAGTGTTTCACTTAGTGTACTTTGTGCTATGTATAGCGTTCACCTAAAGCTTACCTGAATACAGTTAGTGACTAATAGTGGTGTTCTCATAATTAAACCACAGGCAGAGAGCTGCAAGTATTTTCAGTTAGTGTACTGTGTCCCTCTCTGCACAGTTTTCACCTAAAACTAACTGAAGACAATTGCTGCTTTCCCCATACTAATACCACAGCAGGCAGTTGATTCTTATAGCTGCATAGCTGCATTATCAGTACAGATATATATATATATATATATATACATCCCACCTTTGTGCTGCTACATCTCACTGCAGGCCATTAGTATGTCTGGAAGGCAAACAAGAAGAGGCAGACAGTCACGAGGCAATAAAAGAGGGCAAGCAGGCTCTGTGTCTAGAGGCAACAGAGCTTCTGGTCCTGGACACGGTGCATCCTCATCAGCACGTGGCCGTGGGACACGCTTGTCCTTCTTTTTGGCAGCTGGCCATGTTGAGCCAGGCTCAGGGTACTTTGTCTGGCAAAGCGGCCTCGTCCCTCGGCTCAATGGCATCAGTCACTCCTTCCCTAGCCCCACCATGTCCTCTTGAGGAGTCCCCCGAACTTGAGCACAGTGTTGGGTACATGCTCCTGGAGGATGCCCAGCGTTTTGAAGGCTCCGATGATGGATCCCAGCTGGAGGAAGGCAGTAACGTGAGCCCAGAGAGAGGGGGTAGTAACGTGAGCCCAGAGAGAGTGGGTGCCCAACAAGGACAGCTATCTGGCAGTCATGTTCCCCCAGCTGCAGCATACTGCCAGATTTGCTCCAGTGATGAGGAGGGAGGGGATGATGAGGTCACTGACTCCACGTGGGTGCCTGATAGGAGGGAGGAGGAGGCACATCTCCAACGAGGCAGGATGCCCTCCAGGGGCCAGCTTAAGGGCAGCACACTGACTGCATCACACCGCAGAGCTCCACATGTGCAGGGTTATTCCAAAAGTTCTTTGGTGTGGTAATTTTTCAGATGTGTGCAGCAGATCGCACATTGCCATTTGCAATATATGTCTAAAGCGTATATCGCGTGGCCAAAACATCAGCCGCTTGGGCACCACGTGCTTGACCAGACATATGTCGACCTGCCATGCAGTCCGTTGGCAAGCTTACCTAAAAGACCCACACCAAAGAACAAAGCGGACCTCTCCTTGCTCCTCATCAGCTGGGATCTCCAACCCCACTATACCTTCAGTCCTCTCTGAAACCTGCACTGAGAGGAATGAAGCTGTAGAATTAGGTGTGTCACAGCCAAGTACTTGCGGACAATCTGCTATCGGTACACCGACGTCCGATTGTACCAGGCAAATTTCCCTGCCCCAGCTGTTGCACCACCGAAAGAAGTTCGCTCCCAGCCATCCACATGCCCAGCGGTTGAATGCTAGCTTGGCTAAATTGCTAGCACTTCAACTGCTGCCTTTTCAGTTTGTAGACTCTGCCTCCTTCCGTGAGTTTGTGGAATGTGCGGTTCCTCAGTGGCAGGTTCCCAAACGCCACTTTTTCTCACGGAAAGCGATTCCGGCTCTCTACCGGCATGTGGAAGGCAATGTCTTGGCCTCGCTGGACAGGGCGGTCAGCGGTAAGGTGCATATTACCGCTGACTCATGGTCCAGCAGGCATGGACAGGGACGTTACCTATCTTTCCCTGCGCATTGGGTGACTCTGCTGGTAGCTGGGAAGGATGCAGGACAAGGTGCAGTAGTGTTGGAGGTTGTTCCGCCACCACGCCTCCAAAATGTTACTACTGGTGATTCTGACACACCTCTCTCCTCCACCCCCTCCTCTTCTTCCTCCATGGCCTATACCTGTGCTTTGTCCTCGGAACCAGTGGTGCTCCGTAGGCATTCAAGGGGCTACGCAAGTACGCAGGCAAAAAGATGCCATGCGGTGCTTGAGCTGGTGTGCTTGGGGGACAGGAGCCACACTGGGGCAGAGATTCTGTCAGCTCTGCAGGGGCAGGTTAAGAGGTGGTTGACGCCACGCCAGCTTAAGCCAGGAAAGGTGGTTTCCGACAATGGCACCAACCTCCTCTCCGCCCTCCGACAGGGACAACTGACCCATGTGCCCTGTTTGGCTCACGTCCTTAACTTGGTGGTGCAGCGGTTCTTGGACAGGTACCCGGGCTTACAGGAGGTCCTGAAGCAGGCCAGGAAACTGTGGGCATTTCCGCCGGTCATATAATGCCAGTGCTCGGCTGGCTGACCTGCAAAAGGATTACAATCTGCCCAAGAACCGCCTAATCTGTGACATGCCCACCAGGTGGAACTCTACGTTGGCCATGCTGCAGCGGCTGCACACGCAGCAGAGGGCCATCAATGAGTATCTGTTGCAATATGGAACCAGGACAGGGTCAGGGGAGCTTGAATTTTTTGCCCCACGCCAGTGGGCCATGATCAGGGATGCATGCATTGTCCTGGCACCATTTGAGGAGGCCACGAGGATGGTGAGCAGTGACAGTGCATGCATCAGTGACACTGTCCCTCGTGTCCACCTGTTGGAGCACACACTGCATGGAATAATGGACAGGGTACTTGAGGCAGAACAGAGGCAATAAGAGGAGGACTTCCTTACCTCTCAAGGCCCCCTTTATCCAGACAGTGTTCCTGCTGGCCCAGCTATCACACAGGAAGAGGAGGAGGAGGATTATTGTGTCAGTATGGAGGTGGAGCCTAGCACTCAGCATCAGCAACAGACTTCAAGGGATCAATTACAGTCCCAAGATACCCATGGACTTGTACGTGGCTGGGAGGAGGTGGCTGCGGATCATGTCGTCCTCAGTGACCCAGAGGACTCCGCACCGAATGCCTCAGCAAACCTACGCTGCATGGCCTCCCTGATCCTGAAAAACCTGCGGAAGGATCCTCATATTCGTGCGATCAAGGAGAGGGCTCATTACTGGGTGGCAACCCTGCTTGATCCACGTTACAAGGCTAAGGTTGCGGACCTTATCTTGCCGTCGCAGAGGGAGCAGAAGATGAAGCATCTTCGGGAGGCCTTGCAGAAAGGTCTGTGCAACGCGTTCCCAGAGACTGGGAGGTTACAAATTCCTGGTCCTGGACAACGTGTTGCTGAGGCTCCAGTCAGTCAAAGAAGGAGCGGTGGAGAAGGTCGGGTCGGGTCAGATGCAGGCTCAGGGTCAGATGCAGGCTCAGGAGAGAGAGAGAGAGAGATACCAAGGTGAGCATGTAAGGGTAAGCCCCAGCTTTCTCCGCTTGCCGGGGAATAGCCAATGACGTAGGCGGGATCCCGCCGGCAAGCGGGGAAAGCTGGGGCTTACCCTATTGTCAGGAAAGGCTTCACCCGCTGGTGGTGCTGTTGGTCCTTTGGACTGCAGTACTAGTGTCCGCCAGCAGGTGTCCTCTTGCAGCCAATATCCTTGTTGGAGGATCTCACCTGCTGGTGGTAATGCATGATACATGGACTGCAGTACCGGCATCCACCAGCGGGTGTATTCTGGCAGTATGGGACAGGCAGCACTTCCTGTGGTCAGCTGTGACTTGAAGCCAATTAGCCTTCCTATAAATACCCGGCGAGTACAAGCACTCCTTGCCCTGGTATCGTCCTTGTGCCCTGACCTGTAGCCTGTCTACTTGAACCTCGATTCCTGTAACCCTGATTCCTGTAACCTGAACCTGTAACCTGAACCTGAACCTGTTGTGTCTGTCCTAATCCCTGATCCCTGCTCTGCAGCCTGGTTGCCCCCTGCTTTATCCTGTCTCCCTGTCCTGGTCCATCCATCCATCCTCTCCCTGTCCTGTGTTCCTCACCCCATCTGCTGATCTCCCTATGTATGACCTTGGCCTGGCTAACGTTTATGCTTCTGGAATACCCCTTTGTCCATCTGCCTACCTGCTGTGTATGACCCTGGTCTGGCCCTGTTTATGATTCTGGTTTCCCCATTACTTGTACATATTTGTCTGTTACTGTTATTATTTGTGGGTTCTGTTTGGTATTGGTTATTGTGCACTGTGTGGTTTGGAGGTGGTTGTATCTATATTATTTCACTTATCTTTAATAAATCATTATATTTCACTTACACACGTTTGGGTTTCCTTTGTTGCAGTTCACATAGTTCTGATCTTACCTGATACGTGACACCTATGATGTGACGGGGGACTCCGCCCCCTCATACCTCAGACCCCGCCTACCTTGACGATCCTGATGGGGAACTTCCTCCGCAGTGTAATAAATGAATAGACCCCGCCCCTTCTCACATTCCCCATCAGGTCCGCTCAGCCAATGACGTAGGGGGCGGGGTCACCTTCACTGGGTGTAAGGCTGAGCGGAGCTGATGGGGAACGTGAGAAGGGGCGGGGTCTATTCATTTATTACACTGGAAGTTCCCCATCAGGTCTGCTCAGGTAGGCGGGGTCTGACGTACGAGGGGGCGGGGTCACCCATCAGATCATAGGGGTAAGCCCCGGCTTTCCCCGCTTGCGGGGAATAGCCAATGACGTAGGCGGGATCCCGTCTACGTCATTGGCTATTCCCTGGCAAGCGGGGAAAGCTGGGGCTTACCCTATGATGTGAAGGGTGACCCCGCCCTCTCGTACGTCATGGGGGTTTCGTGTGGAGTGGAGACTGGAGGAGACTGCAGTGCTGGACATCGGATCACCGCAGGACACTGGATTACATCGCTGGAATAAGTTTTTTATTTTTTTATTTTTAATAAAGGACTTTCCCAACTGTGTCTGTGTGTTTTTTTTTATTCTTTTACACTTTCTTTGTGAAATGGTAGGGGTACAATGTACCCCTTACCAATTCACATAGGGGGGCGGGATCTGGGGGTCCCCTTTGTTAAAGGGGTCTTCCAGATTCCGATAAGCCCCCCGCCCGCAAACCCCCACAACCACCGGGCAAGGGTTGTGGGGATGAGGCCCTTGTCCCCATCAACATGGGGACATGGTGCTTTGAGGGGTCACAGACCCCAAAAGCATCCTCCCCATGTTGAGGGCATGTGGCCTGGTACGGTTCAGGAGGGGGGGGCGCTCTCGTCCCCCCTCTTTTCCTGCGGCCTGCCAGGTTGCGTGCTCGGATAAAGGGTTTGGTATGGATTTTTGGGGGGAACTCCATGCCATTTTTTATTTTAAATTTGACGCAGGGTTCCCCTTAATATCCATACCAGACCTGAAGGGCCTGGTAATTGAATTTGGGGGGACTCCCACGCATTTTTTTTTTTTTTTTATCAATGACTTTTCTCTGTATTGCCAGGAGCCGACAATTCATTATAGCCGCGAGTGCTTTTTTGCTGTCTGGATCTCGGAGCCCAGCGGAGCTATCTCCCCTGCCCTGAGCGGCGTGACCTGCACTATACGGCCGGTCTGGATGGTGGGGCCGAGGTTAGAGGAGAGAGGAGAGTGGGACTGGACAGAAGCAGCCGTTGCTGCGGCTTGATACCCACAGCGTGAGAGGCTGGGGCGGGAACACCAACGTGTCGAGCCGGTCACGGAGAGAAGAGGAGCGGGGGAACAGCCGGAGGGAGAGCAGGGTTACAGCTGTGAAAAGGTCTGCATGCTAGCTGGAGGTTTACGAGTGGAGCTATGGACTGGGATGCCCTGAGGGGATAGGGAAGCTGCCTGGAAGCTCCCGGAGTCACTCAAATTCATACAGCTGCATAAACAACGCTGAAAAACAGGACTGAAGATCGGGTAGGATTACTTATATTTGCCTGTAAAAAGTTAAAGTAAAAAGCTTAGGCAGCAGGCTGGAGGGAGAGGGAGGAAGAGGACTGTGAAATATACTTAAGGTTGGATGCGTTGAACTATCCCCTTTTATGATATTGGTGGATGGTATAAGGAGTCTCACTGCTGGAATAAATACAGAAGCCTGTAAACATTTCTTTATAGTTGCCTAAAATCAGTCTCCGTGAACCAGCCTGCTTGTATTGCCTATATTGGCTACCCTGACTATATTTGCCCCTCAGCTTCATAACACTTACCAGTATGAGCCCTTGACATTTCTGAGCCCTGGGGGTACAATATCCACAGGTTCCGTGTGGTTTGCTAGTCTCACGATATGAGTTTTTTTTCTTTTTTTTCCCTTGGGTTTTTACTGCTGAAATACACACAGAAGCATACAGAAGCCTGTTGGGTATATGCAGAGGCATGAAAAAAATTCTGTATAGATGCCTGAAATCAATTAACCTGCTTGAACCAGCCTGCCTGTATTGCTTATATTCCATATACTGACTGCCTTGACTTTATGTGATACTCTGTTTTTTTTGGAATCTGAATTTTTTATATTTCTGAGACCTGGGGTGCACTACCTACAGGCTCTGTGTTTGCTGGATGGGGGGCCAGTTATATTATAATTCTTTTTTTTTGGTCACTGATATTTGCAAATGTTTTTTTTTTTTTTTTTTGAGTTATACACCTTTAGTCTCATTGGTTTATCCTGTAGGAAAGGAAGGGAGAAAAGAAAGGGGTAAAGAAGAAGAATAACATTTCCCCCCTTATATACAGGACTTGCACTATCTTGATCCACAGAATTTGAAAGCGTTTCCCCTTCTTTCTCCTTTCCCCCCCCCCTTTTTTTTTTTTGGTTTAAGTTAGTGCGAATAAGTACTTGTATTATACAGAAAAAATATTAATCCCAGATGTAATTAGAAGGGGATTAAGAGAAAGTGGCTACTTTTAAACAACAATTTGGTCTAGGCCAAGGGGTTAGAAAATATAAACCATTTATTTTTAAGTATCAAAAGGGGAAAGGTTTAAACATGCATATTAAATCAAATATACAGGCGATTAAAATAGAACTTCATATACTATTTTTCCGATAAATTCCTAAAAGAGGAGGTCAATTCGGAAAGTGTGGCAATCAAACAATTAAAACAAACAGAACTAACAGTACCATCACCAACAATGAGGGGAAAGACGGTCCGGACGCCAGCAATTAATTTCACAATGGAGCTGCAAAATGGTAAGATTAGCTTGATTGCAGCCAATATCATAATTTATTCATATAACCAGTAGGTACCATAGTGCAGCTTCACTGTGAATAAACCCAACAAGGGGAGATGGAAATATTGACCACTGATATCACCTTCCTAGGGGAAGGAAGATATTGGAATGGTCACCGTGGGATTTTTGGAAATAGATGGAAGGAACAGGTGTTCCTATTGCACTCCAGGGATCACACTAGAGTGCATTAATAGCCCTGTACAGATTTTTCCGAGATGGTGAGCTTTGGTCACTTTTCCTTCAATGGCAATCAAATGTAGTAAAGGAGTTTAAGTCATTGAATCTTTTGTTGCTTTAAAATATGACCGCTAATGGCATAGTCAATATTTCAGTACAGCGCGGAGTGGTGGGAGCTAGGGAAGCCACAGAAATGTTTCACCTTCTTAGTGTGTTCAGAAGGGGACGGGTATCTAGGATTCAGTTGAATCTGACATGCAGAGCGGGGTCAGTGCATTTCACTGGAAACCCCCTGTTGAAGATGAACTTATTATACTTTACCCTTTCAGATGCTCAGCGTCCTTTAAGTTAGCTGTGGCTCCATGCTCAACCAGATCTCCTTGTCGGGATAGAATGTCTCACTGTCTGCTGGTCTTTGCGCATTTGTTTGTTGTAAATCTGTAGCAGCGTGAAGAGTTCAAAGGTTCGCGCTGTTTGCGTTACGTACGTTCCGACCAGGACTTTACAATCCACTATGCCCCGCGCTGCTATCCGTTACTGTCCTCCGTACACGGATCTCCGCTGTCGGGCCGAGGGGTTGCGTTGCCGACGTCACGTGACCTCCGTGACGTCAACGCGTTTCGCTTTGATGTTGCGTAGCTTCGTCTGGTACTTGTATTAACCTAGTTAAAGGGCCCACTGAACTTCCGTGAGAGTAAACTGTCTGTATGTGTGTGAACAAAGGTTGATACCTAGACAGCGGGCCATATATGCTGTGTATGGACTTGAACAGAGCTGAAGACATATATATGTGAATCTCCCTTGGCGTGCTTTAAATAAACCTAAACAAACAAACCCTTATAGAATAGAAACAGGAGAAGCCCCACAAACGGAAGGATAAATTGTCAGCGTGTACGTAAAGGGGATTGATACCTAACAGATATTGTAATACTTTTCTTGGTATCCACCTGAGGTCAACAGCAGATATATACCTGGATTTATATTGTGGCTCTATCACTGGTGTGTGTTACTGACGGTCAGTCTTCCTATTGAATCGTGAGATAACACCCAGAGGTAGCCATTATAAAACACTGGAAAAAGGAAAAGTATAATTAATAGAAATAAGATCAGAAAGACTGTACGTCTGACATGGGCCTGAATAACCATATGTCCCATATTACGCCGTACACATGCTGTTAAGCGAATGAGACTTAGGGGCGCTCCACTCAGCATTCAGCTCTGAAGCTCCAACTATGCCAACAAAGACACCCAAAAGTCGCTCTACAATTTCCAAGAAACCTAGTAAAGGAACGGCGATTAACCAAGCCGTCTCCAGCTCTATACAGCGCTTCCTGGTTGCCAGTGGAAACGGCCCCGGCACATGTAGCAGTCAAGCTAGATGCACGAGACGCAACGCATCTCTCGCTTCATTAGCAACCTCTGTAAGAGAAAGTTCCCCTGCATCATCTTACTGCTCAGATCTCATGGAAGAACCTGAGTCTCCCACAGGCTCAGATATGTCGTCTCTGCTGAGCGGCATTAGAAAAGAGTTAGCCGGGATGTTCCATGGACTTGAAAAATCAATAAAAAAGGAAATAACGGGGGTAAGAACAGATTTGGCGCATATTCTCGATAGGGTGGAGGGTACAGAACAGAGACAAGATACTCATGAAACAGCTATAAGAGAACTACAAAAGACTGTCACACAGCTAGCCTTTGCTCACCGTGCCTCACTATATAAGCTTGAGGACCTCGAGAATAGAAATCGCAGAAATAACTTGCGAATTAGAGGTCTGCCCGAAGCGACTGGTGATAATGACTTGGAGTCGTCGATCAGCGGTATATTTAATTCAGTGTTGGGTAATGCACCCACTGATCCGCTGCGCTTTGACCGAGTTCATCGGGCTCTCAGGCCTCGTAATATTGCTACTGAGCAACCCAGAGACGTAATATGCCGTTTACATTACTTCACAGATAAGAACGCCATCATGGTCAAGTTAAGGAGTATTCCCAACATTGACTTCGACGGAGCGACTCTTAATATTTTCTCGGATTTGTCCAAAGAAACGTTGGATCGCCACAGAGCCCTTAAACCACTTTTGGAACATTTACGTTCTAATGGGATTATTTATAGATGGGGTTTCCCGGCGTGCCTTATTGCCACCAAAAATGGTCGTTCCCACACCCTCCGGTTCCCAGAGGAATTGTCACAATTTCTAAAGGACCTTAATCTGCCCTCAGTGGACCTCCCGGGCTGGCACGATCCGGTCCCTAAGTTCTCGCATATTCAGGACTCCCATTGGCAAAAATCTCCTACTAAAAAAGGGCGCTCTTCTGCGTCAGGCCCTGCATAACAACATGGACGAGTAAATGGTGATTATGCCTATGTGCTTTTCTCTCTTTGGTTGAGTACGCCTGTAAGCTATTATATCTAATGAGATGTGACTTGGCCGTTAAAGTATATTTGTTCTAAAAAGGTTTATTGTTTATTGTTGGAGCAAAAAGTATTTTTCCGCACATTATCTGACGCACAGCTGAATGCTGGTGGAGCACAATGCTCCCATGTGCCTTTTATATGACATGTTCCCCTCCCCTTCTTTCCTTTTGGGGTTGGGGAGAGCGGGTAGCCCTCGAGTTTTCTTATCCGTTCTCCTACGGGAGTTCTGGATGGCTGCCCGTTCTCTCTTCCCCTATAGGGACCACCGCAGAAATCTGCGTGACAAATTAAAGTCTCCCACATGTGTCCGGATGGACGTTATTGTTGTTTATGTAAATTTGTCTTTTTGTTTCTCTCAATACTTACCCGTTTCTTTCTTATTTTATTTTCCCCATCAAGGCTGGCATGCATAGTTAAGTAGGTTTAAGGGTTACGCTCTACTGCGATAATGGCCACACTTAAAGTCACCTCCTATAATGTTAGGGGTTTAAACGCTGCGGCTAAACGGCATCAGGTCACCCGTGAATTACGGAAACTTGCCTCTTCTATTGTGTTTCTTCAGGAAACACATTTAACCCATACTACGCAGGTCAAATTGACCTCGCTTTATTTTCCCCAGTGGTACTATAGCCTCTCAGATACGAATAAAGCTAAGGGTGTGGCCATTGGTTTTAGTGGTAGCGTACCCTTTCATTTTTTAGAGATGCAAGCGGATGACCATGGTCGTTTTCTCTTCTTAAAGGGCTTTCTAGGTACCACCCAATGTACTCTAGCAAACATATACTGCCCGAACCAAAATCAACCTACCTTTTTTTCTCAAATTCTTACTGATTTATCACATTTTGCTGAGGGTTTAATCATACTGGCAGGTGACATAAATATGTCTCTAGATCCTGTTTTGGACACATCCCACGGTCGCTCTAACATTTCTTTTAAGCGCCTGTCCTTTGTTAAAAAGAGACTTATAGACCGGCAATTGATAGACGTATGGCGTATTTTACACCCAAAAGAAAAAGATTTCTCTCACTTTTCGAAGACTCACCAGTCTTATTCCCGAATAGATAATATCTTTTTAGACCATCATCACCTCCCACTATTACAATCTGCGAATATAGGTACTGCGACATTGTCAGATCGTGCACCTGTGTCGATGAGTATGACCATGCCTACTTTGACTCAGCGCTCCAATAATTGGAAACTCAACGATTCTCTTCTTTCTAATCCAACAGAAGTTTCTATGTTTGCCTCTCATATATCGCAATATTTTAAAGACAATAAACCTTCTGAGACATCCCCTGCTGTTGTATGGGAAGCTCACAAGGCAACTATGAGAGGCCGATTCATAGAACTTGGGGCAAGGAAAAAAAGAGAGCATGGTCAACAACTTGAGCAGGTCCTTCACCAAATAACAGAACTTGATAAACAACATAAACTCACTTTACACACATCCCAGCTAGAAGCTCTTACGTTGAAACGAGAAGAACTAAAAAATCTTCTTAATCTCGATACAGCTCGGAAATCCCAACGTTATTCGCAAAAATTCTATGAGTGGGGGGACAAACCTAGCGGACAATTAGCAAGATCCCTTAAAGAAAAACAGACTGGGGGGCTTGTCCGGGAGCCGACTGAGGAGGACGTGCAGACATTGAGCTCTGCAACTGCACCATAAATCCATAGCCATCCTCGCTACTAATTAACTGGATAATACTCCAAATCTACCCCCATTGCTCCTGAGGGTCCCCTACCTGCAATCCGGTTTACATTTTTGACTTTGGGCCGGCCGTTCAGAACTTGCCAGGCCCGTTTCATGCAGCTCAGGCCCAACGCCATCTTGGGGCCCACGAAGCCTCCAACGCCTCCCGGGGGGTCTACGGATCCCCACCGGACACCCTGCGTCTCCATCCAGGCTTGGATGGGGGTGTTTGAACAGTAAGGAACCCCCTCGGTCTTTTTCCCGGCCCGTGGTCGGCTCCGAAGCCTGGCAGCCATCTTGCGGCCTGCAAGAACGTCAGCATCCTCCGGCCTAGAGTACCGTGGTCGGCGGTGTTTACGGCGAGAGGCTCGGCTACACCTGTGCCTGCACTGGATTGAGCTAGTTACCTGAGGGATCCCGGAACGTTCGGCCTCACACACCCGCGGCGGCCAGCCTTAGGAAAGTCCGCGGCTTCGGCCTACCTCTAGAAGTCGGCGGCCATCTTGCTGCTCCCTATACACCCAGCGCAGCATCCAGCACAGAGGATCATCCCACACAGGGTAAGCGGGGCAGGGGCAAAGTACAAGACACCAGAAATAGGCTAATCCCCCCCCGGCTGGCAGACAGACAGGAGTACCCCGGTGGGAGCCCTGATCCCATAGACTTGAGGGGCGGCCATCTTGCTACACCCGACCATAGTGCTGCTGGGTCCCCCCCCTGCCCACTTGAAACTGCTTCACCCTATACATCAAGTCCTGGCTATTCTGGCCTACGGGGCAGCTGAGCCTATACCTCATCTACCTCGCCCTCCCCGCACTCCTCCAGTCACATACTGACAAGAAGTGTAGCGGCCATCTTGCTCCACCCGGACTCAGTGCTAACTCTTATCACTGACCTCAATCCACTCCCTCCTCGGCCACCAGTAGGGATGAGCTCAGTGTTCGAGTCGAACATACGTTCGACTCGAACATCGGCTGTTCGATCGTTCGCCGAACAACGAACGATTTGGGCCGTTCGCGCCTAATTCGCGGCCCACAATGCACTACGCCATCGCAGTGTCATCCAGGCGCTGTGATTGGCCAAGCATGCACTGTGACCCCGCATGCTTGGCCAATCACAGCGCCGGCAGTGAGGAGAGCAATGATTGGCCAAAGGCAGGATGCCTGTGGCCAATTATTGCTGAGGGTGTTTAGTACACGCCCCACACTATAAAAGGCGGCCTAGTGTAGTGTGTTCCGGAGCAGGGAAAGAGAAGCATAGGCAGGGACAGTGACATTTTTTTTTCTTGCTTAACCTGGATTCCTTTAGTTTAGGGAAAGAAAACTATAGGTAGGGAGAGTGTCAGTGTGTTTTACTGTGCTAATCCTTGTTTGTAGGGACAGGGAAGGACAGTGAGGGAAATTCTCATTGTGCTATACTGTGCTAAAGCATTCATCATCAACCATCTTTAAAAAAACATTTTTTATAGGGACAGAAAACTATAGGTAGGGAGAGTGTCAGTGTGTTTTACTGTGCTAATCCTTGTTTGTAGGGACAGGGAAGGACAGTGAGGGAAATTCTCATTGTGCTATACTGTGCTAAAGCATTCATCATCAACCATCTTTAAAAAAACATTTTTTATAGGGACAGAAAACTATAGGTAGGGAGAGTGTCAGTGTGTTTTACTGTGCTAATCCTTGTTTGTAGGGACAGGGAAGGACAGTGAGGGAAATTCTCATTGTGCTATACTGTGCTAAAGCATTCATCATCAACCATCTTTAAAAAAAAAAATTTATAGGGACAGAAAACTATAGGTAGGGAGAGTGTGAGTGTGTTTTACTGTGCTAATCCTTGTTTGTAGGGATAGGGAAGGACAGTGAGGGAAATTCTCATTGTGCTATACTGTGCTAAAGCATTCATCATCAACCATCTTTAAAAAAACATTTTTTATAGGGACAGAAAACTATAGGTAGGGAGAGTGTCAGTGTGTTTTACTGTGCTAATCCTTGTTTGTAGGGACAGGGAAGGACAGTGAGGGAAATTCTCATTGTGCTATACTGTGCTAAAGCATTCATCATCAACCATCTTTAAAAAAACATTTTTTATAGGGACAGAAAACTATAGGTAGGGAGAGTGTCAGTGTGTTTTACTGTGCTAATCCTTGTTTGTAGGGACAGGGAAGGACAGTGAGGGAAATTCTCATTGTGCTATACTGTGCTAAAGCATTCATCATCAACCATCTTTAAAAAAACATTTTTTATAGGGACAGAAAACTATAGGTAGGGAGAGTGTCAGTGTGTTTTACTGTGCTAATCCTTGTTTGTAGGGACAGGGAAGGACAGTGAGGGAAATTCTCATTGTGCTATACTGTGCTAAAGCATTCATCATCAACCATCTTTAAAAAAACATTTTTTATAGGGACAGAAAACTATAGGTAGGGAGAGTGTCAGTGTGTTTTACTGTGCTAATCCTTGTTTGTAGGGACAGGGAAGGACAGTGAGGGAAATTCTCATTGTGCTATACTGTGCTAAAGCATTCATCATCAACCATCTTTAAAAAAACATTTTTTTATAGGGACAGAAAACTATAGGTAGGGAGAGTGTCAGTGTGTTTTACTGTGCTAATCCTTGTTTGTAGGGACAGGGAAGGACAGTGAGGGAAATTCTCATTGTGCTATACTGTGCTAAAGCATTCATCATCAACCATCTTTAAAAAAACATTTTTTATAGGGACAGAAAACTATAGGTAGGGAGAGTGTCAGTGTGTTTTACTGTGCTAATCCTTGTTTGTAGGGACAGGGAAGGACAGTGAGGGAAATTCTCATTGTGCTATACTGTGCTAAAGCATTCATCATCAACCATCTTTAAAAAAACATTTTTTATAGGGACAGAAAACTATAGGTAGGGAGAGTGTCAGTGTGTTTTACTGTGCTAATCCTTGTTTGTAGGGACAGGGAAGGACAGTGAGGGAAATTCTCATTGTGCTATACTGTGCTAAAGCATTCATCATCAACCATCTTTAAAAAAACATTTTTTATAGGGACAGAAAACTATAGGTAGGGAGAGTGTCAGTGTGTTTTACTGTGCTAATCCTTGTTTGTAGGGACAGGGAAGGACAGTGAGTGAAATTCTCATTGTGCTATACTGTGCTAAAGCATTCATCATCAACCATCTTTAAAAAAACATTTTTTATAGGGACAGAAAACTATAGGTAGGGAGAGTGTCAGTGTGTTTTACTGTGCTAATCCTTGTTTGTAGGGATAGGGAAGGACAGTGAGGGAAATTCTCATTGTGCTATACTGTGCTAAAGCATTCATCATCAACCATCTTTAAAAAAACATTTTTTATAGGGACAGAAAACTATAGGTAGGGAGAGTGTCAGTGTGTTTTACTGTGCTAATCCTTGTTTGTAGGGACAGGGAAGGACAGTGAGGGAAATTCTCATTGTGCTATACTGTGCTAAAGCATTCATCATCAACCATCTTTAAAAAAACATTTTTTTATAGGGACAGAAAACTATAGGTAGGGAGAGTGTCAGTGTGTTTTACTGTGCTAATCCTTGTTTGTAGGGACAGGGAAGGACAGTGAGGGAAATTCTCATTGTGCTATACTGTGCTAAAGCATTCATCATCAACCATCTTTAAAAAAACATTTTTTATAGGGACAGAAAACTATAGGTAGGGAGAGTGTCAGTGTGTTTTACTGTGCTAATCCTTGTTTGTAGGGACAGGGAAGGACAGTGAGGGAAATTCTCATTGTGCTATACTGTGCTAAAGCATTCATCATCAACCATCTTTAAAAAAACATTTTTTATAGGGACAGAAAACTATAGGTAGGGAGAGTGTCAGTGTGTTTTACTGTGCTAATCCTTGTTTGTAGGGACAGGGAAGGACAGTGAGGGAAATTCTCATTGTGCTATACTGTGCTAAAGCATTCATCAGCAACCATCTTTAAAAAAACATTACTCTTTCATCCATGGACCGACACAGCTTCTCTATTGACAAAGTGGGTATTATCCGTTAATTAGGAGTGACTAGGCAGAAAAACTTGTAAAAAGTGTTGCATCACACCTTCTACAGTACCGCCCAGGGGGCGGACCCTCTGGGTATACCCTCTCAGTCTGCATCTTCGCAGATCAGTTTTTTTCTGTCTAGCAAGGAGTAGGACATGGCTCCCTTCGGGCCCATTGGTCCGGGGAAAAAAGATATATATATATATATATATATATATATATATATATATTTTTTTTTTTGCTACATTTGTTGTTTCCTGCGATCTTCGATCAACTGCCGACTGGGTGACAGGCTGGATCCTCGATCCTTGTAGTCTCCCCAGTTTCGGCCATCGAGCGTGTGCCGACCCTAGCTACGCGCTGGGTTTTCCACGACATGCCCGTCGCTCCACGGGTGGCCGGTGAGCTTACGCTCCAGGGCCTGCATCGGACCGCTCAGCTTCGGCTGACCTTACGGCCGAGTCGCAGCAGCCTGGCCGGTGAGCTTACGCTCCAAGGCTTGCATCGGACCGCTCAGCTTCGGCTGACCTTACGGCCGAGTCGCAGCAGCCTGTCCGGTGAGCATCATGCTCCAGGGCATACATATGATCGTCCCTTCTGGGTCCAATCACAGCATGCCTGGCCAACAGTCACCTTCCGTGCGCGGACGATGATCTGTTTGGAATGTCTTCCAGCATAATACATGCAGGATAGGTAAGTAAAACTCCCCTGCCTCGGCTGGGTGATTTAGTTGGACATTCCTGGAGAGATCAAGTAAGTGGTTGTGGCCCCTTTCTTCCCTCTCTCCCTGCCTTTCCCTCCTCCCTGGGCTTCTAGCTAAAGGTTGCTGGGTGCTGGGGGTCACTTAGGGGGTCCCACTGGAGCGGGGCTGGCTGTAACTAACATTTAAAAAAAATGTCATTTTTTCTTACCTGTGTTTGTGTCCTTCCTCCTCCATGCTGTCGGCGGCCATTTTGAGGTGGTCCATGCCAAGTTTGGCCTCTTGTGACTGCCCGGCGGCCATCTTCCTGTGGTTCGGCCACACCCACTGGCCCCTATCAGCTGATCGGCAGCCATGTTTGTCCACCCTGTATGCAGATATTGCCGTTCGGCGGCCATCTTTTTGTGGGCTATGGCTGCTTGACCTCTATCTTCTGTCGGCGGCCATTTTCTTAGAGCCCACATTATCTTCCATACAGACGTTTTTGGCAACCATTTTTCGAGAGCCTCCGGCCTCTAGGGTGCATTACACTGGTGCGAAAATTCACACAGGAAGTGCTGATAAAAGAAGCAGACTGACACAGCAGCAGGGGGACAGCATCACAGGCGCAGCATAGCAGTACCTATCCAGGGTGGTGAGTCCTCTGGGTGACCCGGCCTCTCTGCAGCACAGGAGGGTGGCCTATTGATATCTTGCCTGGAGCCCTGTGAGTGTCAGCGTGTGGTCAGCATGGCATCTGAGCCAGATGTCTTCTCCCCTGAAACACCAGATTTAGCAGCTGGTGCCCCTGAGGTGTCTATGAACGCTATGACTGCAATCCTAGAGGCGTTTGCTGCCAGGGTGGAAGCAGCACACGGGAATACAGGGGGTAGTAAACGCCCCATCCCCTGCAAGCTTCTGGGGATAATTCTGGTGCAGAACCAGGTCCAGCTACGGCTCGGGGCCCAGATTCTGACGCATCAGAGACTGCAGACCGTGACCGGACAGTGAGAATGACTCAAAGTCCAGGTCAGTACGCGAGACGGCTTTGGTATCTGACCTTATTACTGCAGTGCGGGATATGCTAAAATTGGAAAATACTGCAGAAGCAGCAGAGACTCCGGTCCACTTGGGTTTCATAGACCTGCCCGCACTGCTAAGGTGTTCCCTTGTGTGTCTTTTGATAAACTCTTATACAAGGAATGGGAGAACCCACTGAGGGTCTTTACAGCCCCAAAGAGGTTTGCGGTACGGTACCCCTTTTGAGGAGAGTTTTCTGAAGAAATGGACCTCTCCCCCCTATAGTGGACCCTCCGGTGTCCAGACTTAATAGAGCCACCACAATTCCTGTAGAAGGGGCTCCTGTTTTCAAGGACCCTGTGGATAATAAGGTTGAAGCACTCGCTTGCTACCTATACTCAGTGGTAGGCTCGGCAGTACGCCGGGCATTGGCGGGGGCCCTAGTGTCTCACACACTTACTGAATGGGCAAGATTGCTACTCCAGGGGTTAAGGAGCGAGATGCTCCTCCTGATGAGATAACATTGGCCGACCTGTTGGTCCAGGGCCTTAGGTTTGTCTGCGAGTCAGACATGAATACTATTCCCCTGCTGTCTAAAACTTTGGTTTATGCAGTAGCAATACGCCGCCTGATCTGGCTAAAAGGCTGGTCTGCGGACCAGACTTCCAAGAAAGCCCTGTTGGAGCTGCCTTTTAAGGGCGACAGACTTTTTGGGGCTTCTCTGGATGACATCATCAAGGATGCCACAGGGAGTAAAAGCACTTTGCTTCCCCAAATTAGCAAGGGTAAGGGGCCACGCCAAGGGCAAGGGCCCTCCTTTACTGCACACAAGTGGTTTTTTCGTCCCCCTAGGGCGACAGGGAAAATACCCCAGGCCGATAAAGCGCCTGCCCAAGGACAAAAGCGTCCCTGGTCCTGCATACCCAATAAGCCTGCGGACAAATTTGCGTCCGCATGAAGGTCCACCCCCACCCAGTTCTCGGGTGGGGAGACGTCTTCGCAAATTCGCGACTCAGTGGACAGCACTAATCTCCGACAGGTGGGTTTGCAAAATAATCTCCTCAGGCTACAAGATAGAGTTTCTCTCTTGTCCACCGGACAGATTCAACACCTCCAATCTCCAGCTACTACCGACCCGTCGGGAGGCCCTGTATGGGGCGGTCCAGGGTCTACTGGAACGCGGGGTAGTTATTCCAGTTCCAGAACTGGAACGGGGTTTTTACTCAAATCTGTTCATTGTGCCGAAGAAGGAGGGGGTTCGTCCAAGCTTGGATCTCAGAGCCCTCAATTGCTTTGTGAAGGTACAAAGTTTTCGGATGGAGTCGGTTCGATCTGTAGTCACGGCTCTCCATCCGGGGGACTTTCTGGCCTCCTTGGACATCAAGGACGCATACCTGCATGTCCCCATATACTCCAGACACCAGAGGTTTCTGCGATTTTCTATCGGGAAGGACCACTACCAGTTTGTGGCCCTCCCGTTGGGCCTTGCCTCAGCACCCAGGACGTTCACCAAGGTGCTCGCTCCGATTCTGGCACTTCTAAGACAGCGGGGTATCGCTATCACAGGCTACTTATACGACCTTCTGCTGAAGGCCCCTTCAAGCTCAGAATTAGAGGTAAGCATGTCCATTACCTGTCAGACTCTTCGAGACTGTGGTTGGATACTAAACACGCAAAAGTCAGTATTGGTGCCCACTCAACGCCTAGTGTACCTGGGGTTGATTCTGGATTCCTCAGAGGCAAAGGTATTCCTCCCTGTGGAGAAGTTGCAGACCCTCCGGGCTGCAGTACGGCAGCTGACTTCCAGGAATTGGTCGTCACTCCGTTTTTGCATGCGAGTGTTGGGCCTCATGGTAGCCTCCTTCGAGGCGGTCCCATATGTTCAATACCACACTCGAGTGTTACAGAAGGAAGTTCTGTCCAGATGGAACAGATGCCCTTCATCTCTGGATTATCAAATCCGAGTGAGCCACCTAGTCAGGAGATCCCTGGTATGGTGGCTGACAGCACCGGCTGTAATGGCCGGGAAGTCATTTCTTCCGGTTTACTGGATAGTGATCACGACGGACGCCAGCCTTACAGGTTGGGGGGGGAGTCTGGGGTGTCCAGTCGGCGCAGGGTCGCTGGACCCCAGAGGAAGCCCTCCTGCCGATCAATGTCCTGGAGATCCGGGCGATCAAGCTGTGCCTCTTCAAATGGTCTCAGAGACTGCAAGGGCGTCCAGTCAGGATCCAGTCAGACAACGCCACAGCAGTGGCATATGTCAATCATCTAGGAGGAACAAGAAGCTCAGCTGCAGCATCGGAGATCGCTCGCATCCTGAAGTGGGCAGAGAGGAGCGTACCGGCACTGTCGGCCGTGTACATTCCAGGTGTGGAAAACTGGCAGGCGGACTACCTGAGCCGCCAGATGCTGGACCAGGGAGAATGGTTCTTACACCCGGAGGTGTTCCAACTCCTCTGCCAAAGATGGGGCACACCAGACGTAGATCTTCTGGCTTCCCGACTCAATCGGAAGGTATTGAGATTTGTGGCCCGGTCAAGAGACCCATGGGCAGACGCAACGGACGCGTTGGTAGCATCGTGGGGTCAGTATCGGCTAATCTATGCCTTCCCTCCCTTAAGGCTTCTTCCTCTTCTGCTCCACAGAGTGGAGGCAGAGGGAATTCCAATGATCCTAATCGCTCCAGATTGGCCTCAGCGTCCTTGGTACGACGATCTAGTACGTCTGGTAGCAGACGTCCCCTGGCGCCTACCACTACGGAAGGACCTGCTATCGCAAGGTCCCATATTCCATCCTGCTTTACAGTCATTGGCTTTAACGGCATGGCTGTTGAGAACCAGGTACTGAGAGACCGGGGCCTGTCAGACTCAGTAATCTCTACTATGAGAAGTGCTCGAAAACCGTCCTCTAGGAAGGTCTATCACCGCACTTGGAGGGCCTACATCTCCAGGTGTGAGGAAATGAAATGGCATCCGCGTACCTATTTGGTTTCCAGAATCCTGCTGTTTTTACAGCATGGGGTGGACCAAGGGCTTGCCCTAAGTACGATTTAAGGGACAGATATCTGCCCTGGCTGTCTTTTTTCAGCGACCCCTGGCGACTCACTCTCTCGTGAGTACATTTGTGCAGGGGGTCCGACAGGTGGCCCCTCCGGTCCGTCCCCCGTTACCTCCGTGGGTCTTGAACCTGGTCCTCTCGGTGCTTCAGAAGGCACCGTTTGAGAATATTAGAGATATTCCCCTGTTGACACTTTCTCAGAAAGTGGTCTTTTTGGTGGCTGTTACGTCAGTTAGACGAGTCTCTGAGCTGGCAGCCTTGTCCTGCAAGGCTCCCTATTTGATTTTCCACAAGGATAAGGTGGTGCTGCGGCTGCAGCCTTCCTTTCTTCCGAAAGTCGTTTCGGCTTTTCATCTCAACGAAGACATTGTACTTCCATCCTTGTGTCCTCAGCCGTCGAATCCTAAGGAGTCGGCGTTGCATTCCTTGGACGTTGTCCGAGCTTTGAGAGTATACCTATCTGCTACTTCCCTGTTCCGGAAGTCAGACTCACTGTTTGTTTCGGTGGCTGGTCCCAAGAAGGGCCAAGCAGTCTCATCGGCCACCATCTCTAGGTGGATCCGACAGATAGTAATCCAGGCTTACGCCTTAAAGGGTCAGGCGCCCCCCTTTCCTGTCACGGCGCATTCGACCAGGGCAACAGGTGCCTCTTGGGCTTTCCGACATCAAGCATCTGTTTCCCAATTATGTAAAGCGGCGACTTGGTCGTCCGCTCACACTTTCACAAAATTCTACAAAATTGATGTAGGTGCATCTTCGGATGCCTCTTTTGGCCGCAAGGTTTTGCAAGCGGCTGTTTAGAGTTGCAACTCCTCCGTTGGAGGAGTGCTGTTTTGTGTTTGGGGTGAAGTTTATTTTTATGCTGTTACCACCCCTCGTTTTTTCTCTGACACTGCTTTGGGACGTCCCACTTTGTCAATAGAGAAGCTGTGTCGGTCCATGGACGAAAGAGTAAATAGGATTTTTTACTCACCGTAAAATCCTTTTCTCTGAGTCCATGGACCGACACAGCACCCACCCCTCCTTTTAAGTTTGTACTGCTTTTTGACGAACTGATCTGCGAAGATGCAGACTGAGAGGGTATACCCAGAGGGTCTGCCCCCTGGGCGGTACTGTAGAAGGTGTGATGCAACACTTTTTACAAGTTTTTCTGCCTAGTCACTCCTAATTAACGGATAATACCCACTTTGTCAATAGAGAAGCTGTGTCGGTCCATGGACTCAGAGAAAAGGATTTTACGGTGAGTAAAAAATCCTATTTTTTTATAGGGACAGAAAACTATAGGTAGGGAGAGTGTCAGTGTGTTTTACTGTGCTAATCCTTGTTTGTAGGGACAGGGAAGGACAGTGAGGGAAATTCTCATTGTGCTATACTGTGCTAAAGCATTCATCATCAACGATCTTTAAAAAAACATTTTTTATAGGGACAGAAAACTATAGGTAGGGAGAGTGTCAGTGTGTTTTACTGTGCTAATCCTTGTTTGTAGGGACAGGGAAGGACAGTGAGGGAAATTCTCATTGTGCTATACTGTGCTAAAGCATTCATCATCAACCATCTTTAAAAAAACATTTTTTATAGGGACAGAAAACTATAGGTAGGGAGAGTGTCAGTGTGTTTTACTGTGCTAATCCTTGTTTGTAGGGACAGGGAAGGACAGTGAGGGAAATTCTCATTGTGCTATACTGTGCTAAAGCATTCATCATCAACCATCTTTAAAAAAACATTTTTTATAGGGACAGAAAACTATAGGTAGGGAGAGTGTCAGTGTGTTTTACTGTGCTAATCCTTGTTTGTAGGGACAGGGAAGGACAGTGAGGGAAATTCTCATTGTGCTATACTGTGCTAAAGCATTCATCATCAACCATCTTTAAAAAAACATTTTTCTTTTTCGTACATCACGGGACACAGAGCGACATAGTCATTACTAATGGGTTATATAGTTACCGTCAGGTGCTGGCACTGGCAACTTCCAAAACCGGAAGTACCCTCCCCTATATAAGCCCCTCCCATCCGGGAGCACCTCAGTTTTTTGCCAGTGTCTAAGGTGTTGGCCAAGAAGAAACATGTGTTTTTCACTGAGCTTGCGTACAGGTTCTTTTGGGCCTCAGTAAGCTATTCCGGATCCGACCAAAAAAGCTTCATAGCTAAACGGTCGGTACCCGGGCCTTGCAGAGAAGAGCAAGGTTCTGCCTGTAATGCTTCTCTTAGGAGAGCTGGACCCTGGGATCCAGAGCTCTGGTCATACCCACGACCAAGATGTTTTCTGTGCAGGGTGCTATACAGGTCCAGGGGAGTGGAATCCTTGGGAACCCGGTCCCTGAAGGTTTGATTACAATGCCTGCCGTGATAGGTGAAGTTTGGGCTTTTGTGGACCAAACAAAGTCCTGCGGCGGGGAACAGGTAAGTGGGGGCCCCCAGGAACTTGGTTCTATTGGGGGACCCCCAAGCCTAATTTGTCTTTCTGTCTGTTACCTAACGGTATTCCCGCTAATATCTGTGCATGCCTGTAACTACTAAAAAAATGTAATAATTTTTAATGGTGGTCAAGAAAAAAAAAAAAAAAAAAAAAAGGAATGTTTTTTTATATATGTTTAGTATATTAAACTGCGGTACCTGTGTTTGTCCACTAGAGGCCGCTGTGGAATGTTTTTCTTGTCATATGGACTAGTTTCTTCTCAGAGAACAAAGTCCAGGCAGCTGGTGAGTTCTCCTACAGGAAACTGTTTCCTCTGCCATGTTGCAGTGTTCGTCTATCCCCCGGCCTGCGGCAAAGGGGGCCCTGGCTCCTGTCCCTGGTTTCCATGTTTGAAAATTAGCGCCGAGGCGCACGTGGCCGCGCGCGTGCGCGTGCACGCGCCTCTATATATAGAGGTGGCCGGAAAAAGGGGCGGGGCCTGGGGGATGACGCTCTGTGCGCGCCGCAGCGCTTCTGCGCATGTGCGGGCGTCCCAGCAGGTTTTTAAAAAGCCACATTATTGCAGTAAGCTGGCTATGAAGTACAGAGACAGAGCTGGCAACATTTAAAGGCATACAGCAAGCGGTTGATACAGGCATCCCCTAGAAAGGCACATTAGTAGACACCAACTGTTATATAGCAGCAATTGTGCTAGACTATTCTCAGTAAAAGTGGTGTATTACGGCTGGAATACCTCAGCTTTAGGCTTAGGAATATGCCGTCCAGTAGCTCCGGAACTGAATCTTCCAGGAAGCGAAGGGGGTCTCATCGGGCTCTGAGGATCTTGGGCATACTCCTGCTGCACCAGTCTCCCCTGAAGTTCAGAGGTAAGTGACCGTAGAGACCCCGCAGGGGTACTTGGTACTGTGGCTGTCCTCAGTCACCTGCTCCTGTGTATGTAACAGATGAGGTTTTTTCCTCAGCTCTGGGAGGATTAGAGAGAGATTGTCAAAATTTATCGCTGCCTCCCTGTCAGGGAAAGCACGCCCGATCTCCGTCTCCTCCTTCAGAGTGCCTGTTAGCAGAGCAACAGTCCCATACAGGGATCGACCTGCCTGAAGGGGATCAGGATAAGGTTGATTCTGTTATAGAGGAATCAACAGTGGGGGATGGGTTCAGTCTCTGACTAACATGGTCCGATCAGCATTTAAAAATGCACCTTGCGGAACCATCAACCACTACTGTATCCTCGTTGGGGTCGCTAGAAGCCCCCAGACTGTTTGTTCTTTTCCACTTCACCCTTTACTGAAAGGGCTCATTTACCAGGATTGGGAACGTCCTGAGAAAATATTTATTCCCCCAAGAGATTTCCGGTGGTCTATCCCATGGAGGATAAGTTCATCAAAAAAAAAAAAAAAAAATGGAAGGTCCCTACAGTGGACGCAGCCATCTCTTGTATGTATAAATCACTGACATGTCCAGTGGATAATGTCCAAATGTTCAAGAACCCAATAGATAAAAGATTGGAGTCCTTATGAAAATCTGCTTGGTGATACAACCAGCAGTAGCAGCTATTGGGGTCTGCTAAGCAGTGAAGGATCAGTTGAAACAGGTCTTGAGGGACTTGACAGATCAGCAGGCTTTGCCCTAGCTGATCTACCTAGAGCCTTAGGCTTTGCGGTTGACGCCATAGAGGATTCAGTCCATCAGGCCTCCCGCCTTACGCTGTCTATAGTACATATGCGTAGGCTCCTATGGCTCAGAAACTGGTCTGCTGAAGCTCCCTGTAAAGAATGGCTGGTTAGCGTCCCATTTCATGGTGAACGCTTATTCAGGGAAAACCTGGACAAATATATCCAGAAAATTTCCAGCGGTAAAAATACGCTCTTGCCGGTTAAAAGCAGAGTTGGAGGTCCCTCTTTAAGAGGCCTGCTTCTCCAGTCCCTGGGGCATCGGCTGTGTAACAGTTCCGACGGCCTCCTCGGTTAAATCCCGGGGATAAAAAACAGGGACAGTAGCAGGGTAATGAGAAACCCTGGGTCAGGGGAGGTACAAAACCTCCCCCAAAGTTAAATTCATTGAAGCCCCCACTCAGTCGGGTGGGGGGAGGACTCCAGTTGTTCGCAAAGAGACCTGGCGGGACACGATCAAGACAGATAGGTGCTCTCCGCAGTAGGTTTGGGATACAGTTTGGAGTTAAAAGACTCCCCTCCTTCCCATTTTGAGGTCAAACGTGCCAAGGGATCCCCGGAAGAGAGAGTCCCTCCTGTTGGCACTAGAACAACTATTGCTCCAAGGAGTAATTATGGAGGTTCCCCTGGAAGAATGAGGGTTCGGGTTTTACTCAAACCTCTTTACAGTCCCGAAGCAAACGCGGACGGGAGGCCCATATTAATTCTAAAAAGGGCTATACAAATTCCTGTATATCAGGACTTTCCGATGGAGTCGATCCGATCGGTGGCCACTGCCCTACAAGGGGAGGATTGGTTAGCCACGATCGACATCAAAAATGCTTATTTGCACATTCCCATCTTTCCAGTCCACCAAAAATTTCTACGCTTTGCAGTAGAAGGGCGCCATTTTCAGTTCAGAGCCTTACCCTTCGGTTTGGCCACAGCACCAAGAGTGTTCACAAAAATTCTGGCCCTTTATTGGCCAATCTAAGAACACAAGGTGTAATGATAATGGCATATCTGGATGACTTGTTGCTGATAGACCACTCAGTGAAAAAACTAGACGTGGTCGTTCACAAGACGATCAAGTATCTGGAATCTCACGGTTGGATTATCAACCGAGACAAGTCAGCCCTAAAAACCAGTCAAAAGTCTGGAATACTTGGGGCTAAGGTTGGATTCAGGCCAGAGAAAAATATTCTTGCCTCGAGGAAAGGTGTTGTCTTTGAAAGATTTGATCCACTTAGTGGGTACAAAAAAGACAGCCGTCCATACGCCTGTATATGAGGCTGCTGGGAAAAATGGTGGCATCATTCGAAGCAGTACCCTACGGTCAATTCCATTCAAGGAATTTGCAAGGGGCCATACTGTCAGCCTGGAACAAAAAAAGTTCAGGCCCTAGACTTACAATGTCCTTGTCCCCTTCCGTTCGCAAGAGCCTCCGTTGGTGGTTGGTTCCCCAGAATCTGGAAAAAAGGAAATCCTTCAGTCCGGTTTCTTGGAAGGTGGTCACTACAGATGCCAGCCTTATAGGCTGGGGAGCAGTACTGGAGCAATAGTCTCTCCAGGGCAGATGGTCGGATGCAGAAAAGGCCCTGCCCATCAATCTCTTAGAGATACGAGCAGCCCGGTATGCCCTAGTAGCATGGACATCCAAACTCCAAGGGTCCCCTGTCAGATTTCAATCAGACAATGCCACAGCAGTGGCATATATCAATCATCAGGGGGGCACCAGGAGTCGTGCAGCCCAGAGGGAAGTAAATTACATCCTGAAATGGGCAGAAAAATATGTCCCAGCCATATCTGCGGTATTCATTCCAGGAGTGGAGAATTGGAAGGCGGACTTTCTAAGTCGCCAGCAATTAGGCCCAGAGGAAGGGTCCCTTCACCCCGAGGTTTTCTGGACAATATGTCAGCGGTGGGGAACATCGGATGTAGATCTTCTAGCATCCAGATTCAACGCAAAGGGGGACAGGGTTGTCTCTCGCACAAGGGATCCCCTAGCTTGCGGCTCGGATGCCCTAGTGTTCCCTTGGGATCAGTTCAAGCTGATATATGCATTCACACCGCCAATGGTTACCTCGATTACTCCGCAGAATCAGGGTAGAAAAGAAACCAGTGATTCCGGTGGCTCCAGCGTGGCCCCGAAGAGCGTGGTACGCGGAGATTGTAAAATTTCAGTGGGGAGTCCTTGGACTCTCCCACGTCGTCCGGCTTTCGCAAGGACCGATGTGCCACCCTTCCTTACCAGCCCTAGGTTTGACGGCCTGGCTATTGAAGCCCACATTCTAAAAAAGAGAGGGCTCTCTAATGCTGTGGTATCTACCATGATCAATGCCAGGAAGCCGGTATCCAGGCAGATCTACTATAGAATCTGGAAGGCGTACATCGCGTGGTGTGAGGCCAAGAAATGGCATCCACATAAGTACGTAATAGGTAGGATTCTGGACTTCCTACAGTGGGCTGTAGATAGGAAGCTTGCCTTGAGTACTATCAAGGGTCAGATTTCGGCCTTGTCAATATTTTTTCAAAGGCCCTTGGCTTCGCATTCACTAGTCAAAGCCTTTATACAAGGAGTGATGCGTATTAGTCCTCCGGTTAATATTCCCATATGTCCATGGGATCTAAACTTGGTTCTGTCGGTTCTACAGAAACAACCACTTGAACCATTACAGCATATTTCCTTGGTGCTTCTCACCAGGAAATTGATTTTTCTAGTAGCCATTTGTTCGGCTAAAAGAGTATCGGAATTAGCAGCTATGTCCTGTAGGGAGCCATATCTGGTTATCCATAAGGACAGAGTAGTGTTACGTCCTCATCCAGCCTTTCTTCCTAAGGTGGTATCGAGGTTTCATTTGAACCAAGATGTGGTTCTTCCTTCTTTTTTCCCCAAACCTACTTCGGTGGAGGAAAAGTTATTGCATTCTTTGGATGTAGTAAGAGCAGTTAAAGCTTATCTAAAAGCCACTGCTCAGATTCGCAGAACGGATACTTTGTTTATTCTGCCGGAAGGCCCCAGAAAGGGTCAGGCAGCGTCAAAATCTACTTTAGCCAAGTGGATTCGACAGGTCATTATGCAAGCTTATGGCTTGAGAAGGAGACCGCCTCCGTTCAAAGTTAGAGCGCACTCCACGAGAGCAGTTGGAACTTCATGGGCAGTGCATCACCAGGCCTCCCTGGCTCAAATCTGTAAGGCCGCAACGTGGTCTTCAGTTCACACGTTTACTAGGTTCTACCAGGTGGACGTTAGAAGTCAGGAGGATGTCGCCTTTGGGCGCAGTGTGTTGCAGGCCGCAAAAGATCCTCATGTCTGATAGCGCTCAGCTTATATATGGTGTATCCCCCCCCTCATTTGGCATTGCTTTAGGACATCCCATTAGTAATGACTATGTCGCTCTGTGTCCCGTGATGTACGAAAAAGAAAATAGGATTTTTATAACAGCTTACCTGTAAAATCCTTTTCTTGGAGTACATCACGGGACACAGAGCTCCCACCCCTCTTTTGGGGACACTTATTGCTTTGCTACAAAACTGAGGTGCTCCCGGATGGGAGGGGCTTATATAGGGGAGGGTACTTCCGGTTTTGGAAGTTGCCAGTGCCAGCACCTGACGGTAACTATATAACCCATTAGTAATGACTATGTCGCTCTGTGTCCCGTGATGTACTCCAAGAAAAGGATTTTACAGGTAAGCTGTTATAAAAATCCTATTTTTATAGGGACAGAAAACTATAGGTAGGGAGAGTGTCAGTGTGTTTTACTGTGCTAATCCTTGTTTGTAGGGACAGGGAAGGACAGTGAGGGAAATTCTCATTGTGCTATACTGTGCTAAAGCATTCATCATCAACCATCTTTAAAAAAACATTTTTTATAGGGACAGAAAACTATAGGTAGTGTGACAGCAGGAAGGTAAAGTCACCTGGTTGCATCCAGGGGGGTAGATATATTTCGCCCAGATTCAGGCTTTACGCCGACTTATACAACTAGGTGGAGAGTTGTATAAGGCTAGTGGGCTCATGGATGACTCATACCTCTAGGGAGAGGGCTGGGCGTCGTGCAGACAGGGAGTTGATGAGACCAGCTGAAGCTTGTCAGCTCATTTAGGCCTCTATAAGAACTCCCAGCTTCATTAGATGTTAGCTCATGCCTGGAACCAGACCTGTGTGGACTGTCTAGGGAGAGTGAACCCCTGTGCGGTGAGACAAAGCCTGTGTGGCTATTTGCTTGGACATTTAAAACCAGGGACTTAGGGACTAGGACAGCACTAGGCTGATCCCAGTTGTTAGTTAGGAAACCTGTATGTTTAGTCAGAGGTCAACTTGACCAGGATTTATTTTGGTTATGTTTCTTTTGCTTTGCTGTGTTTTGTCACTGTAAATAGAACATAAACCGCACCTTTTTGATTTTGAAAACCACAACCTCCATTTGCTGGGCCTGTTTTGTGTGGGGAGCCCATCCCGGGGGTCACACACACCCGCTGCCGAGCTAACCCCCTCACAGTTGGTGGAGAATGCGGGCAGAAGAAACCGTTGAGCAGCTTGTGGTGCCCAAACCTTACAGGAAGTTGGTGTTGGAGTTGGCCCATGGGCACATTCTTGGAGGTCATCTGGGGACAGAGAAAACCCGAGAGAGGGTATTACAGAGATTCTATTGGCCGGGGGTGATGAAGGACGTAGAAAATTATTGTTCCTCCTGCCCTGTGTGTCAGAGGTTGGCCCCGATGCCACATTTCCGTAGCCCGCTGGTCCCTCTACCCATCATTGAGGTCCCGTTTGAGAGGATCGCCATGGATTTGGTAGGTCCTATAATCAAGTCCGCTAGGGGGCACCAGTACATATTAGTTATAATGGACTATGCCACCCGTTATCCAGAAGCGATCCCTCTCCGAAATACCTCGGCCAAAACCATAGCCAAAGAGCTATCTCTTGTTTTTAGCCGGGTGGGTATTTGTAAAGAACTGCTTACGGACCAAGGTACACCCTTTATGTCCCGGGTTATGAAAGAGCTGTGTAAATTGTTCAAAGTGACGCAATTGCGTACGTCTGTGTATCACCCCCAAACCGATGGGCTGGTTGAAAGATTCAACAAAACCCTAAAACAAATGTTGAAGAAAGTGGTGGATAGAGATGGAAAGGATTGGGACTGTTTACTTCCTTATTTGATGTTTGCTATTAGGGAGGTGCCCCAATCCTCTACGGGATTCTCCCCCTTTGAGTTACTGTATGGGAGACACCCAAGAGGGCTGTTGGATATTGCCAAGGAAACTTGGGAAAGTGAGAGTTCTCCCCACAGGAGTGTGATTGAGCATGTCGCCCTGATGCAAGATCGAATTGCACAGGTAATGCCCATCGTGAAGGAACATTTGGCCCAAGCGCAGTTGGCACAGCAGAGAGTGTACAACCGTGGAGCCAAGACCCGTACTTTTTCCCCGGGGGATAGGATATTGGTACTTGTCCCTACGGTTGAAAGTAAATTCCTTGCCAAATGGCAAGGCCCCTACGAGATAATGGAAAAAGTGAGCGAAGTGAATTACAAGGTCAGACAACCAGGAAGGCGAAAGCCTGAACAGATCTATCACGTTAATCTGTTGAAAGCCTGGAGGGATAGAGAGTCCCTAGTCGCAGACACTTGGTCACCAGCTCAAACTGGTTGCGTGATTCCTGAGGTTGGAATAGCAGCCACCTTGTCACAACCCCAACAACAGGAGGTTAAGGAGTTTGTGCTTCGCAACAAGGAGGTATTCTCTGAGCTGCCGGGACAAACATCTGGGGTAGAGCATGACATCATTACCCCGCCCGGTGAAAGGGTGAAGTTAAAACCCTATCGGATCCCAGAGGCTCGACGGGAGGCAATACGGGAGGAAGTACAGAAAATGCTGAACTTAGGGGTGATAGAGGAGTCCCAAAGTGATTGGTCTAGTCCCATCGTGTTGGTGCCTAAACCGGATGGGAGCTGGCGATTTTGTAACGATTTTCGTCAGTTGAACAAAGTTACAAAATTTGACACCTACCCCATGCCACGTATAGATGAGTTGATCGACCGGCTGGGAACAGCCCGATACATGACGACTCTTGACCTCACAAAAGGGTATTGGCAAATCCCCCTGGCCAAGTCGGCCAAAGAGAAAACCGCATTTGTAACCCCAGACGGGGCGTTCCAATATAAAAGAATGCCGTTCGGGTTACAGAATGCGCCGGCCACATTCCAGCGGAAAATGGACCAGATGCTGAGGCCCCATCGGAAGTATGCTGCGGCTTACCTGGATGACGTAATTGTCCATAGCACAGATTGGGCCTCACATCTGCCAAAAGTGCAAGCAGTCCTGGACTCTGTTCGGGAAGCGGGGTTTACGGCTAACCCCAAGAAGTGTACCATTGGGCAGGAGGAGGCCAAATATCTTGGGTACACCATTGGGAGGGGAGTAATAAAACCCCAACTCAACAAAGTCGAGGCCATCCAGAGTTGGCCACGTCCCAACAGCAAGAAGCAGGTACGAGCCTTTCTGGGAATCGCTGGGTATTATCGGCGATTCATTCCCCACTTTGCTTCTAAGGCTGTGCCCCTAACCAACCTGACGAAGGGGAAAGGGTCGGTCATGATTAAATGGACCCCCGAGGCTGAGGCAGCATTCCAATTCTTGAAACAAGCCTTATGTAGCCAGCCAGTGTTGTACTCACCCGACTTCTCTAAAGACTTTGTCGTACAAAGTGATGCGTCAGATGTGGGGTTAGGAGCAGTATTGTCCCAGGTCTGGAACGGGGAAGAGCACCCAGTCATTTACCTCAGCAGGAAGTTGAAGTCCCATGAGGTAAATTACGCCACCGTTGAAAAGGAGTGTTTAGCGGTGAAGTGGGCTCTAGATTCCCTTCGGTACTACCTGCTAGGTAGGCACTTTGACATGGTTACGGATCACGCGCCGTTAAAGTGGATGGCTCAAAACAAGGAAACAAATAGAAGAGTGAATAGGTGGTTCCTGGCCCTCCAGGAATTCAACTTCACAGTAAAGCATCGCCCTGGCGTTCAAATGGGGAATGTGGATGCTTTGTCTCGAGTACATGAATGCCTGATTGCTGGTGTTCCAACCCCGAGGTTAAAACAAGAGGGGGGGGTATGTGACAGCAGGAAGGTAAAGTCACCTGGTTGCATCCAGGGGGGTAGATATATTTCGCCCAGATTCAGGCTTTACGCCGACTTATACAACTAGGTGGAGAGTTGTATAAGGCTAGTGGGCTCATGGATGACTCATACCTCTAGGGAGAGGGCTGGGCGTCGTGCAGACAGGGAGTTGATGAGACCAGCTGAAGCTTGTCAGCTCATTTAGGCCTCTATAAGAACTCCCAGCTTCATTAGATGTTAGCTCATGCCTGGAACCAGACCTGTGTGGACTGTCTAGGGAGAGTGAACCCCTGTGCGGTGAGACAAAGCCTGTGTGGCTATTTGCTTGGACATTTAAAACCAGGGACTTAGGGACTAGGACAGCACTAGGCTGATCCCAGTTGTTAGTTAGGAAACCTGTATGTTTAGTCAGAGGTCAACTTGACCAGGATTTATTTTGGTTATGTTTCTTTTGCTTTGCTGTGTTTTGTCACTGTAAATAGAACATAAACCGCACCTTTTTGATTTTGAAAACCACAACCTCCGTTTGCTGGGCCTGTTTTGTGTGGGGAGCCCATCCCGGGGGTCACACACACCCGCTGCCGAGCTAACCCCCTCACAGTAGGGAGAGTGTCAGTGTGTTTTACTGTGCTAATCCTTGTTTGTAGGGACAGGGAAGGACAGTGAGGGAAATTCTCATTGTGCTATACTGTGCTAAAGCATTCATCATCAACCATCTTTAAAAAAACATTTTTTATAGGGACAGAAAACTATAGGTAGGGAGAGTGTCAGTGTGTTTTACTGTGCTAATCCTTGTTTGTAGGGACAGGGAAGGACAGTGAGGGAAATTCTCATTGTGCTATACTGTGCTAAAGCATTCATCATCAACCATCTTTAAAAAAACATTTTTTATAGGGACAGAAAACTATAGGTAGGGAGAGTGTCAGTGTGTTTTACTGTGCTAATCCTTGTTTGTAGGGACAGGGAAGGACAGTGAGGGAAATTCTCATTGTGCTATACTGTGCTAAAGCATTCATCATCAACCATCTTTAAAAAAACATTTTTTATAGGGACAGAAAACTATAGGTAGGGAGAGTGTCAGTGTGTTTTACTGTGCTAATCCTTGTTTGTAGGGACAGGGAAGGACAGTGAGGGAAATTCTCATTGTGCTATACTGTGCTAAAGCATTCATCATCAACCATCTTTAAAAAAACATTTTTTATAGGGACAGAAAACTATAGGTAGGGAGAGTGTCAGTGTGTTTTACTGTGCTAATCCTTGTTTGTAGGGACAGGGAAGGACAGTGAGGGAAATTCTCATTGTGCTATACTGTGCTAAAGCATTCATCATCAACCATCTTTAAAAAAAACTTTTTTTATAGGGACAGAAAACTATAGGTAGGGAGAGTGTCAGTGTGTTTTACTGTGCTAATCCTTGTTTGTAGGGACAGGGAAGGACAGTGAGGGAAATTCTCATTGTGCTATACTGTGCTAAAGCATTCATCATCAACCATCTTTAAAAAAACCTTTTTTATAGGGACAGAAAACTATAGGTAGGGAGAGTGTCAGTGTGTTTTACTGTGCTAATCCTTGTTTGTAGGGACAGGGAAGGACAGTGAGGGAAATTCTCATTGTGCTATACTGTGCTAAAGCATTCATCATCAACCATCTTTAAAAAAACATTTTTTATAGGGACAGAAAACTATAGGTAGGGAGAGTGTCAGTGTGTTTTACTGTGCTAATCCTTGTTTGTAGGGACAGGGAAGGACAGTGAGGGAAATTCTCATTGTGCTATACTGTGCTAAAGCATTCATCATCAACCATCTTTAAAAAAACATTTTTTATAGGGACAGAAAACTATAGGTAGGGAGAGTGTCAGTGTGTTTTACTGTGCTAATCCTTGTTTGTAGGGACAGGGAAGGACAGTGAGGGAAATTCTCATTGTGCTATACTGTGCTAAAGCATTCATCATCAACCATCTTTAAAAAAACATTTTTTATAGGGACAGAAAACTATAGGTAGGGAGAGTGTCAGTGTGTTTTACTGTGCTAATCCTTGTTTGTAGGGACAGGGAAGGACAGTGAGGGAAATTCTCATTGTGCTATACTGTGCTAAAGCATTCATCATCAACCATCTTTAAAAAAAACTTTTTTTATAGGGACAGAAAACTATAGGTAGGGAGAGTGTCAGTGTGTTTTACTGTGCTAATCCTTGTTTGTAGGGACAGGGAAGGACAGTGAGGGAAATTCTCATTGTGCTATACTGTGCTAAAGCATTCATCATCAACCATCTTTAAAAAAACATTTTTTATAGGGACAGAAAACTATAGGTAGGGAGAGTGTCAGTGTGTTTTACTGTGCTAATCCTTGTTTGTAGGGACAGGGAAGGACAGTGAGGGAAATTCTCATTGTGCTATACTGTGCTAAAGCATTCATCATCAACCATCTTTAAAAAAACATTTTTTTATAGGGACAGAAAACTATAGGTAGGGAGAGTGTCAGTGTGTTTTACTGTGCTAATCCTTGTTTGTAGGGACAGGGAAGGACAGTGAGGGAAATTCTCATTGTGCTATACTGTGCTAAAGCATTCATCATCAACCATCTTTGAAATCCTTGTTTTTTGGACAGTCAGGGAAATTGTCATTGTGCTATTCTGTGCGAAAGCAATCATCCTCAACCATATTTAGAAATCCTTAAGTAAAGGGACAGAGAAGGACACCTGAAGGTAGCCCTTATTGCTTTTTTCCCATCTCCCTGCAGGCCATCCATTAGAATGTCTGGAAGGCAAACAAGGAGAGGCAGACAGTCAGGAGGCAATAAAAGAGGGCAAGCAGGCTCTGTGTCTGGGGGCAACAGTGCTGAACGTGGACGCGGTGCATTGTCATCAGCACATGGCCATGGGACACGCTTGTCCTTCTTTTCGGCAGCTGGACATGTTGAGCCACATCATGCCGAAGACTTGGTAGAGTGGATGACCAAGCCCTCCTCCTCCTCCTCATCCTCTCTCACCCAGGCTCAGGGTACTGGCAAAGCAGCTGCCAAAGCGTCCTCTTCCCTGGTATCAATGTCAGACTCATCATCAGTCACTCCTTCCCTAGACCCACCATGTCCTCCTCCTGAGGAGTCCCCCGAACTGTTTGAGCACAGTGTTGGGTACATGCTCCAGGAGGATGCCCAGCGTTTCGAAGGGTCTGATGATGAAACCCAGCTAGAGGAAGGCAGTAGCGTGAGAGCAGACAGAGGGGATGCTCAAGGACACCAATCTGGCAGTCATGTTCCAGCAGCTGCAGCATACTGCCAGATTGGCTCCAGTGATGAGGAGGGAGGGGATGATGAGGTCACTGACTCCACGTGGGTGCCTAATAGGAGAGAGGAGGAGGAGGAGGATGAGGAGGAGGCACATCTCCAACGAGGCAGGATGCCCTTTGGTGGCCAGCGTAAGGGCAGTACACTGACGGAATCACACCGCAGAGCTCCGCCTGTGCAGGGCGCTGCCTCTGCCTGTCATTCAAAAAGTTATTTGGTGTGGGCCTTTTTTGAGGCTAGTGCATCAGATCGCACAGCTGCTGTTTGCAACATATGTCTCAAGCGTATATCGCGTGGCCAAAACATCAGCCGCTTGGGTACCACATGCCTGACCAGACATATGTTGACCTGCCATGCAGCTCGTTGGCAAGCCTACCTCAAAGACCCACACCAAAGAACAAAGCGGACCTCTCCTTGCACCGCATCAGCTGGGATCTCCAACCCCACTATAACTTCAGTCCTCTCTGAAACATGCACTGAGAGGAATGAAGGTGTAGAATTAGGTGTGTCACAGCCAAGTACTTGCGGCCACTCTGCTAGCAGTACACCGACGTCCGATTCTAGCAGGCAAATTTCCCTGCCCCAGCTGCTGGACCGTCGAAAGAAGTTCACTCCCAGCCATCCACATGCCCAGCGGTTGAATGCTAGCTTGGCTAAATTGCTAGCGCTTCAACTGCTGCCTTTTCAGTTGGTAGACTCGGCCCCCTTCCGTGAGTTTGTGCAATGTGCGGTTCCTCAGTGGCAGGTTCCCAAACGCCACTTTTTCTCACGGAAGGCTATTCCGGCTCTCTACCGGCATGTGGAAGGCAATGTCTTGGCCTCGCTGGACAGGGCGGTCAGCGATAAGGTGAATATTACCGCTGACTCATGGTCCAGCAGGCATGGACAGGGACGTTACCTTTCTTTCACGGCCCATTGGGTCACTCTTTTGGCAGCTGGGAAGGATGCAGGACAAGGTGCAGTAGTGTTGGAGGTTGTTCCACCGCCACGCCTCCAAAATGCTACTACTGGTTGTGACACACCTCTCTCCTCCACCCCCTCCTCTTCTTCTTCCTCCATGGCCTCTTCCTGTGCTTTGTCCTCTGAACCAGCGGTGCTCCGTAGCCGTTCAAGGGGCTACGCAAGTACGCAGGCAAAAAGATGCCATGCCGTGCTTGCGCTGGTGTGTTTGGGGGACAGAAGCCACACTGGGGCAGAGGTCCTGTCTGCTCTGCAGGGCCAGGCCGAGAGATGGTTGACGCCACGCCAGCTTAAGCCAGGAATGGTGGTTTGCGACAATGGCACCAACCTCCTCTCCGCCCTCCGACAGGGACAACTGACCCATGTGCCCTGTGTGGCTCACGTCCTTAACCTGGTGGTGCAGCGGTTCTTGGGCAGGTACCCGGGCTTACAGGATGTCCTGAGGCAGGCCAGGAAAGTCTGTGTGCATTTCCGCAGATCTTATAATGCCAGTGCTCGCCTGGCTGAGCTGCAAAAGGAGTTGAACCTGCCCAAGAACCGCCTTATATGTGACATGCCCACCAGGTGGAACTCAACGTTGGCCATGCTGCAGCGGCTGCACACGCAGCAGAGGGCCATCAATGAGTACCTGTGCGACTACGGCACCAGGACAGGGTCAGGGGAGCTTGTTTTTTTTTCTCCACGCCAGTGGGGCATGATCAGGGATGCATGCACTGTCCTGGCACCATTTGAGGAGGCCATGAGGATGGTGAGCAGTGACAGTGCATGCATCAGTGACACTGTACCTCTTGTCCACCTGTTGGAGCACACGCTGCGTGGAATAATGGACAGGGCACTTGAGGCAGAACAGAGGCAGGAAGAGGAGGACTTCCTTGCCTCTCAAGGCCCCCTTTACCCAGACAGTGTTCCTTCTGTCCCACCCATCGCACAGGAAGAGGAGGAGGAGGAGGATTGTGTCAGCATGGAGGTGGAGGCTGGCACTCAGCATCATCAGCAGCAGTCTTTTAGGGATGATTTACAGTCCCAAGAAACCAGTGGACTTGTACGTGGCTGGGAGGAGGTGGCTGCGGATCATGTCGTCCTTAGTGACCCAGAGGACTCCGGACCGAATGCCTCAGCTAACCTACGCTGCATGGCCTCCCTGATCCTGCAAAGTCTGCGGAAGGATCCTCGTATTCTTCGGATCAAGGAGAGGGACCATTACTGGCTGGCCACTCTCCTTGATCCACGGTACAAGGGTAAGGTTGCGGACCTTATGTTACCGTCGCAGAGGGAGCAGAGGATGAGACAACTCCGGGAGGCCTTGCAGAAAGGTCTGTGCAACGCGTTCCCAGAGACTGGGAGGTTACAAACTCCTGGTCTTGGACAACGAGTTGCTGAGGCTTCGGCCAGTCAAAGAAGGAGCTGTGGGGAAGGTGGCCGTCTGACCGATGCGTTCAGACAATTCTTTAGTCCGCATCCCCAAAGTATGATCGGTTCCAGCAACCATCGCCAGCGTCTGATAAACATGGTGCAGGAATATCTAGGGGCAAGGTCAGACTTGGACACCTTCCCCACCGAAAATCCTCTGGCTTACTGGGTCTTGAGGATGGATCACTGGCCAGAGCTTGCACAGTATGCAATTGAGCTACTGGCCTGTCCTGCATCCAGCGTTCTTTCGGAACGCACATTCAGTGCTGCTGGAGGATTTGTCACGGATCACAGGGTGCGCCTGTCCACCGACTCGGTTGATCGACTGACTTTCATCAAGATGAACCAGTCTTGGATCACCACCAGCTACCACACACCTGATGCTGATATAACAGACTAATTGATTTTAACATGTCACATCCCTTCAAGACTGATGCTGATGCTGAGTGCCTGTGCTGTTATGTTGACTGGCTATCCTCCTCCTCCGAGTCCTCAATGATACGATTGATGATGATAGCTTGGAAGATCATTTTTGTTTATGGGTGCCGCCACCAGTGGCTAAGGCCCAATTTTTCAGCCCCTGTTTAACAGGGGCGTGTAATTACAATTTTTGAAGCAATACTTTGCAACAGGGCTCATTGCTGTGCTCCAAGTACAGTATCTGTGAGGGGTTGGAGTGTTGTGCCACCAGTGCCTAAGGCCCAATTTTTCAGCCCCTATTTAACAGGGGCGTGTCATTACAATTTTTGAAGCAATACTTTGCAACAGGGCTCATTGCTGTGCTCCAAGTACAGTATCTGTGAGGGGTTGCAGTGTTCTGCCACCAGTGCCTATGTTGACTGGCTATCCTCCTCCTCCGAGTCCTCAATGATACGATTGATGATGATAGCTTGGAAGATCATTTTTGTTTATGGGTGCCGCCACCAGTGGCTAAGGCCCAATTTTTCAGCCCCTGTTCAACAGGGGCATGTAATTACAATTCTTGATCTAATAATTCACAGCAGGGCCCATTGCTGCACCCACCAAGAGTAACTCTGAGGGCTTACAGTGTTGTGGCAACGCCACCACCACCACCACCACGAAAGGCCCAATTTTTCAGCCCCTGTTCAAAAGGGGCATGTAATTACAATTCTTGATCTAATAATTCACAGCAGGGCCCATTCCTGCACCCACCAAGAGTAACTCTGAGGGCTTACAGTGTTGTGGCAACACCACCACCACCACCACGAAAGGCCCAATTTTTCAGCCCCTGTTCAACAGGGGCATGCAATTAGAATTCTTCATCTAATAATTCACTGCAGGGCCCATTGCTGCACCCACCAAGAGTAACTGTCAGGGCTTACAGTGTTGTGGCACCAGCACCACCATCAAAGGCCCAATTTTTACTACCACTGTTCAACAATTATATGTAATTACAATTCCTGATATAATAGTTGACAGCAGGGCGTTCCAGCACCAACCAAGAGTAAATGTGAGTGCTTACAGTGTTGTGCCAACACCAACAACTAAGGGGCCTATTTCTGCAGAGTATATACGGCAGGTCCCTACTTTCAAACATCCAACTTACAAACGACTCCTACTTGCAAACGCAAGAAGACAACAGGAAGTGAGAGGAAATCTACCCCTAGGAAGGAAAATTCTCTCCTGTAAGAATTAATATGGGAGAAAGGTGTCTCCTCTGTACTGATGCTTTATCACCAATCCTTGTTTCAAGAAAAACACCACATTTCAAAAACAGTTGTCATTGGGACGGAAAGTGAGGTGAAATGTTCTGAACAGGGGCACAGACAGCAAAACAAATGTTACAGGGGTGATAACCCTTACCTATGTTTTCCAAAAAGTTTAAAAATAGATTTTTGGGCTGGAGCTACACTTAAACAATGTACCTGTTCAAAATTACAAACAGATTCTACATAAGAACAAACCTACAGTCCCTGTCTTGTATGCACCGCCTGTATACGGCTGTTCAGAGTATATAGGGCCTTTTTTATTTTATGTGCGGGGTTCCCCTTAATATCCATACAAGACCCAAAGGGGCTGGTAATGGGCTGGGGTAGGGGGGGTCATGGGGTAGCTATGCCATTTTTCTTAAAGATTTTCATCCATATTACCGGGACCAGACATTACATTAAAGCCGCAAGCAGTTTTAAATGGCTTTTTTTTCCTTTAGAAGTGTCATTTTGTGCAGGGACAGTTCTAAACACGGGAAACACGTGGCACTTCACAGGCATACTTTAGACACCCCCCAGGTACGATATTTAAAGGAATATTTGACTTTTTTTTTTTCATTAAAATGACTTGTCCCGAAAAACGACCGTTTTTAAAACTTCTTTTTGCATTGATACATGTCCCCTGGTGCAGAACCCGGGTTCCCAAACCCTTTTTAGGACAATAACATGCATAATAGTCGTTATAATTAGCACTTTAGAATTCGAACGTTCGCATCCATTGTATTTAATAGGGTTCTAATGTTCGTAAGGAACTTTCGGTCCGTTCGCGGGTTCTGGTGCGAACCGAACCCGGGGGTGTTCGGCTCATCACTAGCCACCAGTACTGCCCAGGCTGCCGTGTCACTGTCCTGCAGCACATGCACAGGCACTCCCCTGAGCTTGCTCCAAAAGGACAGTAGCATCACAGTAAGCGCTTATCCCCATTTGCAACACGGGTCGCATCCTCTGCTCATCCGCTCCACCTATGAAGATGCGTGGCTGAGGATGGATGGCTGAAGACATGTACCGCTGAGCTCTGTGCTCTCCCGACGACCGCAGGCTACGTTCCCAACCAATCACGCCCAACCGGCTGATGGCGACTTCCAGCTCTACCTCTGCTGACTCCGCTGAACTGCAACAAGGTACTATTCAACGGTACCTGCTACGCACAGCATCACAGGACTCCCGTACAGGGAAGGACAAACCTTCGCCAACCCGAACCTCAGGCAGACCAAAACCTCTTCCCCCGACTGCAGCAGCTTTCTCTGCCGGTGGGACCGGCCCGGGTACACACCCGACTCCTCTGATGGATCCCACTGCCCTTAGCGCAGACACTGTCTCAGCAGAGACGCTTTCCCCAGGCGCCACATCCACTGCCATACTGTCTGCCTTCCGAGCTGACTTTGACTCCTGGGCTTCCAAAATGGAAACTTCTCTCCATGTTGAACTAAATGCCCTCAAACAACGGGTTTCCGCGTCTGAGGTCGCGGTTTCTGCTATGGTCACCACCCAAGAAGACCACTCAGCCTGCATAATGGCGCTTGAAAATGCATCTACGGCTCATCTCTCCCGTCTACGGCAACACCAGCTCCGGATAGAAGATAGTGAGAACCAGAGTCGCAGGAACAACATCCGGCTGCAGGGGGTCCCGGAGGCAACCTCAGGTACTGATCTCAAACCCACTGTCATCGCTATCCTTAACCAGGTCCTGGGCAGGGAAGTTACATCTCCCATTGAATTGGACAGAGTACATAGAGTGGGAGGCATGGGGGGAGATCGCAGGGACCGCCCTCGTGACGTCCTCTTCCGGGTGCACTACTATACCCTGAAGGAAGAGATTTTGCGCAAGCCTGGCGCCTGGGGCCACTAGACTTTCACGGATCATCTATACACCTCTACCCGGACCTTTCCCGCAACACGCTGTACATGCGGCGAATGGTCCGCCCTCTGCTGGAATTGCTTCGCCAAGTAGGCGCCACATACACTTGGGGTCACCCCTTCAGCATCAAAGTGACCCGGGAAGATAACCACAAATTTGTCCTCTCAGACCCGGACCAGCTTCCTGCCTTCTTCCTGTTCCTGGGCCGGGACACTGTTGTCGTCCCGAACTGGTTGGACCCCCCAGATGACCGTCAGTGGCTACCGGGCCCTCCTCTGCAACGTCGAGGACGCCCACAGTCTAGATCGGTACCTTCTGGTCCTAGAGAGCGGCGAGCCACGTCACCAGAAGACTGATCCGGACTCTGTCGTCTGAGACCTGAAATGGTTCTTTATGCTATGTCCTTTTATCCACTAGGTGGATACAGTTCTTTTATGAGACTCCGGCCAGGTTCACCTTCTGTTTTCCCTGTTTTGTTATGTCTTCACAGTGTACTTGCACTTTCAGCCCACTGACTCTTGCTCACGTTGTTATTTAAATGCTGCTGACGGTTTAGTTGTCTCACATGGCTCGAAGAGCACGTCGCTGCCCTCGGCTGGTGCGGTTGTACTTGCTGGGGCTCTGGAAAAGCGGCCAGTGATGTTGATGTGTTCTCTCACGGCTCTGGCTCTACGGGTTGGCTTGGGGTTTCCCGGACATAGCCCTTTGGCTTGTCCGGGGACCTCCGGGTCTTCCCTCGGGCTCTGGGCATCTATGTCCCTGAGGCTTGAAACTGGCTGACCTTGGCACTGACACGTTCTGTGCGTTTACACAGATATCTGAGCTGAGCCGTGATGACAATCATAGTTAATGCTGCTATAAATGTAGCAATTGATGCTTCCAACCCCCGCATGATTACGCGGGAATACCTGTGCCTTTATTTTGCCACCAGTTTATATACACCTTGTTCTTCACTGATGTTATTTTTTCTTTTTTATGTCATTTTTGATTGTTTATTGTACTCAAGCGTACCAATGGTATTTAATCTGACACTGCTCTTTAGTGACTAGGCAGGTGAGCTTTAGATACCACGGTCATTGGGTGTGTTACTTTACAGTTATGTTATTTATGCCTGCTAGGTTGTCGGGATCACAACTCAGCTGTTCTAATCCCGTTCTCTCCCCCTAAATAGGATTGGCACAGTTCGTGCCTACTACGTGATATTTCACGAAGTGTTACGTTTTTGCGCACACTTTAGTATTTTTGAGCCACCTTCCCCAGGTGCTCTCTCTGTTCAATCTCTTCCCCACCTCGCTCTACCTCCTCTCTTCCTCCCCTGTTGTGTTTTCCCCCTTTTCCGTTTCTTTCCTTATTTCTCTCCCACCTCCCCTCACCCTCCCCCCCTATTACTCCATCATGGCCCACACAGTGATCTCTCACCCTAGGCTACAATTCTGTTCCTACAATGTCAATGGGCTTAATATTGCCACCAAAAGAGGACAAATCTTGTATCAAATGCACAAACGCCAAGTCAATGTGCTTCTTCTCCAAGAGACACATTTTCACTCTGCCTCCACCCCTTCCTGTTCCAGCAGATACTTCAACAGGTGGTTCCACAGCACTAGCCCAACCCAGAAAGCCAAGGGAGTGTCTGTGGCTTTTCATAAGACGCTCCCTATAGAGGTGCTTGATCATCTCTCGGACCCCCAGGGGAGGTATGTTTTTGTAAAATTCATGTTATGGAGTACCAAATTTACGGTAGCCAACATTTACCTTCCTAATATTAACCAAGTATCGGCCGCGTTACAATACTTGAGGATTCTGTCAGGATTCATGGAGGGTAAGCTCGTACTGGGGGGAGATTTTAACACCCCTCTTGAACCACTTTTACATTCCTCCACCTCGCGATCGTGTATCTCCTTCCCCAAACTGAGGGCTCTAAAACGGGCATTTTACGATCTGCGTCTAGTGGATGTTTGGAGGGTGTTGCACCCCACGGCCCGCAACTATACCCACTTCTCCCATGTCCATCACACCTATAGTCGCATAGACTACCTAATGAGTGACCATAGCTGTCTGGATTGGTCCCCGGACTGCACCATAGACCCAATGGTCTGGTCTGACCACTCTCCTATACATATGACGTTCTCGCTCCCCTCCACTCCGAATAGGGAATGGTCATGGCGCTTGAACGATTCGTTGCTTACGAATCCAGAATGTGTGAAAAGGGTTTCGGATACAATATCTAACTTTTTTGCGGACCACGCTTCGGATACGACATCGTTGCCCTTTCAGTGGGAGGCACTGAAGGCAGTTCTACATGGTACCTTTATCCAAATGGGTACGCGTCTTAAAAAGGAGCGCTCAGCCGCCATTGAGGCAGCAAATCAAAAGCTTAGGAACTTAGAAACTGAACACAAACGATCCCCGACAGTGACAACACTGGCGGACGTTTCTAAGGCGCGATCACAACTCAGAGAGCTTTATGAAGCCTCTGCACGCACATATGCAGATAAGCTCGCTTTCCATCAATATAAGTTTCGAGATAAATGTGGTAGGCCATTGGCTCGCTCCCTACATCCAAAAGCAACTTCCACCTTTGTGCCCCATATTCGGGGGGCGCAGGGAGAATTGGTCTCCTCACCCACTAAGATGGCAGAGGAATTCAGGGACTTCTACCAGTCCCTGTACAATATTTCTAAGACTCAAGGGACTGGTTCCCCTTCTTCCGGGGTGGAAGACCAGTTGTCATATGTCTCGGAAACCGCGCTCCCCACATTAGATGATGACGTCATCGCCGATCTGGAAATCTCAATCACAGAAGAGGAAGTTGCCAAAGCCATAGCGGGTACGCCGAGTGGAAAGAGCCCGGGCCCAGACGGCTTCACTCCTAAGTTTTACAAACTTTTTGCCGCCCTCCTCACACCTTTTCTAACTAAGATGTTCAACTCTTTGTCGGAGGGCTCATTGTTCCCCCCACAAACACTTGAGGCCCACATATCCCTCATCCCTAAGCCAGGCAAAGACCCTACTCTATGTGCAAGCTACAGGCCGATCTCTTTGATTGGGGTCGATCTGAAAGTCTTTGCTAAAATCCTAGCCAATAGAATACAACCGTTGTTGCCTGGGATAATACACTTAGACCAGGTCGGCTTTGTGAGTGGCCGTGAGGCTAGAGATAATACCCTGAAGACCCTTCTTCTAACCAACTATGCCCGGTCCCACGATATCCCACTATGCCTCTTAACAGTCGATGCCGAGAAGGCATTCGACCGAGTCGACTGGCAGTTCCTTCGATTATCCCTGCAACAAATAGGTGTGGGAACTAATATGATGGCGAGAATAATGTCCCTTTACTCCTCTCCGTATGCTAGGATTAGACTGAATGGCTCGCTTTCTCCAGCCTTTTCTGTATCTAACGGGACACGACAGGGATGCCCACTGTCCCCCCTCCTGTATGTTCTCACTATGGAACATCTGGCTACTGCTCTACGTAACAATCCCTCTATCCAAGGCATAACAGTCGGGCCCACACATACGAAACTCGCCCTCTTTGCAGATGATCTGCTCCTGTTCGTGACACATCCACACACATCTTTGCCCTCGGTATTACAGGAGTTTCAGAAATTTGGAGAAGTTAGCAACTTCAAGGTTAACTACAATAAATCGGAAATCCTTAACATATCCCTGCCCACATCGGCCCTAAGAAGACTAGCGTCTACTTTCTCCTTCAAAACTGGTTCCCCCTCCATAAGGTATCTCGGAATTCAAATACCGGCGGATGCTTCCCAACTTTTTTCCCTGAACTTTGCCCCCCTACTCCTTAGGACCCAAGCAGATTTAACCAACTATGCGTCCAAACAGCTCTCATGGCTGGGTAGAGTGAATGCCCTGAAAATGGACGTTCTCCCTAGGTTCCTGTATTTGTTTCAGACCATCCCTATTCACATACCCAACTCGTACTTCAAGAAAATACGCCAGCTGTTTTCCAAATTTATTTGGAATGCGGCCCGTCCCAGGATACGGTATGAAACACTGTCTCTTCCAAAGGCTCGGGGGGGGCTGGAGCCCCAATTGCCTCCCTATACCATAAAGCAGCGGTGCTTACCCGCATACTAGATTGGTTTCACCACTCTTCAACCAAACTTTGGGTCCAATTGGAAGGCCACATGAACCCAATTGAACTCTCCACTCTCCCATGGACCTTGCCCACGGTCCGGGGGGGGGTTCAGGCCCTCTCAATGACCTTACCCGTCAAACGATTCGGATCTGGGACCGCATGTTGTCCAGAAGGGGCTTATCAAACCACATGGGGCCTATGACTCCCTTCTTTGGGACCCCGGCCTTTCCACCAGCTATGTCTGTAACAGGATTCGGACCATGGCGAAAGGAGGATCATAGGCGACTTCCCCAGGTCCTTCGTGCAGACCCCACTTTACGGTCAGATACCCCTGCCGGTCCGACGCCCCGTCACCCCATGCAGTGGCTTCAGAGGCAACAGACTATCTCCTACATCCGGACTTTCCCGTCTATTACAGACATTCTTGCTGAACCAACGGGATTCGAGGAACTGCTCCTGCAGGTGGAGCCTCCAACACATGTTGTATCTCAACTGTACTCCATTCTGCTCGATATCCACTCCCCTGACCTTCCACCGTACACGGTGGCCTGGGAGACAGATCTACATCACCCTATCTCCCCTATTGACTGGCAAAAATGCTTCATCCTAACACACAAATTATCCCTAGCCACTAAGACCCAGGAGAAGGGGTTTAAACTGATAACAAGATGGTACAGATGTCCATCATCTATTAATCACTTCAATCCGGAAGTGTCGGATGCCTGCTGGCGGTGTCTCGACTCCCGGGGAACCATGCTCCACATCTGGTGGGAGTGCCCTCCTGTGTGGAGGTACTGGCAGCGAATTTTCACACTTTACTGCAAACTGATGGCGACTTCTATCCAACCTTCACCCGAGGTGGCCCTCTTGTCTATAATCCCGGGGTCATTTAAATCCATCAGAAATGATGTATTGCGACACTTCCTGGCGGCGGCCAGAGTAGTGATTCCCCGTCATTGGAGATCGGCAACCATGCCTTCCCTGGGAGATTGGGCTGTTGAGGTGGACCGCATTAGGGACCTGGAACGCTTGCTGGCGGAGGAAAATGGTAAAAGTGAACAGTTCTCTCTCACATGGACTTCGTGGTCCGTGTTCCGATACTCCTCTGAGTTTATATCCTGGGCGGAGCGTGACCTAGACGAGTCCACCCTAGGACTGTGATGGAGTGATTCTGATTCTGATTCCTGTCCCCTACCTATTTGTCCCCTCCTATCTGCCCCTGACTCTGATTTTTTTTCTTTTCTCTATATCTAATTACACCTCTAGGAATACAGTGAGACAACGTACCAGGGCTTCGATCTACCTACTGCCAATAACCCATTGAGTGACCATACGTCATATTCTCCAAACAGATTTGTGTATAATCTCATCTGATAAGTTACATACGGGGGAACTATGATCCCCTCCACAGAAATACAGATAAAGGTTTCCTTACCTAATTTTTTTGTAATGGGACTGATATTACAAAAATCCCACGGAGGTCCTCCTACACAGGTGCTCAACCCTTATATGTGTAACTTAGCCCTGCTTTGTTCTGACACACATGATGCCTGTGTCATGGATATGCAGTAGTGTTTGTCTGTCAGCTTACCTTCCTTCCCATGTGTTCATCTTAGAGGCCTGAGCCCTTTCACCTGGCTTCCTTTATAATCTCCTCCCAGCCTGACTCCACCCCAGGCCCTATCACAGAACACTATATTAACCTGTGCACTGCAAGCCTGCCTTGCTGATCAACGTGTTTGTTAGGCATTGTGTGTTTGGGTTCCTGCCTGCCGTGTGCTACGTCTGTCTCTCTGTTACGTTATTGGCTTGTCCCCGACTATCCCTGTCTGCTCGTGACCCTTGACCTTCGGCTCGTTCTTCGTTATCCTTGTCTGCTTGTGGCCCCTGACCTTCAGCTTGTTATTCGGTTCTCTCTATCGTGTGCTGCTGCTTCCCCTCTTTTCCCCTTATCCTACGGGGCGTGAGCTAGGAAACTCCAGGGGCCGCGACCTGGTCCCAGCCTGCAGCGTAACATCCTCACCACTAGAGGCCCTGGAGAAGACCAGCTGGGGAATCTTGGCTCTCGCTTCCGTTAGGATCCCGGTTGTGCTCCTCTGGTCCCGCTTTCCACAACCACCCAGTTTCCTATCCGCAGAAGCCAGCCATAGGGTTCACTACCCTGTGGTGCACTCCTGTCCCCCTACGGTGTGCATCTGTCACCTGACCACAGGTGACCCTGACAGTTTGATCAGCCATGAACCCGGCTGACATCCCGTTACCCGTGGATGATCCGTTGCAGGGCATAGTTTGCAGACTTGAAACCCAGGAATCGAATCAGACTCAGGTGATGCGATTCCTCCAGGATCTGGCTTCTCACTTTGAGCAGCTTCAGGCCTCCTTGGGAACCCTGAATCCGCAACCTCAAATACAACCAGCGGCTGCACCTATTGCACCAGTCGCAGCCACACACTCACTACAACTGCCAGCTCCGTCCCGTTTCTCTGGGGACTCCAAGGCTTGCAGGGGGTTCCTTAGCCAATGCACAATTCATTTTGAGCTCCAGCCCCAAAACTTCCTGTCTGATCGGGCTAAGGTAGCCTATATCATTTCCCTCCTCTCTGGTGAAGCTTTAGCCTGGGCAGCCCCTCTGTGGGAACTGAATGATCCAGTGGTTTCTAGCCTGTCTGGCTTCTTGAAACTTTTTCGGAATATCTTCGAAGAACCGGCTCGTGTCTCTTCAGCGGCCAGCGCCCTTTTACGTCTCCGCCAAGAGTCTGCTTCTGTGGGACAGTATGCCCTTCATTTCCGCATACTGTCGGCTGAGTTGAGCTGGAACAATGAGGCCTTAGTCGCAACCTTTTTGCATGGCCTGTCTGATAGAGTGAAGGATGAATTAGCAGGAAGAACCATCCCCACTGATCTGGCCGGCGTTATCTCCTTGTGTAACCAGATCGATATTCGCTTTCAGGAGAGGACTTTAGAAAAGCAACGCCAGCACTCCTTGGTTCTTAGTCAGCCTGAGCTCCCCTCTCTTCGACCCGTAGAGCATCTCCTACCAGCTGAGGAACCCATGCAGCTGGGTCGGACCAGGCTATCCCCCGAGGAACGTGCTAGGCGCAGAACTCTTGGTCTGTGTCTTTACTGTGGGGGCAAAGGTAATTTTCGTGACACTTGCTCTCTTTGTCCAGAAAAACGTTCGGGTCCACTTCATCTGGAAAGTGGAGTATTGGACCCAGAAATATCACCTTCCCCTTCTCGTCTTCTGCTTTCTGTGTTCCTTCATGTTGGTGCTTCTTCTCATTCGGTCTCAGCATATCTGGATTCCGGAGCCGCTGGTAATTTTATGGACTGGGAAATCGCATCGTCCATGAGACTTACTCTTTTGCCCCTCACCACACCATTGGTGGTCTTGGCGATTGATGGTACTGTTCTCCCAGGGGGACCTATCCGCTTCCAGACCCTCCCTGTTAAGATGTCGGTAGGGACACACCAGGAGTGGATATCCTTCCTTATCTTACCCAAGGCCTCAACGCCTATAATTTTGGGTCTCCCATGGTTACAGCTCCATTCTCCTCATGTGGACTGGACTACTGGACAGATCCTGGCTTGGGGTCCCTCCTGTTCCTCGTCCTGCCTACCCAAGGTTGCCCCCTGTGAATCTGAGCCGGTCATTCATTCCAGGTTGCATAACCATTTACATTTCTCTGTCCCTAACCACCCTTGGACGCACAGCCAGGCTAGTTTGTCTACAAGTCCTGCAGTCGCTACGTCTTGCGATGCGATTCAGGTAGTCGCTACACCTGACTCAGCTATTCACTCTGCCTCTGTACTAGTTATGCCAGTCCAGCCCATGCCCAGTGAGCCTCCTACTTTTTCTTGTTCGGGACATTCTGCTTGTCCTTCAGCTATTCAGTTTGACTCCGGCGACATGTCACCTTCTAACCAACCTGACTTCAGGGTTCCACTGACATCTGCCCAGTCTGATGGTCCTGTGCAAGATGACCAGTTCCCCTTTAAGGGTCTAGGGGACCCTCCTCAGATTCCTGTTGATCCTCTCATGCCCTTGCTTATTCCTAGAGAGCCTTTGGTCCTCAATAGATCTTCTTGTCATCTCCCTACCTCGTTTTCGGTCTCTGAGGATAATCTTAAGTACGAGGTTAGACAAGTTCTGGATTCTCGGCTCTGCAGAGGCATTCTTCAGTACCTTGTGCATTGGAGAGGTTTTGGTCCTGAGGAGGCGTCTTGGATCGCTGCATCTGATGTCGCTGCACCTCATCTGTTGAGAAGGTTTCATCAGAGATTTCCCTTTAAGCCTGGGCCCAGGCGGGGGAGGGCCCATAAGAGGGAGGGTACTGTCATGGATATGCAGTAGTGTTTGTCTGTCAGCTTACCTTCCTTCCCATGTGTTCATCTTAGAGGCCTGAGCCCTTTCACCTGGCTTCCTTTATAATCTCCTCCCAGCCTGACTCCACCCCAGGCCCTATCACAGAACACTATATTAACCTGTGCACTGCAAGCCTGCCTTGCTGATCAACGTGTTTGTTAGGCATTGTGTGTTTGGGTTCCTGCCTGCCGTGTGCTATGTCTGTCTCTCTGTTACGTTATTGGCTTGTCCCCGACTATCCCTGTCTGCTCGTGACCCTTGACCTTCGGCTCGTTCTTCGGTTCTCTCTATCGTGTGCTGCTGCTTCCCCTCTTTTCCCCTTATCCTACGGGGCGTGAGCTAGGAAACTCCAGGGGCCGCGACCTGGTCCCAGCCTGCAGCGTAACATCCTCACCACTAGAGGCCCTGGAGAAGACCAGCTGGGTCTTAGACTCCGCGCCCTGGGGAATCTTGGCTCTCGCTTCCGTTAGGATCCCGGTTGTGCTCCTCTGGTCCCGCTTTCCACAACCACCCAGTTTCCTATCCGCAGAAGCCAGCCATAGGGTTCACTACCCTGCGGTGCACTCCTGTCCCCCTACGGTGTGCATCTGTCACCTGGCCACAGGTGACCCTGACAGCCTGTTGATGGTGTATCCTATCACTGTTTGTAATGTTTAAGACAAAGTATGTCTTTTTCTGTCTTTATCTTGCATATAATATAATAAAATAAGATTGAATTAAAGAAAAACAGACTAGATCGTTTATCCCTAAAATAAAACTATCTAACGGAAACTTAGCCCACGCGACTCCTCACATTGCTAAAGCTTTCAGGGATTATTATGCAGATCTGTACAAAGTGCAGTGCGACTCCCCGTCCCTGACTGTGAAGGAGAGACGTAGCCTTATGCTTACATACCTAAAAGAAGCAAATTTGCCCAAACTTTCAAACTCGACTCTCAGGGAACTTGAATCTGAACTTTCGGTTGAGGAATTTCAGGCAGCCCTGAAATCCTCACTGACAGGTAAAGCCCCGGGACCGGACGGTTACACTAGCCGGTACTATAAAACATTTAGTGATGTTCTCCTGCCTCGTCTCACGGCTTATGCCAATTCAATCTCACAGACCTCGGGACTACGCCCGGAATCTCTTACAGCCCATATTTCAGTTATCCTTCAAGCAGATAAGGACTCCACCCAATGCAGTAGCTACAGGCCAATTTCCCTATTAAATGTCGATATCAAATTATATTCTAAGGTAATGGCCAACAGACTACTCCCTTTTATACCCAGTTGGGTTTCTATGGATCAGACGGGCTTTATGCCACACAGAGAAGCCAAGGATAATTCTCTCCGGGCGATATCTCTTATACAACACGCTCAAAGGTCTTCCCAGTCCACCCTACTCGTATCCACAGATGCTGAAAAAGCGTTCGATAGGGTGGACTGGGATTACTTAAAATTGACCCTGCGACATCTCGGGCTGGGACCCAAAATGTTCTATCGCATTACTTCCCTTTATTCTAATCCCACGGCACAAATTCGCATAAACAGCACTTTGAGTGACTCATTCCAACTATTTAATGGGACCAGACAGGGCTGCCCCCTCTCTCCCCTCTTATTTTCCCTTAGCCTCGAACCCTTTCTGGCAACCATAAGACGTAATTTAAATATACATGGGATTCGAGTAGGTAATAAAACGCACAAATATGCGGCATATGCGGACGATATTTTATTTTTTATCCAGCAGCCCCGTATCTCGCTTCCTAATTTAATGTCAGCGTTTTCTACTTTTCAGACACTCTCCAACTTTAAAATTAACCTTTCTAAGTCTGAAATTCTAAATATTAATCTACCTGGAAGGGAGGTGGAAAATTTAAAACCCCTCTTCCCTTTTAGATGGGTTCAACGAAGCATGAAATATCTGGGAGTGAATCTTACGCCTCACATTCAGTCCCTTTTTAAATATAACTACATCCCATTATTGAATAATATTAGAAGGGATCTACAAAAGTGGAACACGCTGACACACTCATGGCTGGGTAAAGTGAGTATAGTTAAAATGAACATTCTGCCTAGAGTTCTTTTTTTCTTTCAAATGATCCCATTGGGTGTGCCTATAGGATTCTTTTCCCTATTACAGACCATGGTCTCCCGCTTCATTTGGAGGAACAGTCACCCCAGAGTATCCAAGGAAGTATTATTTTGTTCCAAGGATGCTGGGGGACTGGCCCTTCCAAATTTTAAGGCTTATTATAATGCTGTGATTCTATCTAGAATTTCCGAATGGAAATATGCCGCTAATTCCAAACTCTGGGTGAGCTTAGAACATGCTCTTAGTAACACAGACCTAGCAACTACACCCTGGCTGCCACGCTTACACAGGCACCTCGCCCCAAGTACCTCCACTTTAACCACTTCCACCCTTGATGTATGGGATGCCTTACATAGGAAGTTCTCGTGGTCATATGCCTCTCCTCTGTTACCGCTTTTGGACCACGATTATTTCTTACCTGGTCTATTAGACCCTGGATATAGGATGTGGTCGCCAGAAGAACCTCTTTTACTATATCATGTTCTCCGAGCAAATGCTCTCAAGCCTCTTAAGGAAATTCTCGGCCTCAAGCCCATTATGTTTCTTGACAAATGGAGATATAATCAATTGCAAGGTTTCCTTAGAACTTTGCCTCAGCCGCTTAGAGGGATACAGGACTTAAACAGTATTGAGGAAGTTTTTAATTCAACGGATCCACCTGAACATTGTATCTCGGTATTCTACAAGACACTCATTAAGCTCCAAGGAGATACTTACCCTCCCTTCCTCGCTAAGTGGGAGGCGGACCTGGAATCCTGCCTCTCAGACAGCCAAAAGGATAAAGTCCTACAGCTGACTCATATCTCTTCAATTGCATCAAAGATGGCTGAGGTCAATTACAAACTGCTAACCAGATGGCATTATACCCCATCAAAGCTTCATCAGATGCTCCCCGCCAACTCCCCGTTGAGTTGGAGGAATTGTGGGAACAGAGCAACTCACGCTCACATATGGTGGTCGTGCCCACTCATCCGCCCCTTCTGGTCTAGCATTATTCGAATCATCCAACAAATATCCAATGTTAATCTCCCTGTTGATGCATAGACCATTCTCTTCCATGCTACCAAGGACCCTGCCAGAAAATACAAATGTTCTTTAGTCCCACATCTGCTTAATACGGCTAAAGCACTTATACCTACCCTTTGGGGTCAGCCTGAGACTCCATCCGTGAAAAAGTGGTTTCAAAAAATTTCAGAGGTCCATCTCATGGAAGATATCACTCATTGTAACAAGGACACTTTTCAACGACACACCCTAACTTGGACTCCGTGGATGGAGTTCAAGGACACCACAACCTATAGGGAGATACTTGTACAATCCCACTGAGACCCAGTCTACATCTATTGAATAAGCTATCTATATCTTAAGGTTGATCCCTTGTGGTTATTCTTTGGCTTACCCCTTAAGAGATTAAAATGCACTGTGACATATATTCTACTGGATACCATGCATGCCGGCCTTCCCTCCCTTTCCCTCCCTATTCCCCTATCTTTTTTTTTTCTCTCTCTCCTCTTAGAGAGAGTGAGAGAGGGGGATTAGACTTGTTCTTCCTGGGGCTCCCCCCCTTCCCCCTCCCCCCTTTTTTTCTTTCTTCTCTCTCTCTCTTTATAGATACACTAAGAGAGGGATCTTAATGAATTTAGGATAAATTATTCATGGGACACTAGCGTTTACCAATTGTGATAAGAGACACATACTGTAAATTAACACACAGAGGGAAGGAGGAGTATTCCCTCCCCCCCCTCCCCCCCCTTTTTTTTTTCCTTACACATAGGTGAGGTCACCTTTTCCTTTCACTTTTCTCTCTACATACATGTTTTGTCACTCCATCAATACAGTCACTCGTAAACCTATTCCCCAGTCCGCTATACAGTCCACTTTTAGACTTTAACACTTGTTTTTCAGTTTGTAGTAGTTTTTGAAATCACTCTTTGTCACTCTTCATTATTTACTTTCACTTTAAAGGACACCAACACTAGAGTTATAGCACATAATATACCTGGGGGAGAGTATGGGGGACTTTATTCCCCCATCCCCCCCCTCTCCTCAAATCATCCCCCCCTTTTTTTCTTCTCTCTCCCTCTCTTTTTCTCTCCCTCTCTCTTCCCCCATCTCTCTCTCTCTTTCCTTCCTTTTTTTTTTTTTCTCCTGTGCACTCCTCTCCCTCTCTCCCGCCCGGCCTGGACTCCCCTAGTCACTACGGATTGTGGGGTTTCATGGCTGGGCTTTTTATATGGGAGTATAGATCATTGATTATTATTAATAGCATTATTACTTTTTTTTTTTTCGTAATGAGAAATATTGAGATTGTATATGTGTTTTATGTATTGTAATGTGTGTTATATGTTGTTGGAAAATTAATAAAAAAGATAATAAAAAAAAAAATTACTTTTTTTCCTTCAGAAATGACACGTTGTGCAGGGACAGTTCTAAGCACGGAAAACAAGCGCTGCTTTACAGACATACTATACACCCCACCCAGGTACGAAATTTAAAGGAATATTTCACTTTTATTGTTTCACTTTAAGCATTATTAAAATCACTGCTCCCGAAAAAACTTTAGTTTTTAAAACTTTTTTTTGCAATGATACATGTCCCCTGGGGCAGGACCAGGGTCCCCAAACACTTTTTATGACAATAACTTGCATATGAGCCTTTAAAATTAGCACTTTAGATTTCTCCCATAGACTTTTACAGGGTGTTCCACGGCTTTTTGAATTTGCCGCGAACACCCCAAATTGTTCGCTGTTCGGCGAACGGGCGAACAGGCAATGTTCGAGTCGAACATGAGTTTGACTCAAACTCGAAGCTCATCCCTAATTGGGAGGTGTAGTGCCCTTTATTTGGAGCCCCTCTGACGGTGAAGCAGTGGGTGGAGTTGATGCCCTTTATATTCCAGTGGTGGGTGGGGCCTAGGAAGTTGAGAGAAAAGGACACCCATGACCAGCAATATATAGCTCTGTGCCTTGAGAGAGAAGAAGACCAATGCAGGGCTAAGCTGCCAGGGTGACCTGAGAGGAACTTGACTGGCCTGCACAGAGTCCTGACCTCAACCCGATAGAATACCTTTGGATGAATTAGAGCAGAAACTGCGAGCCAAGCCTTCTCATCCAACATCAGTGCCCTGACCTCACAAATGCGGTTCTGGAAGAATGGTCAAACATTCCCATAGACACACTCCTAAACCTTGTGGACAGCCTTCCCAAAAGAGTTGAAGCTGTTATAGCTGCAAAGGGTGGGCCAATATTGAACCCTATGGACTAAGACTGGGATGCCATTAAAGTGCGTGTAAAGGCAGGTCTCCCAATACTTTTGGCAATATAGTGTATATTCACATCTCTGCCTGCCCTCAAGGAGCTTACAATCTAAGGTCCCTCTCTCACATTCACATACTATTGTCAATTTAGGCAGCATGCAGTTAACCTACCAGCATGTCTTTGGAGTGTAGGAGTAACCCAGAGTAAACCCACGCAGGCACAAAAAGACCTTGCAAACTTCGTACAGCTAGTACAGCTAGTAGAGCTAGTTCTATGGTTGGGATTCAAACCCACAACCCTAGTGCTGCTTGGTGGAAGCACTAACCACTTGGCCACTGTGCTGATATTCACCCTCTTTATTTGTCCTGATGACCATAGTCACCAATACACAAAGTGTGGGGAAAAAAAAAACAGTTGTCACCTACACAGGAGGTAGGGGCAAAACTAAAGCCTCATACACACGATCGGACTTCAAACAAACTTTTCCGTGGATTTTTGTCCGAAGGGAGTTGGCCGGGAACACCCATAGCATACACACAGCAGGACTTTTCTGCAAACTTTCCCAAAACTTTCCCAACATCACGTGTTTTTTCTGCTCTTTACCGCCACCCTTTGGTCAACTTCTGCTATTGTTGGTTGATTTTAACATTGGTTCTGGGCGTGCGTGTTTGTACATCGGACAAAAAAGTCAGATGGATTTCTGTACACACGATAGGACTTTGCACCGTAGGACTTTTGTTGCCGAAAAGTTTGTACGTTTGCAGAGCAAACTTTTGTCCGATGAAAACCGAAAAAGTTTGTCTGATGGAGCGTACACACGGTAGGATTTTTTTGAAAACTTGCTCATTTTGAAGTTTGTTGTCAAAAAGTCCTACCGTGTGTATGGGGCTTTAGACTGGCCATACACCTATAGATTATCTGCAGATTTTCTATGGTCAGATGGAAAAAGTGGGAGATTCCTCCATCCACACAGTTTAGCGTACATGGATAAATCTGTTGCACCTAACCATAGGAAATCTGCAGATAATCTATAGGTGTATGGCCAGTTTAACAATAACATCTGTTCTGGTAAAACTGTTGAAGAGGGGATTTCCCTAATTTTAAGGATATTTCTTCTCATTTCCTGTTATATCTCTTGAACAGGAAGTAAAAGTAAATCTCCATAAAGGGACATAGGGGAAAAAAAACAACAAATAAAGCTTTTATCTAAAAATAAAAAAAAGTTTGGGCTTTATTTATATGCCATTGTAAAAGTTCTGTTCTAGTGCCACCTAGTGTTCACTACAGTATGGTACATCAATCAGGCTTTTTATGCTGGAAGCAGGTGGGGGTTTAGTTACATTGTATCTTCTCTTCCTAGAAAGATACAGTACATTTTAAATAAAACATAGAGAGGCAATAAACATTTACATCTTTGTGACAGGGAGTTGAAACAAAACATATTTTACCAGGCTAGTGAATTCAGGTGGTGTATATATTGGCTTTATCCATTTTGCATCCACTGCAATGCAAAAAAAGGCCCCTGAGCATGCTTAAAGTGGTTGCAAACCCACGAAAAACAAAACAAAACAAAAAAGACAAAGGCATAATGAGCTAGTATGCATAGCATACTAGCTCATTATAGAATACTTACTTAGTTTGAAGCCACTGCAGCGGTCCCGACACACTGCTGTGGTTATTTTTGGGTATTGCGGGCTCCGGCGCTGTGATTGGCCAGAGCCGCGATGATGTCTCTCCCGCGCATGTGTGCGGGAGCAGCTGGTAATGGTACAACAGCTGAAGAAATGGCACGAGCAAGCCGTTTCTTCAGTGTGCATGTGCTGATGACGTCGGCACATGCTGATACAGTGAATATCTCCTAAACGGTGTAGGTAAAAGTGGTGTGTAAGAGTTTACAACCACATTAAAGCAGTAATAAACCCAAACATGTAATATATTGCAGCTTACCAATCATTAAATGTGGTGGCAGCATTAGTTTTCTTTTCTTAGGCTTTTTTCCCTCTGTATTCACTTGGTGATCTGGTCAGTAACACACCTCCTGTATTAGTGCCCCCACTTTAGGTGAAAGACCGCTGGGGCACCTTTGGACAGCAGCATTGTCAGTCTGGGCAGAGGGTAGTTATAGATGTACTAGCAGATTTAAATACAGTAACTAATTGAAGCCAAACTCTGACTCACACTGCAGTTAGCCAAGCGGTTACAGCAACTTTTTTTCTTTTTGGGATAAAGGTTTTACATGAATAAATAAAAGCTGCTCATTGTAAGGGCCCTCGTTAGTGGTAAATAGTTTGTCGCTTATTCTGTTAAAAAAAAACAAAAAAAAACAGACTTACTGGCAGGATCACCAGATGAAAATAAATAAAAGAAAGACTAAAAAAGAAACGAATGCAGCCATCACATCCAAGAATTGGTAAGCTGCAATGTAAGCAAAGTTTGCTTTTGGGTTTAATACCACTTTAAAATGTATGATGCACTACTAATTTCATCACTCTCTGTGTATTGAAGATAAACATAGGCATGTTTGAAGTTCAGCCTGGGTGGCAATCATGGCTGCCTCCATAGATTCACTGGGGAGTGAGTGTAGCCACATGGGGATCAGAAGTGTGTTCTTCACAAAATTACCGGGTGAAAATAATAGGTACAGAGCCAGGAAAAATAATGCAGCCACCTCATCTAAGGATTGGCAGGCTGCAATATAACGGAAAATTTATTACCAAATACTTACCGTAATTTTCCTTTCCTGATGGACTCCATGGCAGCATACGTGTGGGTTAACCCCGCCACCTCTACAATGCTATAGGACCCCATACCCATAAAAGTAAGCTCACCTCTCAGCACTGTGTTCCGTAACTAGCCGACTCTTGGACACTTACTTTTTAATAATATTTTCTTTCAGGGTGGGAACTCCGTCTGCCATGGAGTCCATCAGGAAAGGAAAATTACGGTAAGTATTTGGTAATAAATTTTCAGTTTTCCTGACTGACTCCATGGCAGCCTACGTGTGGGAAATAACTAGCCAGACCACACGGGTGGGTATGCTGAACAAAAAAGCTTTAATTTGTCCTGTCAACCGACAGGATTCTTAACCCAAAATTAACAGACGACAATGATGCCGGTTCAATGCAGTAATGGGCCATAAATGTATTGATAGAGGCCCACGAGGCCGCTTTACAAATGACATCTGGAGCCACATGTTGGGCCGCCGCCTAGGAAGCTGCCATCCCTCTGGTGGAGTGTGCCGTCACCGCCTGTGGAGGAGCCAAGCCCTTAGCCCTGTATGCTTGCTGGATTGTTTGAACGATCCATGATGCAATTGTTCTGGTTGATGCCTTCTTCCCTCTGTTGTTTCCAGAATGTAGAACAAACAGATGATCAGATCGTCTGAAGGAAGAAGTAATTTGTAGATACTCCTTTAGGATTTCACCCATATCCAGGGGATGAGTTTCACTGGAATCTGGAGTCTTAAATGTAGGTAGAACAATTTCTCGATTTTCGTGAAATACCGAAGACACCTTTGGATTTGAACCCAACATGGGTATAAGGACTACTCGATCCGAAAAAATGTTAGAAAAGGTTCTTCATGACCTAGAGACCCGATCTCAGAGACCCTCTTAGCCGAGGTGATGGCTACTAAGAAGGCTACTTTTGCTGAAAAGTCTTTAATGGGGGATGGGGAGGGCCCCGACGTACTGAGTCCAGTCAGAGAATCTAGAACGAGTGGAAGATCCCACTTGGCAAATCTTGGTTTTCTTTGGGGCTTAATTCTTGATGCCCCCCGAAAGAATTGTCTGACTAAGGGATGGACTGCCCATGAGACTCCGGAGAAGGCCGACAAGGCCGAAACTTGAACTCTTAGAGAGCTAACAGATAAGGGTAAATCTAGTCCTGTTTGCAGAAAACTAAGAACATCCTGAATTCCTGGATTTTTGAAGGACCTCCCAGAGGCAGAGGAGAATTCGACAAATTTGGCCCAAATTCTTCTATAAACCTTGTTGGTACTTGCTCTTCTTGAGCTCAACAGTGTAGACATCACTCTAGCGGCGCAACCGAGGGATTCCAGCCTCTCCCTCTCAAGAACCAGACCGTCTGTCTCATCAGTGCCGGACAAGGGTGTAGGAGTGACCCTTGAGAGAGAAGGTCTGGCCTGAGAGGAAGAGGTACCGGGTCCCGGTAGCTCAGTTGGATCAGGAGGGGAAACCAAGGCCTGTTTGGCCAGTAAGGAGCCACTACTGTTATTTTGGCTGATTCCGCTTGAAGTCTCCTCAGGAACTTGAGGATTATCGGGATCGGGGGAAAAGCGTATGCCCGCCTGAACCTCCATCTGTCCGTCAGGGCATCCGTTCCGACTGCCTGGCTGCAACGGCCCCGAGAATAGAACTTCACAGTTTTGTGATTGTAGGGGGAAGCGAATAGGTCCACTTCGGGATTGACTCCCAGAGACAGAATCCAGTTGAAGGACTGTACATGGAGGGACCACTCGTTGTTGTCTAGACGAGTTCGAGAGAGGAAGTCTGCCTGGGAGTTCTGGACTCCCGGAATGAAAACTGCCGAAATATTGGCCAGGTTTTTCTGGGCCCATGTTATTATAGGCTCGACCTCTAGAAGGAGAGTAGAACTCCGAGTCCCCCCTTGCCTCTTCACATACGACACTGCTGTTGTGTTGTCCATCCTTAACAATACCGACTCTCCTTTCAGGAACTGGGAGAAAGATTGGAGGGTGCACCAGGCCGCCCTGAGCTCCTGGACGTTTGAGCCTGGGTTGTGAAGACGAGCATCCCATCTGCCCTGAGCTAGGTTCTGACCACAAAGAGCCCCCCAGCCTGAGCCGCTGGCGTCGGTCGTGACTGTAAACCAGGAGATGGGGGCAATGGAGTGACAATTTTGCAAATTCTTGAGTTGGAGCCACCAGAAGAGGCTGTTTCTCATTTTTGCGGAAATGTGGATGAGTTGACTCTTGTCCCCTGACTTCCACTGCCGGAGGAACCCTGACTGAAAAGGGCGTAACCTCCATAGAGCCCATTTGACCATGGGGGACGTGGAGACCATTGTGCCGATAATTCTTAGGCATTGTGATGCTTTCAGATGAGGAGCATCCAGGGCACGAGAAATCCTCTTCCGAATCACCGGAATCTTCTCTGCCGGGAGGGAGATGGTGTTCTCCACTGTGTTGAACAGAGCCCCTAAGTAAATTAAGTTTTGGGCTGGATCCAGATGGCTTTTTTCCAAGTTTAGAAGCCACCCAAAGCTGGAAAGGGTTGAGATCACTTGTTCTCTGTGCACCAGCAGCCGTTCTCTGTTTTGAGACAGAACTAGGAGATCGTCTAGATAATGGTAAAGACGCACACCTTTTAGCCTGATGAGGGCCACTACGGCCAAGAGGACCTTGGTGAAAACTCGAGGAGAAGTTGTCAAACCGAACGGTAGGCAGATGAATTGAAGATGTTCTTGCCCGATATGGAACCGGAGGTACTTTAAAAAGTCCTTTGCCACTGGTACATGGAAATAGGCATCTTTCAGGTCTATCGAAATCATCCAGTCGCCTGGTTGAATGGCTTGCTGGATTGTTGACAGAGTTTCCATTTTAAATTTTCCGTGCCTTATGAACCTGTTCAGTTACGTCAGATCTATTACCGGGCGCCAGGCACCGCTTTTCTTTTGGACTAGGAAAAGGGGGGAGTATACTCCTTGGAATTGTTCTTCCTCTGGGACACGTACTACTGCTCCCTGGGTTTTCAGCAGGTCTATGTAGGACAGTAAGGCCTGTTTTTGTTCTTCCATACTTGGAAGTAGGGTTGAGATAAATCTGGGGGGAGGAATGCTGGAGAAGGACCATGCGTGACCTGACGACACTGTCCTGACGACCCAGAAGTCTGAGATTGAGGCCACCCAAACGTGCCGGAAGAGGAGCAGGCGTGCCCCTACCCGACCGGCCTGGGCGGGCAAAATCTCAAAAGGATTTAGCCTGATCACGACCACTGGACGCTTGGTTGTTTGCTGGCTTGCGGAAGGACGCTTGGCCTCTGCTCCAGTTTCTTCTGAAGTCCCGGCCAGGTCTATAGGAGCGTGCTTCTCTTGAGCGCTCTGGACTGCGTCTTCTGAACTGGGGCCTTCTTCGATTCTGTGGACGCCTGTCCTGTAAAAGAAAGCCAGATTTTCCGCCTGTGGCCTTTGCTATGGCGTCATCTAGTTTATTACCAAACAGGGATGATCCATCGAAGGGAATCTTGCACCATGTTTGCTTAGAAGACGGGTCAGCCTGCCAAGGGCGTAGCCATAAGGCACGTTTAGCTGTAACTGAGGATAGCATAATCCTGGACAGTAGATGGATCAGATCAACTGATGCTTCACCCAAAAAGGCTACTGCTAGTTTTAGCTCTGCTGCTGCTGAGTTATTTGCCAGATCTTCTGAAACACCTTTGAGAAATGAATCTACATTCTCAGTCCATGCCTCCATAGCCTTAGATACGGCTGCCAAGGCTAGAGCGGGTTTACAAGCTGTCCCAACAAGACCGTAAATTCTTTTAAGGTCCTGATCCATTCTTCTGTCAAGACTGTCCTTAAAGGAGACTGTGTCTTCAAGAGGGAGCGTGACGTGTTTAGCCAGACGCATTACCGCTGCGTCCACAGGAGGAATATTCTCCAGGTATTTCACCTCTTCTGCCTTGAATGGATACATTCTGGAGGCCTTATTTGTCATCGAGGACTTCCTGTCCACTTTGCTCCACTCTTCATCAAAGATGCCCTTTAGTTCGGCTAAAAGCGGAAAGCTTGGGCGCTCTTTCCCCAGGCGCTTGAAAAACTTTTTCTGTTTAGCTGGGGGAGTAGAAGGGTCTTCCCACATAAGGGCCTCTTTGACCGCTTTAATGAGCGGAGTAACTGGAGAGAAATCAAATTCCACACTCTCTTCTTCACTCTCTATTTCTCCTTCCGAAGGAAGAGGCGAGGATGCGTAGGGCTGGGAAGGACCTGGAACTTCACGGACCACATCAGCCGGGGAGCCAGATCGAATAGTGCTGGACTGGCTTTGTGCGTGGGAAGCATCCATCTCCTTAAGAGAACGTTGCACCACCTGTTTTACTAGAGACTCGATCCGTTGGTCTTCTGTCTCTTTTTCCCCAACCGCATGGGCATAGCAATGGCTGCATAATGATTTGCCCTCTGGGACTCGTGAGCCGCATCCCCAGCAGGCTCTCCGATCAGAATAACTGTCCTGGCGGTGGGAGCGGTGTCTAGAGGAGGAATGGGAACTTCTCCTCTGGTGGTGAGATGCAGATGGGAAATCACGTCTGTGTTTTGATTTTGATGAATGCTGCGGCATGGCAAGGTCTGAGTCGAGATGAAGATCTGCGGAAGGGCTAAAAAAGGGGGATTGGGGAAAAGAGATAAGCCGTTAAGCAACAATACTTGCGACTGAACCCCACACCCTCCCCTCTCCTGCACATACCTTGTGCGTGAGGGCTGGCCACATGTAAGCGGTGAATTGTCCATAACTTCTGGACTTAAAGAGTCACAATAGAGACAGGTCGACCAAGAAAAAACCTACAGTATTATACAAAAAAATAAATTGGTAACTTGCCCTTTAAGGAAAGTGCACTATATAAAGATAAGCGATAGATGTTGAAAAGACACATTATGCTCATATACACCTTATATGTATAACCCCAGACAATGATTGGAATAGACAAAAACATTTCCACTCTGTTTTTAAGGCTTTAAAATAGTGCACTGACCTGAGTGAGAGACAAGAGCCTCAGCAGGAAGATCCAAGTAGCCTCTGCTCGCCTGTCAGGGGAGATCCCAAATGACACAGGCGAGCCTAGCTTTTAAATTCCCCGCCTGTGACATCACCACTGTCAATCCAGCTCACCTGTGTGTGGGAGGAACTCCCATCTGCTGGACCGCGCATGCGCGAACCAAGCCTCGCTCTGGGAGCAGGCACTGCGCATGCGCGAATGGCGGCGGCGCCCGAGAATTGGGTCACCGCTGTGGGCTGGAGCGCAGAGCGTTCCAGCCGCCATTAGGGAGAGCAGGGGCATCTTTTAGAAAACAACAAATATAACAAAGATGCGACTGCCATGGAGCATGGAAAAAATAAGTAGCAGACCTGCCAGCCGGGGGAATTCAGGGCACACCGCAGCAACTTTCATCCAATCCTTTCTGGTTGCTGAAAGCTCTCCACCCGCCCATGGCTGGGTTCCGAGCTGCACCGCTAAAGGTGTGCCATCCATTCATCGATCCATCCATCCGGAAATCTGCACAGCCGTGCGTGCTTCAGGTCCATTGGAGGAGGACAAAAAAGGAACACAGTGCTGAGAGGTGAGCTTACTTTATGGGTATGGGGTCCTATAGCATTGGAGAGGAGGCGGGGTTAACCCACACGTAGGCTGCCATGGAGTCAGTCAGGAAATTACATTTTTGTTTTTGGTTCTGGATATCCACTGTGGTAGGCAATGATTGAATGAGAATCATCACATGCAGGGAACAGGCAGTCCTTACACTCAGGGGTCTTTTATAAAATATTTGTTATTTTTCTGAAATACCAGAATCAAGATATGTACTGCATTTTGGCCATTACAAAGATGGAGCTGACAATTATAGGAAGTGTGAGGGGGTTAGCTCGGCAGCGGGTGTGTGTGACCCCCGGGATGGGCTCCCCACACAAAAACAGGCCCAGCAAACGGAGGTTGTGGTTTTCAAAATCAAAAAAAAAGGTGCGGTTTATTTTCTATTTACAGTGACAAAACACAGCAAAGCCAAAAGAAACATATAAACAAAATAAATCCTGGTCAACTTGACCTCTGACTAAACATACAGGTTTCCTAACTAACAACTGGGATCAGCCTAGTGCTGTCCTAGTCCCTAAGTCCCTGGTTTTAAATGTCCAAGCAAATAGCCACACAGGCTTTGTCTCACCGCACAGGGGTTCACTCTCCCTAGACAGTCCACACAGGTCTGGGTCCAGGCATGAGCTAACATCTAATGAAGCTGGGAGTTCTTATAGAGGCCTAAATGAGCTGACAAGCTTCAGCTGGTCTCATCAACTCCCTGTCTGTACGACGCCCCACACTCTCCCTAGAGGTATGAGTCATCCATGAGCCCACTAGCCTTAGCTGGGCTTATACAACTCTCCACCTAGTTGTATAAGTCGGCGTAAAGCCTGAATCTGGGCGAAATATATCTACCCCCCTGGATGCAACCAGGTGACTTTACCTTCCTGCTGTCACATACCCCCCCTCTTGTTTTAACCTCGGGGTTGGAACACCAGCAATCAGGCATTCATGTACTCGAGACAAAGCATCCACATTCCCCATTTGAACGCCAGGGCGATGCTTTACTGTGAAGTTGAATTCCTGGAGGGCCAGGAACCACCTATTCACTCTTCTATTTGTTTCCTTGTTTTGAGCCATCCACTTTAACGGAGCGTGATCCGTAACCATGTCAAAGTGCCTACCTAGCAGATAGTACCGAAGGGAATCTAGAGCCCACTTCACCGCTAAACACTCCTTTTCAACGGTGGCGTAATTTACCTCATGGGACTTCAACTTCCTGCTGAGGTAAATGACTGGGTGCTCTTCCCCGTTCCAGACCTGGGACAATACTGCTCCTAACCCCACATCTGACGCATCACTTTGTACGACAAAGTCTTTAGAGAAGTCGGGTGAGTACAACACTGGCTGGCTACATAAGGCTTGTTTCAAGAATTGGAATGCTGCCTCAGCCTCGGGGGTACATTTAATCATGACCGACCCGTTCCCCTTCGTTAGGTTGGTTAGGGGCACAGCCTTAGAAGCAAAGTGGGGAATGAATCGCCGATAATACCCAGCGATTCCCAGAAAGGCTCGTACCTGCTTCTTGCTGTTGGGACGTGGCCAACTCTGGATGGCCTCGACTTTGTTGAGTTGGGGTTTTATTACTCCCCTCCCAATGGTGTACCCAAGATATTTGGCCTCCTCCTGCCCAATGGTACACTTCTTGGGGTTAGCCGTAAACCCCGCTTCCCGAACAGAGTCCAGGACTGCTTGCACTTTTGGCAGATGTGAGGCCCAATCTGTGCTATGGACAATTACGTCATCCAGGTAAGCCGCAGCATACTTCCGATGGGGCCTCAGCATCTGGTCCATTTTCCGCTGGAATGTGGCCGGCGCATTCTGTAACCCGAACGGCATTCTTTTATATTGGAACGCCCCGTCTGGGGTTACAAATGCGGTTTTCTCTTTGGCCAATTTGGCCAGGGGGATTTGCCAATACCCTTTTGTGAGGTCAAGAGTCGTCATGTATCGGGCTGTTCCCAGCCGGTCGATCAACTCATCTATACGTGGCATGGGGTAGGTGTCAAATTTTGTAACTTTGTTCAACTGACGAAAATCGTTACAAAATCGCCAGCTCCCATCCGGTTTAGGCACCAACACAATGGGACTAGACCAATCACTTTGGGACTCCTCTATCACCCCTAAGTTCAGCATTTTCTGTACTTCCTCCCGTATTGCCTCCCGTCGGGCCTCTGGGATCCGATAGGGTTTTAACTTCACCCTTTCACCGGGCGGGGTAATGATGTCATGCTCTACCCCAAATGTTTGTCCCGGCAGCTCAGAGAATACCTCCTTGTTGCGAAGCACAAACTCCTTAACCTCCTGTTGTTGGGGTTGTGACAAGGTGGCTGCTATTCCAACCTCAGGAATCACGCAACCAGTTTGAGCTGGTGACCAAGTGTCTGCGACTAGGGACTCTCTATCCCTCCAGGCTTTCAACAGATTAACGTGATAGATCTGTTCGGGCTTTCGCCTTCCTGGTTGTCTGACCTTGTAATTCACTTCGCTCACTTTTTCCATTATCTCGTAGGGGCCTTGCCATTTGGCAAGGAATTTACTTTCAACCGTAGGGACAAGTACCAGTATCCTATCCCCCGGGGAAAAGGTACGGGTCTTGGCTCCACGGTTGTACACTCTCTGCTGTGCTAACTGCGCTTGGGCCAAATGTTCCTTCACGATGGGCATTACCTGTGCAATTCGGTCTTGCATCAGGGCGACATGCTCAATCACACTCCTGTGGGGAGAACTCTCACTTTCCCAAGTTTCCTTGGCAATATCCAACAGCCCTCTTGGGTGTCTCCCATACAGTAACTCAAAGGGGGAGAATCCCGTAGAGGATTGGGGCACCTCCCTAATAGCAAACATCAGATAAGGAAGTAGACAGTCCCAATCCTTTCCATCTCTATCCACCACTTTCTTCAACATTTGTTTTAGGGTTTTGTTGAATCTTTCAACCAGCCCATCGGTTTGGGGGTGATACACAGATGTACGTAATTGCGTCACTTTGAACAATTTACACAGCTCCTTCATAACCCGGGACATAAAGGGTGTACCTTGGTCCGTAAGCAGTTCTTTACAAATACCCACCCGGCTAAACACAAGAGATAGCTCTTTGGCTATGGTTTTGGCCGAGGTATTTCGGAGAGGGATCGCTTCTGGATAACGGGTGGCATAGTCCATTATAACTAATATGTACTGGTGCCCCCTAGCGGACTTGATTATAGGACCTACCAAATCCATGGCGATCCTCTCAAACGGGACCTCAATGATGGGTAGAGGGACCAGCGGGCTACGGAAATGTGGCATCGGGGCCGACCTCTGACACACAGGGCAGGAGGAACAATAATTTTCTATGTCCTTCATCACCCCCGGCCAATAGAATCTCTGTAATACCCTCTCTCGGGTTTTCTCTGTCCCCAGATGACCTCCAAGAATGTGCCCATGGGCCAACTCCAACACCAACTTCCTGTAAGGTTTGGGCACCACAAGCTGCTCAACGGTTTCTTCTGCCCTTTTTGCCACCCGATACAGTAGGTCCTTCTCTACGCTGAAGTATGGGTAAGTGCAGGTATTATCTGGGTTCACTAACTCGCCATCTATTTTCACTACGTTTTCGCGTGCCTTTATTAGGGCGGGGTCTTTCAACTGTTCTGTGGCAAAGTTTTCCCTGTGAACCTCAAGATCAGAAAACTCCACAGACGGTAGGTTTTCGTCTGAGGAGGTGGGCTCCTCTCCAGTTTCTTGAGTCTCCCCTGCCAATACTGATAAGGGAAATTCCGGAGAGTCCTCACCACTCTCAGGGGAGTTCTGGCTATCACATTCCTGGTACATAGGGGCACCAGTGGGGGGCTCAGGATCATCCCACAGTTCCCAGAACTTCGGAAAATCCCTTCCCACAATGGCGTCATACGGTAACTGAGATACTAAGCCCACTGGATGAGAGAGGGTACCTTTGGGGGTCTCGAAACACACTGTAGTCACTGGATACTCTCGGGTGTCCCCATGCACACAAATAACAGCTACCTTGCTATTCCCAGAGACCTCTGTTTTAACTAACTCAGCCTTTATCAGGGTCACAAGGCTACCTGAATCCAGCAATACCACAACATTTCTACCATTAACACACATTTTGCATAAATGTTTCTCAATTCCTCGAATGGCAGTGCATGCGACTGTCGCACACAGCGACTGACGTCTGCCCGTCAGAAAGTCACACTGCATGGGTTCCTCCACAACCGGGCAATTGGCTGCAATATGTCCCGCTTGCCGGCAGCGGTAGCAAACGATCCTTCTTGCCGCCTCTTGAGCCGCTGATTTCCCAGGCTGTTCTCGCCAAACTTGGGGTAGAGCTCCCACCCTCTCACTCTCTCCACCCTTACCCCTTGGAATCCTCTTATCCGCCCCTGGGGATGGTCTGGTCTTAGGGTGGAAAGTCTGAGTGTCTCTGGAAGAGGCCGTCAGGTTCTCTGTAGCCAAGTATTTCTCCACACGATCCACAAGACCATCGGCCGTCTCTGGGTCTCCATGGCTTACCCACTTTTGGATGGCAGTAGGAAGAGCTCTCAAAAACCGATCCATTACAACACGTTCCACAATCTTTGGTGCGGACAAAGTCTCTGGCTGTAGCCACTTTCTGCTCAGGTGAATGAGATCATACATTTGAGACCTGGGGGGTTTTCCAAGCTGGAAAGTCCAGTTATGCACACGCTGAGCCCGGACAGCCTGGGTGACACCCAGCCTTGCCAATATCTCAGCTTTTAGCATCACATAGTCTTTTGCTTGGTCAGGCTCTAGGTCATAGTAAGCCTTCTGCGATTCACCAGTTAACAGAGGAGCCACCAGTCCAGCCCACTGCTCCTCAGGCCACTTTTCTCTTTCAGCAGTCCTTTCAAATGTGGTCAAAAATACCTCTGGATCATCCTCTCCAGTCATTTTTGTCAATAAACGACTCACCCCAAAGGACGCGGTATTAGTGGGACGGCTTTCCTCACTGGTCTGCGGACGTTGCTGCATTACTGCTTCCATTTGTTGTAGTCTCTGCTCTTGCTTCTGTAACAGGTCTATGAAGCGGGCCTCAGATTGCTGCTGGGCTTGTTGCTGAGCTTCCAGACTCTGTTGGTGAGCTTGCTGCTGGGCTGCAAGGCTCTGTTGATGAGCTTGCTGCTGGGCTGCGAAGTTCTGTTGTTGAGCTGCAAGGCTCTTTTGCAAACCTGCATTTGTCTGCTGTTGATTGGCATTTGCTAGAGCCAGCTGCTTCAGTATCTCCTCCATGCTGGCTTAAAAAAAACTGCCACTGGTTCTCCACCAACTGTGAGGGGGTTAGCTCGGCAGCGGGTGTGTGTGACCCCCGGGATGGGCTCCCCACACAAAAACAGGCCCAGCAAACGGAGGTTGTGGTTTTCAAAATCAAAAAAAAAGGTGCGGTTTATTTTCTATTTACAGTGACAAAACACAGCAAAGCCAAAAGAAACATATAAACAAAATAAATCCTGGTCAACTTGACCTCTGACTAAACATACAGGTTTCCTAACTAACAACTGGGATCAGCCTAGTGCTGTCCTAGTCCCTAAGTCCCTGGTTTTAAATGTCCAAGCAAATAGCCACACAGGCTTTGTCTCACCGCACAGGGGTTCACTCTCCCTAGACAGTCCACACAGGTCTGGGTCCAGGCATGAGCTAACATCTAATGAAGCTGGGAGTTCTTATAGAGGCCTAAATGAGCTGACAAGCTTCAGCTGGTCTCATCAACTCCCTGTCTGTACGACGCCCCACACTCTCCCTAGAGGTATGAGTCATCCATGAGCCCACTAGCCTTAGCTGGGCTTATACAACTCTCCACCTAGTTGTATAAGTCGGCGTAAAGCCTGAATCTGGGCGAAATATATCTACCCCCCTGGATGCAACCAGGTGACTTTACCTTCCTGCTGTCACAGAAGTCATAGAATTAGGAAAAATATAGGGAAAATACATGCTACCTGGAAGCATGCTTGTGACATTCATCCAACAAATGGTTTATACATAGACCCTTATGTAACTATTTATAGAAAAGGTCAACCATTGTACAGAGATTTTCCAAGAACAGCTGATTAAGTAGGGTAGGATAGAAAACCTGCCCTAAACTCTGTTGTACCCTTCTGAGATAAAGCTTTACACTCTTATTGCTCTGTATTCACATGCTTAGCAGTGTATTCTTCTTCCTAGACATGCCAGCTTATTCCTCTACCTCGGGGCATTTTAATAGTATATGCTAAGGCCCTGTTCACAGTGTGTTTTGCCAAATCAGTTTGCATTGGGTGTGAATACATATGCGATCCAATTCTGGTGCGGCAATAAAAAAGGTCCTGCATAATTTTGGTGCGGATGCGGCGTGATTTGAGCCAAACAGAATGAAAGAATGAATGGCTCAAATCGCACTGCCGCAGGATCGCATGTGATTTGAACAGGAATGCAGTGAGATTCCTGTTCAAATTGCATGTGGTTCCCGCACCGCACCAGTGTGAATCAGGCCTAAACTACCAACCCTGGAAGATATAGAGATAGTCTGATTGACCTTTTGGTAACTTTTCAAGTCGGTATGAATAAATTCCCGACATGTCACAATCAACAGCAACAGTATAATTTTTCATAAAAGCTGTGACTTTTACCATTAAAAAGCTATTCGTGGGGGGGGGGGGGGGGGGGCGTGCGCGCGAGCGAGGGAAATGGCTGCCTGATTCCCCTGCTCCACGTCGTCGGAACGCTATACCTCGGCTACTAAGGCACAGCCTGCACCCCGGCACTCACCATCTATCCCCCACTTCTCCGGAACACCTCAGGCATCTGGCGGTTATGTACCATTTGGCTAAGAACCGCCAGAAGTACAATCAGCAGTCCAAATCTTCTCTGGACTCAGGGAAAGGCAAAAGGAAAATGGTGCCTGAGCCTCAGGAGCCTGACGACTCCACACAGCATTCGGCAGTAGACCTGGCCTCCCCAGCAGACAGCCTGCATTAGTTTCCCACAGACATGGTAAGTCCCCTGAATATAGACTCAGATGCCTTGCTGCCTAGATTTCGTTCCATTGTTCAGGACGAGATCACTCAGGCCTCCCGCAAACTTTCCTCTGACCTTGTAAAAGGCCACCGCACAAATCAATTAGAACAAAGAATGGACTTAGCAACCACTGTGCTTGAGGGCCATGAGGAAGAGGTCTATAAAATGTCTGCTGAATTGGAGGCCATGCGAGACACGCTTGAAGATGCTGAAAATAGGGCCCGTAGAGTTAATCTCTGCATCCGCAGAGTCCCAGAAACCATTACGATCTACAGGGTACAGCAACTGCCTTTTTTCAGGAAATGGCGCCTGAGATACCTTTAGAGAGACTGGAATTTGACCGCATTCACAGATCCCTCACACCTAAACCATCAGAGGCCCCCCCCCCCCGAGAGATGTCATCATTAAGTTCCATTATTATCGCACTAAAGAGAGACTCCTCCAATCTGCACGGAAACAGCAAGATCTCTCGTTCCAAGGTAACCCCCTTCAGCTATTTGCGGACCTCTCTCCAGTAACCATTGCAGAGTCTGAAACCCTACCCCCAGGTCCTGCAAACTCAAGGGATCAAATATAGATGGGGTTCCCCTTTAAACTCTCATTCACGCATCTGGGTTGCCAGTTCCACGCTTCTTCTCCCTCCAACCTGAAACGTCACTTCCAAGATTTGCAGCTGGACCTGCCAATCTTCCCAAGGGGAAGCTTCTTCTTCATCCCCTCGGCCCAGACCATCCCAGGCCCCTCGCCGAGCATCCCAGCCCCCCCAGAGATCCCAACCTGGCTCGCAGGCCCTGCGTGATCTGCAGGCCCAAAGATTCAAAGGTGGCCCTAAGGGCTGATGAAACCTACTTCCCTTTTTGATGGTTTTACACAGAGAAGTAAGTGATGATGTCAAGGAACCCCAAGCCTGCCTTCTACTGCTCCCAGACTCACACTCTGTGAAGCATTCGTTGATGTCCAGCATGCCGTTATTGAGTCTACAACAGACCGAACTGACCTCACTGATGCTTGTCTTTCCGCTTGGTTGAACTTACACTCAATTAGTTGAGTTGAGTTGAGTTGAGAGGTATCTTAATATAGCGCGGTCTTACCCCGAAGGGTCCCGACGCGCATAGCAGAGTTTCTGGGAAAAGAGGACCCAGGAACCAGAAGCAGCACAGAGTGGCAGAAAGGGTGGAAGAGAGAGGCTACGCAGGGAAGGCTTGCGTGAAAAGTTGAAGACAGTTAAAAGAACAGTGCCCCTCCTTGTGCCACCCCAACTGTTAGATGGTGACCCCGGGTGCTGGGGGCCTGAATAACATTAGGTGTTGGGTTCCCAATCTAGCACGACAATTTGGCCTCCCTTGAAGCAGCTCTGCAAGGTGGCCGAGGTGTTTTCACCTGGGCGCTCACTGCCACTATTGCATCAGGGTGCCACTGCCTTACCTTACCAGTCAGCAGAGCAACTGGACTTTACAACAGGTTCTATTCTGTTTTATTTGTTAAATACATGCTGGTTGTCTCAGCTCTCTTGCAGTTGCCCATGCACTGCAGACTGCTGACAGTAGTGCCTCGCCCCCATACGGGGGGGTAGGTTGGTTCCAAAATGTGTTGTCACTTCCTTACCCTGTTAGTGATATTACTACCACCCTTATACCAATTGTATGTTTCTTCCTTTTTATAGGTTTAGAAGTTTTATACAGTTGCCTTGGTATTGTTTCGGTCGCTCGTTCACCCTGGGCTTCCTCGACAGTGGAGGGGGGCCCGGGGTGGCAGAGAAACTTATTTTAAAAATGCAACCACATACCTTAAGACGTTTGTGTTCCTCTTTAGTGCCTTAGATGGTGCACCAGGTTTTGTGCTCATAGTTATACAGTTAATTTTACTAAAAATGATGCCGAGTGGTTCAGACGAACCACTGCTCCCCCCATGTGTTGGCACTTGGCTGAGATGTAAGTCTCGACCAACGTCCGACCCCCTTGTGGGCCTTTTGTCTCACAACTAGTAGCTCTCATGCTTTTTCAGGACAACATACTACGAGTTTTTGTTGGTCCTTTTACAGTATGTACTACAGTATACCCTTCTACCTCTCTCTCTTCCTCGCTTCTCTTCCTCTCTACTTCTCTTTTTCTTTCTCTAGGGCCTCACGGTGGGTGAACAGAGTTGCTTTATGGTTAACTTTACCATGACACTTAACTGGTTGTCCCTGAATGTACAGGTAATGAACTCCCCCCAAAAAAGGGTAAAGGTTTTTAAATAGCTTAAAAAACAAAAAGTGGATATAGAATGCCTACAGGAGACCCTTTTCTCATCCTCCTCTTGTCCCAAATACTTTAATGTCCTGTATCCTCAAGTTTTTTTGGCTAATGGCCCGACTAAACAGAGGGGTGTCCTAATAGCCATACGCAAGTCGGTCCCCTTCAGTTGCAGTAAGGAAATTGCAGAGCCATACGGTAGGTACCCTTTACTACAAGGTACTATTCAGGACACGGAGGTCACTATCCTAACTTATTATGCTCCAAATATTAACCCGGGAACTTTTCTCACCCATATCTGCTCGTTGTTGAAGTCCCACCAAAGAGGCACTCTCCTCTTAGCAGGCGACTCCAACGTCACACTGAATCCTGCTTTGGATAAGTACCCCTCGGAACACAAAGCTCCATCAGCTGATGCTAAAAACTTTACATATTCTCTACAAAGTCATGACCTGGTAGATATCTGGAGAGAGCTTCACCCCATAGGCAGGGACTACACCCATTACTCCCATCCCCATCACTCCCACTCCAGAATTGACCATATGTTTGTTCTGCGGAAACATCTCCCTTTAGTAGTGTCCGCCTCTATCATGGCAGCACCTTGATCAGACCACGACCCTGTTTTAATCGTATGTCACTCACTACTTTGCAAACCACTATTAGTACGGCGCTCCTTAGAAACATGCCTAGACTTCCCTAGCTACAATTTTTAAACAATCCCCTACCACAGCTAACTGCAAACTGTTAGATCGGGCTCGCACAGAACTTGATCTATGTCTCACTGATGAGGCAGAACGTACACTACACTGGGCCCGCCAGAAATGGTATGCCAAAGCAAACAGACCTAACTCAATGCTGGCCAACAGGTTGCGCACCTTCACCCCAAAACACGCCTCTATCACTTTACGTATTAGGCATAATGTCCTTACAGGTAACCCGCTGAGGGTGCTTGAAGAATTCCGTCATCGCCTCACAACTCTCTATTCTGCCTCCATTCAGCCTTCTAACAAGGGCTTAGACTCCTTTCTGACAGGATTTACATTGCCCAAACTGTCTGATACTCATTCGTCATTAATGGACGGAGATATACAATTACCGGAGGTTCTGCAATGTATAAAAGAGTTGAAAGTAGGCAAAAGACCAGGCCATGGCTTTATTATAGAAAATTAGCAGACGTTTTTGCCCCTCACCTTACGGCTATGTTCAATGCAGTGAAAGATGGCTATGCATTCACTTTAAGCCTCTTAACCGCCAATATAGTAATGATTCCAGAATCTGACCGTGACCACTCGTCTTGGACCAACTTTAGGCACATCTCGCTCATTAAAGTTGACATCAAGATACTCACCAAAATCTTGGCCAACCGCTTAAACTCCTTCTTACCATGCTTGATCAAAAAAGACCTGGTGGGGTTCGTCCCGAGGTGACAGGCAGGAACCGCTATTAGACGAATAATACAACTTCAGCACATAGCCCATAGTCGATCTTTAGCGACTATGTTATTGTCTCTTGATATGAAAAAGGCCTTTGACACCTTGTCCTGACCCTACCTAACAATGGTGCTCCACCACTATGGTTTTGGATCGTCATTCTTGAGATGGATATTGGCACTATACGACTCCCCCCAGGCTAAAGTCAAATATTACTGTTTCGAATCATCTCTCTTCCCTATCAGGAGGGGAGCTCGACAAGGCTGTCCACTCTCCCCGCTTCTATTTATCTTGGCCTTGGGGCCGCTGGCGGAGGCGATTCGCTCTCATCTGGACATAACTGGTGTCGAGGTAGCAGGCTCACCCCACAAGATTTCATTGTTCGCAGACGATATCCTACTAACCCTAACTAATCCAAGAATCACCCTGCCCAATCTATTCTTCTTATTAAACTCCTTTGCATCTTTCTCTGGTCTGTCTGTCAATCCTGCCAAATCAAAAGCTATGTCAATTAATCTTCTGCCCTCTGACTTGACAACTTTACAAAGTACCTTCACATTTCAATGGATGACGTCTACCTTACCTGGGGATCCGGCTTACTCCAACCTATGTGGAACACTATCAGACAAACTTTCCTGCCCTATTTAGGAAGTTGACGGACATGTTCATTATCCTGGATTGGCAGGATTGTGGCGATTCGCATGAAATTACCTTCTGAAATTGCTTTACTTCTTCAGAATCCTACCGGTCCCGATTCCGCTACATAATTTGCGAATACATCCACGCAAAATCCTGATGTTTGTGCGGGGCTCTACCCAACCTAGGGATAATAAACAAATGTTATATGCCCGCAGGTTCAATGGCGGACTCTCATTCCCAAACCTGCAAGCCTATCATAGAGCTGCGAATATAGCCCCACTATCCTATTGTCAGGTGAGTACTTACCGAGGCAGAGATGCCGAGAGCGGTTCACCCTTGCGACTAGGCGCACTTCGCCCCCTGGAGTGGGGGTGGATGGCACGAAGAGGCACTGGCTACCAGCAGGAAGGATAGGTCTTGCAAGATGATCTTGGTAGAGCTGGACAGCTGTGTGATGACAGGAGAGCTGGATAGTCGCAGGAGGATTCTCCAACAGGAACAAGCTGAGGGTCAAACACAGGTAGGTGCGGCTCTTAACAGAACACTGACAGGAGACACAAGAATCCAAAGCACAAGTAGAAGATCCAGACAAGGAGGCAGGAGTCCAACCCAGATTACAGGCTGAGGGTCTAGGATTGTAGACAAGTAGCAAGTCCAAGGTACAAGCAGAAGGTCTGGGGCTGGAAACAAGTAGCAGGTCCGAGATTCAGGCAGAAGGTCAAGGGCTCGAGACAGGCAGATCTGAGTCACAGGCCAGGGGTCAATCACAGATAGCAAGGCAGAGTCCGTTAAGCAGGCCGAGGGTCAGGTCCAGGAGGAGAGCAGGGTAGTCAGTGTCAATCCGGGTCACAACAAGAGTTAAGATACAGGAAGCAGGAAGCAGGCTCAAACAGAAAGCTGAAGACAAACCAGCAATCTATCAGAGTACCTGGGCAGCCTTATATAGACCAGCCAGAGTGCTGATTGGGCATGCACTAGCGTGCATGCGTGCGCGCCGTTCCATCTGGCCAGGAACACGCATTTGCCGAAGCGCCGTCCTGCCGCGCATGTGTGCGGGGGCGCGGCTGAACTGGTTGTTTCTCTGACACCTATCTCCATGAAAAATATCAAATGCCGTTATGGGCCACTATTGACTTAGTGGATTCACATCCGATACCATCTCCTGTTAGCCCTGGCTCCCCTCTACACATCGTCCTTCCGCGATTGGGCCGTGTTTGACTCATTCCCTTTGTCTACTCTATGGGACTCGATCAAGTATTCGGTGGGTCTGATTTCCTCTCATCTCCCCCTACTCCAAATCCTCCACTGCCCATTGTTCCCACTGGGGTGCGCTAACCCCTAGCAGTTCTCCTGGTGGAAGGCTAACGGTTTTACTGACATTCACTCCTTGTTTACCCCACCAGAATAATTTTATTCGAGGCCTTACGCTCCTCCCACGAGATCCCTTTACGAGAACACTATAGCTACCTACAGATTCGACATTTCCTCCAATGCCTTAAAAATCTCGGCCGACCCCTTTACACTCTGACCCCCTGTGAAAGTTTTTGCAGGGCTCGACCCCAAACCTCGGGTTTAATATCACTGATCTATTCCTCTATTATTACCTCCAAAAAAACACCGATACTACCCTATCACCTCCAGTGGGAAAGATTGGCTTGTTTCATTCCAGCTTACTCTCCTTTGTGTTTCCGAGGGTGCTCCCAGGAGGACACCATGGCGCACATTTGGTGGACTTGTTCGAAGGTGTGCAGATTATGGATCAGAGTCTACTCCCTTCTCCATAACATACTCCATTCTGACCTCAAAAAAGATCCATACGAGGCTCTTCTCTGTAACTCGATTGAAGAAGCAAGTGTATTGAAGACATCAGTATTAAGTTTTGAGGCGGTTAAAAACCGCATGGACGACATAATGGTTAATGAAAAGTTGACGGCTATCCTTTCAGACACCCATGATAAGTTCCTTAGGGTCTGGCAGCCCTGGGTTGATTATACTAAACATTCTAGATTTGACACCATCCTTCTTCGAAACTGATGTGCTCTTTCTCCCCACCACGAGGACCCTCCCCCCCTTAACCCTTCTCATCTCTGCTAATCTTAGACCCTGCTTCTTCTTTATTCTCCCTTTCAGTACTCTTATTTCTCATTCTCACCTTAAAATCCATCAGGCCACCGGGCATAGGCCTGGATGAGTTGGTTACATGGCTAGATGCCTAGTACTGTTCACAGTTAGGCTCCCGCTAAGATAGACTCTTCAATCATCTGTTAAATACTGGCATTTCTGGGATCTGAGCATATCTAATTACCTTTATGTATCTAACTATCATTTGTTTTTTACCTCTTTTTTAGTACTAGCATTTTTATTTTCTTCATAAAATGCTATCTTTCTGTTATGTTCATTCATGATGTATCCATTACACTGTCAAGCTGTGATGTTTCTATGTATATTAATATATTTCTTTGTAAAAGAAAAAGCAATTTGGGAGCTCCAGTCAAGTGACTCTGCCCAGGCTGAGATGAAATCATCAGTCTGCTGCAGGCAAGAGAAAGCATTTCCTCAGTCTCCTCTCCCCTGGTGATCAGACTGCAAGTTTATAGCAAGTCAAAATGTAAAAGGCTGCAGCAGAGGGTTAATCTGTATCCCACAGCAAAGAACTGTAAAGACAACAGAATTCCCATGATTGTATAATCTCTGAGCCAGCATCTCGGTCCAGGAAGTAAATGCTGATCTGAAAGATGCTGTAACAAAGATGGCTCAGTTCTTTTGTCAAAGAAGGCATTGTTGGGGGAAGTAATCTCATCCCTGTGGGAACTAATATATTTTTGTTAAAGTGATACTAAAGTCTAGTTTTTTTTTTCTTTAAAAATAACAAACATGTTATACTTACCTGACTGTGCAGGGGTTATGCACATAGGAGACCAAATCCTCCTCTTCTCTGGTCCCTCTTCGGTGCTCCTGGCCCCTCCCTCCTGTTGGGTTCCCCCACAGCAAGCAGCTTGCTCTGGGGGCATCCGAGCCAAGCCCCAGCTCCCTGTGTACATTCAGACACAGAGCTGCAGTTTGGCCCTGCCCCCTCTCTCTCCTGATTGGCTAACTGACTTTGATTGACAGCAATAGGAGCCAATGGCACTGATGCTGTGTCTCGGCCAATCAGGAGGGAGAGTCCCGGATGGCCGAGGCACTTGTGGACATCCTGAATCAAGATGGGGCTGAGGTAAGTTTAGGGGGGCTGAGGGGGGCTACTGCACACAGAAGGTTTTTTATATTAATGCATAGAATGATTAAGATAAAAAACCTTCTGACTTTACAACCACTTTAAATATTTTATCTGTTTGTTTTCTATACCAATCTATACAGAACTCAAAGTATCTCTATGGGCAGACGAATGCAAACAGATGTGCATCTATTTACATCCGCCCCCACTGAGTCTGTTTTTATATTTTCAAAAACAAACTTACAGTAAAAGGTTTGCGTCTTTTTCCATTTTTGTGAGCCCAAATGGGGCAGATCAGATGAACACACTCCCCTTAGGGATTGCATGGGTCCATTATGTCTCCATTACAGGATGATGTCACAAAAATCAAATCTGCCCCATCCTGATCCGACTCTGCGTGGGAATTCTGGAGGCTCCACTGTGGATTCTTGTTCGGTGTAAAGATCCCGTCCCGAAACGACGTATTCAACAAGAAAAAAGGAGACCCTGATCACCGCACACCAAATAAATCTGACCATTAGGTGGGTATTTGCAGCCTCAGCCTAGCTCTGTCCATGCCACGCCCCTGACAAGTTTCACCACACCCACGGGGCTTAGCCATGGAGGTTGGAGCTGGACTGAGGCTGCTAAGATCAGCAGGGGACCGGTTTACAGATCCACGGCTAACACAGAACAGAGCAGGGACTGTGTGAAAGGCCCCCAAGAGCTTGTTCTTATTTGCATTGGTCTCTGAAGAGCGATCTCTGTTTGGATCACTCTTCAGAGATCATTTGACAGGTGGTGAGGAGGCCTCGTATCACCTCCTCACCACCTGTTTTAACTTTTTGAATCCAGCTCTAGTGCGTCACAATCACGTGTGTTGCATAGGCGCTTGCAGAGTGGCCCTATTCAATTGAATTGGTGGTATAGCACTGGCAAAAATCAACAGGGGGTATAATTCCTGCTGCGGCCACAAATCATCGTGGCCACAAATCATCGTGGCTGTGTACACCCTCAGCCCCAGCCTCTGCAGCTAAAGGGGAAGCCATTTCGGGGCAGTAAAATGCAGCATACTGTAACTGTGGGGTTTTAATGCCCTTCAACTGCTAAAGTGAACAAGCCCTAAGTATACCTCCCAATGTTTTGAGATGGGAGTGAGGGACACCTATTAGCAAAATTATGTAGACATAGGACACACCCCTGCCACACCCCCTAAAGAAGAGTTATACAAAAAAATTATTAGTTAAAGTGATTGTAAAGTCAGAAAGTTTTTTTATCCTAATGCATTCTATGCATTAAAGCGGAGTCCCAGTCATAATTTTTTATTTTTTAAGACATCCTAATGTTACAAATGCTCAATATATGACAGGACACTGTATTATAGCATATATATAAAAAAAAAAAACCTTTTATATTCTGCTTGCAGTGTTCTCCCATCTTAGTTGTGGGCATGTGAAGCCCACAAGTGTTTTTTTCCAGGAATCGGTGCTGCTGGTTACCCAGCACACATCTCTGGATCTCAGGCGTGCCCATAAGACACAATGCCCGGTGCACGATTGTGTATCTGGTTGCCATCCCAACGGCGGAGTTGTAGGAAGGTCCCTCCCCGTTGTTATGGCAACCAAATGTAAGCAGTTAGAGTCTAGACAATCGACCTGAAGTAATGCAGCCTGGCAGCCTTTTCAAAAATGCCCACTGACTCCTGAGAATAATGACACATCTTCCAGGAGCAGTGGCGCTGCAGGATATGACGTGCCTCGCCGCGGCACCGAAAGAGGAAGAAAAAAGTACACAGAGCTTGAAAAAAACGACAAATGTTGTTCAACTTGCGGGATTATAGTGATTAAAACCACTTCCCGCCCAGTCAATAGGAGATTGACGTCCGGGACGTGGTTGTGTTATCCACACTGGACGTCTATTGCCGTCCTGCAGGATAACAGCCGCCGCGCGCCCGGGGGGGGGCGCACATCGTGGCGATCGGTGGAGCGGTGTGTCAGTCTGACACACCGCTACACTGATCTCGGTAAAGAGCCTCCGGCGGAGGCTTTTTACCACGTGATCAGCCGTGTCCAATCACGGCTGTTCACGATGTAAACAGGAAGAACCGTTGATCGGCTCTTCCTCACTCGCGTCTGACAGACGCGAGTAGAGGAGAGCCGATCGGCGGCTCTCCTGACAGGGGGGGTTCGCGCTGATTGTTTATCAGCGCAGCCCCCCCTCGGATACCCACACTAGACCACCAGGATGCCGCCCAGGACCACCAGGGAAGCCCCAAGCATGTAGATGGCCAGGTAAGTCCCCCATGGCCATCCACATGTACAAATACATAAAAAAACATGCCAATCAGTGCCCACAAATGGGCACTGACTGGCACCATCATGGCACGACCACAATGTGTGATGCCCAGCAATGCCAACCACCAGTGTCATCAGTGCCACCTACTAGTGTCCATCAGTGCCACCTATCAGTGCCCATAAGTGCCCACCTATCAGTGCCCGTCTGTGCCACCTATCAGTGCCACCCATAAGTGCCCATCAATGCCGCCTATAAGTGCCCATCAGTGCCGCCTATGAGTGCCCATCAGTGCCACCTATGAGTGCCCATTAGTGCCGCCTATGAGTGCCCATCAGTGCCGCATACCAGTGCCACATATCAGTGCCCATCAGTGCCACCTCATCAGTGCCACCTCATTGGTGCCACCTCATCGGTGCCCATCAGTGTCGCCTTATCAGTGCCCGTCAGTGCCGCCTTATCAGTGCCCGTCATTGAAGTAGAAAAGGTACTTATTTACAAAAAAATTTACAGAAACAAAGAAAAACATAGTTTTTTTCAAAATTTTCTCTATTTTTTTATTTGTTGTGCTAAAAATCAAAATCGCAGAGGCGATCAAATACCACCGAAAGAAAGCTCTATTTGTGGGAACAAAATGATAAAAAATTTGTTTGGGTACAGTGTAGCATGACTGCGCAATTGTCATTCAAACTGCGACAGCGCTGAAAGCTCAAAATTGGCTTGGGCAGGAAGGTGTATAAGTGCCTGGTATTGAAGTGGTTAAAGCAAAGATGAAAATATGGGTGGAACTCATCTTTAAGATAAAAATACTTCTGGGTGTAGCAGCTTCCCTCAGCTCCCCTAATACTTACTTGAGCCCATCTCGATCCAGCGATGTTGCAGGAGTGTCTTGGCTGCCCAGGACTCTCCCTCCTCATTGGCTGAGACAGCAGCATGATGCCATTGGCGCCCACTGCTATCAATCAAAGCCAGTGAGCCAATGAGGAGAGCGAGGGAGTGGGGCCGAACTGCAGCTTCATGTCTGAATGGATACACAGAGCTGCGTCTTGGCTCGGGTGCCTCCATAGCAAGCTGCTTGCTGTGGGGGAACTCAACAGGAGGAGGGACCAGGAGCACCGAAGAGGGACCTGAGACGAGGAGGATCCAGGCTGCTCTGTGGAAAACCACTGCACAGAGCAGGTAAGTATAAAATGTTTGTTATTTTAAAGAAAAAAAAAAGAGACTTTAGTGACACTTTAACCACTTAACGACCGCTCACTATATATATACGTCGGCAGAATGGCACGGACAGGCACAATCACGTACCTGTACGTGCCTGCCTTCGTATAGTTGGGGGGTCCCATCGGACCCCCCTTCTATGCAGTGAGCGGTCGGCATCGTTCCGGGAGCGATCCGTGATGAGGGGACGGCCATTCATTTCCGGCCACCCCATCACGATCGCTCCCAGCGAATGAAAAGCTTCCTCTGCCTGTGTAATGTTTACACAGGCAGGAGGAAGTGATGTCATCTCTCATGCGGCGCTCACATATAACGAGCGCCGCATGAGAGAAGACACAGAGGTTAATGCACTAAACAGCACACTGACGCCACACACATAGGCACACCATCACACCCCCAGATCACCCCCCAGATCACCCCCCAGCCCCCAGTCACAGTGTCACTGATTGCAGTGACCATTTATTTACTGATCACTGCAATCAGTGACATTTGTGGCTGTAAAAGTGTCAGGGCAGAGTGTTTTAGGTCCAGTGTAGCCCCCTAACCCCCCCAATAAAGGTTTAACCCCTTGATCGCCCCCCAGGTAACCCTTTCACCCCCTAGCACCGCTGTCACTAAGCGATCGTTTTTCTGATCGCTGTATTAGTGTCGGTGATGCCGATAGGTAGCCAGTTATTTTTTTTAGGTTCGCCGCAGGTTTTTATAGCGTCAGGTACCCCCAAATATTACATAATAAAGGTTTAACCCCTTGATTGCCCCCCCAGGTAACCCTTTCACCCCCTTTTGCCAGTGTCGCTAAGCAATCGTTTTTCTGATCGCTGTCTTAGTGTCGGTGATGGCGATAGGTAGCCAGTTATTTTTTTTAAGTTCGCCGCAGGTTTTTATAGCGTCAGGTACCCCCATATATTACCTAATAAAGGTTTAACCCCTTGATCACCCCCCAGGTAAACCTTTCACCCCCTTTTGCCAGTGTCACTAAGCAATCGTTTTTCTGATCGCTGTATTAGTTATGCTGGTGCCGATAGGTAGCCAGTTATTTTTTTTAGGTTCGCCGCAGGTTTTTATAGCGTCAGGTACCCCCATATATTACCTAATAAAGGTTTAACCCCTTGATCGCCCCCCCAGATAACCCTTTCACCCCCTTTTGCCAGTGTCACTAAGCGATCGTTTTTCTGATCGCTGTCTTAGTGTCGGTGATGCCGATAGGTAGCCAGTTATTTTTTTTAGGTTCGCCACAGGTTTTTATAGCGTCAGGTACCCCCATATATTACCTAATAAAGGTTTAACCCCTTGATCGCCCCCAGGTAACCCTTTCACCCCCTTTTGCCAGTGTCACTAAGCGATCGTTTTTCTGATCGCTGTATTAGTTATGCTGGTGCCGATAGGTAGCCAGTTATTTTTTTTAGGTTCGCCGCAGGTTTTTATAGCGTCAGGTACCCCCATATATTATCTAATAAAGGTTTTAACCCCCTAATTGCCCCTAGTTAACCCTTTCACCAGTGATCACCGTATAAGTGTTACTGGTGACACTGGTTAGCCAGTTAGTTATTTTGTTATTTAGGTTCCCCGTCAGGTTGTTATATAGTGTCGGGTACCCCCATATATTACCTAATAAAGGTTTAACCCCCTGATTGCCCCTAGTTAACCCTTTCACCAGTGATCACCATATAAGTGTTACGGGTGACGCTGGTTAGTTAGTTTGCTTTTTATAGTGTCAGGGCACCCGCCGTATATAACCCAATAAAGGTTTAACCCCCTGATCGCCCGGCGGGTGATATTAATTAGGTTTTAGCGTCAGAGAGGGTCTGCATCCCCCCAGGCAGCGTCAGGTTAGTGCCAGTAACGCTAACACCCACGCGTGAAGCATACACCTCCCTTAGTGGTATAGTATCTGAACAGATCAATATCTGATCTGATCAGATCTATACTAGCGTCCCCAGCAGTTTATTGTTCCCAAAAACGCAGTGTTAGCAGGATCAGCCCAGATACCTGCTAGCACCTGCGTTTTGCCCCTCCGTCCAGCCCAGGCCACCCAAGTGCAGTATCGATCGATCACTGTCACTTACAAAACAAAAACACACATAACTGCAGCGTTCGCAGAGACAGGCCTGATCCCTGCGACTCCAGTGCTGTAGGAGGTGATTTCACCACCACAGTTAAAAAAAAAGAGCATATATGCCGAAGCATTGGGGCAGCAGGGGCGGAGGAGCGATTTTGCTCCTAATGACGCGTACATACGGTCAAAATTCCGACGGAGGCTTGCCCGTGGAAAAGTCCGACCATGTGTGTGCGGCATAACTTTTGCGGGAGGATGCCCCCATGCTTCGGCATATATAAATGGTGCATGTATGCCCATCATTAGAAGCAGGTGGATGAAGGGAGGTATTCTAATGGTGGGCATACCCACTGATCAATCTCTTTTTTCCGTTCAGCCAACAGGCTGCATGAAAAAAAAAGATTACAATACATGTCCAACAAGGACCAGCAACGTGCTGGTATGTTGCTGGACTTTGAATGGTTATACCAGATTGATGCCTGCGGGTTTAGGTATCATCTTGGTATCATTCTTTTCAGCCAGCGGCCGACTTTCATGTAAAAGCAATCCTAGCGGCTAATTAGCCTCTGGACTGCTTTTACAAGCAGTGGGAGGGAATGTCCCCCCCGGATATAAAAAGCGCCATTGGGAAATTGGGAAAGCATTTTATCACACCGATCTTGGTGTGGTCAGATGCTTTGAGGGCAGAGGAAAGATCTAGGGTCCAATAGACCCCAGTTTTTTTTAAAAAAGAGTACCTGTCACTACCTATTGCTATCATAGGGGATCTTTACATTACCTGAGATAACAATAAAAATGATAAAAAAAAAAAAAAAAAAAAAAAAAAATGGAAGGAACAGTTTAAAAATAAAATAAAAAAGCAAAATTAATAAAAAAAAAAAGAAAAAAAAGCACCCCTGTCCCGCCCTGCTCTTGCGCAATGGAAAACGCAAGCGTCGGTCTGGCATCATATGTAAACAGCAATTGCATCATGCAAGTGAGGTATCACCGCAAAGGTCAGATCGAGGGCAGTCATTTTAGCAGTAGACCTCCTCTATAAATCTAACGTGGTAACCTGTAAAGGCTTTTAAAGGCTTTTAAAAATGTGTGTAGTTTGTCGCCACTGCGCGTTTGTGCGAAATTTTAAAGCATGTCGTGTTTGGTATCTATGTACACGGCCTAAGATCATCTTTTTTATTTCATCAAACATTTGGGCAATATAGTGTGTTTTAGTGCATTAAAATTAAAAAAAGTGTATTTTTTCCCCAAAAAATGCGTTTGAAAAATCGCTGCGCAAATACTGTGTGGAAAAAAAAAATGCAACACCCGCCATTTTAATCTGTAGGGCCTTTGCTTTAAAAAAAATTATAATGTTTGGGGATTCAACATAATTTTCTTGCAAAAAAAAAATATGTTTTCATGTAAACAAAAAGTGTCAGAAAGGGCTTTATCTTCAAGTGGTTGGAAGAGTGGATGCTTCCTAATGTTGTGTATAAAATGCCAGGACAGTTCAAAACCCCCCCAAATGACCCCATTTTAGAAAGTAGACACCCCAAGCTATATACTGAGAGGCATGTCGAGTCCATGGAATATTTTATATGTTGACACAAGTTGCGGAAATAATACAATTTCTTTTTTTTTTTTTGCACAAAGTTGTCACTAAATGAAATATTGGTCAAACATGCCATGGGCATATGTGGAATTACACCCCAAAATACATTCTGTTGCTTCTCCTGAGTACGGGGATACCACATGTGTGAGACTTTTTGGGAGCCTAGCCGCGTACGGGACCCCAAAAACCAAGCACCGCCTTCAGGCTTTCTAAGGGTATAAATTTTTGATTTTACTCCTCACTGCCTATCACAGTTTCGGAGGCCATGGAATGCCCAGATGGCACAAACCCCCCCCAAATGACCCCATTTTGGAAAGTAGACACCCCAAACTATTTGCTGAGCGGTATGGTGAGTATTTTGCAGATCTCGCTTTTTGTCACAAAGTTTTGAAAATTTAAAAAAAATTAAATAATAATTATTTTCTTTCTTCATTTTTAAAAACAAATAAGAGCTGTAAAATACTCACCATGCCTCTCAGCAAATAGCTTGGGGTGTCTACTTTCCAAAATGGGGTCATTTGGGGGGGATTTGTGCTATTTTGGCATTTTATGGCCTTCGAAACTGTGATAGGTAGTGAGGAGTGAATTCAAAAATTTGTGCCCTTAGAAATCCTTAACGCGGTGCTTGGTTTTCGGGGTCCCGTACGCGGCTAGGCTCCTAAAAAGTCCCACACTTGTGGTATCCCCGTACTCAGGAGAAGCAGCAAAATGTATTTTGGGGTGCAATTCCACATATAACCATGGCATGTGTGAGCAATATATCATTTAGTGACAACTTTTTGTAATTTTTTTTTGTCATTATTCAATCACTTGGGACAAAAAAAATAAAAATATTCAATGGGCTCAACATGCCTCTCAGCAATTTCCTTGGGGTGTCTACTTTCTAAAATGGGGTAATTTGGGGGGGGGGGTTTGTGCTATTTTGGCATTTTATGGCCTTCGAAACTGTGATTGGTAGTGAGGAGTGAAATCAAAAATTTGCGCCCTTAGAAATCCTGAAGGCGGTGCTTGGTTTTCGGGGGCCCGTACGCGGCTAGGCTCCTAAAAAGTCCCACACATGTGGTATCCCCGTACTCAGGAGAAGCAGCAAAATGTATTTTGGGGTGCCAATTCCACATATAACCATGGCATGTGTGAGCAATATATCATTTAGTGACATCTTTTTGTAATTTTTTTTTATTTATTTTTTAGTCATTATTCAATCACTTGAGACAAAAAAAATATATTCAATGGGCTCAACATGCCTCTCAGCAATTTCCTTTGGGTGTCTTCTTTCAAAAATTGGGTCATTTGGGGGGGTTTTGTACTGCCCTGCCATTTTAGCACCTCAAGAAATGAGATAGGCAGTCATAAATTAAAAGCTGTGTAAATTCCAGAAAATGTACCCTAGTTTGTAGACGCTATAACTTTTGCGCAAACCAATAAATATACGCTTATTGACATTTTTTTTTACTAAAGACATGTGGCTGAATACATTTTGGCCTAAATGTATGACTAAAATTGAGTTTATTTGATTTTTCTTATAACAGTCTTTTTCCGTTTATATCGCAAAAAAAAATTATCGCAGAGGCAATCAAATACCATTAAAAGAAAGCTCTATTTGTGGGAAGATAAGGACGCAAATTTTTTTTGGGTACAACATTGCATGTCCGCACAATTTCCAGTTAAAGCAGCGCAGTGCCAAATTCTGAAAACACATCTGGTCCTTAACCTGCATAGTGGAACGGGGCTTAAGTGGTTAAACCCACAAGGGCTTTTTTTTAACCATTGTTATTACTTTATACTGGCTTTTGAAATTTACAAATGCAGCAATTTAGAAATTGGATGAAAGGTTTAGCGCTGGGAAACACTTTTTGAAAATAAATAGTGCATTTTATATACAAGTATATAGATCAGACCAAAATGAGGGACACGTGAGGAGGGACAGAGGGACAGAGTGACTTTGTTCCAAATCAGGGACAGTCTCTTCAAAATCAGGGACATTTGGGAGCTATGTTACACTTCTGCATTACTCAACATGCATGCACATAAAAAAATATCTAATGCTAGGTTCAGTTATATTGTCATGCATCCACTGTTACTATCAGCCTGGATCACTTGCAGGACAATAATATACTTCACAATACTTGAAAAAGCATTCTTGTGAGCAAAATCCAAACTAGAGACACAGTTCTACAAATGTTTTAGAACTCATGTATGATATGATTTCCAAAAAGGGAAATATATTGACACTTGACAGTAATAAAAGGAAAGTGGCAGATCTGATGAACCTGAGATGATATCATACTTTAGCTCAACATGGAAACATTTGTTGGCGGCAGCTGCAACAGTAACATATGACAGCATCAGTCATGTCTTCCTGAGAACGGACTACAGCCAGGAGGAGTTTCTGCTATAACAGGGGGCTGCCTCCTTGCTAACTGCTGGATCAGATAAAACTGAAGACTACAAGGAAAGTAGAGAAACTCAAGCTGGATCATGAGAATTCCCAACACAGGAAAATGCTCATAGGAATGGACCTAAACTCAATAGCAAACACTAAGCAATTGCTGAAATAATCAGAAGCTGGGTCTTTAAGAAGTGAATAAAAACCCTGGATATAATAAACATGAATACTGCAAGAAGGTAAGAAACAGAATAAGAGATTTAGTTATGTCTGATTTGGATACGCTTAATTATAGTAAACAGCAGAGTAAAGAGATGTGCGCAAATAGAGCTTTTCACTGATGAAATTCATTTTTTAAGCTGTTCATACTAAAAATGATTGACAAGCACTGTGTAGCTGCTTTAATTTTTCCTGCAACCATAACTATGTCACATTTGTAAATTTTTATTTGTTTTCTTGAGCAGGAAACCTTTTTTTTATGAACAATTTTATCATTTATGATTTATAATTTTTTTGCACATTATAAAACTATCTTGAAATTATCTTTGTTTTTGTTTTTTTAACAAGAGAAGGTTGGATTAAAAAACAGTCATAAAGAAATGAAAGTCAAGCAAGTGAATGTCATTAAATCAATTTGCTATTCCACAAATTGTAAAGCAGGATAGTGAATAATATCTGCTAGTTCATTTTAGGTCTAAATATCCTTGCTCTTATTGAAAATATTTAAACGTTGCTTTTCGTCATTAGTCTACATCTGTCTACAACTAACAAACTTTAATGTACAGATTATTTTATTCTTTTGAAAGTTTAAAAGTTTAGAAAGTTAACACATGACAAGTACATTTTGAACCTTCTTGACTGGACACAGTAAAAACATCAAGGAGACAGTAAAGAAACAAAATAAATGGTATTTATTGATAACTTTGCTTGAAAAATGTATCAGAAAAGTTTATAAAAGTGAAGTTACTGTATCCTTTAAATGTTAGCATATAAAAGTGAGGACTAGTCTGTCGAAAATTAAGGGTAATTAGTAAAGAGTCTTAATAGCCATTTCTAATGATTTATGTAAATTTACAATTTATTATTATTATTATTATACAGGATTTATATAGCACCAACAGTTCACGCAGCGCTTTACAATATAAAAGGGAGACAATACAGTTATAATACAATACAAGAGGATTAAGGGTGCCCTGCTCAGAAGAGCTTACAGTCTAATAAATTCTCAGGTATTGTTAGAAAAATATATATTGATTTGCAATAGTCTATTTAGATTATTTTGTTACCTTTAACATAGCAAGTGAAATATTTTTCTAATATATTTAACTTCCAGAAAGCGGAACTTTAATTTCCCTTTAATTTTAGAAAATATTAATGTTGTGATAGAATGCAACAACTGGCATTTTCATCCATTTTGTGAAGTTTTGTTCTTATGACAATATGTTGAAATAGTCATTTACCAATTTTGAGAATCATCTTATGATACTGTAATTGTACTAACAGGGCAATTTATAAAGAGAGAGTTTTGAGTACACTTTTTATATGGAAAAAAATATTTGTGTGTGTCTGCTGTCTGCATGTGACTTTGCTAATGTGAATGCTCCAACCCATTTTTTTTATTTCAATCTATTAGCAATATACCTGGTTTGAAGTTAGCAGCCTACCCTAACATAAAAGTATTTTATTTTTCCCTTCCCAACACCTATGAATCATCTTAACCATTAGAATTATTATAACTGTCTAGCTTAAAAGGAAGTACAATGTGAATCATTACCAACCATATACCATTGTTTTTTCATGACGTAAATAAAACTATGGATACATTGGGGGTTATCTACAAAAGGCAAATCCACTTTTCACTACAAGTGCACTTAGAAGTGCACTGAAAGTGCACTTGGAAGTGCAGTTACTGTAGAAGATCTGAAATGAGGGGGGACACTCTCCTGATTTTATCATCTAATCATGTGCAAGCTAAAATGCTGTTTTTAATTTTTCTTGCATGTCCCCCTCAGATCTACAGCGACTGCACTTCCAAGCGCACTTATAGTGCAAAGTGGATTTTCCTTTCGGAACTAACCCCCGTTGTGTATATCTAATATATTTAAACACCTTTATTATTTTCTTTATAAATATGTTCTAGATTAAATCTTTATTATAATCATTATAAATATGTTCAAGATGAAAATTTGTTTATTTTCAATTCTACAATAAACCTTTATTGTGAAAAAAAAAAAAAGCAACCGATAATAAACTAGTGAAGAATAATCTACAATTTGTTTTATCATCTAAGGCAGTATCTACAGGTTTACTGCAAAACAGTGCAAAAGCAACCTATCAGATCTTGTCCTGAAGTGGAGTCTGATTTAGTTTTTTATAGGTTAACGCACTTTGCTAATTTTATTGTTTAGAAAATAAGCATGCATGTCTTGAAGTAGATCAGGTATAGCTATGGGGGTGGATTTACTAAAATAAAATAGGCTGTTCAGTGTTTTCACTTTTCAAAGGAATTTTCCTTAAGCTCAGTGAAAATGGTGAAAATTCAGGTGGCAAAAAATACCCAATCACGTACAAAGAAAATTAAAAAAAATATTTTTGCTTGAACACGATTGGATGATGGAAGGCAGCAGAGCTTTACCTCATTCACTAACCTAAGGGAACATTCCTTTGCCATGTAAAAATTCTAATGCAATTTCAATTGTCTATTCATCTTTCGTGAATCAACCCTGCGATCTCCATCATACAGCAATTCAACTGGGTGACAAAAGGTGCTGCTTACAGGAGGATGAGCACCGACTTAGTATTATTATTATTATTATACAGGATTTATATAGCACCAACAGTTTTATGCAGCGCTTTACAACTTGAGGGTAGACAGTACAAATACAATACACTTTAATACAGTTGGAATCAGAGGGCCCTGCTCCTTAGAGCTTACAATCTAAGACTTAGTACAGAGAATCACTTTATTGAGTAGCCTCCTCTAGTTCCATACTTTTTGATAGAGACAACATAGCCAAAAATCATTACATGCACCTTCTGAACTATATGGACTAAATGGCAATGCATGTTCATTTCTCCTTTTTTCATATACAAATAAACTGGTGTTTGTTTCCCTTTCCTAGAATACAATCCCTCCGGGCTCATAGACAAAGGATTCCTGTAACATATGTGGATGGCTGGCAAACCCAGTCCTGCATCTGCTCAGAACAATGGTGTATTGATGAACTGGCCACTTACCTGCTGATCACCATGATTATTGTAATTGCACTACTGGCGGCATGGTCAAAAAAGGATTTCTATATGTGACAGATCTATGGCACAGTGTGAAATGATCTTTCTGCTGGAAATAACAAAGCACTGCATCATTGGTGATACCGAAGAAGAATAACGGACCTATCGGCCTTCAGAGTTATATTTGAAGGTTATCTAAATGACGGACAATATTAAGAGGAAAGAAAACTTGAATAAATTATTATTTATTATGTCACAACTTAGTGACCAGTGAATGTTTACAGTGATTTTCTATCACTCATTTATGTAATGCTTTTTTTGTCATGTGATGAAAAGTGTGGTAATACAGATTAAGTTATTTTGAATAAAATGAAATAGCTTTGTAAGGTATTCAGACGTTAAAATCCGATTATGGGATTTTAACGTCTGAATAATCTGTTCTTTTGTTGTATAACTTCAATTTTATAATACGTTTGTTCAATAAATTAACATTGACATTTGATGTGTGTTCGGCTTCATGATGTTATCAGAAACACTTTTGAAATATTAGATGACAGTGGCTATATTTGCCTGTACAAAAAATGTGAAATGCTACATTTTCTTCTAAAAAACAAAAACAAAAAACAAATCATACGTCTTCAGGCAAATGTTTCCCTTGTAGGTAATTTTTATAGATAATTTACAGTTTGGAAACAAGCACATTTGTTGTATAAGCTGTCATATAGATAAAAGGAAATTTAAAGTGATTGTAAATGATCACCTTGTAAAACAACCTATTCAGTTTAACCACTTCAATACCAGGCACTTATGCACCTTCCTCGTGCCAAATAAAACGAAAGAATTTCCAAGCTCAACTTACCAACCAGCCTGGGACCAACCGAATTACCTGTCTAACAGTATGCGTTAAAAACAGGGGTTTAGTTGCACACATTTGCAAATGCATGCGTAAGCTGCAGGCCCCGCCAAGGCACCCTGCATCCTGCAGACCCTAACTCTAAATTTGAAGAGTCTCCACAGTGGGAGCACATGTATTCTGATGGATAGATGAAGGGCAGATGACTGGACGGAGCCCAACCCTCCTTAAAGGCGCAGGAACACACTAGACACCCAGCACATTGCACAATGGCAGCAAAGGTGTCAGTGCGTTGCCTGACCAATATGTCAACAATACAAAAAAGGTCACTGCCCCCACCTATAACTGGTCTTCAGAGCAAGATGCACTGGAAGGGCAAACGCATGTAAAAAAAACCAAAGAATTTACAAGCTCAACTTACCAACCAGCCAGCGACCAACCAAATGAACCTGTCTAACAGTATGCGTTAAAAACAGGGGTTTAGTTGCACACATTTGCAAATACATACGTAATCTTATGCACCTTCCTGCCCAGACCAATTTTAAGCTTTCAGTGCTCTCACACTTTGAATGACAATTTTTATCATTTTTTTCTTGCAAATAGAGCGTTCTTTCGGTGGTATTTAATCACTGCTGGGTTTTTTTTTTTTTTTTTTGATATGAGTGAAATTTTTTTTTAAAAAAAACACCTTTTTTAGTTTCTATTGTAAAATTTTGCAAATAAGTATTTTTTCTTCATAATTTTGGGCCCAAATTTATACTGCTACATATCTTTGGTAAAAATAACCCAAATTAGTGGATATTATTTAGTCTGTGTGAAAGTTATAGAGAGAGTCTACAATCTATGGTGCCAATCACTGAAAATTGATCATATCTGATCACGTCTGATGTACTGACGGCCGATCTCCTTTCTTGAGACCCTAACAAGCCAGGAAAGTACAAATACCCCACAAATGACCCCCTTTTTTGGAAAGTAGACAGTCCAAGGTATTTAGTGAGAGGCACGATGAGTTTTTTGCAGTTGTAATTTTTCCCACAATTCTTGGGAAAATTAAGATATTTTTTCTTTTCTTTTACACAAACTTGTCATATTAACACGTTATTTCTCACATACAGCATATGCATACCTGCAACTACACCCCAAACACATTCTTACACAAAGTTATCCATTTATAAGATAATTCTAACACATAGCATGTACATAGCAAAAATTACACCCCAAAATACATTCTGCTACTCCTCCTGAGTATGGCAATACCAGATGTGCGGAACTTTTACACAGCCTGGCCACATACAGAGGCCCAACATTGAAGTAGTACCTTCAGGCGTTCTACGAGCATAAATTACACATCTCATTTCTCAACCACCTATTACAGTTTTGAAGGCCCTGGGGCACCAGGACAATGGCCTTGCCCACAAAATGACCCCATTTTGGAAAGCAAACACCCCAACGTATAATCTATGGGGCATAATGAGTCTTTTGAACGGTTCAGTTTTTTCCAGAAGTTTTGGGAAAATGTAGAAACAAAATGAAATTCTGCTACTCCTCCTGTATAAAGCGATACCATATGTGTGAGACTTTTACACAGCTTGGCCACATACAGAGGCCCAACATCCAAGTAGCACCTCCAGGCGTTCTAGGAGCATAAATTACACATATAATCTTCTGACTACGATCACATTTTTGAAGGCCCTTCATATTTCTAACACATAGCATGTACATACCAAATAACAAAAGATTACCTGTGGCTTTAGTAGTGTAGTGGTCCACAGAGGAAAGCATTGGTTCAGCCAACAGGCAGGGATGTGGTCAGCGACAGAAAAAGCAATCGTCCAGGCAGCAGGCAGGAATACTGTCCATAGTTAGTAAAGGCAGAGATACTGTCAGCACAGCCAAAGCACAACCAAAGCATTGGTCCAGGTAGCAGGCAGAGCTGTCTAGGCAGAATTACTGTCCATAGTCAGTAGAGGCAGCAGGCAGCGATATGGTCAGCACAGCCAAACTATTGGTCCAGGCAGGAGGAAGAAACATGGTCCATAAAGTCCTGGGTCATTACAGGCAATGACATGGTCAGCACAGCCAAAATATTGGTCCAGGCAGCAGGAAACACCATCAAGCTTAGGGCCAGGGGGACAGGGGTAGAGGCCTCTCCCACCCAAATCTCTTTGAAGCATCTGGACAACCAGACCCTGTTCTGGGAACACAGAAAACCAAAAACGGTTTTCCTCTACTCAGAACGCTATTCTGAAGCCCCTCACATATGTGGAAGGGCAAAAGATCAGTCCAAGTGGCAGGTAAAAACATGGTCGATTAAAAGGCTGAGGTGGAAGTCAGAAACGTGGTTTAAAACGGCAGGCAGAGGCATCGTCAGTAAACAGGCTGAGGTTGGTGCACGTGGAAGTCAGAAACGTGGTTTAACTAGTTGCCGCCCGTCCACCGTCAAATGACAGCGGGGCTGTATGGCTCATATGACGGCGTGCCAGAACGGCCGCTCTCTGGCACGCGCAGGGGGCACTCAGCGCGGGGATCACGGCCGAGCCGTGTTGCTAGGAGACGGCGTGACCCCAACCCCATGGCTCTTTAACCATGTGATCGACTGTGTCCAATCAGATTGGCTGTGACAGATCCAGATGGGCTGTGACAGATCCAGATGGTGGTACCGATAGCGGTACCAATGGCGGTACTGGTGGTGGCTTTTTCGACACATGGGCTGTGTGACAGATCGGCTGTGACAGGTCCAGATGGGCTGTGACAGATCCAGATGCGCTGTTACAGATCCAGATGGGCTGTGTGACAGGTTCTCATTATTGGGGGGGGGGGGCGGGTTGGTCACAGTAATGTGTAAAATGCAGACAGTAAAGTTGTAACTCACTGATCTCTCCTTCTCTCTCCTCACACGATCGGTGTGTGAGGAGAGATCCCTGGAAACTGCCGATCACTGCAGTGCGTGCCTCCGGGGGAGCGCATCAGGTGCGCATCCTAGTCTGTTGACAAACGTGACCGGCTGTGATTGGACACAGCCGATCACGTAGTAAACAGCCAATTTTATTGGCTGTTTACCATGATCAGGGACGAGCTATGTCCGAGGGACACGCGCCGTCCATGATCGCTGCGCTGCGCGCCCCAGCATGTTATCCTGCTGGACGTCATATGACGCCCAGCCAGGATAAGGAAACCAGGAAGTGGTTAAAATAGAAATGAAAGGCAAAACATCTGTGTATAGATATAAAAAAATAATATATATATATATATATATATATATATATATATATATATATTTTGTACTCACATTTACTACAATCACAAGTGCTCACGTTCCCTCGGTTCCCTCTGTTTTTAGCTGCATAAGAGCTGGGGGAGGAGGAACAACAGGACATTGATCTTCCTAGTCAAAGGCTGTGCAGGGGGGGGTGTCAGGACAAAGCTAGAGAACTCACCACGCTGTGTTGTCCTGCTTAGTGTGGTCAGTTAATAATAGGAAAGCAGAAGGACTGACAGGAACACCAGGTATTTCACACAAAGGAAGCAATGCAAAAAGAACAGGATCATTTTTCATACAAGTACCTGGTACAGCAGGCACATATCAGGAATATGAAGTTTACATATTCTTTAACCAAGAACAGCCCAGAACCACTCCTAAACTCTGGAGAAAAATAAGTATATTTGGTCACTGATTCATATTGATGCACATATTCATATTGATTTTCTGTTCATTGTCCAAAAGGTGACAATCCATGTAAAGGTCTTTTTATTCCATCTATTCACCTAGACCTTTCTGGGTGAATAAACCGTAGAATGGAACCAGGGCCTACCCCACCAGTTCACTGGGCATCAATTCTAGTGCTGTCTGATGGCATTTAGAGTGAATCTGGTCACTAGTTCCTCAGGTTTATTGAATGACTCATTGTGCTCCACAGAAAAAACAAAATCAAAGGAAGGTTAATATATAATGTTGGAAACACACTAAAGGACTTTATTTCTACACATACAATATAATGGAGCCCCTGATTGACAGAAGAAGCAGAACCTTCCGAAGTGAAATTTACTGACATAACTCAACATTTTTACTGACAGAGCCAATATTTTACCGACAGTTGAAAAAATTTGTCAAAATTACAGTTTTCAGTACAAATAGCAATATTTAAGCTACAAACATGTAGCTAGTGTGATTAGCAATGTGCTTAAAGTGGAGTTCCACCCAAAAATTGAACTTCTGCTTTTTGGATTCCCCCCCCCCCTCCGGTGTCACATTTGGCACCTTTCAGGGGGGAGGAGGGAGCAGATACCTGTGTAATACAGGTATTTGCTCCCACTTCCGGGCATAGATCACTGCGGTGATCGCGGTGACCTAAGCCACGTCCGGCGCCTACTCTGTCCCCCCCCGCTGTCTTCTGGGAGACACAAAGGTCCCAGAAGACAGCAGGGACCAGTGGGAATGCGCAGCACGACTCGCACATGCGCAGTAGGGAACCACGAAGTGAAGGCTTCACTTCCTGACTCCCTTACCGTAGATGGCGGCAGCAGAACCCAAAGGCCGAAGGACAGATCGGCTTCGGCTGCCGACATCGCGGGCTCCCTGGACAGGTAAGTGTCCATATATTAAAAGTCAGCAGCTGCAGTATTTGTAGCTGCTGACCTTTAATATTTTTTTTTTCGGCGGAACTTCACTTTAAGGTATAACAAAAGGCAAAAAACATACTTCTCCTTTTACATGAGGGTCAGGTTACTATAACCTAGCACAGAGTTTCCCCTTACATCTCTGCAGACTTTACAGTGCAAGGGGGAGCTTTGAGGACCCTGATGTAAAGGAGAACTCTGAGGACTCTGATGTAAGGGGGGATGCTGCAAACTCTGGTGTAAAGGGAAACTCTGATGCATGAGTGTTTCTGGTCATCAGATGTAGTTTTCTGCAGGCAGCCTGTAGTGGGTGGGCCCTCCACATTCCAGTGAGGGAAACCCTCCAATGACAATATAGACAGAGGTAAAACTCCTTTTTTAAGTTGTGTCTGGGAATGCTGGAACCTCTGTCAACTTTTTGTCATTGCCTCTTTCCATGTTGCAGATTTTTCCTCCCTTCATGTCTGGTAAAACTGTGTCACCAGAACTGGAAGCGAGAGTAAATCTCTATAGCAAGCCCTGGATAGCATTAAAACGTAATAGGGATTCCAACCTTTTCCCAACTCCAAAAAAAAAAAAAAAAGTTTTGGCTCTATATTTGACAGCTTTGAAACAGAATGATATGATCTCAAGAGTCACAACACTTTATTTTTGACTGAGCTCCTTTACAACAGGCATTCAAGGGAAACAAGATAGACTAGTGAACTTGGCGGTTTACCCTAAATGATGTACAAATATGTAAATGTATAGGAACAGAATGTGAGCACAAATGGATGTTTGCAGAGCTGTCCAGAAGCCACAAATCCCCCTAGAACTGATACCAAACTCGATTTGAAGCAATTTTTTTTTGGAATCACAGCTACCTTTTTTTAGCAGAGTAACTAGGCACCATTCGCTGAGATGGAGGATCTCCTGTAAGTGCAAAGGAAATTAAGACTACAATTGACTCTTGAATAATTATTTGGCTCACTGGTGGTATAGGTAATGAGTGGCAACCATTTCCATCCTCTAAACTAAATTGCTGTCAGGGATCAGATGGGAGACTGATTTGATGAGGTTGGCCTCTCTTATATCTCTTGTCCTGGCTCCGCTGAGGGTGAGACAGAAGAAGCCGAAGGACAAGAGGGACACGAGTGCCTGGAGCAGGAGGTCCCGGGGGAACAGCTTGGCAGGGTTCAGCGGCCTGGAGTAGACTGTGGTGTGCAGAGCAGGAACAGGAAACGGCCAGGCAGGTTACCGAGAGTTAACAGCAACCAGGAACAGGAGCAAGGTCTCAGGGATAGCCAGGTTCGTCAGCAGGCGGGCAGTGAGGTACCAAATCATAGACAGAGCCAGAGTCAGGACCGGAGCCGGGTCAGAGATGGGCAACAGTACAGGAACAGAACACAGAGCCAAGGTCAAAGAGCAAGCCGGGTCAAAATACTGGGAGGACACACAGGATCAGAGCAGGATTCAGGAACACAGCTGAAGATCAGTCAGCAAAGCACAGGAGCAAAGACTCCCTTTAAATAGGCCGTCTGGCGCCAATGGGAATTAGGCTTGCGCGTGTGCACGCGCGCCTGTTAGCCGTTCTATGGCAAAGACTATGTGCTTGTGCACGTCTATGTGCAAAACGTCTCACAGGAATTCCCTGACAATTGGTATGCTTATTGTGTTCTACCATTGGTAGTGTTATAAATTATATTTATAGGCAATTTTAGATGAAGTTGGGTCAAATACAATACAAGGCAGCCTCTGGGGGGTAAGAATGGCTTTCCTTGTTATACTATCGTAATCTCAAAGACTGAGGCTTAAAACGTTTTTTTTCTCTTCATTGGAGCTAGAGTTCTACTTTAAAGTGTTTTCAACACAGTGTAAACCTACCTGATAATAAATGTGCATGGGAGAATACCATGGAAAACATTTATAAACAAGAATAGGTTTTTTTATCACCACAGTCTTTGCCGACTTTTTGCACCCTTTAATAAGGAGCTAAAGTTCCAGCTTATTATTGAGCCAAAGTTCCAGCTTATTATTGAGTCAAAGTTCCACTTCCAGTTTATTATTGAACCAAGCAACAGATGATGGCACTTTTTATTGTATTGTAACGGGCAGCGAAAGAGATCTATTGCTGCCTATATATACCCTAGTTAGATACATTGAAGAGGTTTGCATCCAGTGCAGGATTGTGCCACCATTCATGTTTGAATCAAATATATTCCTTAGTGGTGGGCAGCTGGGCTGGAAATGCACCTAAATATGGATTGCGAAAAAAGAAAAAAGAAAAAAAAAAAAAAAGACAGTCGCTGACGCCGTTTGAGCTTCACCCCCGCTGTCTTTTGGCAATGTCCAGTGGTGAGTATGGGGTTTTCCATATTCAAGGCCCCCCCCCCCTGTGCCTTCATATCATGCTTTATACTATATCACTCTCATTTTAGGTACACTACGTGCATCTACCCCTGAAGAGCGAGCCAAGCCTCGCGAAACGTGTCGGGTTACTCTTGATGCCTATGTGTTTACATAATTACTGTCAGATACTCGTAATATCATTTTACCTAATTTATATTGGTCTTGTATTTTGTATGAATTGGCCCATGTTCATGACATCAATGTATGTACTGCTTTTTACCTGAATAAATATACACTGCAATTATTCCTGCGATTTTTTTATTGGCCTAACAGTGCTCACCTCACTCAAAGTCCCAAGGGCGAATCTCTCTCTCTTTCACTAAATATGGATTGCCAGCAATTGTGGACCAACGTGTATCAGTATGACTGCTTTGTACTAAAGTTCAAGCTTACAATGTTCACAGCTTGCCATGTCATTCTTGGACTGCCATTCCCTTGAGGCCGGGTTCACACCTATGCAAATTGGTTGCGGCTTACACCGCATCCAATTCGCATAACATTTTAAAATACATTGATTTCAATGAGGCTGGTTCACATATGTGCGATGCATTCGCACTGCGTATTGCCCAAAAAACGTGTGCGTTTTCTACGCATTGCGGTGCGAATTGTCTGCCCATTATGTTCTATAGGAACGCATAGCCCCTCTGGGGGCCCCTTATTAAAGGGGGCTCCCGGATTCCGATAAGCCGCAGACCCCGACAAACCAATGGCCAGGGTTGTCGGGAAGAGGCACTTGTCCCCATCAACATGGGGGCAGGGTGCTTTGATGTGGGGGGGGGTGCAGGGTGCCTCCCTGCCCGAAAGCAACCACCCCCCATGTTGAGGGCATGCGGCCTTGTACGGTTCAGGAGGGGGGCCCTCGCTCGTCCCCACCCCCTTTCCTGACAGGCCCGGCTGCGTGCCAGACCTAAGGGCCTGGTATGCTCCTGGAGGGGAACCCATGCCCTTTTTTTATTTAAAATTTGGCGTGGAGTTCCCCCTCATGATAACAGCGGCAAGATCGCGGTCAGCCACTGTACACTTCCCTCTCCTCTCCCAGGTCAGCAAATCCGCAGCTAAAACACAAAGGAACTGCTGAACGACTGATTGCGAACTTGGCAAAGACTCCGGAGCTCAAAAACGCAACGCACAAGTGTGAATCCAGCCTGAAAGTTGATAATAACCAGGTTGCCCATGCTTATTTTTAAACATTATTCATTAAGCTAGCCATACTGTAAAAGGAATTTTCATCTTCCAGGTAGGAATTCAGGAATATAAATAATGTTTTTGGGTCATTACACATGCAAAGTTCAGACAAGTGAGCTAATGCTAACGTAATCCAACAATACTTGGTTAATTTTGTATGTTTTTATTCATCTTGCCTACTGTTTAAATAGGTTTTTAACCTGATGATGGAAGCTATTTCAGGCTAAAATTCAAGTCAATGCTTGATAATGCCATTGTGGTAATCTTTCTAGTTTTTTTCACTATTGTACAGTAAACAGTTCCTGGTTGACTCTGACTTCAAAGGACAGTCCTCACCTTTTGTAGATTTGTTCCTCAAATATGTTCTGGCCACAATTTAACCACAGTTTATTGGCCAGTGCTTCAGCAACTTTTTCTAAACAATTTTTTGATATTTAAATATATTGTAATTTTTTGTTAAGTATACTGTACACTACAGTGGGTTTGTAAAGCAGCATGGACTCCCAACCCAGCATAATAAGTACGTTTCTCAGCAGTAAAGTGTCCTTTCAATATTTTAATGTTGATCTGCTAAATTTGGATATAGTGGTGAATGGTTAAACTGTGTCAGGTATTTATTTTTGTCAATGTCCCTGTTTGAGGACATGACTTCTTGTCAGACAAAAACTCAAGTCTCATTCTCAATAGGACCCAAATCAACCTCCTACGAAATCGTTCTATTACAAGCCTGGGTTTGTGCCGTGGGGTCCCGAAAGGCAGAATTTCCGAGATCATTTATTTGAGATAAGCTCTAACCATAGCGGCATTCAAATAATCAACCTTTTCTCCTTTTGATAAGAAAATAAAGTTCCAACTTACCATGCCCATGGCTGCGTGGCATGAGATTCTTGGACTGCCATCTCCTTGAGAGTTACTGATAACCAGGTTGCCAATTCATATTTTTACACATTCATACAAATATCCACACTGGAAAAGGAATACTTGTCTTCCAGGTAGGAATACAGGATCATAAATAATGTGTTTGAGTCATTACACGTGCAAAGTTAAGGCGAGTGAGCTAATGCTAACGTAATCACTCAACACTTGGGTCAGTTTCTACGCACAATGTTTTTGTTCCTACTGCCTACTGTTTATATAAAACATGAAGCATTAAAATTTGTGAATTTGTTCAAAAAAGGATGTGAGTTAGGCATACCTGACGATGAAAACTATCCCAGCTCAAATCATGTCAAACACTTGACTGTGCCAATATATTTTCTGAGATATTCCATGCTCTGTTTTGTCAGCAAACCTAAACATACATTTCATTTTCCATGGTGACGAGCAATGAACACTCCAGCAAGGGAATGATTTGTCTCATAGACACAAAAGCAGAGCTACGACATGCACTGTCTTAGCAGTCAACATGTTTTTACAGAGAATTTTAAAACCTTCCCACCGTAGATATTTACTTAATTTCAGATCTGTGACCTTCTGAGTAAGGTGATACTGCAGTAGGACAATATTTTTTAACCTAACACATTTCATACAAATACCACTAGGGTTTTATAGGATAATGATGTAAAAACTAATATGAAAACTTGTGATAATCAGAAAAAAAATCTTTTTTCACTATACTCTTCCTAAGCCAGTTTCAATATCTTTACTACGGCCACAGATTTTGTAGAATGGTTATAATTTTTTTTCAAATAATGAGGCAGAGAAGGGAGAGGCTCTTTAACTGCCAAAGAAAATTTATAATTTTAGTACTTATTTGGCAATAAATGTGTCTGGGACACTGCCTCTACATAAATGTAATTTTCATACAATACATGTAGCACCCTCTAGTGTGCTACTAGAATAGTGCAGGCAAATGTATTGACTCATGGTAAAATTAGTCTGAATCTGGGCCAGGGTTTACTGCAGGTCAGGCTGGATGACTCACAGAGGCAGGTCTCTGGAAAATGGAATGCTGAGGAGGCAGTTATGGCCAAGGAGGGGACTGTGAGGAGCCATTGGTGAGGTTAGTGACCTGTTGGCAGTCACATGTTAAATGGACCTGAAGTCAGGATTGTGTGTGGAGTGGAGAGAGAAATCCAGGTCAGGACGTGTGTGGTGTGCAAGCCTGCAGTCGGTTAGGCATCCGCCACTACTACTGATGGCCAGAGAGAAATCATCAGACTGCCTAATCCAGAGATGTACTGGTGACGAAAGTGGCTGACGCAGGATTCCAGTCTGAAGAGGAGCAGCTAATGTTTTGGGAAAACCCTTTGTTTGAATGGACTAGGCCAGACCATACCATCCGCCCTTTCCAGATGTGTGGCCCATGGAGAAGATGTGATTTTAAGGGCCAGAATAATGTTTAACCTCCCTGGCGGTATTCCCGAGTCAGGCTCGGGGTGAGATTTCAGTACCAAAAGCGGTAACCCCGAGCCAGACTTGGGCTGCATCCCAGGATACAGGGAGAGTTACTTACCTTGTCCCCTGGATCCTGTGATGTCTCCCCGCTGTGTGTGCGAGCTGTCTCCTCGCTCGATTCACACACAGTGCCCGAGTGCAGCCGAGCTCCGTTCCCTGCGAAGTTGTGGTGAATGGGGGCGGAGATCGGCGCCAAATTCAAAAAAGTAAAAACACAAAACACATGATTACAGTACTGTATAAAAAAAATTACACATCCCCTTTGTCCCTAGTGGTCTGTCCAGTGCCCTGCATGCACTTTTATATTATAAAAACTGTTTTTTCTGCCTAGAAACTGGAGATTGTCCATAGCAACCAAAAAGTGTCCCTTTATGTCAAAAGTGGTTTTAGACCAGCTAGAAAACAGCGATAATAAATTAGAATCACTTGCAGAATTGAGCGATAGCGATTTGTGCGGAAATTCGTCATCAAACATTGAAAGTAATGACAGCGGCAATTCTGCAACTGAGCAAATTTCAGTGTTTTTGATTTGATTACATTATTGAATAATTTTTATTATTATTATATTATTATTTGTTATAATTATTTATAGTTATTTATTATATTATAATTAATGATTTTGTGTTTCAAACTTTATCATACCCTAGATGTCTACTAGACTCTGGTTTGGACAGATTTAAGTGAGTTATTACTAAGAATTACATGCCTACAATATAAAACGCCAAATTTCTATGCAAAATAATTGTACCGCTTTCAGCACCTAAAATCTGACATAATCATACGGCCAGTGAGGTTAAGAGACTGTTACTTTGGAGGGGCTACTCCTTTAGAGACTCTTGTGTAAAGAGTTTTATTCCAGCAGGAACATAACCCCCTGCTAGCAGAATGTACAGCTAGTTAGTGAGTGTGAGGGTTGTGTTCTCTCTCTGTTCCCCTGCAGGTTTGTTATGGACGATAATGGTGATGATAATGATGATATATGTGGTAATGATGATATATGATAATGATGATATATGTAGTATTACAGAATAGTATGGTTTTCCTATGCAGCGTCACCAACACTGTATTCTGTTCAGTAAACACATACTCAAATCTGCCCCTGGACGACGTGAACTCTCACGAAACGTGTAGGGCAGAGCGACGTGCTGACGTCACCTTGTGTCTATCGAATTTGTGTCCTGGAAGCCGGCGCACCAGATTTAAGGCTGTCTTATACTTTGGATGCTGTAAGTGCAATACATTTTAACTGAGTAAATGTGATTAAGGTTTTTACACTATATGGAGCCTTTATTATTTTTTATGAAAACCATCCATACACTGTTACGGGTGGGAGACAACGGGTGTGAGGTAGCCGGATGTTAGATGTACGACCTTTCCCTGGATAAAGACCTAGGCTGTTATGGGCATTTTGTGACCTTCTGTAACGGGGGGTCATGATGATCTGGTAAGGAGACATCTACTTCACTTGGTGGTGGAACTCACACGGTTTGTCTGGATGTGCGCCGGCCGGCACACTAGACTTAAGGCTGTCTTATACTTTGGGTGCTGTAAGTGCAATACATTTTAACTGAATAAATGTGATTAAGGTTTTTACACTATATGGAGCTTTTATTAATTTTTTATGAAAACCATCCATACACTGTTACGGGTGAGAGACAACGGGTGTGAGGTAGCCGGATGTTAGATGTACGACCTTTCCCTGGATAAAGACCTAGGCTGTTACGGGCATTTTGTGACCTTCTGTAACTGGGGGTCATGATGATCTGGTAAGGAGACATCTACTTCACTTGGTGGTGGAACTCACATGCGGAGGATGGTGGATGGATTTTATGAATAAGCCCATAGTTATGAACACTGGTGGACTTTGTCATTTATGAACTGCTAAGCTGAGATTTGCTAAGCTATTTTAGCGCAATTCTATTTCAATTTATACATACTCAAATCTGCAACACCGCTCCAGACCACCTCCATTCATCCAGTGTGAAAGCCCTCAGGCTTTCACACTGGAGTGAGAGAAGAGGCTCTTTCAGGGCGCTTTGCAGGCGCTATTTTTAGCACTATAGTGCCTGCAAAGTGCCTCAGTGTGAAAGTAGCCTGAGGCCTCGTACACACGACCGATTTTCTCGGCAAGAACCAGCAAGAAACTTGCTGGCAGCGATGTCTTGCCGAGTAAATCGGCCGTGTGTACGCGGCTATCGGGTTTCTCGTCGAGAAAACCGACAAGTAACCTCAATGAGAAAATAGAGAACCTGCTCTCTATTTTCTCGTCGAGATTCTCGTCAGCATGTTTCTCGACGAGAAAAGTGAGTGTGTGTACACTTACCTGTCCGCCGAGAAGCCCGCGCATGTTCGAAATGAATTCGACGCATGCGCGGTAGCTTCCTAGGCATACGTAGGGTATACCAAGATGGCGGCGACGGCATCGAATGTGACGAGCGCATGCTCGTCGTAGTCGATGACGTCACCGCGTACGCTCCATTCAAAGAACCGCGGGTTCTTTGAAACGAGCGTGTGTACACTCGGCCGGGACAATTTTCTTGTCCAGGAATCTCGTCGAAAAAAACGACATGTTTTTTTCGACGAGAATCTCGGCCGTGTGTACGAGGCCTTAGACCTGATGCAGGATTTACCCTGCAGCAAACATTAGAAATTTTACAGCTGTGGTCGAGCTGGGATACAGTGACTCCTCATCAGTGCCCATCAGTGAAGAAGAAAAATTACTTTTTTTATAACAGAAACTTAGAAAAAGTTTTTTTCTTTTAAATGCTTTTTTGTTTAGCAAAAAATAAAAACCCCAGTGGTGATTAATTACCACCGAAAGAAAGCTCTATCTGTCTCAAACAAATTATAAAAATTTAATTTGGGTACAGTGTTGCATAACGCAATTGTCTTTCAAAGTGTAAGAGCTCTAAAAGCTAAAACTGGCCTGGGCAGGAAAGGGGTAAAAGTGCCCAGTAGGCAAGTGGTTAATAAAGGGGATTGCCTAGTGTAGCATCCTCCTAGGTAGGTACTAGGATTAGTGTATAATAGTTTTTGGTTTCCCTGCTTAACAACCCAGATAGCAATGATAACTTGGCAAAAATTTGTGGCAGTGTTGAATTGTATACAGTAGAAAACACCTGTAGTAATTCCCTGAGGTGGTGAGCGGTCGGTGCACTGGCTTGTAGTGTACTCCTAGCACTCGCACAAACATGTAGATAAAGGAAAGCTGGCAGCTTGATCTTCCTCAATGAATACATTTATTAATTTAGGTGTTGTACAGAATAATACAGGGTTTACGTGTTTCGTGTGTAGTCTTAGTCATAGCCAGATAGCAAAGATAACTTGCCACAAATTTGTGGCGGTGTTGAATTGTAAGTCTGTTCACTTGCTGCACATTTTGACTGGCAAGTTGTACACTTGCAGAGCACTTGAAGCACAAGTTCTAATTGACACTTTTCCAATTTGTAGCAAATTTGCGTGGCAAGTCTCTAGCAAGAGCAAAGTTGCAATGGTGAGTCTACAGCAAGAGCTCTGCAAGTCTACAGCATGAAAATTCAGCCACAGTGACCCCTGTGGTGAGATGACTATTGCACAACATAACTGAGCCAGAACTTGCAGCAGACTTGCAGAATGTTTGTAAAGAAAGTTGATCTGGAATCATGCAATGCGGACTTACTGCAATTGTGCAAATCATTTGTGAAGCCTGACAAGTCTAGCAATAGCGTAGCAAGTCATTTTCAAACTTGCAGCACAATTGCTTGCTATCTGGGAAAGAGACAGCTAGGTAAATTGAAATTGCTGTCTGATTAACAGAGAGCGATGATCAACTAGTGTGGTCTGCTCAGTGTGCTCTGGTGCTGCTCATGCTGTCTTTAAGTTTCACTGTATACTAGCAACTAAGGAAAATGCTGAATAATAGGCAGACACCATGCACATGAGAGCACAAATATTCATACAGCCCTTGCCAATTACAAGAAGAGGAGCCCCTATGGGTGCCTGTATTTATATTCTAGAAGCACAAAAGCTTCACTCCTAGCAGAGGATTGCACCAGCTAGAGCAGGGGTGTCCAAACTTTTTTCAAAGAGGGCCAGATTTGATGAAGTGAACATGCGTGAGGGTCAACTATTTTGCATGACATTCTTTGAACCATTAAAATGAAATGCAAATTAACTAATACACTGCCCAACAAGAATTCTCTTTGTGGCTATGTGTGGTGAATAGTCTAAGGATGAGCTGGGGCGTGTTATTTGGATATACCATATTTATCGTATAACACGCACAGGTGTAAAATCAGTGCCCTTCAGTGCCACCTAATCCTATCAGTGCCCATCAGTGCAACCTCATTAGCGCACATCAATGAAGGAAAAAAAGTATTTATTTACAAAATTTTCTGACAGAAACTATAACATAATTATAAAGAAGGTATCGTTAGTCTGTATTGTGATTTGAAAACTGTCACTTGACATAAAAAAATAGTATCGGTAATTGGCATCGGTATCAGCGAGTACTTGAAAAAAAGTATTGGTACTTGTACTCGGTCTTAAAAAAGTGGTATCGGTGCAGTGGCGTAGCGTGGGTTGTCAGCGCCCGGGGCAGGGCAAGAGATATGCGCCCTCTAACCCGAGGATTTTTAGCACTCTCTGAGTCCCTTCTGAGTCCCTTCTGCTAGTACAGTAGTACTGACCAACCTGATTCCTACACCGACCTACCTGACCACTATACTAACCTACCTGATTCCTATACTGACCTGCCTGATTCCTACACTGACCACTAAACTGACCTATCTGATTGCTATACTGACTACTGCACTGACCTACCTGATTCCTATACTGACCACTACACACATTATTATTGCTCACTGATTGGTTGCTAGACGATACTGCACATAATTACTGCTTACCCATTGTTTGCTAGAGGTTACTGCACATCATTACTACAAACATATTGGTTTCTAGAGGTTACTGCAAGTTATTATTGCTCTCTGATTGCTTGCTAGAGATTACAGCAGATCATTACTGTTCACTGATTGGTTGCTGAAGGTTACTGCACATTATTACCACTCACTGGTTGCTAGAGGGTACTGCATATTAATAATGCTCCCTAATTGGTTGCTAGACATTGCAGCTCATCATTACGGCTCTCTGATTGGTTGCAAGAGGTTACAGCACATCATTACATCCCACTGATTTTTTGCTTAAGGTTAAAGCACATCATCTTACTGCCTGCACACCACAGACTGCAGAAGTGACGGGACCCACCAATAGACAGAAAAGAAGAAATATAACGAATTATTAGCAATGAGGGTTGAGGGGTGCGCTGTGAAGTGAGTGCAAGGCTGAGGGATGCGCTTTGTATGGAATGTAGGGTTCAGAGGTGCGCTGTGTACGGAGTGCAGGGTTAAGGGGGTGCGCTGTGTGCAGGGTTGAGGGGGGTGCGCTGTGTGTGGCGTGCAGGGTTAAGGGGGGTGCGTTGTGTGTGGCATGCAGTGTTGGGGGGTGCGCTGTGTGCAGCGTTGAGGGGGGTGCGCTGTATGTGGCGTGCAGGGTTAAGGGGGGTGCGCTGTGTGTGGCGTGCAGGGTTGGGGGGTGTGCTGTGTGTGGCATGCAGGGATGAGGGGGGTGCGCTGTGTGTGGCTTGCAGGGTTGAGGGGGTGCGCTGTGTGTGGCTTGCAGGGTTGATGGGGGTGTGCTGTGTGTGGCTTGCAGGGTTGAGGGGGGTGCGCTGTGTGTAGCTTGCAGGGTTAAAGGGGGGTGCGCTGTGTGCGGCATGCAGGGTTGGGGGTGGTGCGCTGTGTACATCTCCCCCCCAAAAACAAAGCTTTCTTTCCCACAGATTCCAGTTCAGAGCTTAGCCCCAGCCCCCCCTCCGGCTGCCATCATCCCGTACAGAGCTTTCTTCTGTAGAGGTGTACTCACAATGTCCATGCAGATGTTGGTAAGGAGGGGCTTCTGTCTGTGTGGATGATGCCTCCTCCTCTTCCTCCTGGCCCCGGTTTCCTCCAGTCCTGGGGTGGTCGGTGCTGGGGCTGCGTAGCAGCCCACTGACAGGCACATGCAGGACTCAGGAGAAGCGGCGGTGGTCGGAAGTCTGGGCTGTGGGGTGGGCTAAGCTGACGGACAGCATGTTTCACATGGACCTTGTGTGTGGGGAGTGGTGTATAATGGAGAGGATGCCTCGTGAGTCGCCTGCCCTCCTCCTTCCCTCCAGTGTTCGCACGGTCACAATCCCTGGGATCATCACGGATGGTCTTCAGTGTTCATTTACTCACTGCTGTGTCATTGTCACCGTTGGAGCCTAAGCCAGGACTGCACCGCAACTTCTTCCTCATAGCAAAGCAGAAGAGCTCACAGTCTCTTAGACTGCACAGCGCAGGAGAAGAGCTGCAGGTAACATGCCGCCTGCCGCAGCGCCCCTCAAAATTTTGCGCCCGGGCGACCGGCCCCCCCACGCTACGCCACTGTATCGGTGCAACCCTAATTGCAACTACTGTAACTCTCCTAACAGAGACTAATGCCGCGTACACACAACGGTTTTTAATGATGAGAAAAATGAAATTTTTTAAAATGGTCATTAAAACTGATCGTGTGTGGGCTTCCCAGCATTTTTCCCGGCGAGAAAAACGCAGAGAATCACGACGAGAAAAATTGGAACATGCTCTAATTTTTCACGTCGTTTTTTACATCGTCGGTTTTCTCGTCATGAAAAACGGCCGTGTGTGGGCTTTAACGACGTGAAAAAAAATGCGCATGCTCAGAATCAAGTATGAGACGGGAGCGCTCGTTCTGGTAAAGCTAGCGTTCGTAATGGAGATAGCACATTCGTCACGCTGTAACGGACTGAAAAGCACGAGGCTGAAAAGCGCGAATCGTCTCTCAACAAACTTTACTAACATGAAGGGTGGCACCATCCGAATGGAACTTCCCCTTTATAGTGCCGTCGTACGTGTTGTACGTCACCGCGCTTTACTCAAACATTTTTTTCCACGATAGTGTGTAGGCAAGGCAGGCTTGAGAGGAAACACGAAAAATCACGTCGAGAAAAATGCAGTTTTTTTCAATGACATTAAAAACGGTCGTGTGTACGCGGCATCAGGCCCCTTTCACACTACTGCAACTTCAAATTCGCACGTTTTTACCGCAATTTTAGGGAATGCCTGTGTAACTGGCATCAAAGTTGGACCAAAGCAGTGCAGGGACTACTTTGAAGTCAGAACGACTTGAAGTCATACTAATATGAATGGTTGTCATTGGAAATCATGGGGAACGACTTGTCATGATACTTTGCAGTCCCAAATCGTGGGACAAGTTGTACAAGTGTAAAGGGGTAAAGCCATATGTAAGCCACTGTAAATAATTAAGTGTACAGGCTTTTGACACCATTCATGGTTTTTGCTTTGAATTTTTTTTCACACCAGTCTTGCAAAATACAATTATTGTTATATGTTAATGCATTTTCAAGGAGCCTGTTAAACAGGCTTGAAGTGAAGGTGGATCTTAGTAAAAAGAGAAATGAAACATGATTTTCGACACGGCACATTAGCTTATCACCTTAGTGTGAACTAAGCGATAATGTACTCTGAAATAAGAGGTACTACAATGTTTTCCTGCTTCTTGTTGTAACTGGCACCACCCCCCCCCCCAAAAAAAAGTGAACTAATTTAATTTATTTAACTAATTGGGTGTAAAGGAGCCACAGCGCTAAATGTAACAAGATAAAAATTAACAGTCCATAAAAAAGATAACACAAAAAAACTGCTTTTGATGCTTTATTCACAATTGATCCAGAGCTATGCCTAATGCCGTGTACACACGATCGATTTTTTCGACTGTGAAAACACCGTCGAGAAAATCGACGTTAAAAACGAGGAACAGCTTGTTCCCCTCACACACGGCCGTTTTAAATGTCATTTTTTTTTTGGTCGAAAAAAACGACCGTGTGTGGGCTCCGCGGCAGTGTTTCCCTATGGGAAACACTGCCGCGGAAAACATGTCGAAAAAAACGATGAGAAAAATTAGAACATGTTCTAATTTTTCTCGTCGTTTTTAATGCCGTTTTTCTCGTCGAAAAAAACGACAGAAAGCCCACAGACTATCGTTTTTCTCGTCGAATGGGAAAAATGTCGTTTTTTTCGACGGGAAAAACGGCCGTGTGTACGCGGCATCAGAGTACTTATTTTTTGCCACTAGATGTCCTCAGTCTGAGGCCTCGTACACACGACCGATTTTCTCGGCAAGAACCAGCAAGAAACTTGCTGGCAGAGAGGTCTTGCCGAGTAAATCGGTCGTGTGTACGCTGCTAGCGTGTTTCTCGTCGAGAAAACCGACAAGAAACCTCGACGAGAAAATAGAGAACCTGCTCTCTATTTTCTCGTCGAGATTCTCCTCGGCGTGTTTCTCGACGAGAAAAGTGAGTGTGTGTACACTTACCTGTCCGCCCGGAAGCCCGCGCATGTTCGAAATGAATTCGACGCATGCGCGGTAGCTTCCTAGGCATACGTAGGGTATACCAAGATGGCGGCGACAGCATCGAATGTGACGAGCGCATGCTCGAGGTAGTCGATGACGTCACCGCGTACACTCCTTTCAAAGAACCGCGGGTTCTTTGAAACGAGCGTGTGTACACTCGGCCGGGACAAGTTTCTTGTCCAAGAATCTCGTCGAAAAAAACGACATGTTTTTCTCAACGAGAATCTCGGCCGTGTGTACGAGGCCTGACAGCCAGCATCATTCAACCAAATTCCTCTGAGCGCAGGCTGTCAGAACTCCACCCCTGTGACTCCTTATTGAAGGAGAAGCAGCACCATAATGAGCTCATCTCTCTGTCACTCTGCTTATTCCTCCTATTAGCAAGCTCCTTGTGAGCATAGTATTTAATTGGCTCATTTTGCTGATTCTCCCTATTCCTGTATGGGGACTGCATTTATTGTTTATTCTGATTGGTTATATATACTTACCTACCTTTAGAGCGAGGTTGTTCTGCACATTCTACACCCGTGAAGAAAGAAATCTATTTCTGAAACGCATTGGCTGATTTTTGCTTGACTGATTTATAAGCAATTACTACACTGTCAACTGTTAAGCCCTGTACACACAGCCAGGAATCCCGTCTGTTTGAAAACCGTCAGTTTTCCAGACAGGATTCCTGCCAAGCTTGCCTTGAAAAGCCATGTATACACACGGCCACACAAAAGACCCGCCGTTCTTTTGAATGGCAAAAATGCGGTGACGTCAAAGACAACGACGAGCCGGCTAAATTACGTTCTATGCTACTGCACATGCGTCTAATTGTTATCGAGCATGCGCGGTTTATTTCCCCTTCAGGTAAGCATACAGACGACCGGTTTTCTCCTCAGGAAACACTCTGCCGGGAATCCCGACGGGAAAATAGAGAGCAGGTTCTCTATTTTTTTCCGGCAGTTTTCCTGTCGAGAAAACTGCTAGGAAGCAATTCCAGACCAAAAGCTCTCCTGGCAGTTTTCCTGCCGGGAAAACCGGTCGTGTGTACGAGGCTATACTGTGCAACACTCTTCTATGCTGTTTGATTCACTTTGATACTGTTTTATCATACAAGCCGCTAATTGCTTTTAAGAATATGTACATTGTTTCAATAAAGTTTGTAAAAATGTTCCATTTTATACTATGTAATTTTCCATTTTTGATCCTAACCGCATCTGCCTAAAAAATCCTTAGTAGGGATGAGCTTCATGTTCGAGTCGAACATACGTTCGACTCGAACATCGGCTGTTCGATCGCAGTGTAATCCCGGCGCTGTGATTGGCCAAGCATGCACTGTGATCCCACATGCTTGGCCAATCACAGCGCCGGCAGCGAGGAGAGCCATAATTGGCCACAGGCAGGATGCCTGTGGCCAATTATAGCTCAGGGGGGTTTAGTACATGCCCCACACTATAAAAGGCCGCCAGCGCGGCGGCCTTGTGTAGTGTGTTGGCGTGCAGGGAAAGAGATACATAGGCAGGGACAGTGTGTTCTATGTTCTGTTTTATTTTCTCAGGCATCTGCAGGAGTTAGTGGCACAGTATACACCTGTATATCCATCATTGCTTTTCTCAAATACAGGCATCTGCAGGAGTTAGTGGCACAGTTGGCGTGCAGGGAAAGAGATACATAGGCAGGGACAGTGTGTTCTATGTTCTGTTTTATTTTCTCAGGCATCTGCAGGAGTTAGTGGCACAGTATACACCTGTATATCCGTCATTGCTGTTCTAAATACAGGCATCTGCAGGAGTTAGTGGCACAGTATACACCTGTATATACCCATCATTGGTGTTCTATAATACAGGCATCTGCAGGAGTTAGTGGCACAGTATACACCTGTATATCCGTCATTGCTGTTCTCAAATACAGGCATCTGCAGGAGTTAGTGGCACAGTATACACCTGTATATCTGTCATTGCTGTTCTCAAATACAGGCATCTGCAGGAGTTAGTGGCACAGTTGGCGTGCAGGGAAAGAGATACATAGGCAGGGACAGTGTGTTCTATGTTCTGTTTTATTTTCTCAGGCATCTGCAGGAGTTAGTGGCACAGTATACACCTGCATATCCGTCATTGCTGTTCTCAAATACAGGCATCTGCAGGAGTTAGTGGCACAATATACACCTGTATATACCCGTCATTGGTGTTCTATAATACAGGCATCTGCAGGAGTTAGTGGCACAGTATACACCTGTATATCCATCATTGCTGTTCTCAAATACAGGCATCTGCAGGAGTTAGTGGCACAGTATACACCTGTATATCCATCATTGCTGTTCTCAAATACAGGCATCTGCAGGAGTTAGTGGCACAGTATACACCTGTATGTCCATCATTGCTGTTCTCAAATACAGGCATCTGCAGGAGTTAGTGGCACAGTTGGCGTGCAGGGAAAGAGATACATAGGCAGGGACAGTGTGTTCTATGTTCTGTTTTATTTTCTCAGGCATCTGCAGGAGTTAGTGGCACAGTATACACCTGTATATCCGTCATTGCTGTTCTCAAATACAGGCATCTGCAGGAGTTAGTGGCACAGTATACACCTGTATATACCCGTCATTGGTTTTCTATAATACAGGCATCTGCAGGAGTTATTGGCACAGTATACACCTGTATATCCATCACTGCTGTTCTCAAATACAGCATCTGCAGGAGTTAGTGGCACAGTATACACCTGTATATCCGTCATTGCTGTTCTAAATACAGGCATCTGCAGGAGTTAGTGGCACAGTATACACCTGTATATACCCATCATTGGTGTTCTATAATACAGGCATCTGCAGGAGTTAGTGGCACAGTATACACCTGTATATCCGTCATTGCTGTTCTCAAATACAGGCATCTGCAGGAGTTAGTGGCACAGTATACACCTGTATATCCGTCATTGCTGTTCTCAAATACAGGCATCTGCAGGAGTTAGTGGCACAGTTGGCGATCAGGGAAAGAGATACATAGGCAGGGACAGTGTGTTCTATGTTCTGTTTTATTTTCTCAGGCATCTGCAGGAGTTAGTGGCACAGTATACACCTGTATATCCGTCATTGCTGTTCTCAAATACAGGCATCTGCAGGAGTTAGTGGCACAGTATACACCTGTATATACCCGTCATTGGTGTTCTATAATACAGGCATCTGCAGGAGTTAGTGGCACAGTATACACCTGTATATCCATCATTGCTGTTCTCAAATACAGGCATCTGCAGGAGTTAGTGGCACAGTATACACCTGTATATCCATCATTGCTGTTCTCAAATACAGGCATCTGAAGGAGTTAGTGGCACAGTATACACCTGTATATCCATCATTGCTGTTCTCAAATACAGGCATCTGCAGGAGTTAGTAGCACAGTTGGCGTGCAGGGAAAGAGATACATAGGCAGGGACAGTGTGTTCTATGTTCTGTTTTATTTTCTCAGGCATCTGCAGGAGTTAGTGGCACAGTATACACCTGTATATCCGTCATTGCTGTTCTCAAATACAGGCATCTGCAGGAGTTAGTGGCACAGTATACACCTGTATATACCCGTCATTGGTTTTCTATAATACAGGCATCTGCAGGAGTTATTGGCACAGTATACACCTGTATATCCATCATTGCTGTTCTCAAATACAGCATCTGCAGGAGTTAGTGGCACAGTATACACCTGTATATCCGTCATTGCTGTTCTCAAATACAGGCATCTGCAGGAGTTAGTGGCACAGTATACACCTGTATATCGGTCATTGCTGTTCTCAAATACAGGCATCTGCAGGAGTTAGTGGCACAGTATACACCTGTATATCCGTCATTGCTGTTCTCAAATACAGCATCTGCAGGAGTTAGTGGCACAGTATACACCTGTATATCCGTCATTGCTGTTCTCAAATACAGCATCTGCAGGAGTTAGTGGCACAGTATACACCTGTATATACCCGTCATTGGTGTTCTATAATACAGGCATCTGCAGGAGTTAGTGGCACAGTATACACCTGTATATCCGTCATTGCTGTTCTCAAATACAGGCATCTGCAAGAGTTAGTGGCACAGTATACACCTGTATATCCGTCATTGCTGTTCTCAAATACAGCATCTGCAGGAGTTAGTGGCACAGTATACACCTTGTGACAGTAGGAGCTACTGTCACGGTAAAATGGACAGTTTGCTGGACACAGGGTCTGCACATTTGCAAGGTGCAAGACTACAGAGCGTAGATGTGGACTGGAGAAGACTGCTTTCGCAGTTTTCTCCAGGTTTTGGTATTCTGGAAAGGGGCTTTGTAGTTTGGAGATTCCACAGTGTCTTGGGAGAAATGGGATCTCCAACCCTGTGTCCAGACTTTGCTGATTACCAGCAGGGTGTGTGCTCAGGTGAACACAGCCCTTATAATAAATGTATGGGAAGACCTCATGGCTCCCAGTTGGAGACGGCTCCACACCAAGAGACAGAAGTACTGCTACAGAGAGCCAGGTGGGCTAGCATTTTCTGTTCTGTGTATTTTATGGAGAAGAACCCCTGCGTGGGAAACCTTTGTTTGGACATTTATTTTGCCTTTTTAATAAAAATGGGCTACCATGCCCTTAAATATAGTTCCTGACTGGCTTGAATCGCTGAAAAAACGCATCTACCACTTGAGCTAAACAACCCCCATCTCACAAGTGGTGGATTGCTCCACAGTGAGTTCAGGTCAGGAACTGTTGGCTGTGTGTGGAAGTGCAGCCAGGCAAAAGGCATTGCGTGTTGCAGGTGGTGTACCTGTGAATGAAAACTCTTTTTTTTTTTCTGCGGTGAACTGCTGCTAGCTGTGTGTGGCAGCCAGGCGAACTGCATTGCACAGGAGTTCAATTGATGGACTGTGTTGCATACAGGTCGTGTACCTGTGGAAGTGAGCTCAGCGTGGCCTGAGAAGATGTCTCCACCTAGAAGGGTCAGTCCAAAAGGCTTAGTGATGCGTGAGACAGTGAATGGATGGTTCAAGCGGAATCGCAAAGACTGGGATGCAGTGCAAGGGGCTGTGATCGTGGCCTCTGACTATATGCAACCCATGCTGCCTACAGAGGAGGTTGGGGACTTCCTGCTAAGATTTGGAAAAGTTGCTGTAAAGAGAAAATGGCCTAGGAACCGGTGGCCAAAATTGCTGTAAACATTGTTACGGATAGAGTACCGGTCGGTTTACCATTTGATGGATGGGGACCAGGATGACTACCGCAGGTTTAAAGAGGAAATCCTTCTCAGAGGAGAGTTCCATCGTATCATGGGCCGCCAGCAATGCTCCAGGATGGGAGAAGTGTCACCGGTAGACTTCGGTTTTGGAAATCCAGAGTTACCTGCTACAGGATATGGTAAGACTGTTGCAATTTGTGGGTCTGATCCCAGTGAAGTGGCATTGTGTTCAGTGGGGAGATCCGCAGGTGTAAAAATGGACTTGCTGCAGTGTGCTACCCAGATCAGCGGGGAGACACAGGTTAAAACCCAGCTTGCCGCAAGGTCAAGGACTGAAAAGGACATGTGGACTCTGTGTGCACCTAAGGTAATCCAGCAGAGTGCTGGGAGAGATGTGCTAGGGGTAACCAAAGCAGTTGGTGTGCCATGTTCCCTAGTGACAGTGACAGGTGCTGCAGAGTTGCCAAGGGAAACCGCCAAGGAGCCTGCATTGGTGAGGCAAGTGGTTTCCCAGGACAACTGTGAAGCCGCCCTAGTAGGAAAAATAATTCCTTTGGAGAGGAAGGGTGGTGTGCTGAGTGGCACGCAGGGTGCCATGCGTTATGACAAAAGAAAACCTGATAGAGCTTATGAAACTGCTATGTTTATGAATGCTAATGATAAAGGTATTGCTGATGATACATGTACTTATGGTGATGTGTTCTTTAGTAATGAGAAAAGGGGGATGTCTCCCTTGGCAACCAGAAGCGGAGCCACAGTGTTGTCCATGGAAATCTCTGGGGGTCTCCAGGTGTTGGAGCCAGAGATTGTCCAGGACAGCCCTGATATTGCTCTGATGGAACAAACTGGGTCTACACCATGCAGTGAGAGTTTGTGTGAGCAGTCCATTTATCATATGTGTAACCCAGTTGGTAAGGGGTTAAGTCAGCTGGCCAGAGCTGAAGGTACACAGCTGAGTGTGTTAGCGCCCCCAGAGCAAGGTAGTGATGGTGTATTGCAGCCTGCCTTGTTTGATGAAGCTTTAGCAAAGAGTAAAAGCATGTTGTCAAAATGTGATTTATATAGAACTGACAAAGTTACTGTTTGCGCTGCAGAATCCCAGGTGCCTCCTAGAGCCGATGATGAGGTACTGCAGAGCCCTCATAATGGAAGCACAACGGATTGGGACAGTTGGGCCAAACAATTACTAGCCATGATAGTAGGGTTGTCCCGATACCGATACTAGTATCGGTATCGGTACCGATACTGAGCATTTCCCCAAGTACTTGTACTCGGGGGTAAATGCTCCGATGCTTCACCCGATACCTGGGCAGTCAGGGATGATCGGTGTGGCGGGGGGAAGTTTCAAGCACTGGTCTCCCTGTATACATTTCAATACAACTGACAGCTTCTCCCCCCGGAGCCCCCCCCCCTTTCAGCTGCTTTAGCGAAATATATACAGCGGCGATCGGTGCTTCTAAACTCCCCCCAAAGCCGCACCGATCACCGCTGACTGTCCCTGTAACCCCCTCCGTGCTGTTGCTGCTGTCCTTCTTCATGATCTGTGTCCCTTGTCCTCCTCCGTGATGCTGCTCTCCCCCTTCACATTCTGTGTCCCCCTCCATGCTGTTCTCCCCCTCCGGGTTCGTTGTCCCCTCCGTGCTGCTGTCCGCGCTCCGTGTCCCACTCCTGCTGCTCTCCTCCTCCGTGCTCCGTGTCCCCTCCATGTCCTCCTCCACTCCCTCTGTCCTCGATCTGTCAGGATGGAGAGCGGAGGTAGGAGCCGCTAAACCCGGCTCCTACCTTTTCTGAATGAACAGAGTCATCACTGACTCTGTCCATTCATATAACTGAAACATCGTAACCTGTGTTTACGATGCTTCAGTTTATGAATGGAGAGGAGCCTCCTGTCCATTCATTTTATCTGAGGCTGCAGAGAAAGGGACTGGGGGATCTGTGTCCCTAGTCCCTTTCTCTGTCTCAAAGGGGAGATGTCAGGGGTCTGTTAAGACCCCTGAAATCTCACCAAAGCCCCCCCAACAGGTGTAAAAAAAAAAAAAAAAAAATTGCAATAAATAAAAAAAATGAATTGAAAAAAATAATAAAATGTGAATAAAAAAAACACACTCACACAATCCAACCCCCCCCCCCCCCCAACAAAAAAAAAAGAAGAAAGCACTGTAAAAAAAAAAAAATTGTCAAAAAAAAAATTGTAAAAAAAATATACTGACACATGTGCCACTGTCTAGTGACATTGAAAAAAAAGTATCGGTAATCGGTATCGGCGAGTACTTGAAAAAAAGTATCGGTACTTGTACTCGGTCTTAAAAAAGTGGTATCGGGACAACCCTACATGATAGACAAGGCTATGTTGCGCTACAGGGGTGTGAATACAACAACTGCTATGCCAGACAGGGAAATCGCAGAGCGACCGATGGTTGAGGGTGCGTTGGTCCCTACAAGGGTTGTTTCCCCCCAGTCGGAAGGACCAGATCAGGGCGCATGCATGGCAGATGTGTTGTTCACAGCCCAGCCGCTGAATGTCAAGTGTGAAGGTGACAATGTAACAAATGTTTACGTGCAGGGGCTCATTGTTGAGTTGGAAGGGATGAGTGGGAGACATGCGTCTGACAGTGTTCCAGAGGAGCATCAGGCTGTGATGGGTACCGCCAGTGAGGTGGAGGCCCATTTAAATGTCTCGGCCCCTCAAGCCGCAGTGAATGAGCCCCTCCATGTCTCTGATAAGGTTAAGGTCACCAAAAATGTTTTGCATATTGATGTGGAGTGTGTAGAAGTTACAGATATGTTAGTGGAACTGCTTGAAATGGTGAAAGCACAGTCCTTGTATGCCTGGGTGCCTCCATTACAGTCGGATGTGGTGGTGCTGCGTGGTACCAATGGATGGAGTCAGGTAGTACAACCTGTGCTGGTTAAAATGAATCACCAGTGGAACTGGTTGGTACAGTGCTTTCTAATAGTGTGGCAAATGATCTCCTAGTTTCCTGTGAGGGTGCTTTCGGATACGGTTCAGTACGGAAGGCGTTTTGGGGGGCTGCTGGAGACAGAGGTCTCTCCGCCTGATGCAGTGATGGACATGTCTGCTAGTGCGGTCCGAGGTGCGGCTGAGCAGGGATTAGTAAATGGCGCGGATACTGCCCTACCCGCTAGACCTCCTAAGAAGGAAGGGCCAGATATGGACGCGGCAAAAGCAGAGATTCTGTCTGTCACCTGCAGAGAGGTACAAGTTGGGGTACCCGGAGACGCTCTCAAATATAGTATGGAGAGGAACAAAAATTGTAACATGGAAAAGTGTGAGTTGGCAAAGATTGGTACTGCTAGAAATGGGTCATGCGTTGTTCAATGTCAGTTGTTGGGACAACTGCCCACAGAGATTTGGACAACAGGTGAAGTGAAGCCTTGTGAAGGTCTCATAGGGGATAGCTGCTCACCTGTGTGTTGTTCCTCCTTGGGCTTGGCCCTAACAAACCCTGAACAAGAAATAACTGATGATATTGATAATTGGAGAAATGGTGACTTATTACTGAATGTTAATGTAAATAATGGCCTGGATATGAAAATGAATAATTTCTTGGAAAATTAGTGTGATACACAGATGTTGAGCCCTGGGGAGTTGGTAGTCAAGGGCAAAGGAGTTGGTAAACCCAAGGGACCTATTGTGATGGGGAAAACGGGTACCAGTGAGGGAAAAGGTGGTTCCTCATCAGGCGTAGTGTCTGGAGCAGGTTCCTTACAGAATCCAGAAACTGAGTTTAAAGGAAGTAGCAGGAAAGGCAGGGGGCTGCCAGAAAAGAAACGTGAGCTCAGGAACCCCAAGGACAGAGGGAGTAGGCTGGGGATACTAAAAGGTAGGACCCCGTTGCGATCCTGGGTAAGGCGCGCCTGGAAACGCACCCGGAAAAAAGATTGGGCCTACGCAGCGAACAGCTGGCACAGAGGTGCCCCAATCAAGGATTCGGGCTTGTGTGTTCCGCCCCCTTCGGGTCCGAAACATGGGGGGAAGATATGTGACAGTAGGAGCTACTGTCACTGTAAAATGGACAGTTTGCTGGACACAGGGTCTGCACATTTGCAAGGTGCAAGACTACAGAGCGTAGATGTGGACTGGAGAAGACTGCTTTCGCAGCTTTCTCCAGGTTTTGGTATTCTGGAAAGGGGCTTTGTAGTTTGGAGATTCCACAGTGTCTTGGGAGGGATGGGATCTCCAACCCTGTGTCCAGACTTTGCTGATTACCAGCAGGGTGTGTGCTCAGGTGAGCACAGCCCTTATAATGAATGTATGGGAAGACCTCATGGCTCCCAGTTGGAGATGGCTCCACACCAAGAGACAGGAGGTCTTCAGGAGTCAGAGAGGCTGTAGGAGACAGCCAGAAAGTTGGTGACTGCAAGAGGCAGAGCTGTGGACGCTAAAGGGAAGCCGTCTACTTTGAGGAGTCCGGTGGTCTGGCTGACCAGGATAAAGTGCAGAAGTACTGCTACAGAGAGCCAGGTGGGCTAGCATTTTCTGTTCTGTGTATTTAATGGAGAAGAACCCCTGCGTGGGAAACCTTTGTTTGGACATTTATTTTGCCTTTTTAATAAAAATGGGCTACCATGCCCTTAAATATAGTTCCTGACTGTCTTGAATCGCTGAAAAAACGCATCTACCACTTGAGCTAAACAACCACCATCTCACAACCTGAATATCCATCATTGCTGTTCTCAAATACAGCATCTGCAGGAGTTAGTGGCACAGTATACATCTGTATATACCCGTCATTGCTGTTCTCAAATACAGGCATCTGCAGGAGTTAGTGGCACAGTATACACCTGTATATCCGTCATTGCTGTTCTTAAATACAGGCATCTGCAGGAGTTAGTGGCACAGTATACACCTGTATATACCCGTCATTGCTGTTCTCTAATAAAGGCATCTGCTGGAGTTAGTGGGTGTTGTGTGCCTCCAGCACAATATACACTACCCGATTGCTGGTTTTCCCATCTCCCTGCAGGCCATTACTATGTCTGAAAGGCCAACAAGGAGAGGCAGACAGTCACGAGCCAATAAAAGAGGACAAGCAGGCTCTGTGTCTAGAGACAACAGTGCTGGTCGTGGACGCGGTGCATCGTCATCAGCACGTGGCCATGGGACACGCTTGTCCTTATTTTCGGCAGCTGGACGTGTTGAGCCGCATCATGCCGAAGACTTGGTAGAGTGGATGACCAAGCCCTCCTCATCCTCTCTCACCCAGGCTCAGGGTACTGGCAAAGCAGCTGCCAAAGCGTCCTCAATGTCATCATCAGTCACTCCTTCCCTAGACCCACTGTGTCCTCCTGAGGAGTCCCCCGAACTGTTTGAGCACAGTGTTGGGTACATGCTCCAGGAGGATGCCCAGCGTTTCGAAGGGTCTGAAGATGAAACCCAGCTAGAGGAAGGCAGTAGCGTGAGAGCAGAGAGAGGGGATGCTCAAGAAGGACACCAATCTGGCAGTCATGTTCCAGCAGCTGCAGCATACTGCCAGATGGCTCCAGTGATGAGGAGGGAGGGGATGATGAGGTCACTGACTCCACGTGGGTGCCTGATAGGAGAGAGGAGGATGAGGAGGAGGCACATCTCCAACGAGGCAGGATGCCCTCCGGGGGCCAGCGTAAGGGCAGCACATCGACTGAATCACACCGCAGAGCTCCGCCTGTGCAGGGCGCTGCCTCTGCCCGTTATTCCAAAAGTTCTTTGGTGTGGGCCTTTTTTGAGTCGAGTGCATCAGATCGCACCGCTGCTGTTTGCAACATATGTCTCAAGCGTATCTCGCGTGGCCAAAACATCAGCCGCTTGGGCACCACATGCTTGACCAGACATATGTTGACCTGCCATGCAGCTCGTTGGCAAGCGTATCTTAAAGACCCACACCAAAGAACAAAGCAGAGCTTTCCTTGCTCCTCATCAGCTGGGATCTCCAACCCCACTGTACCTTCAGTTCTCTCTGAAACCTGCACTGAGAGGAATGAAGGTGTAGAATTAGGTGTGTCACAGCCAAGTACTTGCGGGCACTCTGCTAGCAGTACACCGACGTCCGATTATAGCAGGCAAATTTCCCTGCCCCAGCTGCTGGACCGTCGAAAGAAGTTCACTCCCAGCCATCCACATGCCCAGCGGTTGAATGCTAGCTTGGCTAAATTGCTAGCACTTCAACTGCTGCCTTTTCAGTTGGTAGACTCGGCCCCCTTCCGTGAGTTTGTGCAATGTGCGGTTCCTCAGTGGCAGGTTCCCAAACGCCACTTTTTCTCACGGAAGGCAATTCCAGCTCTCTACCGGCATGTGGAAGGCAATGTCCATGCCTCGCTGGACAGGGCGGTCAGCGGTAAGGTGCATATTACTGCTGACTCATGGTCCAGCAGGCATGGACAGGGACGTTACCTTTCTTTCACGGCCCATTGGGTCACTCTTTTGGCAGCTGGGAAGGATGCAGAACAAGGTGCAGTAGTGTTGGAGGTTGTTCCGCCGCCACGCCTCCAAAATGCTACTACTGGTTGTGACACACCTCTCTCCTCCACCCCCTCCTCTTCTTCCTCCATGGTCTCTTCCTGTGCTTTGTCCTCGGAACCAGCGGTGCTCCGTAGGCGTTCAAGGGGCTACGCAAGTACGCAGGCAAAAAGATGCCATGCCGTGCTTGCGCTGGTGTGTTTGGGGGACAGGAGCCACACTGGGGCAGAGGTTCTGTCTGCTCTGCAGGGGCAGGCCGAGAGGTGGTTGACACCATGCCAGCTTAAGCCAGGAATGGTGGTTTGCGACAATGGCACCAACCTCCTCTCCGCCCTCCGACAGGGACAACTGACCCATGTGCCCTGTGTGGCTCACGTCCTTAACCTGGTGGTGCAGCGGTTCTTATACGGGTACCCGGGCTTACAGGATGTCCTGAGGCAGGCCAGGAAAGTCTGTGTGCATTTCTGCAGATCATATAATGCCAGTGCTCGGCTGAGCTGCAAAAGGAGTTGAACCTGCCCAAGAACCGCCTTATATGTGACATGCCCACCAGGTGGAACTCAACTTTGGCCATGCTGCAGCGGCTGCACATGCAGCAGAGGGCCATCAATGAGTACCTGTGCGACTACGGCACCAGGACAGGGTCAGAGGAGCTCAGGTTTTTTTCACCACGCCAGTGGGGCATGATCAGGGATGCATGCACTGTCCTGGCACCATTTGAGGAGGCCACGAGGATGGTGAGCAGTGACAGTGCATGCATCAGTGACACTGTACCTCTTGTCCACCTGTTGGAGCATACGCTGCGTGGAATAATGGACAGGGCACTTGAGGCAGAACAGAGGCAGGTAGAGGAGGACTTCCTTGCCTCTCAAGGCCCCCTTTACCCAGACAGTGTTCCTGGTGTCCCACCCATCACACAGGAAGTGGACGAGGAGGAGGAGGAGGATTGTGTCAGCATGGAGGTGGAGCATGGCACTCAGCATCAGCAGCAGCAGTCTTTTAGGGATGATTTACAGTCCCAACAAACCCGTGGACTTGTACGTGGCTGGGAGGAGGTGGCTGCGGATCATGTCGTCCTTAGTGACCCAGAGGACTACGGACCAAATGCCTCAGCTAACCTACGCTGCATGGCCTCCTTGATCCTGCAAAGTCTGCGGAAGGATCCTCGTATTCTTCAGATCAAGGAGAGGGACCATTACTGGCTGGCCACTCTCCTTGATCCACGGTACAAGGGTAAGGTTGCGGACCTTATCTTGCCGTCGCAGAGGGAGCAGAGGATGAGACAACTCCGGGAGGCCTTGCAGAAAGGTCTGTGCAACGTGTTCCCAGAGACTGGGAGGTTACAAACTTCTGGTCCTGGACAACAAGTTGCTGAGGCTTTGGTCAGTAGCAGAAGGAGCGGTGGAGAAGGTGGCCGTCTGACCGATGCGTTCAGACAATTTTTTAGTCCGCAGCCCCAAGGTATGATCGGTTCCAGCAACCATCGCCAGCGTCTGATATACATGGTGCGGGAATACCTAGGGGCAAGGTCAGACTTGGACACCTTTCCCACCGAAAATCCTCGGGCTTACTGGGTCTTGAGGATGGATCACTGGCCAGAGCTTGCACAGTATGCAATTGAGCTACTGGCCTGTCCTGCATCCAGCGTTCTTTCGGAACGCACATTCAGTGCTGCTGGAGGCTTTGTCACGGATCACAGGGTGCGCCTGTCCACCGACTCGGTTAATCGACTGACCTTCATAAAGATGAACCAGTCTTGGATCACCACCAGCTACCAAGCACCTGAAGCTGATATAACAGAATAATTTATTTTCAAATGTCACATCCCTTCAAGACTGATGCTGATGCTGAGTGACTGTCCTGTTATGTTGACTGACTATCCTCCTCCTCCTCCTCCTCCAATGATCCGATTCTTGATGATAGCTTGGAAGAACTTTTTTGTTTCTGGGTGCCGCGACCAGTGGCTAAGGCCCATTTTTTCAGCCCCTGTTTAACAGGGGCATGTAATTAAAATTTTTGATGCAATGCTTTGCAGCAGGGCTCATTCCTGCACTCCAACTAGAGTATCTGGGAGAGGTTGCAGTGTCGTGGCACCAGCACCAGTGCCTAAGGCCCAATTTTTCAGCCCCTGTTTAACAGGGGCGTGTAATTACAATTTTTGATGTAATACTTTGCAACAGGGCTCATTGCTGTGCTCCAAGTACAGTATCTGTGAGGGGTTGCAGTGTTGTGGCACCAGTGCCTAAGGCCCAATTTTTCTGACCCTGTTCAACAGGGGCATGTAATTACAATTCTTGATCTAATAATTCACAGCAGGGCCCATTCCTGCACCCACCAAGAGTAACTGTGAGGGCTTACAGTGTTGTGGCAACACCACCACCACCAAAGGCCCAATTTTTCTGACCCTGTTCAACAGGGGCATGCAATTACAATTCTTGATCTAATAATTTACAGTAGGGCCCATTCATGCGCCCACCAAGAGTAACTGTGAGGGCTGACAGTGTTGTAGCACCAGCACCACCACCAAAGGCCCAATTTTTCCTACCACTGTTCAACAATGGCATGTACCGTATATACTCGAGTATAAGCCGAGATTTTTAGCCCTTTTTTTTGGGGGCTGAAAGTCCCCCCCTCGGCTTATACTCGAGTCATCCAAATTTTTACATTGTAAATATTACCTGTAAAGAAGTTGCGGCTGCAGCATCCATCGTTCAAATTCCATGCCATTTTTCTCAAAGATTTTCATCCATATTACCGGGACCAGACATTACATTAAAGCCGCAAGCAGTTTTAAATGGCTTTTTTTCCTTTACAAATGTCATTTTGTGCAGGGACAGTTCTAAACACGGGAAACACATGCCACTTCACAGGCATACTTTAGACATCCCCCAGGTACGATATTAAAAGGAATATTTCACTTTTTTTTTTTCACTTCATGCATCATTAAAATTACTGCTCCCGAAAAACATCAGTTTTTAAAACTTCGTTTTGCATTGATACATGTCCCCTGGGGCAGAACCCGGGTCCCCAAACCCTTTTTAAGACAATAACATGCATATTAGTCGTTATAATTAGCACTTTAGATTTCGAACGTTCGCGTCCATTGTATTTAATAGGGTTCTAACGTTCGTGCGAACTTTCGGTCCGTTCAAAGGTTCTGGTGCGAACCGAACCGGGGGGTGTTCGGCTCATCCCTAATCCTTAGGGGGTTTCTTTCTTCCTTACACATTTACAGTTTATTTTGGGACTTTGGCCTAACCATTCACTGATTATACCTCAGGTTTAATTTAATTTTAAATGAATGATGTGGCGGTGTAGGAGGAGCCCCGCACGCCACGTTATTTTCAAATAGTGACAGCGGGCACTGGGGGAAGTTCCCTGGCTCGCTGTGCATTGGGGAGGGGAGAAGCTGCAGCTACTGGAACATGTTACGTGTTCCACCCTAAACATGGGTGGAACATGTAACGTATTCCAAAAGGTGAACTTATCGTTTAATGCTGTCATCCAGTCCCCGTCGGCTCTTCTCAACCTTTAACTCTCTGCTTTGTCCCCCACCCTCTCTACCCACTAACTCATTCACTGCCCAAGAGATTGCCAATCACTTCAAAGACAAGATTGATGCAATTCGTGAGGACACCTCCACTGTGCGTACATCTTCCCCACCCAACATACCTTGCCTAACAGCACATTCAACACTCTCCTCTTTTGAATTGGCTACCGGTACTATTGAAGAGGTTACAAAACTTTTCTCAGATGCCCATCTAACCAATTGTCCCTTGGATACTGTTCCCTCACAACTACTACGGTCACCCTCTTCTTCTATCTCCTATGCTCCTTCACTCACATCTTCAATCTCTCCCTCTCTAGTGGCACCTTCCCCTCCCCTCTTAAACATGTGCAGATCACTCCCATACTTAAAAAGCCCTCACTGGATCCCACCAACCTGAACAACTTAAGACCCATCTCATTTCTCCCATTCACCTCTAAACTTCTAGAAAGCTTAGTCTACAACCGTCTTAGCTCCTATCTCAGTGAAAATAACCTTCTTGACCCCTTATGCCGCGTACACATGGTCGGAATCTCCGATGGAAAAAGTCCAATGGGAGCTTTTCATCGGATATTCCGACTATGTGTATGCCCCATCGGACTTTTTCTGTCGGAATTTCCGACGGACTTAGAGAGCAGGTTCTCTATTTTTCAGTTGGAAATTTCGACGGAGGTTTGCCCGGTCAAAAGTCCGACCGCGTGTACGCGGCATTACAGCTCGCAGCACTCCATGGAAACTGCCTTACTAAAACTCACTAACAATTTACTAACTGCTAAAACCAACAACCAGTACTCCATACTTCTACTACTTGACCTCTCTGCGGCCTTTAATACTGTTGTACCACCCGCTGCTTCTCAATAAACTACATTCCCTTGGCCTCCAAGATTCTTCTCTATCCTGGTTCTCTGCCTATCTATCACAGCTCTCCTTCAGTGTTACCTAAAACTCTGTCTCCTCCTCTCCATTGCCCCTTTCTGTGGGGGTCCCCCAAGGCTCTGTTCTTGGACCCCTCTATCTACACCTCTTCCCTTGGTCACTTGATAACCGCCCACAGCTTCCAATACCACGTATATGCCGATGACACCCAAATCTATCTGTCTACTCCTCACCTCACTCCTTCAGTCTCCTCTCGCATTACTAACTTACTAACTGACATATCAGCATGGATGTTGCACCACTTCCTTAAACTAACTCTCTCAAAAACTGAGCTATTAATATTCCCCCCCGCCCGTGCACCACTCCATGACTTTTTCATCAAAATAAACAATGCAACCATCAGTCCCTCCCCTCACGCCAGGGTACTAGGTGTAATCCTAGATTCTGACATGTCATTTCAGCCTCAAGTCCAATCGTTGTCCAAAGTTTTCAGAATTCACCTCCGTAACATTTGTAAAATTTGCCCCTTTTTAACAAATGAAACCACTGAGCTCCTCATTCACTCCCCTGTTATCTCTCGCCTTGACTATTGCAACTCACTTCTCATTGGCCTGCCTCTCCATAGGCTATCCCCTCTTCAGTCTATCATGAATGCTGCTGCCAGACTTATCCACCTTACCAACTGCTCAGTGTCTGCCAGTCCTCTCCTCCAATCCCTACACTGGCTCCCAATTACCCAGCAAGTTAAATTCAAAATACTAACCACAACATACAAAGCCATTCACAACTCGCCCCCGAGCTACATCACCAATCTTGTCTTCAAATATCACCCAAACTGTCCTCTCCGCTCTTCTTAAGACTTCCTACTCTCAAGCTCTCTCGTCTCCTCCTCCCATGCTCATCTGCAGGATTTCTCCAGAGCCTCTCCTATCCTCTGGAGCTTGCTACCTCAACCTATCCGGCTATCCCCTACTCTTGCTACCTTCAGGCGATCCCTGAAAACTCATCTATTTAGGGAAGCCCATCACGTCTCCAACTAATCTTTTACCACTTCCATTAGCTCATTCCCCACAGTTACAACCTTTTGTACCACCTGCCCCACCCTATTAGATTGTAAGCTCTTCTGAGCAGGGCCCTCTTAATCCTCTTGTAATTTATTGTATTATAACTGTATTGTCTCCCTTTTTAATTGTAAAGCGATGCGTAAACTGTTTACGCTATATAAATCCTATATGATTTTAACCACTTCGCGCCCGGCCTATCTGCAAAAGACGTCCGCAAAGCGGTCGCCAATTGCTGATAGGACGTCTATGGACGTCCTCCCATTCACTTCCGCGATGCGCGCCGCCGCGGGCGCGCATCGGGGAAATCTGTGCCCGCCGTGTCAGGCGGGTGCCGATGCGCGTGCCTGGCGGCCGCGATGTCCGCCAGGTGCCCGCGATTGGCTGTCACAGAGCCAGGGACGTGGATCTCTGTGTGTAAACACAGAGATCCACGTCCTGTCATGGAGAGGAGACGGATGGTGTGTCCCTTGTACATAGGGACAACCATCAGTCACCTCCCCCAGTCAGTCCCCTCCCCCCACAGTTACAATCACTCCCAGGGAACACATTTAACCCCTCGATCGCCCCCTAGTGGTTAACCCCTTGACTGCCAGTCATATTTATACAGTAATCAGTGCATATTTATAGCACTATTCGCTGTATAAATGTGAATGGTCCCAAAAATGTGTCAAAAGTGTCCGATGTGTCCGCCGCAATGTCACAGTCACAAAAAAAAAAAATCGCAGACCGACGCCATTACTAGTAAAAAAATAAATAAATAAATAAAAAAAAATCATAATTCTATTCCCTATTTTGTAGGCGCTATAACTTTTGCGCAAACCAATCACTATACGCTTATTGCGTTTTTTTTTTTTTTACCTAAAATATGTAGAATACGTATCGGCCTTAACTGAGGACAAAAATAGTTTTTTTAAAAAAAAATTGGGATATTAATTATAGCAAAAATGAAAAAATATTGTGTTTTTTTTCAAAATTGTCGCTCTTTTTTTGTTTATAGCGCAAAAAATAAAAACCGCAGAAATGATCAAATACCACCAAAAGAAAGCTCTATTTGTGGGAAAAAAAGGACGTCAATTTTGTTTGGGAGCCACGTCGCACGACCGCGCAATTGTCATTCAAAGCGTGACAGCGCTGAAACCTGAAATTTCGCCTGGGCAGGAAGGGGGTTATGTGCCCAGTTGTCAAGTGGTTAATAATAATAATATGTGGTAGGAACATTAGCTGTTGCTTGCCTTCATGGAAGAAACTTATTTTAATTGTAAAGAGCTATAAAAGGATTGAACCAAGTGAGCACATGGTGGCAGTTGCTGATTCTGCCTGGACCAATATGTGGTCACCTAGAGGAGGAGTTGGTTGGACTGTCTCAGTACTGATAACATTGACACATGTAGTATCATAAAAAAAATATTTATTACATATAAAATTATACAACATTCTAAAAAACACAAGCCATACCCCACCCGAGAACAACAAGTTACTACTAGTGGGGGACCCCGAGAAGTTTCTGTTACGGTGAAGTATAGCAGTATCCTCTACCGGTTTCGCAGACTCAGCCGATTCTTCAGGAGGAATAATCTGTATAGCAGATAATACAATAAACCAAGAAACAATGAACAGCATGCATACAGTAGTACAGAATATACAAAAGTTGTGTGCAATCATTGTTTGTAATAAAAAGACCTGCTCACCCAATTAGGGCCGTTGACCAACGAAAGCTCATGCAAGACCCCCCGCGGCGAACGTGGGGAAATATGAGTGCCACTCTCTGATAAAAGTAATATAATCATGATATGATTAATAGCGATAGCCCAGGAAGAATAGAACACCACGTGGGTAAGTGCAGGATAAGGAGAGGGGGGGGAGTAAAGGGGGGGAAAGGGGGAGGGAAGGGGGAAAAGGGGAAGGGAGGAGGAAGAGGGGGGCAAAGGAGAGGGGGTGGAGGAAAAGGAAGAGGGGAGGGGGAAAAAGGGAGGAGTGGAAGGGGGGAGAGGAAAAGGGAGGGAGAGAATGTGGAGAGGGATAGGAAGGGGAGGAAGGCGAAGTAGGGAGTGCGGGGGTGATGGAGGAGGGGGGGCAAGAATGTGGGGGGGTTATTTGGGTGGGGGTCAGGGAGGGAGGGGTGAGTGGAAGGGTGGGTGATGTGGAGTGGTAAGGGGGAGGGGGTGGAGTGTGGGGGTGATGGAGGAGGGGGGGCAAGAAAGTGGGGGGGTTATTAGGGTGTGGGTGAGGGGTGGAGGGGCCGAGTGGAAGGGTGGGTGATGTGGAGTGGTAAGTGATCGTAGGTGCTAAGAAATCCCATCCACCATAGGGGATAAGTGGATTGTAAGGACCTTACCAATTCTCATGTACGGCTGAGCACTAATAGGGCAGCAAGGTTGCATGGACGGATGACATTTAGTCTAGTGCGGTGTGTGCAAGGATAGCTGGTAGCTACTAGTAAACATCACAGTGAATGCACTATTAAACCGCAAGGCATAGGTCCAGTTATGGGCTGCTGAAACGGAAAGAAAGGAATGGTAAGGGGAGAGGGAGAGGAAGGTGAAAGAAACACAGGGATTCACAATGTTATTGTGCCCTGAGAAGGATTGTGTGGGGAAGTAATCCATACAAAACCTAACTGCAGCCAGAACTCACCTGTTAGAATCCGTCTACCGCGTCTGCCCGATAGAGAGTCACAAACGGCTCACACTAACGGTCCTAGTGTGGGCCGTTAAATGAGCTCCCCAACCCTGCCGTCAGGTGACGCCGCTGGGGAGCGGTGTCTGACGTCACGGGGTCAGCTCATCCACACGATGCGCGATGGTCTGCAACTGCAATGCCTTCTATGCGGGCAAGACCATCAGAGAATTCAGGCAACAAATAGGGGACCACCTCTTTTATTCCGGTAGTGGGAAACTTACCACTATCGGTAGACACATTGGGCTGCACCATCGGTATGACATCTCGGTGGTCCGCTTTTTGGTTCTAGAGGTGATCAAACAAAACCCCAGGGGGGGTGACTGGGACAGGGTGATCTTGCAGAGAGAAACCCTCTGGATAGAGCACCTTGATGCCACCACCCCCCCTGGCCTTAATGAGATGGTTTCATACAAACCATTCTTGTAGTTTCGGGCCTTGTCCTTTTCCCCTCCCCCCCCCCCCCTTTTCCTCCCCCTTTCCCTTCCTTTCCTTCCCCTCCCTGTACCCCATCCTTCCTCTCCATCGGGCAGATGCGGTGGATGGATTCTAACGGGTGAGTTCTGGCTGCAGTTAGGTTTTGTATGGATTACTACTTCACACAATCCTTCTCAGGGCACAATAACATTGTGAATCCCTGTGTTTCTTTCCCCTTCCTCTCCCTCTCCCCTTACCATTCCTTTCTTTCTGTTTCAGCAGCCCATAACTGGACCTATGTCTTGCGGTTTAATAGTGCATTTACTGTGATGTTTACTAGTAGCTACCAGCTATCCTTGCACGTACCGCACTAGACTAAATGTCATCCGTCCATGAAACCTTGCTGCCCTATTAGTGCTCAGCCGTACATGAGAATTGGTAAGCCCCTTACAATCTACTTATCCCCTATGGTGGATGGTATTTCTTAGCACCCACGATCACTTACCACTCCACATCAACCACCCTTCCACTCGGCCCCTCCCCCTCACCCCGCCCTAATACCCCCCCACTTTCTTGCCCCCCTCCTCCATCACCCCCACACTCCACCGCTCCCTCCTTACCACTCCACATCACCCACCCTTCCACTCGCCCCCACCCAAATAACCCCCCCACTTTCTTGCCCCCCTCCTCCATCACCCCCACACTCCACCCCTCCCCCTATCCCTCCCTACCTCCCCTTCCTATCCCTCTACACATTCCCTTCCCCCTCTCTCCCTCCTTTTCTCCACCCCCTCTCCTTTGCCCCCCCTTCCTCTTCCTCCTCCCTTCCCCTTTTCCCCCTCCCCCCCTTTCTCCTTACCCTGCACTTACCCACGTGGTGTTCTATTCTTCCTGGGCTATCACTATTAATCATATCATGATTATATTACTTTTATCAGAGAGTGGCACTCATATTCCCCCACGTTTGCCGCGGGGGGTCTTGCATGAGCTGTTGTTGGTCAAGGGCCCTAATTGGGTGAGCAGGTCTTTTTATTACAAACAATGATTGCACACAACTTTTGTATATTCTGTACTACTGTATGCATGCTATTCATTATTTCCTGGTTTATTGTATTATCTGCTATACAGATTATTCCTCATGAAGAAGCGACTGAGTCCGCGAAACCGGTAGAGGATACTGCTATACTCCACCGCAACAGAAACTTCTCGGGGTCACCCGCTAGTAGTAACTTGTTGTTCTCGGGTGGGGTATGGCTCTTGTTTTTTAGAATGTTGTATAATTGTATATGTAATAACAAATTTTTTATGATACTACATGTGTCAATGTTATCAGTAACGAGACAGTCCAACCAACTCCTACTCTAGGTGACCACATATTGGTCCAGGCAGCATCAGCAACTGCCACCATGTGCTCACTTGGTTCAATCTTTTTATATTCAAATTTGGATGATGGTACTTTTTTTGCTAAATTTATTATTGAGTTCTATATGAGGCTATACTCAAAATGTTGCCATAATTGTAAAGAGCTGTAGAGCTGTTGGTAGTATATCAGTACATAAAAAAAATTCTCACTGAAATTTCAGTATAACAGTATAGAACAAAATAATTTAAACTACTGTATGTAATGATGGCCATACACAATGTGATAAAACTAAACGATTGGTGTCAGTTTTGCCAAAACAATCAAATTAGACATTGAGCGAGCAAGACAAAAGTAGCATGGATGAGCAACAGATAGTGATAGTTTCAATGAACCCAAGTTGATTGGTTGTGACACAAAAAAAAAAATCTATTGTAAAGGATCGATCAATTACTTTTTTTTTTGTGCCCTTGTAAATCACTTATCATTAATCTATATGAGAAAAAAAAAATGTCCTGTATAGGATATGAAAAAACGCCATTGATCGATGCTGTATTATTGTTTTTTCACCACAACTGGCTAACTTGGGTTGCTCACCATTAAGCCATGTCATATTTGTCTTGCTTGATCAATGTACAATTTGATTGTTTTGTCAAATTCAAAATCAATTGTTCAGTTTTATCTCCCGGAGTATGGCCACCAAAAATGTATGATACAATGAATTTATTATTTTACAGAACAAACGTTTGTAGAATGCCCTGACTGTACAAAGCCCGTACAACTCCTGAATACAGTTCTAACCAAGAAATACAGCTTGACGTTCAGCAATGTGCTGGACAATATCTCGCTTTGTCTAAATGAGTAGTACTGGATGTATTCCAGGAGAGAAGTATAGCACTCAGGCTGGCTCTGCTGAGTACCCAGATGTGAATCATTGTGACACCTGTTTATCCACAGTGCAATATTAACTTTGAACATATAAACATAACTATCCTAGCTTGACATAAAAAGATTACCTTTGTGTACAGCGATGGTACATAATGTTTGCTGAAAGGGCACATGACAATGTGCCAGTACTGAAAGTGCAGATCCTTTTGTTATTGTTGTTATGACTATCAATATGGGAATGACAGCTGCTTCTGAGGTTCCCCAGTCGGTGTTAAATCAGTACATGAAAACGGACCACAATGAAACACAAGAGAGAAGTTAAAATTGTATTAAACTATTTTTTTTTTTAAAACTGCTGATGGGTAGGGTTTTATGACAGGGGACGGAACTCAGGGAACATCCGTCTGCGACCTCCTCTGCAATGAATGAAGCTGAAAGCAATAAGCAAAATTAGGAAAATTGCGCCAGAAATGAAGTGGTTAACTAAAGTTTTCAAAGCAACCTGCAATCATAACCAAGATTATACACACACACACACATATAGTGGGTATAGAAAAGAATCTTTAAAATAATCACATTTTGTTTCTTTGCAGCCTGAAATGAAGACAGACACCGTTTTTGTTTTATCCAGCTGTATTTACTTGTTGTTTGTTACCCCAACACTTCATATTCCTGAAACGTACCTGCTGTGCCATGTACATGTATGAAAAAGTATCCTGTTCTCTTTGTATTGCTTCCTTTGTGTGAAATCCCTGATGTTCCTGCTAGTCCCCTTGTTTTCCTATTAAAGGAGAAGTGTGTTTTTGTTTTTTTCCCCTAATCATACTTACCTAGGTGGATAAAGCATCAGTCCCCCCGCGTCTCTGCACTGAGAACCGAGCCATCGAACATCGCCGTTGCCTCGGTTCTCTCGGCTCCCCGAGAGGAGAGCTGCTGACTGTCAATCAGCAGCTCTCTTGCTCTGCTCATCTACGCTTACTGGAGCGCTGAGCTGTGGAGGAGCGGGGATCGGCTGTCTCAGCGGCTCGCTGAGAGGCTGAGACAGCCATAATTCCAGGCACCTGGCGGATCCAGACTTCCGAAATCGGGATGACGCGGTGCCTGGACTGAACTTGGTGACGGCAGAGAGCGGACTTCAGACCGCTCTCTGCTGAAAATGGGTCACAGGAGTGCAAAACAAATTACACTCCTGTGACCCTTAGGAGAAATCCAGCTGAATGAGCCCAGGCTGGACTTCTCCTTTAAAAACTGGCCAAACTAAGCTAGAGAACACATTGTGGTCAGTTCTCTAGCTAATCGGCCTGCTCTCCTCCAATTATCATACTTGTCCTGACATGCCCCCGCTGCACAGCTTTTTACTGGAAAGCTCAGTGTGCTGCTGCTTCACCTCTTATGCAGCAGCTGAGAACAGAGGGAATATATCTATACAAAAACGTGTTGTATTTAATTTCTATTTTAAATTGAATGGGTTGTTTTACAAGGTGATCATTTACAATCACTTTAAATGCAACCTATAATATCCAAGTGGAAGATATAACACCAACCTGTCATTAAAAAAAATCTAACAGAATCTGAAGGGCCTGGTATGGATTGGGGGGGGGGGGGGGCGTTTTTTTAAACATTTTTGTATTGTATTGCAGCAATTTAAAGTCATTTTTTTTTTATAAATGTCAGTTTTGCTGCAGCAGGTTCTTTTTTTTGTGTACAATTGCCTTCATTATTTTTTTCCAATTTCTTTATTGATTTTCTTTATAACATTTTATAACAATTTATATCAAAAGATAAAAAACTATTTTCAAACACCTTCACAATTTGCAATTATTTATTCCCCCCAAATATTATAGGTTTTGCTTATTTTTTTACACCAACTTCCCAACGTGGGCCTTTCTGTCTCCTGCCACTGTCGAGGTATTAAGCTTTTGGCTGCATTCATTAGATGGGGTACCAATGTTTTCAGATATTGTTTAGTTGGCATACTAACCCCATGAAACAAACACCACCAAGGTTCCTCTGAGATCTCTATATTGGTGATCTCCTTAATTAACTGCAACACCTCTCCAATATTTTTTGATATGTCCACCAAATGTGGGCCATGGTTCCCACTGCACCGCATCCCCGCCAACATACCCGTGAGACCTCCCCTTTTTTTTAAATCAAATCTTTTTTTTTTTTACATACAAACAACAAAAACACCAAATACAACATACAACCCAAGCCCGCATTGAGAGGAGAAAAGAAGAAAAAAATAAATAAAATAATAACAAAAAACACAGATTGCATCCCCCTTACCCCTAGCCCCCATGGAATCCCCCCTCTCCCATCTCTACTCACCCATCACTCCTCCCCCCATACCTCCAAGATATTACACCACCTTCTCCATATTTTTTCAAATTTCCCTGGGCAACCTCTGCGTAAGAAAGTATACTTTTCTTTAATTACAGTTTCCCTTACTTGTATTTTCCACTCTGCTACAGTGGGTGGGTATGGTGATAACCACTTTTGTGCAATAAGCTTACGAGCCTGGAATAGACTTCTATTTATTGAAACGGTATAATCCTCTGGGATTCTTGATTCATCCAATATACCCAGAAGACAACCCCCAGGCTCCATGAGCATCCCACTCTCAAATACACTATTAATCATAGATACCACCCCAGACCAATAGCGATGAAGTTTAGGGCATCTCCATAACATGTGTATTAGATTGGCTACTCTGCCTTTACATCTAGGACATTGGTCTGTATCTCTACATTTCCATTTAAATAATTTCTCTGGTGTATAATGTGCCATATGTAGGATAAATAATTGTGTTAAATTTTGTGTTGGAGATAGAGAGGCCTGAGGTATTACTGATAGTGCCTGTGCCCACTGTTCATCTGAAATTGGCCCAATATCCCCATACCAGGCTAATCTTGCTGGTATATCCACAGTTTTTTTAAATTTATCAAATAATATATCATATAATTGTAATATCAGACCCTTTATGCGACCCTGTGTTTTTTTAACGCATGCCTAAGCTGAAGGAATTGAAAAAATCTTTGATTTGGAATATTATATTCTTTGCTTAATTCACTAAAGGTTTTCATCACATCTTCCTCAAATAGCTGTGGCATATACCTTAGTCCCTTCTGCCTCCAAAACTCAAACCCCTCCAATTTCCCCAGTTTCACATATCTACTATTATTCCAAATTGGCGTGTATGAAGTAAATCCCTTTACTTCAGTAATTTTCCTCATTTCCTGCCATACCATGTCAAATAATTTACCCGTATGGAATCCTTTATCGCACAATTGATTTCTCGATTCTAATAAAGAAATTTGTGGATAAACTTCATAATCTGATAACAGCAGATTCTGTATAGGATCAGAATGTAATACTTTTGTCCATCCACTGAAATGTTGTATTTGTGAGGCTAAAAAGTAGTTTTTGGGATGGGGGATTGCGAGACCTCCCTCTTCCTTGTTTAACATTAATGTTGTTAACTTTATACGTGGTCGTTTATTCCTCCAAATCAACTCTCTGAAGAGAGATTCTATTTTTTGAAACCAAAAAGCTGTAATACATACGGGTGAATTATTAAACACATTAAGTAATTGCGGAGCCCAAAGATTTGCTCTTCCTATCACTGTCAGAGGTAACTTACACCAAGTTCGGCATTTGTCTTTGAATTTTGCTAATAATGGTTTCAAATTCAAATTAATATAGTCTTTTACATCCCGAGAAATCTCTATCCCCAAATATTTCACTGTGTCCTTCATTTGGATTTTAGAGGCTTGGTTTAATAATGGGGTTTTTAACTCATCTAATGGTAATAGTATGGATTTATCCCAGTTAATCTGGAAGCCCGAAAATAACCCAAATATGGAGATAAGGCTCATAAATTCCGATAATGAGTTTGACGTATCCCCCAGGAAAATAAGAGCATCATCTGCATAAAGGGCCACTTTATCCTCTCTTCCTGCCCCACAAAACCCGACTATTTTGGTTGATTGTCTAATGGCAAGGGGCTCTACTGCTATAGCGAACAGTAATGGCGATAGGGGGAAACCCTGCCTTGTCCCTCTAGATAAGGTAAACGGGCTGGATAGTGTATTATTAATTCTTACCCTTGCTTTAGGGTCCCTGTATAATTTCACCCATTTTAAAAAACCCGTACCTATTCCAAAAGCCTCCAATACAGTCCATAAATATTCCCACTCCACCATATCAAAAGCTTTTTGGTCATCTAAGCATAATATTGCTCTAGATCCCCTATTTACCATAGGCAATTGCAAAATCAAAAATAATCTGCGAATGTTTGTTGCGGCTGCTCTTTCCTCCGTCAGTAATAATAACCATTGTGGATTAATTTTCCAAAAAGGAGTAGATGTCTGTCCCTCAGGTTGTATATTCAATATAAGTGGGGAATGGTCTGAGAGGCCCCTAGGGCCATATTGGATTGATACGGAAATCTTACACCTTCAAAAAGCAATGTGTCTGCTCGCTCGAGATGGGTCTCCTGCAAAAATATTATCATAGGTTTATAAATTTCAAAAGCCTCGTAAACTGCCTGTCGAGAGAGAGATCGAGAGAGAGAGATCGAGAGAGAGAGAAAGGTAACCCCCCCCCCAAACCCCATCCTCCCTCTCTTGTGAACCCAATCATTCCTAGGGATTCCCACCAACCACCCAGGTTGGTAGAAACCTCTACCCCTCACCACAGTCCACACGGGAATAACATTGAATATGTTATTTGTTTTAGACGCAAACTACGCTTAATCTCTTTAAAATGTTCTCGTTTCTTCTGTACTTCCATCGAAAAATCTGGATAGAAGGAGATTTTATTACCCTTATACTCGATATTTCCTTTTTGGCGTGCTTTAGAAAGGATTAAGTCTCTATCTCTGTAATTTAACATCTTGATTATCACTGTCCTAGGATTACTTGAAGAGGAGATCGGGCGACTGGGAATACGATGAGCCCTTTCAATTGTATAAAGTTTTGAGAATCCCTCCATGCCCAATGTATCCATTTAACCACTTAACGACCGCCCACTGTAAATATACGTCGGCAGAATGGCACCGACAGGCACAATCACGTACATATACGTGATTGCCTTTGTATAGTTGGGGGGGGTCCGATCGGACCCCCCTTCTTTACAGTGAGCGGTGGTTATTTCTTCGGGAGCGATCCGGGATGAGGGGACGGCCGTTCGATTCCGGCCACCCCCTTTCGATCGCTCCCGGCGAATGAGAAAGCTTCCCTGCCTGTGTAATGTTTACACAGGCAGAGGAAGTGATGTCATCTCTCCTGCGGCGCTCACATATACAGAGCGCCGTACAAGAGAAGACACACAGATTAGTGCACAAACAGCACACTGACACCAGGACACATAGGAACATAAATGCCCCCCCCAGACACCCCCCAGTCACAGTGTCACTGATTGCAGTGACCATTTATTTACTGATCACTGCAATCAGTGACATTTGTGACTGTAAAAGTGTCACTACAGTTTAGTTTAGTTTTAGGTCCAGTGTAGCCCCCTAACCCCCTTAATAAATGTTTAACCCCCTGATCGCCCCCCAGATATCCCTTTCACCCCCTAGCACCGCCGTCGCTAAGCGATCATTTTTCTGATCGCTGTTTTATTGTCAGTGATGCCGATCGGTAGCCAGTTATTTTTTTTTAGGTTCGCCGCAGGTTTTTATAGCGTCGGGTACCCCCATATATTACCTAATAAAGGTTTAACCCCTTGATTGCCCCCCCAGGTAACCCTTTCACCCCCTTTTGCCAGTGTCACTAAGCGATAGTTTTTCTAAACGCTGTATTAGTTATGCTGGTGCCGATAGATAGCCAGTTATTTTTTTTAGGTTCGCCGCAGGTTTTTATAGCGTCAGGTACCCCCATATATTATCTAATAAAGGTTTTAACCCCCTAATTGCCCCTAGTTAACCCTGCGTCACACCCCAGGCAGCGTCAGGTTAGTGCCAGTAATGTCAACACCCACGCGTGAAGCATACACCCCCCTTAGTGGTATAGTATCTGAACAGATCAATATCTGATCTGATCAGATCTATGCTAGCGTCCCCAGCAGTTTAGGGTTCCCAAAAATGCAGTGTTAGCGGGATCAGCCCAGATACCTGCTAGCACCTGCGTTTTGCCCCTCCGTCCAGCCCAGGCCACCCAAGTGCAGTATCGATCGATCACTGTCACTTACAAAACACAACACACATAACTGCAGCGTTCGCAGAGACAGGCCTGATCCCTGCGACTCCAGTGCTGTAGGAGGTGATTTCACCACCACAGTTAAAAAAAAAAAAGCACATATGCCGAAGCATTGGGGCAGCAGGGGTGGAGGAGCGGAGGAGCGATTTTGCTCCTAATGCCGCGTACATACGGTCGAAATTCCGACGGAGGCTTGCCCGTGGAAAAGTCTGACCATGTGTGTGCGGCATAATTTTTGCGGGAGGATGCCCCAATGCTTCGGCATATATAAATGGTGCATGTATGCCCATCATTAGAAGTGGGTGGATGAAGGGCGGTATTCTAATGGTGGGCATACCCACCGATCAATCTCTTTTTGGCTGCATGAAAAAAAATATTACAATACATGTCCAACAAGGACCAGCAACGTACTGGTATGTTGCTGGACTTTGAATGGTTATACCAGATTGATGCCTGCGGGTTTAGGTATCATCTTGGTATCATTCTTTTCAGCCAGCGGCCGGCTTTCATGTAAAAGCAATCATAGTGGCTAATTAGCTTCTGGACTGCTTTTACAAGCAGTGGGAGGGAATGTCCCCCCCCCCGGATATAAAAAGCGCCATTGGGAAAGCATTTTATCACACCAATCTTGGTGTGGTCAGATGCTTTGAGGGCAGAGGAAGGATCTAGGGTCTAATAGGCCCCAGTTTTTTCAAAAAAAGAGTACCTGTCACTACCTATTGCTATCATAGGGGATATTTACATTCCCTGAGATAACAATAAAAATGATAAAAAAATAAAAATATGGAAGGAACAGTTTAAAAATAAAATAAAAAAGCAAATCTAATAATAAAAATAAAAAAATAAAAAAAAAAGCACCCCTGTCCTGCCCTCCTCTTGCGCAATGGCGAACGCAAGCGTGGGTCTGGCGTCATATGTAAACAGCAATTGCACCATGTATGTGAGGTATCACCGCGAAGGTCAGATCGAGGCCAGTCATTTTAGCAGTAGACCTCCTCTGTAAATCTAACGGGGTAACCTGTAAAGGCTTTTAAAGATTTTTAAAAATGTATGTAGTTTGTCGCCAATGCGCGTTTGTGCGAAATTTTAAAGCATGTCTTGTTTGGTATCTATGTACTCGGCCTAAGATCATCTTTTTTATTTCATCAAACATTTAGGCAATATAGTGTGTTTTTAGTGCATTAAAATTAAAAAAAGTGTATTTTTTCCCCCAAAAAATGCGTTTGAAAAATCGCTGCGCAAATACTGTGTGGAAAAAAAAAATGCAACACCCACCATTTTAATCTGTAGGGCCTTTGCTTTAAAAAAATATATAATGTTTGGGGGTTCAACATAATTTTCTTGCAAAAAAAAAAAAATGTTTTCATGTAAACAAAAAGTGTCAGAAAGGGCTTTGTCTTCAAGTGGTTAGAAGAGTGGATGTAAGCTTCCTAATGTTGTGTATAAAATGCCAGGACAGTTCAAAACCAACCCAAATGACCCCATTTTGGAAAGTAGACACCCCAAGCTATATACTGAGAGGCATGTCGAGTCCATGGAATATTTTATATGTTGACACAAGTTGTGGAAAAAAGAAATTTTTTTTTTTTTTTTTGCACAAAGTTGTCACTAAATGATATATTGCTCAAAAAAAGAAAGAAAAAAGGAGGGCGCACCGACCTAGTGTATTACCACTTAGACGTTTTATTTAAAATATAAAAAAGCAGTAATCCTACTCACAAACGGAGCTTAAATAAAAGCTTATCGGACAAATCAGCTGGAAATTCTTTGGCACCTGCCGACTGGACTCGATGACAGAGAGGGTCGGACAATACTTCAGACAACTGGATAGCTGACGCGTTTCTGGGGCGCACCCCTTTCCTCAGAGCCTAGATGGTCCATGATAGCTCTCCCCCACAGAACCCTCCGTTATATGTGTGTGCACATGTGCAGAGGCCTCAGCTCAGGTGACCACCAATTAGCAAACCCCGCCTCTCACTCCTAACTGACCCCACCCATGTGGGTGGGCCTTCCACTAGCCCCCCTCCCACACAAATAGAAGGCACCCTAGTGGCTGTTCAAAAATAACTAGGGGGGGGGGGTTTTGAGGAGAATGGGAGAAAAGAGTGGGTACCATATCACTACCCTCTAGAAATGCTGGCTATTATTGGACCATTGAGTCCTCTAGTGATGCAGACCACCAGTGCAGCAATGTATGTCCTCCATAGGCATGGCCTATTAAGATGTAGTCACCCCAAACATGCCATGGGCATATGTGGAATTACACCCCAAAATACATTCTGTTGCTTCTCCTGAGTACGGGGATACCACATGTGTGAGACTTTTTGGGAGTCTAGCCGCGTACGGGACCCCAAAAACCAAGCACCCGCCTTCAGGCTTTCTAAGGGTGTAAATTTTTGATTTCACTTCTCACTGCCTATCACAGTTTCGGAGGCCATGGAATGCCCAGATGGCACAAACCCCCCCCCAAAATGACCCCATTTTGGAAAGTAGACACCCCAAGCTATTTGCTGAGAGGTATTGTGAGTATTTTGCAGATCTCGCTTTTTGTCACAAAGTTTTGAAAATTGAAAAAAAAAAATATATATATATATATATTTTCTGTCTTCATCTTCAAAAACAAATGAGAGCTGTAAAATACTCACCATGCCTCTCAGCAAATAGCTTGGGGTGTCTACTTTCCAAAATGGGGTCATTTGGGGGGTTTTGTGCTATTTTGGCATTTTATGGCCTTCGAAACTGTGATAGGTAGTGAGGAGTGAAATCAAAAATTTGTGCCTAGAAATCCTGAAGGCGGTGCTTGGTTTTCGGGGTCCCGTACGCGGCTAGGCTCCCAAAAAGTCCCACACATGTGGTATCCCCGTACTCAGGAGAAGCAGCAAAATGTATTTTGGGGTGCAATTCCACATATAACCATGGCATGTGTGAGCAATATATCATTTAGTGACAACTTTTTGTAATTTTTTTATTTTTTTTGTCATTATTCAATCACTTGGGACAAAAAAAAATATTCAATGGGCTCAACAGGCCTCTCAGCAATTTCCTTGGGGTGTCTACTTTCTAAAATGGGGTCATTTGGGGGGGGGTTTGTGCTATTTTGGCATTTTATGGCCTTCGAAACTGTGATAGGTAGTGAGGAGTGAAATCAAAAATTTGCGCCCTTAGAAATCCTGAAGGCGGTGCTGGGTTTCCGGGGGCCCGTACGCGGCTAGGCTCCCAAAAAGTCCCACACATGTGGTATCCCCGTACTCAGGAGAAGCAGCAAAATGTATTTTGGGGTGCAATTCCACATATAACCATGGCATGTGTGAGCAATATATCATTTAGTGACAACTTTTTGTATTTTTTTTTGTCATTATTCAATGGGCTCAACATGCCTCTCAGCAATTTCCTTGGGATGTCTACTTTCCAAAATGGGGTCATTTGGGGGGGTTTTGTACTGCCCTGCCATTTTAGCACCTCAAGAAATGAGATAGGCAGTCATAAATTAAAAGCTGTGTAAATTCCAGAAAATGTACCCTAGTTTGTAGACGCTATAACTTTTGCGCAAACCAATAAATATACGCTTATTGACATTTTTTTTACTAAAGGCATGTGGCTGAATACATTTTGGCCTAAATGTATGACTAAAATTGAGTTTATTCGATTTTTCTTATAACAAAAATTAGAAAATATCATTTTTTTTCAAAATTTTCGGTCTTTTTCCGTTTATATCGCAAAAAATAAAAATCGCAGAGGCAATCAAATACCATTAAAAGAAAGCTCTATTTGTGGGAAGAAAAGGACGCAAATTTCGTTTGGGTACAACATTGCATGTCCGCACAATTTACAGTTAAAGCAGCGCAGTGCAAAATTCTGAAATCACCTCTGGTCCTTTAGCTACCAAATGGTCCGGGGCTTAAGTGGTTAAAAAAAAAAACCGATCATTGATTGACCTTCTTCCTGTTCAGGAACGCCTAGAATACAAACATTATTACGTCTTTGCCTATTTTCCAAATTATCCAGTCTCTGTGCTTGGTCCATTATTTGTTTTTTGGTTTGTTGGAGTTCCCTTTTTAAGGAAGGCAAGGCATCCTCTGTTATACTGACCCTGTTTTCCAAATCAGTTGTGCGTTCACAGATTTTTTGATTTTCTTGTCTTTTATAACTTCTATCCTTTTTTAAATCTAGCATTTGATTCGTTAAAGAATTATTACATGCCTGCATGGCAGCGAAGACATCACTCAGTGTTGGTTACTTTATTGTAGTTTCAGCTGCTTTACTGACAGATTGATTTAAACTACCAATAGCCTTATTCCCACCTATACCCTGTGGGTCAAGTTCCACCGTATTATCTCGTTGTGCTTGAATATGATCGCCATTCTGTATAGTATCCAATAGAATATCCGATATACATCTTCCATCGAGGTGGGGGTGAGGGTGCTCCATTGGTATCCATCCTCTCATGCTGGGAATAGCGGCACAGCACGGACTGTTGGACACGCCCTCTCACATCACTTCCGTCTCAGGCCACTTCCCCCTCCTTCAGGCCTCCTTCTGACATTTATGTGCCTTATCAGGTATTATATACCAGCATGCTAAACATTTGTAATTCATTTCTGTGGTGTTACTGTCTATTGCCGTGGTATGTGTCATCTTATGTATTTTGCCCATATCTTGATCTTTTTCTCGCTTTCCCAGTTCCTAATCCCATTTTACTATGAATGGCGGTATTTCCAGCCCCCTCAGTCCCACAAGCACTTTATAGATCCTAGAGATCCCCCTCTTTGTGCCTACTGCAGTACATAGCCGCTCAAACGGTCGTAGGTTCTCCTCGGATCTAACTGGTTGAGGCAGTGATGTAACGAAATGCTTCAGCTGGGAGTACTGCCATTCATCAATTTCCATTAAATATTTTTTGTTTTAAATCCTATAACGTGTGTATTTTGACTTTCACCGTAATGTCTTTTAATTGTGCATTTTCTTTTTTTATCCATTCCCCGAACAGTTTCCCCTTCCCCGGTGGAAAAAAAAGTGTTTCTCTTAATGGTATCAAAAGGTGAATTAAATTCCCATTTTTCCTATGTGTGCATCAAATCGCATGTTACCAAAACTTTGTTATAAACGTGTGTATTTTCACTCAATTCTCTATACTCCGGTGGTATCCATATTATTTTCCCCAGTGCTGCGTTACTAATCGCGTTTTCCAATTTAACCTGCTGCAGCAGGTTCTAAACACGGTACAGATAAAGGCCTCTGTAGCCATAGAACAGGATTTAGCTCCCGTGGATCTCAGAGCATTACTATGGAGATACAAAAATGAACTCACTCGTATTCCCTCTTGCTCCCCTCTGACGTTGGCCTCTCTCAGATTGTGGTATAATAGGAGACTGAATTCCACTCTATCCTCCGAACCCTCACCATTGTCTCCCCTATTTGATAATCCTACCTTCCCCCAGGGTGTAGGGACAACGACGATAGGCCCCTTCAAGAAGACTGACTGGCCCCAAGCGCACTCCTTTATACACCCGGCACAAGGGACACCTGTGACATCAATGGGACCGTGCGATTGGCTCACTGCCCTGCACTTGTCTACTTTCACAAATAATTTACATTCTTCATCCCAAATACATAGACCTAGAACTGAGTTTGAACGACTGTGTTCCCTCTCGGAGACGCCCAGACACCTCCTCTCGACCATATATTGCCTCTTACAAACCCTTACGCACACTGATCTACCTTCTTACACCAGGCTGTGGTCTGCAGACTTAGGTGAGGACATCCCGCGATCTGACTGGCAGACCTTGTTCCATTTTACCCATAAGTCCACGATTTCCTGTTACTCACAGGAAAAAAACTACAAGATACTGTCAAGGTGGTACAGAGACCCCTCCAGACTACATAAGATTTTTCCGTCCACCTCAGCTTCTTGTTGGCGATGTTCTGCCTCTACGGGGACCTACTTACATATCTGGTGGGAATGCGAGAGGATCCGCCCCTTCTGGAATCAGGTAGTTGATTGCTATAACACACTGTACGATGAATCTTTGACTCCCTCCCCTAAGATTGCCCTTCTCTCTATACTCCCGGGATCGATTACCTCACAGAACGGAATCTACTCCGCTTCTTTATGTCATCGGCCAGACAGCTCATCCCATCCTACTTGAAAACAACCACCATTCCTCCCTTGTCACATTGGGTCTCGATTATGAACGACACTATGAGAATGGAGGAAATGCTGGCCCTTGACAACGACACCTTTGACAAATATAAATTATTGTGGCTCATCTGGCTTCGCTTCTCCTCCTCCGATACTCTCACAAATATGTTGTCTGCTCCGACGTGACCATTCCTGCACGTTACGTGTCACTGAGATGGGCTGGGTTTCCACTTTAGAGTCCCCCCCCCCACCCCACAACACCATCATCCTTCCGTGACTGTCTCCTCGGCAGCTCTTAAACTTTTCTTTACTCTCTCCCCTCTCATTTCTCTACTGTCTGTCTCTTCTCTTCCTCTTTTCCTCCCCTTTCCGTTCTTTTCTGTCCTACCCCACTCCCATCACCTGATCCACTAATCCCAAATTTATTTTTATTTTATCGCCCTATCCTTTCCTTTGAGTTTTTACCATCCCCTCCTTATACGGTATCTGGTGGTTATAATCTTACCATGATTGACGAGGCTATTATAGCCAACTCTACCTCTTTTATTGATTTACGGTTATTGTTATCACTGTTGTACGTAATTCTGTGAGTCCAGCTGTGGGCGAAAGCCATCTTGCTGACTCATCACGCCAGCATACCCGTGACTGTCTTCAGTTTGTAACCTTACATATTGTTTTATGTATACTCTGTTAAAATATCAATAAACATATTTTCAACCCCAAACACGGTACAGATGTGCCACTTTACAGGCAGACTAAGGAGACCCCCCTAGACACTATATTTAAAGAAATTTCTTCATTTTTATTGTTTCACTTTAAGCATCATTAAAATCACTGCTACTGTAAAGACAATCTTTTTTCAAATATTTTTTTACAGTGCTACATGCCCCCAGGGCAGTACCCTGGCCCCCATACCCTTTTTATGGCCAATTAATTGCATATAAGCCTTTAAAATGGGGACTTGATTTTTTTATTCGGTTTCCATATACTTCAATGGGGTTCGTAATGTTTGAGAGTTCTGGCGCAAACCGAACCGAGGGGTATTCAGCCCAACTACTATGCAGATGAATGAGACTTAAGAGGCAAGGAGACTCAAGGCTCTTTGAGAAAGTTGGAGTCCTTTGTGTGTTCCAGAGGGGGGGATAGTAATTTCTAATGTAATAAGGTGGAGGAGGGATCCTTTCCTCCTAGGCTGAATCTCGGAAGGCTCTCTGTAAATGCTACTGCTTTTTTGGCAGGTATGGAGCTGCATCTCGTGCCCTCAAGGAGCAGGGTCCATCTGGCTTAGGGCCAGGTATACCAGAGAACCTGGCCCCTGTTAGAAGCCTTGTGCCCTAGGCAGTTCAGAGATTGAGGCCCTTCCTCGTCGAAGGTCAGACCAGTACTGTGCCCTCTTGCACCTTTTTCTTTCTCGTACATCACGGGACACAGAGCGACATAGTCATTACTAATGGGTTATATAGATACCGTCAGGTGCTGGCACTGGCAACTTCCAAAACCGGAAGTACCCTCCCCTATATAAGCCCCTCCCATCCGGGAGCACCTCAGTTTTTTGCCAGTGTCTAAGGTGTTGGCCAAGAAGAAACATGTGTTTTTCACTGAGCTTGCGTACAGGTTCTTTTGGGCCTCAGTAAGCTATTCCGGATCCGACCAAAAAAGCTTCATAGCTAAACGGTCGGTACCCGGGCCTTGCAGAGAAGAGCAAGGTTTTGCTTGTAATGCCTCTCTTAGGAGGGCTGGACCCTGGGATCCAGAGCTCTGGTCATACCCACGACCAAGATGTTTTCTGTGCAGGGTGCTATACAGGTCCAGGGGAGTGGAATCCTTGGGAACCCGGTCCCTGAAGGTTTGATTACAATGCCTGCCATGATAGGTGAATTTTGGGCTTCTGTGGACCAAACAAAGTCCTGCGGCGGGGAACAGGTAAGTGGGGGCCCCCAGGAACTTGGTTCTATTGGGGGACCCCCAAGCCTAATTTGTCTTTCTGTCTGTTACCTAATGGTATTCCCGCAAAATTCTGTGCATGCCTGTAACTACTAAAAAGATATTAGACTGCGGTACCTGTGTTTGTCCACTAGAGGCCGCTGTGGAATGTTTTCTTGTCATGTGGACTAGTTTCTTCTCAGCAGAGCAAGTCCAGGCAGATGGTGAGTTCTCTTATGGGAAACTGCTTCCTCTGCCATGTTGCAATGCTCGTCCATCCCCCGGCCTGCGGCAAAGAGGGGCCCTGGCTCTTGTCCCTAGTCTCCATTTTTCAAAATTAGCGCCAAAGGCGCACGTGGCCGCGCGCGTGCGCGTGCACGCGCCTCTATATATAGAGGTGAGCCAGGAAAGGGGGCGGAGCCTGGGGGATGACGCTCTGTGTGCGCCGCAGCGCTTCTGCGCATGTGCGGGCGTCCCAGCATGTAAAAACCACAGTTTTGTGTGGTGAGCTGGCTATGAAGTACAGAGACAGAGCTGGCAACATTTAAAAAAGGGCATACAGCAAGCGGTTGATACAGGCATCCCCTAGAAAGGCACATTAGTAGACACCAACTGTGATATAGCAGCAATTGTGCTAGACTATTCTCAGTAAAAGTGGTGTATTACGGCTGGAATACCTCAGCTTTAGGCTTAGGAATATGCCGTCCAGAAGCTCCGGAACTAAATCTTCCAGGAAGCGAAGGGGGTCTCATCGGGCTCGGAGGATCTTGGGCATACTTCTGCTGCACCAGTCTCCCCTGAAGTTCAGAGGTAAGTGACCGTAGAGACCCCGCAGGGGTACTTGGTACTGTGGCTGTCCTCAGTTCACCTGCTCCTGTGTATATAACAGAGGAGGTTTTTTCCTCAGCTCTGGGAGGATTAGAGAGAGATTGTCAACATTTATCGCTGCCTCCCTGTCAGGGAAAGCACGCCCGATCTCCGTCTCCTCCTTCAGAGTGCCTGTTAGCAGAGCAACAGTCCCATACAGGGATCGACCTGCCTGAAGGGGATCAGGATGAGGTTGATTCTGTTATAGAGGAATCAACAGTGGGGGAACCTTTTCTCAGCATCTCAAGCTGAAAGATTATGGGTTCAGTCTCTGACTAACATGGTCCGATCAGCATTTAAAAATGCACCTTGCGGAACCATCAACCACTACTGTATCCTCGTTGGGGTCGCTAGAAGCCCCAGACTGTCTGTTCTTTTCCACTTCACCCTTTACTGAAAGGGCTCATTTACCAGGATTGGGAACATCCTGAGAAAATATTTATTCCCCCAAGAGATTTCCGGTGGTCTATCCCATGGAGGATAAGTTCATCAAAAAAAAAAAAAAAAAATGGAAGGTCCCTACAGTGGACGCAGCCATCTCTTGTATGTATAAATCACTGACATGTCCAGTGGATAATGTCCAAATGTTCAAGAACCCAATAGATAAAAGATTGGAGTCCTTATGAAAATCTGCTTCTTTCTACAGCAAGCTTGGTGACACAACCAGCAGTAGCAGCTATTGGGGTCTGCTAAGCAGTGAAGGATCAGTTAAAACAGGTCTTGAGGGACTTGACAGATCAGCAGGCTTTGCCCTAGCTGATCTACCTAGAGCCTTAAGCTTTGCGGTTGACGCCATAAAGGATTCAGTCCATCAGGCCTCCCGCCTTACGCTGTCTATAGTACATATGCGTAGGCTTCTATGGCTCAAAAACTGGTCTGCTGAAGCTCCCTGTAAAGAATGGCTGGTTAGCGTCCCATTTCATGGTGAACGCTTATTCAGGGAAAACCTGGACAAATATATCCAGAAAATTTCCAGCGGTAAAAATACGCTCTTGCCGGTTAAAAACAGAATTAGAGGTCCCTCTTTAAGAGGCCTGCTTCTCCAGTCCCTGGGGCATCGGCTGTGTAACAGTTCCGACGGCCTCCTCGGTCAATTCCCGGGGGGTAAAAAACAGGGACAGTAGCAGGGTAATGAGAAACCCTGGGTCAGGGGAGGTACAAAACCTCCCCCAAAGTTAAATTCATTGAAGCCCCCACTCAGTCGGTTGGGGGGAGGACTCCAGTTGTTCGCAAGAGACCTGGCGGGACACGATCAAGACAGATAGGTGCTCTCCGCAGTATGTTTGGGATACAGTTTGGAGTTAAAAGACTCTCCTCCTTCCCATTTTTGAGGTCAAACGTGCCAAGGGATCCCCGGAAGAGAGAGTCCCTCCTGTTGGCACTAGAACAACTATTGCTCCAAGGAGTAATTATGGAGGTTCCCCTGGAAGAATGAGGGTTCGGGTTTTACTCAAACCTCTTTACAGTCCCGAAGCAAACGCGGACGGGAGGCCCATATTAATTCTAAAAGGGCTATACAAATTCCTGTATATCAGGACTTTCCAATGGAGTCAATCCGATCGGTGGCCACTGCCCTACAAGGGGAGGATTGGTTAGCCGCGATCGACATCAAAGATGCTTATTTGCGCATTCCCATCTTTCCAGTCCACCAAAAATTTCTACGCTTTGCAGTAGAAGGGCGCCATTTTCAGTTCAGAGCCTTACCCTTCGGTTCGGCCACAGCACCACGAGTGTTTACAAAAATTCTGGCCCTTTATTGGCCAATCTAAGAACACAAGGTGTAATGATAATGGCATATCTAGATGACTTGTTGCTGATAGACCACTTAGTGAAAAAACTAGACGTGGTCGTTCACAAGACAATCAAGTATCTGGAATCTCACGGTTGGATTATCAACCGAGACAAGTCACCCCTAAAAACCAGTCAAAAGTCTGGAATACTTGGGGCTAAGGTTGGATTCAGGCCAGAGAAAAATATTCTTGCCTCGAGGAAAGGTCTTGTCTTTGAAAGATTTGATCCACTTAGTGGGTACAAAAAAGACAGCCGTCCATACGCCTGTGCATAAGGCTGCTGGGAAAAATAGTGGCATCATTCGAAGCAGTACCCTACGGTCAATTCCATTCAAGGAATTTGCAGGGGGCCATACTGTCAGCCTGGAACAAAAAAGTTCAGGCCCTAGACTTACAATGTCCTTGTCCCCTTCCGTTCGCAAGAGCCTCCGTTAGTGGTTGGTTCCCCAGAATCTGGAAAAAGGGAAATCCTTCAGTCTGATTTCTTGGAAGGTGGTCACTACAGATGCCAGCCTTATAGGCTGGGGAGCAGTACTGGAGCAATAGTCTCTCCAGGGCAGATGGTCGGATGCAGAAAAGGCCCTGCCCATCAATCTCTTAGAGATACGAGCAGCCCGGTATGCCCTAGTAGCATGGACATCCAAACTCCAAGGGTCCCCTGTCAGAATTCAATCATCAGGGGGGCACCAGGAGTCGTGCAGCCCAGAGGGAAGTAAATTACATCCTGAAATGGGCAGAAAAATATGTCCCAGCCATATCTGCGGTATTCATTCCAGGAGTGGAGAATTGGAAGGCGGACTTTCTAAGTCGCCAGCAATTAGGCCCAGAGGAAGGGTCCCTTCACCCCGAGGTTTTCTGGACAATATGTCAGCGGTGGGGAATATCGGATGTAGATCTTCTAGCATCCAGATTCAACGCAAAGGGGGACAGGTTTGTCTCTCGGACAAGGGATCCCCTAGCTTGCGGCTCGGATGCCCTAGTGTTCCCTTGGGATCAGTTCAAGCTGATATATGCATTCACACCGCCACAATGGTTACCTCGATTACTCCGCAGAATCAGGGTAGAAAAGAAACCAGTGATTCCGGTGGCTCCAGCGTGGCCCCGAAGAGCGTGGTACGCGGAGATTGTAAAATTTCAGTGGGGAGTCCTTGGACTCTCCCACGTCGTCCGGACCTGCTTTCGCAAGGACCGATATACCACCCTTCCTTACCAGCCCTAGGTTTGACGGCCTGGTTATGGAAGCCCACATTCTAAAAAAGAGAGGGCTCTCTAATCCTGTGGTATCTACCATGATCAATGCCAGGAAGCCGGTATCCAGGCAGATCTAATATAGAATCTGGAAGGCGTACATCGCGTGGTGTGAGGCCAAGAAATGGCATCCACATAAGTACGTAATAGGTAGGATTCTGGACTTCCTACAATGGGCTGTAGATAGGAAGCTTGCCTTGAGTACTATCAAGGGTCAGATTTCGGCCTTGTCAATATTTTTTCAAAGGCCCTTGGCTTCGCATTCACTAGTCAAAGCCTTTATACAAGGAGTGATGCGTATTAGTCCTCCGGTTAATATTCCCATATGTCCATGGGATCTAAACTTGGTTCTGTCGGTTCTACAGAAACAACCATTTGAACCATTACAGCATATTTCTTTGGTGCTTCTCACCAGGAAATTGATTTTTCTAGTAGCCATTTGTTCGGCTAAAAGAGTGTCGGAATTAGCAGCTATGTCCTGTAAGGAGCCATATCTGGTTATCCATAAGGATAGAGTAGTATTACGTCCTCATCCAGCCTTTCTTCCTAGGGTGGTACCGAGGTTTCATTTGAACCAAGATGTGGTTCTTCCTTCTTTTTTCCCCAAACCTACTTCGGTAGAGGAAAAGTTATTGCATTCTTTGGATGTAGTAAGAGCAGTTAAAGCTTATCTAAAAGCCACTGCTCAGATTCGCAGAACGGATACTTTGTTTATTCTGCCGGAAGGCCCCAGAAAGGGTCAGGCAGCGTCAAAATCTACTTTAGCCAAGTGGATTCGACAGGTCATAATACAAGCCTATGGCTTGAGAAGGAGACCGCCTCCGTTCAAAGTTAGAGCGCACTCCACGAGAGCAGTTGGAACTTCATGGGCAGTGCATCACCAGGCCTCCCTGGCTCAAATCTGTAAGGCCGCAACATGGTCTTCAGTACACACGTTTACTAGGTTCTACCAGGTGGACGTTAGAAGTCAGGAGGATGTCGCCTTTGGGCGCAGTGTGTTGCAGGCCGCAAAAGATCCTCATGTCTGATAGCGCTCAGCTTATATATGGTGTATCCCCCCCCTCATTGGGCATTGCTTTAGGACATCCCATTAGTAATGACTATGTCGCTCTGTGTCCCGTGATGTACGAGAAAGAAAATAGGATTTTTATAACAGCTTACCTGTAAAATCCTTTTCTTGGAGTACATCACGGGACACAGAGCTCCCGCCCCTCTTTGGGGACACTTATTGCTTTGCTACAAAACTGAGGTGCTCCCGGATGGGAGGGGCTTATATAGGGGAGGGTACTTCCGGTTTTGGAAGTTGCCAGTGCCAGCACCTGACGGTATCTATATAACCCATTAGTAATGACTATGTCGCTCTGTGTCCCGTGATGTACTCCAAGAAAAGGATTTTACAGGTAAGCTGTTATAAAAATCCTATTTTTCGTGTGCTGTGACTTCATAGTCCACTTTTTGTTCACAGGGCTTTTGACAAGCACCCCATAGAGAAGATCCATTAAACAAAAAAAAAGGAAGCCTCCCTATCGATTTCTTATTTATTCTTATTTTTTAAATTCTATTTATGTTTTCTTCTTTATATTTTGAGGATATGTCAAAATTTGCATAGAACCGTAGGTGCCTATATCTTTGTTAGTGTGCAATGTTTAACCACTTAACGACCGCTCACTGTATACATACGTCGGCAGAATGGCACGGACAGGCACAATCACGTACCTGTATGTGACTGCCTTCGTATGGGTGGGGGGTCCAATCGGACCCCCTCCGGTACAGTGAGCAGTGGTTATCCGTTCGGGAGCAATCCGTGATGAGGGGGCCGCCATTCATTTCTGGCCACCCCCTTGCGATCGCTCCTGACGAATGAAATGCTTCCTCTGCCTGTGTAATGTTTACACAGGCAGGAGGAAGTTATGTAATCTCTCCTGCGGCGCTCACATATACCGAGCACCGTGGAGAGAAGACACACAGGTTAGTGCACTGAACAGCACACTGACACCAGCACACATAGGAACACAATCACCCCCCCCCAGTCAGTGTCACCGATTGCAGTAACCATTTATTTACTGATCACTGCAATCCGTGACATTTGTGACTGTAAAAGTGTCAGGGCAGTTAGTTTTAGGTCCAGTGTAGCCCCCTAACCCCCCCTAATAAAGGTTTAACCCCTTGATTGCCCCCCAGGTAACCCTTTCACCCCCTAGCACCACTGTCACTAAGCAATCGTTTTTCTGATCGCTGTATTAGTGTCGGTGATGCCGCTAGGTAGTCAGTTATTTTTTTTTTAGGTTCATCGCAGGTTTTTATAGCGTCAGGTACCCCCATATATTACCTAATAAAGGTTTAACCCCTTGATCGCCCCCCAGGTAACCCTTTCACCCCCTTTTGCCAGTGTCACTAAGCGATCGTTTTTCTGATCGCTGTATTAGTTATGCTGGTGCCGCTAGGTAGTCAGTTATTTTTTTAGGTTCGCCGCCAGGTTTTTAAAGCGTCAGGTACCCCCATATATAATCTAATAAAGGTTTTAACCCCCTAATTGCCCCTAGTTAACCCTTTCACCAGTGATCACCGTATAAGTGTTACTGGTGACACTGGTTAGCCAGTTAGTTATTTTGTTATTTAGGTTCCCCGTCAGGTTTTCATATAGCGTCAGGTACCCGCATATATTACCTAATGGAGGTTTAACCCCCTGATTGCCCCTAGTTAACCCTTTCACCAGTGATCACCATATAAGTGTTACGGGTGACGCTGGTTAGTTAGTTTGCTTGTTATAGTGTCAGGGCACCCGCCGTATATAACCCAATAAAGGTTTAACCCCCTGATCGCCCGGCGGGTGATATCAATTAGGTTTTAGCGTCAGAGAGGGTCTGCGTCGCCCCAGGCAGCGTCAGGTTAGTGCCAGTAACGCTAACACCCACGCGTGAAGCATACACCTTCCTTAGTGGTATAGTATCTGAACAGATCAATATCTGATCTGATCAGATCTATACTAGCGTCCCCAGCAGTTTAGGGTTCCCAAAAACGCAGTGTTAGCGGGATCATTTGGGGTGTTTTGTGCTATTTTGGCATTTTATGGCCTTCGAAATTGTGATAGGTAGTGAGGAGTGAAATCAAAAATTTGTGCCCTTAGAAATCCTGAAGGCGGTGCTTGGTTTTCGGGGGCCCGTACCCATACGCGGCTAGGCTCCTATGAAGTCCCACACATGTGGTATCCCGTACTCAGGAGAAGCAGAAAAAATTATTTTGGGGTGCAATTCCACATATAACAGTGGCATGTGTGAGCAATATATCATTTAGTGACAACTTTTTGTAATTTTAATTTTTTTTTGTCACTATTCAATCACTTGGGACAAAAAATATTCAATGGGCTCAACATGCCTCTCAGCAATTTCCTTGGGGTGTCTACTTTCCAAAATGGGGTCATTTGGGGGGGGGGGGTTTGTACTGCCCTGCCATTTTAGCACCTCAAGAAATGAGATAGGCAGTCATAAATTAAAAGCTGTGTAAATTCCAGAAAATGTACCCTAGTTTGTAGACGCTATACCTTTTGCGCAAACCAATAAATATACGCTTGACATTTTTTTTACTAAAGACATGTGGCTAAATACATTTTGGCCTAAATGTATGACTAAATTTGAGTTTATTCGATTTTTCTTATAACAAAAAGTAGAAAATATCATTTTTTTTCAAAATTTTCAGTCTTTTTCTGTCTACATCGCAAAAAAAATTGCAGAGGCAATCAAATACCATTAAAATAAAAGCTCTATTTGTGGGAAGAAAAGGACGCAAATTTCGTTTGGGTACAACATTGCATGTCTGCACAATTTCCAGTTAGGCCCCTTTCACACTGAGGCGTTTTTACCGCGTTTTCGCGGTAAAAACAGCGCTGTAAAAATGCCTGAAATAATCCTGCCCCATCATTCTCAATGTGAAAGCCCTGAGGGCTTTCATACTGAGGCGTTTTGCTGGCTGTGCGTTGGAAAAAATCCTGCAAACAGCTTTTTTGGAGCATCTTTGGGGCGCATAAAATAGCGCTGTAAAAACACCTATCCCCATTGAAATGAATGAGTACTGCTGTAAAAACGCGGTAAAAAAACACCCAGAAGCTGTGGGAAGGTCACATGACCGCAGTAGAGTGGAGGATTGTGGGATACCAAATAATCCTTTTTACCGCAAAAATGCGGTAAAAACGCATATGCGTTAGTGCTATTTTTTACCGCAAACGCAGTAAAATCGCAGTAAAAAAACAACATTTTTTTTTTGCGTTTTTTCAACGCCTCAGTGTGAAAGGGGCCTTAAAGCAGCGCAGTGCCAAATTGTGAAATCACCTCTGGTCATTATGGTCCGTATTGGTCCGGTCCTTAAGTGGTTAAACAGGTGACTTGTGGGAATGAATCTATACATATTCACTCTAAACCTCAAATAAAAGTAAAATCTTTATTATAATCATTAACACAATAAACTTAGTAAGTTATTAAAACAGAAAATTTCAGTATTTTTAATTCCCAAAACTATAGAAGATAATAAATGTAATTGCACAAAGCACAATATCAATATATAAAATACAAGTGAACAGTTCTCTGGAGTTTTTCAGTAGTAAATTCTTTATAATAAGTCTTTCACAGCCATTCTGCAGATTACAGCATCCAGTACAGAACCAATTTTATCTTCTTCTCTGGTCAGTTTATACATCTGGAAATAAAGATACTATTAAAATCTGAATTATTTACAAACAAATTCAATATTAATCAAACGGCGAAAGTTTATGCTGGATTATATACTAGGTCACATGTGTCAAACACAAGGCCTGCGGGCTGAATCCGGCCCTCCAGGCCATTTCAGACGGATGGGGATCGTTCTCCATCTGTCTAGCGGATCGGATGACAGTCAGACGGAAACAGGGCGGTCCGTTTCCACCCCACAGAGAAGAATGGGCTGTGTCCCTTCCGCTATGCAGGAAACAGATGAAGACCTATCATCCACCTGCTCAGCAGGATCAGCGGACCGATCCCCCACTGAGCAGGCAGATCCACTTGACGGAGTCAGCCCCATCTGAAAGGGGCCTACATCAAAGAGAAGTTTAAGATTGAGCTCTCCCAGAGGACTCAAATTCATTCAAACAAAAACAATAAAAATATTGACCTAATGGATTTCAGTACCTTTCTCACTTTCGTGAAGTCTGTTAGTTGTGACAGTTCTGCTAGAGGCACTTGCTGGCCTTCCACGTGAGAGATTATTTCTTGGGAATTCAAGGCTTTAGTCCCATCGTCAGTCAAAACAACAAGAACTCCAGAATCACTGTCTGACAGGCCAAACTTTCTAAAAGCTTCCGAAATCTGAACGGAAAAGACATTAAGCTTTCTTTTTTTAGACATATCATGTTTATACAGGTTCATTTCCTCATGTAGAGAAAGGAAAAAGTATGTCCAGCAGTGCTTTTATTGTACAGTATTTTAATGAAAGATATTGTATATTTTTTTGTGAATATGCATGCTTGCAATGTAATTAGCAAAACAAAAGCTAAACTCCAAGCTAACAGATAAACACAAATTTGTATGCATGTACTGTATGGTAACTGATGTTTCTCCTGACTTGCATGTCAGATGTCATTTCTGCAGTCCTGGTTGAAAATAAAAAGGTGGATTTTGACAGGTTAAAATATTCCCATTAACCTACTTTTCATACATCAGACCCACTAAACCGCGTGCATCGTGTATGGGCGGTGCGATGTGTTGTTACTTTTTAGTTTTTAACTTAAAATGGAGGTCCACCCTAAAAAAAAAAAAAAAAAAAAAAAAAAAAAAAAGCCACCAAATTGCTAGAAAAAAAAAAAATTACCTACCAGAAATTGCAGTTGCTATGCGGATCTTCCTAATCTGCCTCTTCCTATACCGCGGCAGGTCTTCTTCCTCGTCCTCCTCACGGCTGCCTTCTGGGAACTGTGTGTATCCTAGAGAGCAGCCGCCCATTCATACAGCGCAGCGAGACTCGCGCATGCGCAGTAGAAAACGGGCAGTGAAGCCGCAAGGCTCCACTGCCTGTTTCCCTTAGTGAGGATGGCGGCGCCAGGACCTGGCACAATCGAGGGATCACCATCGGGGGGGCCGACATCGTGGGCGCCTAGAACCCGTTTTAAGGGCTTGTTCGTACTTACTGCATGGTAAAACACTGTGGTTTACCATGCAGGAAGTGCCCATTCTGGCCGGCTGTGCCTTGCCCTTGTAAAGTGCAGAGCACCGTTTACAATTTTTTTTAACTTTATTGAAATGTCAGTGTGTAATTTCCGCAAAGTGGTTGTAAACCTCAGTCATGAAATCTGAACTAAGCACATATATCTGTAGTGTTTACTTATCTATTTCCAAAAGCTCTAAGTGTAATTTCTCTCTGGTGCTTCATTCCTGTTATCAGCAGGAGTCACTTCTGACAAGTTTTCCAGACACATGAGATAAATTTGTGATAGGGAGGAAGCTCAGCGGTTCAATCACTCTACTGCAAGGTAGTCTTCCCGGTCACGATTGCAGACTGACAGCGGTGAGAGCCGCCGGTGTGGCGGATGTTCTATGTGGACAGCTTTACCCTGGATGCCTGCATACTTAGATGTGCCTCTTTTAATCATCAACCATGTGATTTTTTAAATGTTGTACCTTCATTAAATGTAACCATATTGCTACACTTAGAGGCGCCTCTCTTCTCTTTTATATATTGTAGCTCCTGCTGGAGTTTGCTTCTAATCCCCTTATGGAGGCTTCCATTTGTGGATGGACATTTTATGGTTATACAACCTACCACGTTGCTATAATATATGGACTTTAAACTGAAGGACTTATGAATAAATGGTTGTGGAACGAATCATTTGAGTTTCCATAATTTTTATGGGGAAATTCGCTTTGATATACAAGTGCTTTGGATTACAAGCATGTTTCTGGAACGAATTATGCCCGCAATCCAAGGTTTTACTGTATATATATTTATATGACTTTTCCCTCAGACTTGTAAAAAAAAAAAATTGAGTTACGCTTACCGGTAACGTCTTTTCCAGTAGTCTTTCAGGACAGCCACAATTGAGAGACATAGGCTCCTCCTCTTCCTCAGGAAACACTGCGCCAGCACATAAATTCTCACTTCCCCCTGCCGGACCTCAGTTTTTTCAAGATCACCTCCGGCCAGTTGGGGAGACACAAGAACACATTAATAACATACCATTACATATCATTATCATGCTGCATTCCAGTCTTTTATGAGACCCCCCAATTTTCCGGGTGGGTAACTAGGGCTGTCCTGAAAGACTACTGGAAAAGACGTTACCGGTAAGCGTAACTCTAATTTTCCCCTTTCAGGACAGCCACAATTGAGAGGATAGACGAGCACTTACCAGTTAGGGTGGGATTACAGCTTGCAGAACCTTTCGCCCAAAGGCTTGCTCACCTGCCGACACCAGGTCCACTCTGTAGTGTTTTACGAAAGTGGCATAGCTGGACCATGTTGCTGCCTTGCATATCTGTTCTGGCATTGCTCCAGCCTTTTCTGCCTGAGAAGCTTCCAAAGCTCTGGTAGAGTGTGCCTTTATCCCCGTAGGGATCTCTTTCCCAGCTAAAGTATATGCCTGCTCGATGGTTGCTCTGAGCCATCTGGCAATGGTGCATCGAGACACTTTGTATCCTTTTCTGGCCCCAGAAAAAATAAAAAAAATGAGTCTGACTTTCTAAATGCTTTTGTCAGCTCTAGGAAGTGCAGGATGCATTTCCTGACGTCCACAGTATGAAACCTCAACTCCCTTTCACCTGAGGGGTTGGGACAAAAAGAAGGTAAAACTACCTTCTGAATTCTGTGGAATCTCGAAGTCACCTTGGGTAAAAATGCTGGATCGGTCTTAAAAACGTCCCGATCTGGAAAAATAACGCAAAAGGGGGGTCTAACAGATAAGGCTTCTATCTCGCTGACCCTCCTAGCAGTAGTCACTGCAACCAAAAATACTGTTTTTAAGATCAGTTCCTTTAGTAGACACTCGTCTAAAGGCTCAAAGGGAGCACCCGTTAGGGTCTGTAAAACCAGAGACAGGTCCCAACTAGGAAAGGGTGGGCCCTGAGCCAGTCTCTGTCTAGATAGAGCCCTGAAAAATCTGACTACCCAGGGGTTGGTGGCCAGAGGTTTTTCTAAATATGCACCGAGTGCTAAAATTTGACCCTTGAGGGTACTTATGGAAAGCCCCTTATCTGCTCCACACTGTAGGAATTCTAGAATGGCTGTGGGGCTCTTCACCGAACAGGAACATCCTATGCACCACTCGTTAAAGCGGAGCCAGACCTTTCTGTAAATTTGGCGGGACTCCTCTTTCCTGCTATTAAGGAGGGTGGCAATTAATCTTTCTGAAAAACCCTTAGATTTTAGTATGCCCTCCTCAGTAGCCAGGCCGCTAGCTTCCATTTGTGTACCTGTGGGCAGAGGACTGGACCCTGTGAGAGGAGATCCTCTCGAGGTGGTAGGAATAAGGGAGGTTCTACAGCCAGTTGTTTGAGAACTGAGAAAAATGCCCTCTTGGGCCAATGTGGTGCCACTAGGATCAGAGAAGTGTTCTCTATCTGAAACTTCTTCAGCACTAAAGGTAATAATACTGGTGGCGGGAAGGCGTAGCATTCTGAGCTGCCATGTTTGGGTCAGTGCGTCCACCCCCAGCGCTCCCTCTCCTCTGTTTAGGGAGAAAAAACAGGGGGATTTCGCATTTTCTTTTGACGCGAAGAGGTCCACCTCCGGTGGTCCCCATCTCCTGGCCAAGAGACTGAAGACCTCCTGATTGAGGACCCATTCGCTCTCTGTTGCCTTCGGCTGAGACAGTCTGCCACCACATTTCTCTCGCCCTTTAGGTTTGCTGCTGGAAATATCGACTCCATGCGGAATCTTTTGTATGTAATTGATTTGTTCAGGGGTTTTAAATTCAGAATTAATCTGAATTTTCCTGAGGGTTTCCTCACAACGAAAATGTGTGAATAGAATCCCTTCCTCCGCCTCTGGAACTCTGTGGACTATGCTTTGATTTTCCAGATCCCTTAAGGCCCCCAACAAGGCTTCTGACTTTTCCTTGCATTTGGGTAGCTGCGTAACCAGGAATCTCTGGGGGGGGGGGTGGTCTTGCAAATTCCAAACGGTATCCCCTTCTTATGACCCCCAGGATGAACTGGTTTGGAGAAATTGCCTCCCATTGTGGGAGGAAGATCCCCAGTCTTCCTCCCATCCTGACTGGAGGGTTATGGGTTTTTACGGGGCTGCTCAGGAGGTAGAAAAAAAGGGATTTTTATAACAGCTTACCTGTAAAATCCTTTTCTTGGAGTACATCACGGGACACAGAGCGACTTAGTCATTACTAATGGGTTATATAGTTTACCTTCAGGTGTTGGCACTGGCCAATTCCAAACCGGAAGTACCCTCCCCTATATAAGCCCCTCCCACCCGGGAGCACCTCAGTTTTGTAGCCAAGCAATAAGTGTCCCAAAAAGAGGGGTGGGAGCTCTGTGTCCCGTGATGTACTCCAAGAAAAGGATTTTACAGGTAAGCTGTTATAAAAATCCCTTTTTCTTTTTCGTACATCACGGGACACAGAGCGACTTAGTCATTACTAATGGGACGTCCCAAAGCAATGCCAAATGAGGGGGGGGGTACATAAGCTGGGCGCCATCAGGCATGAGGATCTTTTGCGGCCTGCAACACACTGCGCCCAAAGGCGACATCCTCCTGACTTCTAACGTCTACCTGATAGAATCTAGTAAACGTGTGTACCGAAGACCATGTTGCGGCCTTACATACTTGAGCCAGGGAGGCCTGGTGATGCACTGCCCATGAAGTTCCAACCGCTCTTGTGGAGTGCGCCCTAACTTTGAACGGAGGCGGTCTCTTTCTCAAGCCATAGGCTTGTATTATGACCTGTCGAATCCACTTGGCTAAAGTAGATTTTGATGCTGCCTGACCCCTTCTGGGGCCTTCCGGCAGAACAAACAAAGAATCCGTTCTGCGAATCTGAGCAGTGGCTTTTAGATAAGCTTTAACTGCTCTTACCACATCCAAAGAATGTAATAACTTTTCCTCTACTGAGATAGGTTTGGGGAAAAAAGAAGGAAGAACCACATCTTGGTTCAAATGAAACCTCGATACCACCTTAGGAAGAAAGGCTGGATGAGGACGTAATACTACTCTGTCCTTATGGACAACCAGATATGGCTCCTTACAGGACATAGCTGCTAATTCCGACACTCTTTTAGCCGAACAAATGGCTACTAAGAAAACCAATTTCCTGGTGAGAAGAACCAAGGAAATGTGTTGTAATGGTTCAAACGGTTGTTTCTGTAGAACCGACAGAACCAGGTTTAAGTCCCAAGGACATATGGGAATACTAACCGGAGGGCTAATACGCATCACTCCTTGTATAAAGGCTTTGACTAGTGAATGCGAAGCCAAGGGCCTTTGAAAAAATATTGACAAGGCCGAAATCTGACCCTTGATAGTACTCAAGGCCAGCTTCCTATCTACAGCCCACTGTAGGAAGTCCAGAATCCTCCCTATCATGTACTTACGTGGATGCCATTTCTTGGTCTCACACCACGTAATGTACGCTTTCCAGATCCTATAATAGATCTGCCTGGATACCGGTTTCCTGGCATTGATCATGGTAGATACCACAGAATTAGAGAGCCCTCTCTTTTTCAGAATGTGGGCTTCAATAGCCAGGCCGTCAAACCTAGGGCTGGTAAGGAAGGGTGGTATATCGGTCCTTGCGACAGCAGGTCCGGACGAAGTGGGAGGGTCCAAGGACTCCTCACTGACATTTTTACCATCTCCGCGTACCATGCCCTTCGGGGCCACGCTGGAGCCACCAGAATCACTGGTTTCTTTTCTACCCTGATTCTGCGGAGTAATCGCGGTAACAATTGTGGCGGTGGGAATGCATATATCAGCTTGAACCGATCCCAAGGGAACACTAGGGCATCCGAGCCGCAAGCTAGGGGATCCCTTGTGCGAGACACAAACCTGTCCACCTTTGCGTTGAATCTGGATGCTAGCAGATCTACATCCGGTGTTCCCCACCGCTGGCATATTGCCTGGAAAACCTCGGGGTGAAGAGACCATTCCCCCGGGCATAATTGTTGGCGACTTAGAAAGTCCGCTCTCCAATTTTCCACTCCTGGGATGAAAACCGCAGATATGGCTGGGACATATCTTTCTGCCCACTCCAGGATGCAATTTGCTTCCTTCTGGGCTGCACGACTTTTGGTGCCACCCTGATGATTGATATATGCCACTGCCGTGGCATTGTCTGATTGAATTCTGACAGGGGACCCCTGGAGTTTGGATGTCCATGCTACTAGGGCATACCGGGCTGCTCGTATCTCTAAGAGATTGATGGGCAGGGCCTTTTCTGCTTCTGACCACCTGCCCTGGAGAGACCATTGCTCCAGCACTGCCCCCCAGCCGATGAGGCTGGCATCTGTAGTGACCACCTTCCAAGAAACCGGACTGAAGGGTTTCCCTCTTTCCAGATTCTGGGGCACCAACCACCAATGGAGGCTCTTGCGAACGGAAGGGGACAGGGACATTGGTAAGTCTAAAGCCTGAACTTTTTTGTTCCAGGCTGACAGTATGGCCCTTTGCAAATTCCTTGAATGGAATTGACCGTAGGGTACCGCTTCGAATGAAGCCACCATCTTTCCCAGCAGCCTCATGCAGAGACGTATGGATGGTTTTCTTTTTGTACCCACTAAGTGGGTCAAATTTCTTAAAGACGACACCTTCTCTGGAGGTAAGAAAATCTTTCTCTGATTTGAATCCAGCCTTAGCCCTAAGTATTCCAGACTTTTGACTGGTCTTAGAGCTGACTTGTCCCGGTTGATAATCCAACCGTGATATTCCAGATACTCGATTGTCTTGTGAATAGCTACTTCCAGCTTTTCCACTGAGTGGTCTATTAGTAGCAGGTCGTCTAGATATGCCATTATCGTTACACCCTGTGTTCTTAGATTGGCCAATAATGGGGCCAGAATTTTTGTGAACACTCGTGGTGCTGTGGCCAGACCGAAAGGTAAGGCTCTGAACTGAAAATGGCGCCCTTCTACTGCAAAGCGTAGAAATTTCTGATGGGCCGGAAAGATGGGAATATGCAGATAAGCATCCCTTATGTCGATCGAGGCTAGCCATTCCTGCCCTTGTAGGGCGGTGGCCACTGATCGGATCGACTCCATCCGAAAGGTCCTGATATTTAGGAACTTGTTTAGCCCTTTTAGATTTAATATGGGCCTCACGTCCCCATTTGGTTTGGGGACTGTGAAAAGGTTCGAGTAAAACCCGAATCCGCTTTCTTCCAGGGGAACCTTCATGATTACCCCTTGGAGCAATAGTTGTTCTAGTGCCAGAAGGAGGGATCCTCTCTTTTGGGGATCTCTTGGCACGTTTGACCTCATAAATTGGGCAGGAGGAGTGCCTTTTAACTCCAGCTTGTATCCCAGACTTACTGCGGAGAGCACCCATCTGTCTCTGATGGTGTCCCGCCAGGTCTCTGTGAACAACTGAAGTCTTCCCCCCACCCGATTGAGCGGGGGCAATACTTCATGCCTTAGGGGGAGGTTTTGTACCTCTCTTGATCCAGGGCTTCTTGTTACCCTGTGATTGTCCCTGATTTCTGCCCCCTGAATTTGACCGCGGAGGCCGTCGGAACTGCTTCACAGCCGATGTGCCCGGGACTGGAGAGGTAGGCCTCTTAAAAGAAGGACTTCTACCCTTGTTCTTAACCGGTAAGAGTGAACTTTTACCGGCAGAAATTTTCTGGATATATTTGTCCAGATCTTCTCCAAATAAGCGTTCTCCATGAAATGGGAAGCTAACCAGCAGTTTTTTACAGGGAGCTTCAGCAGACCAGTTTTTGAGCCACAGAAGCCTACGCATATGTACTATAGACAGCGTAAAGCGGGAGGCCTGTTGGATTGTATCCTTTATGGCGTCCACCGCAAAACACAAGGCTCTAGGCAGGTCAGCTAGGGCATGAGCCTGCTGATCTGGTAAGTCCCTTAAGACTTGTTTCAACTGATCTTTCACTGCTTGGCAGACTCCAATCGCTGCTACCGCAGGTTGTGTCACCATACTTGCTGTAGAGAAAGCAGATTTTAGTAAAGACTCCAATTTTTTATCTATTGGGTCTTTGAACATTGGAACATTATCTACTGGACATGTCAGTGATTTGTTAACAGAAGAGATGGCTGCGTCCACTATAGGGACCCTCCATTTTCTTATGAACTTATCCTCCATGGGATAGATCACCGGAAATCTCTTGGGGGGAGCAAATATTTTATCAGGATGCTCCCAATCCTGGTAAATAAGCCCTTCTAATAAAGGGTGGATTGGGAAGGAACAGACCGCCTGGGGAGCTTTTAGCGACCCCAGCGAGGAAACCGTAGTGGATGGTGGTTCCGCCAGAGGCATTTTAAATGCTGATCGGACCATGTTAGTCAGAGACTGAACCCATAATCTTTCAGCCTGAGAAGCTGAGAAAGGTTCTTCCACTGTTGATTCCTCTATAAGTGAATCAACCTCATCCTGATCCCCTTCAGGTAGGTCGATCTCTGTGTGGGGCTGTTCCTCCACTAACAGGCACTCTGAAGGAGGAGACGGAGATCGGACGCGCTTTTCCTGTGACAGGGAAGCAGCGATCAATGCTGTTAATCTCTCTTCCAATCCTCCCAGAGTTGAGGATAAAACCTCCTCTGTTATATATACAGGAGCAGGTGGACTGGGGACAGCCGCAGCACCAGGCATTCCTGCGGGGTTTCTACGGCTACTGACCTCTGCATTCTCAGGGGAGATTGGTGCAGTGCAAGCATGCCCAATATCCTCAGAGCCCGATGGAGACCCCTTTGGCTTCCTGGAAGATTTATTTCCGGAGCGTCTGGACGACATATCCTTTAAGCACAAAGCTGAGGTATTCCCGTCGTCATACACCAATTTTTGCTGGTAATAGTCTAACACAGGTGCTGCTATATACCAGCTGGTGTCCACTAAAGTGCCTTTCTATGGGGATGCCTGCATCAACCGCCTCTGTGTGCCACTGTTTGTTGCTAGCTCTGTTTGCATGCAGCTGACACTTATACTGTGTCTTTTAACCATGCTGGGACGCCCGCACATGCGCAGAAGCGCCGCGGCGCGCATCGAGCGTCATCCACCCGCCCCGCCCCTTTTTTTTCATAGGAGGCGCGTGCACGCGCCCGCGCGCGCGCCCGTGCGCCAATGGCGCCCTTTTCGAAAACCAACAGAGGACTAGGAGCCAGGGCCCTTTTTGCCGGAGGGCCTGTGCGGTGGATGAACGCAGCAACAGGGCAGAGGAAGTGGATTCCCTCAGAGAAACTTACCAGCTGCCTGGATCTTTTGAGTTGAGAAAACCAAAGATCCACATTTACAAGAAAAATGGACTACAGCGGCCTCTAGTGGTTTAACACAGGTACCGCGGTCCCTGTTTTTTTTTTTTTTTCTTGACTACTATTAAAATTTTACATTTTCAGTAGTTATAGGCAAACACAGATATTTAGCGGGAATACCGTTAGGTAACAGACAGAAAGACAAATTAGGCTTGGGGGTCCCCCAATAGAACCAAGTTCCTGAGGGCCCCCACTTACCTGATCCCCGCCGCAGGACTTTGTTTGGTCCACAAAAGTCCAAACTTCACCTATCACGGCAGGCATTGTAATTAAACCTTCAGGGACCGGGTTCCCAAGGATTCCACTCCCCTGGACCTGTATAGCACCCTGCACAGACAGCGTCTTGGTCGTGGGTATGACCAGAGCTCTGGATCCCAGGGTCCAGCCCTCCTAAGAGAAGCATTACAGGCAAAACCTTGCTCTTCTGCTGCAAGGCCCGGGTACCGACCGTTTAGCTATGAAGCTTTTTTGGTGGGATCCGGAACAGCTTACTAAGGCCCAAAAGAACCTGTACGCAAGCCCAGTGAAAACACATGTTACTCTTTGGCCAACACCTTAGACACTGGCAAAAAACTGAGGTGCTCCCGGGTGGGAGGGGCTTATATAGGGGAGGGTACTTCCGGTTTGGAATTGGCCAGTGCCAACACCTGAAGGTAAACTATATAACCCATTAGTAATGACTAAGTCGCTCTGTGTCCCGTGATGTACGAAAAAGAAATCGCCCCTCTGCCCTTAGGGGTCCAGGCTTTCTTTTGCCCTTCTGGTTTGGGGGCCTCCCTTCGTCTTTGCGGACGAACACCCTTTTTTGTCTGCACTGGGGTCCTCTGGGAGGGTGGGTCCATCCTCTTGTCCATGACATCAGCTAAGGCTCCCATGTCCTCAAACGCTAGATCAGTGTTTCTAGAGACCTGGGAAAAGGCTGCATCTAATTTGGGGCTCTTGTTCCAAAGAGATGCGGGATCATCCGAAAAGGGAAATCTTTTTAGGGACCTAGAAAAAAAAAAGGACTTCCTTTTGGGATCCTGCCATTCCTTTTTAAACGTGTCAATCAGTACCTCATGTACTGGGAAGACCTTCTGCTCCCCCAGACCCTTGTACATTTGGTCATGGAGGGTCAGAGGTTTTTTGTCGGCCTGAATACCTAGGGTCGTGTAAATTGCCCCTAAGAGGTCCTCTACCTCATCCAGGGACAATTTATATCTGGAGGGTTTCCTGGACTCCCCGTCCCGGTCCTCTCCTTCTGACCCCTCCTGGGAATCAGAGGTGGCACTATCTGGTTGTGTATGCTCCACCTCAGAAGGGCCTGCAACATCGTCTGCCATAACTGCAGCAGCAGGTGTGGCAGGTGCAGAGCCCTGAGCCTGTGGCGGGGTTGTAACCTGAGTGGCAATAGTGGGGAGTTGAAACTTTTCAAAAAGAGATTTAAAAGATGAAAAGGTGGAGGAAAGCTCTTTAACTGAGGCTGCTAATCCAGACTCCTGTTCCAACTCCCTCTCCCTAACCAAGGTGTCTATGCAGTCTCTACACAGAACCTTAGTCCATGATTCTGCTACAGTGTCCCTACAGGAGACACACTTCTTTTTAGAGCTATGCGTTGATCTTGACGACTTTTCAACGGCTTTCTGAAATACAAATAACCCAAAAAATGCAGAAAAAAATATCACATTAAAATATGGTTACAACCCTTGGAGTGCGCTAGCCCCATATAACATGCAGGGGCTAGGCCCCCCCCCCTGACCACCTAGAGGGTCTGCCCCCCATAGATAGGAACCATACATGGAGGGACAATCCTAGATAGAGAGGACCCTTCCCCAGGGTGCTCCTACCTTAGGAAGGCTGGAGGTAGTGTCTGTTGTCTGGGCATCAGCTTCTGACATGACTACAGGTGGCTGCTTGCTACAGAGTCTCACGCTGCCTGTGCGCATTCCCGACTCTCCAGTGTGCGCGGGCCCCCTATCAGAACCGCGACCCGGAACCGGAAGTCGCAGGTCAAAGGGAAGCATTCGCCCTCCGCCGGAAATGACGTCACCCGCCGTCCAGCCCGCCTGGTTCCAAAAATGCGGCCTGTACTGTGTACAGGGAAAGCTGAGCTGCTTCCCTGCTTCGGCCCTGTGGACGCGATAGGGGTCCCCCGCAACCTGCTGCCGCACTCGACGCAGATGGGGTGGCTTCAGATGGCGGGTATGTACCACAACTTTAGTACCCTGGAAGCCCCTGCTTCCCTTCAGGTATTTGAATGGCCTCAGTCCCCTGACTGACCGGCCTGGTTCCATGCACAGTGTCTCCCCGCCGGAGGAAACACTAACCACTGAGGTCCGACAGGGGGAAATGAGAATTTATGTGCTGGCGCAGTGTTTCCTGAGGAAGAGGAGGAGCCTATGTCTCTCAATTGTGGCTGTCCTGAAAGACGAAAGCGGAAAACATCTGTTATAGGTATATCTGTATGTCTTGTTTTGTGTTCCTACAATTGTAATAGTTTTGTATGTAAAGCATTTTTGTTTAGTAAAAACACATTAATACACTGCAGAGGTCTGAGCTTCCTTGCTTATAACGCAAAGTAACCTTTAATAGACCAATGTAATACACCTTGCACTGAGCACGAGCCCTATTAGTTCTTATGTAAAAGCAGTTACACAAAAGGCAGCACACAAATGTAAAATATTGTACAAGAGAACAGTACCATGACATTATCTATTTAACAAATGAATACATTCATCTGAATAACAACTAGGAATAGAAACAAAACACATTTCTGTTCTTAAAATAATAACTTTACTCTGTCTTGCTCTAAGCAAAGAGAAGCAAGGAGAGGGAATGGTTTCAAATAAAGGCCATTTAAAATTATGTATACTCCTTCTCTACATTCCATCACAGCCCTTAGGCAATTATAAATAACAGCACTTACTCCATTTAGTTCTCCAATTAGAAAGCATTACTTGGAGCCAGAGTTATTTTTGTGCGCAGTTTGTTTCACAAAAATAAACTATTTTTTTCCTCTGAACAAAACAAAGTAGGACGACAGTTTTAGAATTCAGCTACACAGTGTCAGGTCACCCGAGTTGCCAGATGACAGGTGCACACCGTAGGTCAGGAGTGCACCACAAGGTAGTGAACCCTATGGCTGACTGCTGCGGATGGAACACTGGGTGGTTAAGGAAGACAGATCCACTGGAGCACAACAGGGATCCCACAGGGAGTTAGCGCCCAAGATTCCCCAGGGCGCGGAGTCCAAGATCCAGCAGGTGTTCACCAGAGCCTTTAGTGGTGAGGATGGCCTAAGCTGCAGCTGGATCCAGGTCGCGGCCCCCCAGAGTCCCCTAGCTCACGCTCCGTAGGGTATAGAGGATAGAGGGGAAGCAGCAGCTCAGGATACAAGAGATAGTGAGGATATAAGCCAAGGTCAGGACGACAAGCAGACAAGGATAAATGAAGGACAAGCCAAAAGGTCAAGGTCACAAGCAGACAGGGATAGTCGAGAATAAGCCAATATCGTAAACACAGAGACAGACGTAGCACACGGCAAGCAGGAACCCAAACACAATGCTTAACAAACAACGTTGATCAGCAAGGCAGACTTGCAGTGTACAGGTTAATATAGAGTTCTCCGATAGGGCCTGGGGTGGAGCCAGGCTGGGAGGAGAGATTATAAAATAGGATTTTTATAACAGCTTACCTGTAAAATCCTTTTCTTGGAGTACATCACGGGACACAGAGCGACATAGTCATTACTAATGGGTTATATAGATACCGTCAGGTGCTGGCACTGGCAACTTCCAAAACCGGAAGTACCCTCCCCTATATAAGCCCCTCCCATCCGGGAGCACCTCAGTTTTGTAGCAAAGCAATAAGTGTCCCCAAAGAGGGGCGGGAGCTCTGTGTCCCGTGATGTACTCCAAGAAAAGGATTTTACAGGTAAGCTGTTAGAAAATAGGATTTTTATTTCTCGTACATCACGGGACACAGAGCGACATAGTCATTACTAATGGGATGTCCTAAAGCAATGCCAAATGAGGGGGGGGGATACACCATATATAAGCTGAGCGCTATCAGACATGAGGATCTTTTGCGGCCTGCAACACACTGCGCCCAAAGGCGACATCCTCCTGACTTCTAACGTCCACCTGGTAGGACCTAGTAAACGTGTGTACCGAAGACCATGTTGCGGCCTTACAGATTTGAGCCAGGGAGGCCTGGTGATGCACTGCCCATGAAGTTCCAACTGCTCTCGTGGAGTGCGCTCTAACTTTGAACGGAGGCGGTCTCCTTCTCAAGCCATAAGCTTGCATAATGACCTGTCGAATCCACTTGGCTAAAGTAGATTTTTACGCTGCCTGACCCTTTCTGGGGCCTTCCGGCAGAATAAACAAAGTATCCGTTCTGCGAATCTGAGCAGTGGCTTTTAGATAAGCTTTAACTGCTCTTACTACATCCAAAGAATGCAATAACTTTTCCTCTACCGAAGTAGGTTTGGGGAAAAAAGAAGGAAGAACCACATCTTGGTTCAAATGAAACCTCGATACCACCTTAGGAAGAAAGGCTGGATGAGGACGTAACACTACTCTGTCCTTATGGATAACCAGATATGGCTCCTTACAGGACATAGCTGCTAATTCCGATACTCTTTTAGCCGAACAAATGGCTACTAGAAAAATCAATTTCCTGGTGAGAAACACCAAGGAAATATGCTGTAATGGTTCAAATGGTTGTTTCTGTAGAACCGACAGAACCAAGTTTAGATCCCATGGACATATGGGAATATTAACCGGAGGACTAATACGCATCACTCCTTGTATAAAGGCTTTGACTAGTGAATGCGAAGCCAAGGGCCTTTTAAAAAATATTGACAAGGCCGAAATCTGACCCTTGATAGTACTCAAGGCAAGCTTCCTATCTACAGCCCATTGTAGGAAGTCCAGAATCCTACCTATTACGTATTTACGTGGATGCCATTTTCTGGCCTCACACCAGGCGATGTACGCCTTCCAGATTCTATAGTAGATCTGCCTGGATACCGGTTTCCTGGCATTGATCATGGTAGACACCACAGCATTAGAGAGCCCTCTCTTTTTTAGAATGTGGGCTTCAATAGCCAGGCCGTCAAACCTAGGGCTGGTAAGGAAGGGTGGTATATCGGTCCCTGCGAAAGCAGGTCCGGACGATGTGGGAGGGTCCAAGGACTCCCCACAGACATTTTTACAATCTCCGCGTACCATGCTCTTCGGGGCCACGCTGGAGCCACCAGAATCACTGGTTTCTTTTCTACCCTGATTCTGCGGAGTAATCGAGGTAACAATTGTGGCGGTGGGAATGCATATATCAGCTTGAACTGATCCCAAGGGAACACTAGGGCATCCGAGCCGCAAGCTAGGGGATCCCTTGTCCAAGAGACAAACCTGTCCACTTTTGTGTTGAATCTGGATGCTAGCAGATCTACATCCGGTGTTCCCCACCGCTGACATATTGTCCGGAAAACCTCGGGATGAAGGGACCATTCCCCTGGGCATAATTGTTGGCGACTTAGAAAGTCCGCCTTCCAATTCTCCACTCCTGGAATGAATACCGCAGATATGGCTGGGACATATTTTTCTGCCCATCTCAGGATGTAATTTACTTCCCTTTGGGCTGCACGACTCCTGGTGCCCCCCTGACGATTAATATATGCCACTGCTGTGGCATTATCTGATTGAATTCTGACAGGGGACCCTTGGAGTTTGGATGTCCATGCTACTAGGGCATACCGGGCTGCTCGTATCTCTAAGAGATTGATGGGCAGGGCCTTTTCTGCATCCGACCATCTGCCCTGGAGAGACTATTGCTCCAGTACTGCTCCCCAGCCTATAAGGCTGGCATCCGTAGTGACCACCTTCCAAGAAATCGGACTGAAGGATTTCCTTTTTTCCAGATTCTGGGGAACCAACCACCAACGGAGGCTCTTGCGAACGGAAGGGGACAAGGACATTGTAAGTCTAGGGCCTGAACTTTTTCGTTCCAGGCTGACAGTATGGCCCCTTGCAAATTCCTTGAATGGAATTGACCGTAGGGTACTGCTTCGAATGATGCCACCATTTTTCCCAGCAGCCTCATATACAGGCGTATGGACGGCTGTCTTTTTTGTACCCACTAAGTGGATCAAATCTTTCAAAGACAACACCTTTCCTCGAGGTAAGAATATTTTTCTCTGGCCTGAATCCAACCCTAGCCCCAAGTATTCCAGACTTTTGACTGTTTTTTTAGGGCTGACTTGTCTCGGTTGATAATCCAACCGTGAGATTCCAGATACTTGATTGTCTTGTGAACGACCACGTCTAGTTTTTTCACTGAGTGGTCTATCAGCAACAAGTCATCCAGATATGCCATTATCATTACACCATGTGTTCTTAGATTGGCCAATAAAGGGCCAGAATTTTTGTAAACACTCGTGGTGCTGTGGCCAAACCGAAGGGTAAGGCTCTGAACTGAAAATGGCGCCCTTCTACTGCAAAGCGTAGAAATTTTTGGTGGACTGGAAAGATGGGAATGTGCAAATAAGCATCTTTGATGTCGATCGCGGCTAACCAATCCTCCCCTTGTAGGGCAGTGGCCACCGATCGGATCGACTCCATCGGAAAGTCCTGATATACAGGAATTTGTATAGCCCTTTTAGAATTAATATGGGCCTCCCGTCCGCGTTTGCTTCGGGACTGTAAAGAGGTTTGAGTAAAACCCGAACCCTCATTCTTCCAGGGGAACCTCCATAATTACTCCTTGGAGCAATAGTTGTTCTAGTGCCAACAGGAGGGACTCTCTCTTCCGGGGATCCCCTGGCACGTTTGACCTCAAAAATGGGAAGGAGGAGAGTCTTTTAACTCCAAACTGTATCCCAAACCTACTGCGGAGAGCACCTATCTGTCTTGATCGTGTCCCGCCAGGTCTCTTGCGAACAACTGGAGTCCTCCCCCCACCCGACTGAGTGGGGGCTTCAATGAATTTAACTTTGGGGGAGGTTTTGTACCTCCCCTGACCCAGGGTTTCTCATTACCCTGCTACTGTCCCTGTTTTTTACCCCCGGGATTTGACCGAGGAGGCCGTCGGAACTGTTACACAGCCGATGCCCCAGGGACTGGAGAAGCAGGCCTCTCAAAGAGGGACCTCTAACTCTGTTTTTAACCGGCAAGAGCGTATTTTTACCGCTGGAAATTTTCTGGATATATTTGTCCAGGTTTTCCCTGAATAAGCGTTCACCATGAAACGGGACGCTAACCAGCCATTCTTTACAGGGAGCTTCAGCAGACCAGTTTTTGAGCCATAGGAGCCTACGCATATGTACTATAGACAGCGTAAGGCGGGAGGCCTGATGGACTGAATCCTCTATGGCGTCAACCGCAAAGCCTAAGGCTCTAGGTAGATCAGCTAGGGCAAAGCCTGCTGATCTGTCAAGTCCCTCAAGACCTGTTTCAACTGATCCTTCACTGCTTAGCAGACCCCAATAGCTGCTACTGCTGGTTGTATCACCAAGCAGATTTTCATAAGGACTCCAATCTTTTATCTATTGGGTTCTTGAACATTTGGACATTATCCACTGGACATGTCAGTGATTTATACATACAAGAGATGGCTGCGTCCACTGTAGGGACCTTCCATTTTTTTTTTTTTTTTTTGATGAACTTATCCTCCATGGGATAGACCACCGGAAATCTCTTGGGGGGAATAAATATTTTCTCAGGACGTTCCCAATCCTGGTAAATGAGCCCTTTCAGTAAAGGGTGAAGTGGAAAAGAACAAACAGTCTGGGGGCTTCTAGCGACCCCAACGAGGATACAGTAGTGGTTGATGGTTCCGCAAGGTGCATTTTTAAATGCTGATCGGACCATGTTAGTCAGAGACTGAACCCATAATCTTTCAGCTTGAGATGCTGAGAAAAGGTTCCCCCACTGTTGATTCCTCTATAACAGAATCAACCTCATCCTGATCCCCTTCAGGCAGGTCGATCCCTGTATGGGACTGTTGCTCTGCTAACAGGCACTCTGAAGGAGGAGACGGAGATCGGGCGTGCTTTCCCTGACAGGGAGGCAGCGATAAATGTTGACAATCTCTCTCTAATCCTCCCAGAGCTGAGGAAAAAACCTCCTCTGTTACATACACAGGAGCAGGTGACTGAGGACAGCCACAGTACCAAGTACCCCTGCGGGGTCTCTACGGTCACTTACCTCTGAACTTCAGGGGAGACTGGTGCAGCAGGAGTATGCCCAAGATCCTCCGAGCCCGATGAGACCCCCTTCGCTTCCTGGAAGATTCAGTTCCGGAGCTTCTGGACGGCATATTCCTAAGCCTAAAGCTGAGGTATTCCAGCCGTAATACACCACTTTTACTGAGAATAGTCTAGCACAATTGCTGCTATATCACAGTTGGTGTCTACTAATGTGCCTTTCTAGGGGATGCCTGTATCAACCGCTTGCTGTATGCCTTTAAATGTTGCCAGCTCTGTCTCTGTACTTCATAGCCAGCTCACTACAATATTGTTGTTTTTTTAAAACTGCTGGGACGCCCGCACATGCGCAGAAGCGCTGCGGCGCGCACAGAGCGTCATCCCCCAGGCTCCGCCCCCTTTCCCGGCTCACCTCTATATATAGAGGCGCGTGCACGCGCACGGGCACGTGCGCCTTCGGCGCTAATTTCAAATATGGTAACAAGGGACAGGAGCCAGGGCCCCTCTTTGCCGCAGGCCGGGGGATGGACGAGCACTGCAACATGGCAGAGGAAGCAGTTTCCTATAAGAGAACTCACCATCTGCCTGGACTTTGCTCTGCTGAGAAGAAGCTAGTCCACATGACAAGAAAACATTCCACAGCGGCCTCTAGTGGACAAACACAGGTACCGCAGTCTAATATATTAAATATATATATAAAAAATTTTTTTTTTTTTTTTCTTGACCACCATTAAAAATTATTACATTTTTTTAGTAGTTACAGGCATGCACAGAATTTTGCGGGAATACCATTAGGTGACAGAAAGACAAATTAGGCTTGGGGGTCCCCCAATAGAACCAAGTTCCTGGGGGACCCCACTTACCTGTTCCCCGCCGCAGGACTTTGTTTGGTCCACAAAAGCCCAAACTTCACCTATCACGGCAGGCATTGTAATCAAACCTTCAGGGACCGGGTTCCCAAGGATTCCACTCCCCTGGACCTGTATAGCACCCTGCACAGAAAACATCTTGGTCGTGGGTATGACCAGAGCTCTGGATCCCAGGGTCCAGCTCTCCTAAGAGAAGCATTACAGGCAAAACCTTGCTCTTCTCTGCAAGGCCCGGGTACCGACCGTTTAGCTATGAAGCTTTTTTGGTCGGATCCGGAATAGCTTACTGAGGCCCAAAAGAACCTGTACGCAAGCTCAGTGAAAAACACATGTTTCTTCTTGCCTTAGACACTGGCAAAAAACTGAGGTGCTCCCGGATGGGAGGGGCTTATATAGGGGAGGGTACTTCCGGTTTTGGAAGTTGCCAGTGCCAGCACCTGACGGTATCTATATAACCCATTAGTAATGACTATGTCGCTCTGTGTCCCGTGATGTACGAGAAAGAAAAGCAGCCAGCTGAGAGTGTCTGGCCTTTAAGGTGAACACATGGAGAGAAAGGTAAGCTGACAAACATTACTGCATATCCATGACACACAGCTGGATAACGTTTAAAAGGTTATTAAAATTCTTCTACACTACTCAGCATAAAATGTGTACACCCCTTTTAAAAAGTAAGATTTTTATCAATATCTCAATGAACACAGGAACAATTTCCAAAATTTTGATAAAAAATTTATTTTTTGTACTCACCGTAAAATCCTTTTCTCTGTCGTCCATGGACGGACACTGCTCCTTAAATCTTGACAAAGTGGGTTATGTTCCTGTTCATAGGAGAGGAATAGGCAGAACATGTTAGTTATCTTAAAACATGTAACTTTAACAGAGTTGAACAGCCCCGCCCAGGTGGCGGTCCCTCTGTACATAACCCTCCTACCTGCAGTCAGCAGCCTCAGTTCGTAGAAAAGCAGTATAAACTAAAAAAGGAGGGGTGGGTGCTGTGTCCATCCATGGACGACAGAGAAAAGGATTTTACGGGGAGTACAAAAAAATCCTATTTTCTCTTTTTGTCCATGGACGGACACAGCTTCTAAAATCTTGACAAAGTGGGACGTCCCCAAGCAGTGTCAGAAAAAACGAGGGGTGGGAACAGCAATCAAAAGAAGACTTAACTTCACCTCAAACAAACAGAGCTCCTCAACGGAGGAGGTGCAACCTCAAACAGCCGCCTGCAAAACCATGCGGCCAAAGGAAGCATCCGAAGATGCACTCACATGAACCTTGTAAAACTTTGAGAAAGTGTGAACAGACGACCAGGTCACCGTATTACAGACCTTGAAGACAGATACTAGATGTCGGAAAGCCCAGGAGGCACCAATTGCCCTGGTCGAATGCGCTGTGACAGGAAAGGGAGGCGCCCACCCCTTAAGGGCATATACCTGGATGACGGTCTGCCTGATCCACCTAGAAATGGTGGCCGACGAGATCGCCAGGCCCTTCTGTGGACCAGACACCGACACGAACAGTGAGTCAGAACTCCGGAATGGAGCAGTAGCAGACAGGTACACCCGTAGGGCACGTACCACGTCCAAGGTATGCAACGCAGCCTCCTGGGGTGCGACGGCCAAGGACACAAGGATGCAAGCACAATGTCCTTGTTTAGGTGAAAAAGCCGAAACTACCTTAGGAAGGAATAAAGGTTGCGGGTGTCCTTATGGAGGACCAAGTAAGGTGACTTGCAAGACAAGGCCGCCAATTCAGAAACCCTTCTGACCAATGTAATGGCAACTAAAAAGGCAACTTTCTGAGAAAGCGCTAAGAGTGGAACCTCCCTGATGTTCTGAAAGGGAGGTTCCTGAAATACCGAGAGCACTAGAGTGAAGTTCACGGAGGAAGCAGTGGTCCAATCGGGGGAACCACGTGTCGGACCCCCTGCACAAACGTACTTACCAGTGAATGAGCCACCAGGGGCCGTTGGAAGAAGACAGCCAAGGCTGAAATCTGCCCCTTAACAGTGCTTAAGGCAAGTTTCAGATCCACTCCGCACTGTAATAACAGCAGGATCCGAGAAACCGAACATGTCCGTGGGCGCCAGGCCATCTCTTCACCCATAGAGATGTAGGCCTTCTAAGTGCAATGGTAGATCGTCCGGGAAGAAGATTTCTGGGCCCTCAACATGAAGGAGATTACCGAATTTGACAGACCACAGTCCCTTAGTACCTGGCTTTCAATAGCCATGCCGGTAAAGCCTGCGACTGTAAAACAGGATGAAGTATGGGACCTTGAGACAGAAGGTCCTCCCGCATTGGCAGCTGCCAGGGAGCGTCAGCTACCAGTCTCACGAGGTCGGCGTACCAGGGACGCCGGGACCAATCTGGGGCAATTAGAATCACCAGAATCCCCTCGGTCTCCACTCTGCGGAGCAGACGAGGAAGCAATTTCATTGAGGGAAAGTCATAAAATACCCATGGAGCCACCAACGCGTCCCACGCATCTGCCCAGGGATCCCTGGACCTGGCCACAAACCTCGACACCTGCGATTGAGTCGAGAGGCCAGGAGATCCACAACTGGTGTGCCCCAATTCTGACAACGTAATTGAAACAGCTCCGGGTGTAACGACCATTCCCCTTGGTCCAGCATCTGGCAACTCAGATAGTCCGCCTGTCAGTTTTCTACACCCGGATGTAAACAGCTGATAGAGCCAGCACGCTCCTGTCGGCCCAACTTAGGAGGTGAGCGACTTCCGATGCTGCGGCCGAGCTCCTTGTTCGGCTGGCGTCCGTCATGATCACAGTCCCAAGGAAAGGAAGGAACGACCTCCTGGACTGAAGAGCCGGGAATCTCAGCCGCCCTCTCAGGGAAGCCTTGACCAGGTGACTTACCTGAATCTATAGACAATGGAGATCTATTCCAAGTGGACAGGATCTCTTCCTGCAATACTCGAGTGTGGAATTGGGCATACGGAACTGCCTCGAAGGAGGCCACCATGAGTCCCAGAACTCACATGCAGAAAACGGAGAGACGACCATTTGCGGGATGCTAACAATTTCACCGCCGACTGGAGCGTCTGCAACTGTTCCAAAGGAAGGAAGACCTTCGCCTCCAAAGAGTCCAGGATCAAGCCTAGGTACTCCAGACACTGAGTCGGTACCAACACCGACTTCTGTATGTTCAGTACCCAACCAATATCCCGGAGGGTCTGACTGGCTATAGACATGTCCTCCTCTAATTCTGAGCCAGAAGCAGCTCTCAGAAGAACGTCCAAGTAGCCCACGATAGAAATGCCTCGCTGTCTCAGCAAAGCCAGATCAGGGCGAGCACCTTGTTAAAAACTCTTGGTGCCGACGCTATGTCAAATTGCAAAGCGCAGAAACCTGATGGCTGTTGCAGATGGGGACATGCAAGTATGCGTTCTTGGTGTCCATCCCCCGGATGGAGCGCAACAACCTCCGAACGAATGGATTTCATCCTGAACTCCGCACCCTTACAAGGTATTGAGGGCCTTGAGGTCCAAGATTGAACGGACACCGTCCTTCCGAGGGACTACCAACAGATTTGAATAGAATCTCTGAAACCGTTCCACCAGGGGTACAGGTACTGCACCAGAGCAAGTCTTGTACTGCTCCCATCAAAGCAGACCAACGAGCCAGAAGGAGAGGAAGATTTGAGGGAAAGATCTGTTTGATGGACAAGAAGAAACTATCTTGTACCCCTAAGTGACCACCTCGCAGACCCACTGGTCAGAGTGGCGACTCTGGTGGGACGCAAACCCACAACCTTTGGACTGTTCAAGCAGGGAGGTCCACCGAGGTGCAAACTCGCTAAGCCATCCCCCCACCCTTGAGTTGGGCGGGGGCAAAATTTCATGCAGTATCTTGGTATGTTAGCCGGCTTGTTCGCGTACGCCCCCAGGGACGCTCCTGTCCCCCAAGCTAGAGCCTTGTCAGTCTGGGAAGACCTACCGGCTGACCCTGACTGACGAAAATACAGCTTCTGCGCGGAATAGGAGGGCCCCGGCCAACGGCGTGGCTCCTTCCCCTCAGAGGACTGCGGGAGAAGTGTGCTCTTACCTCCAGTGACATTCCTAATAATTTCTTCCAGCGAGGTACCAAAACACCACTGAAAGGCAATCTGCCAGGGCTCACTTGGATGCTTGGTCAGCGGACACTGAGTATGTATGAGTGTATATGTTTTTACTGTGGCGCCGAAGGCGCGCATGTCTTTGGAGTGTGGGAGGAAACTGGAGTACCCGAAGGAAACCCACGCAGACACAGAGAAAACATGCAAACTCCAGGCAGATGGTGACGGGGTCCGGGTTGAACCAGTAACCCCCTTGCTGTCAGGTGAGGGAGATGACCACTACACCACTGTGCTGCCCTCCATTCAGTGAATGTCTGAGACACCAAAGTCGCAGCCAATATAGGTCGCAACACTGACCCCAGCATAATGAACCTGGAGCCGGACACCGCTTCGGACCTCCTATTCAGTAGGGTCCTGGAGGATAACGAACTGCCATGCGCTGGGGGACCACGAGGACCTCTCGGCCATTCCCATTCCTTATTTACGAACTTATCAAAGAAAGTAACATGAGGAAAAAACGTCACAAAGCGGACAGATTTGTGTGACCCAAAGGAGACAGACTCCTCTGCGGAAGTCCCAGCTGCATCTACCAGCTGGAGAGTGTCCAGCACAGCATCAGTTGTGCACTCATAAGTGCCCTGACTAACATTCCCCAGAAGATGGTAAGATGGTGGGGGCGCTTTATTACCCCCCTTACACTCGCACGCCGTCTCTACCCTGGCAACAAATGATTCCAGGACTGTCTACAACGTATTCATGGAAACCGCAGGTGCAGGGGCACCATTAGCTGCCTCTGGCAATGTAGGGGAAAAAAGGTCACATACTGACTCCATAAACACCCACTGACAGCCCTCAGGGACCAAATGAAAAACACATAAGAGTCCACCCTCCATGCTGCACTGACCAGGGGGGGTAACCCAGGGGGACTCACCACCCAGAAGGAGACCGCTCAGCACCGCTGCCCGCCTTGTATACACAGCACGTGTGTGATGAAAAAACTGTGAGGAGAATGAACTGCGCCGTTCAGAAAGCCAGTGCTAGAGGCCAAACCCACTCCAAAATGGCCGCCAGACGCCTTTAGATAAAAAGGGCGCGGACCACAATATAATGGCCGCCCGCAATACTGACCTGCGCCACAGCGTAGTCACGACAAAATGGGCGCCAATGGAAATAGTAATATAGAAAAAAAATCACACTAAAAATGGCGACAGCGCCGCAAAAAATGGCGCCCGAGCCCCGGGATGTGGACGAGAAGACCTGCAGAGACTTCCCAGGAGACAGACCCCCCTCTCACAGAAAGCGGACCCCGGCACCCCACAGGGACTCGGAGCCCCCCCACAGGTACACCCCGGTCGTAGCGGGCCCTAGGGCAGGAGGGGAAAGGGCGACAGAGAGCAAGGAAAGGGAGGACAGGAGAATCCCTGAATCCCGGGAATGCCCAGCTGTTCCATCCTGCCGAGACAGGAGGAACCGTACTTACCCGTCCTTGCAAGGACATGCTGGCGCGTCCCTGACAGACCCACAACCGATGGTACGGAGTAGCTGTCGGCCCGGTCCACTGTGAGTGAGGCAACAAGCAGCCCAGTCATATGTGAACCCCGGAGCATGTGCTCACCGGCCACCCCTGGAGCCATGGGGTACGTCGTGGCAGAACCAGCTCGAAGCTAAGGACTGGCACGCTCGATGGCCAGAACTGCGAAGACTACAAGGATCTATAATATCCAGCCTGTCACCCAGCTGGCAGTTGATAGAAGATATCACAAAAAAGTAAGAATAAAAATTTCTTCAGGACTTTGGGCCCGCAGGGAGCCACGTCTTTCTCCTCTGCAAGGCAGAAAAAAATCTGAGGCTGCTGACTGCAGGTAGGAGGGTTATGTACGGGGCTGTTCAACTCTGTTAAAGTTACATGTTTTAAGATAACTAACATGTTCTGCCTAGTCCTTTCCTATGAACAGGAACATAACCCACTTTGTCAAGATTTAAGGAGCGGTGTCTGTCCATGGACGAAAAGAGAAACTGAGTTTTATAGAACATCTGTTTATCTCATTACATGAAAATAAGGTTAATAATATAACTTAGATTACAAAATCTTCAGTTTTGTTTTCCTCAAATTAGTTGATGCAAAATGAATACACCCCACAACAAAAACTACTACATCTAGTATTTTTTATGACCAGCACCAAGTCTTCCAGGCATGGAATGAACAAGTTGGTGACATATTGCAACATTATGTTAGAGACAATAATGCTGAACATTTCTTAAAAGCTCAAAAAGATTTAAGGCAAACCTGTACTTTGTCCATTTAGGGTAGTGCCTGTACTAAAATATTGGGGAAAGTATTTTAAGTGGAAGTAAAGGCTAATATAAGTTTGCTTAACCTCTTCCTCCCCAGCCTATTGTAAAATGATGGCTGGGCGGGAGCACTATTGTTCCGGCGCGATCTGTCACCCGCCATATACACCAGACACGGCCGATGACAGATCAATGTACTGACCCACTGCTGGTACCATGTGATCACTGTGCCCAATCACATCAGATCACATGTACACAATTAAAGGCTTTGTTACATGATTTTCACGGTGTACTATTGTGATGAGCTCTGAGATTGGTCACAGTCATCACATGGTACAGGCAGGGTCAATTACAGTCCATCTCTACCATGTGATTAGACAGGGCCAATCACAGCTAATCATAATAGTAAACACTGAATGAGTAGTTTTCATTCAGAAAAAATGGTCGCTTATAACTGTAAAATGCACATATAAGCAACCGTAGTGTGTAAAAAAAATCCCGATCACCTCCCCAGAGTATTACATTGTTACTGTGGTAACACTGCATTGCAATGGTCACTGTATGTAAAACAATAATGTAATAAAAAAAATGTAATTACATTTTATTTTTTACTGGTGACATTATGTAAAAAAAATTGTGAAAAAAAAAAAAAATGTACTTCAGTTAAATACTTCGTTATTAAATGCTTCTTAATAACCACTTTAGGACTGGAAGGATTTACCCCCTTAATGACCAGGCATTTTTTTGCGATACGGCACTGTTTCGCTTTAACTGACAATTGCGCGGTCGTGCGACGCTGAACCCAAACAAAATTTATGTCCTTTTTTCCCCACAAATAGAGCTTTCTTTTGGTGGCATTTGATCATTTTTATTATTTTTTTTTACTAGTAGTGATCAGCGATTTTTAGCGGGACTGTGACATTGCGGCAGACAGATCAGACACTTTTGACACTGTCATGGATATGCAGTAATGTTTGTCTGTCAGCTTACCTTTCTCTCCATGTGTTCACCTTAGAGGCCAGACACTCTCACCTGGCTGCTTTTATAATCTCTCCTCCCAGAATGTCTCCACCCCAGGCCCTATCAGAGAACTCTAAATTAACTTGTGCACTGCAAGTCTGCCTTGCTGATCAACGTTGTTTGTTAAGCATTGTGTGTTTGGGTTCCTGCTTGCCGTGTGCTACGTCTGTCTCCTGTGTTTACGATATTGGCTTATTCTCGACTATCCTTGTCTGCTTGTGACCTTGACCTTTGGCTTGTCCTTTGTTTATCCTTGTCTGCTTGTCGCCCTGACCTTGGCTTTATCTCCTCACTATCTCTTATATCCTGAGCTGCTGCTTCCCCTCTGGATCCAGCTGCAGCTTAGGCCATCCTCACCACTAGAGGCTCTGGTGAACACCTGCTGGATCTTAGACTCCGCACCTTGGGGAATCTTGGGGTCTAACTTCCTCTGGGATCCCTGTTGTGCTCCAGTGGATCTGCCTTCCTTAACCACCCAGTGTTCCATCCGCAGCAGTCAGCCATAGGGATCACTACCTTGTGGTGCACTCCTGACCTACAGTGTGCATCTGTCATCTGGCAACTCAGGTGACCTGACAGACACTTTTTCGGGACCAGTGACATTTATACAGCGATCAGAGCTAAAATCTGTCACTGATTACTGTCACTGGCAGAGAAGGGGTTAACATTAGGGGGCGATTAAGGGGTTACTTCTTGTTCAAAGGAATTTTTAGACAGTATATGTGGTTTTCGTTCAGAAATTACAATCATTTTAAAACTGAATGTTAAAAGCAAGTGAAATTTTCAAATGACATTCTTTCATTCAGCAAATATGCAAAGATTTTTCGTATGAATATTCTTGTCCGAAAATTGATACGTGTATGGCCAGCATAAGGCTCGGTTCACACCTATGCAGTTTGCTTTTGATCCGTTTCTACACTACTTTTTGCTGTGCGGTTTTGCTGCGATTTGCGTTTTGCATTGTTTATGCTTTTTTTTTGGTCAATTTGTTGTTGGGCAGATTAAAAAACGCGAATTGCTGCAAAAACTTACTACATGATTTTCTGCAGCTTCCCCATTGAAGTCTATTGAACCAAAAAAAAAAAAAAGCAGTTTTGCATTGAAAAAGTCTTTGACCCTTTTCAAATTACGCAGCGGCTGAAAAAAGCATAGATGTGAACTTGTCCCATAGGAAACCATGTTAAATGAATTGTAGTGCGTTTCTTCAAAAAGCACCACAAAACTCATAGGTGTGGACCAGGCATAAGATGTTTAGTAGCAGCAGCATGATTTTTTTTTTGTATCACCTGTCATAATGGGGTTAACAAAACTAACATTAGCCCTTTATAGTACAAAAAGAGCAGATAATCGCTACTACAAGGGGTTCATTTATACTGTGAAACAGTGATATATATATATATATATATATATATATAATAATAAATACACCCAGAAGTAGGATATATGGGCATATTAATTAGGAGTCAGACATTAACCGGTTCCCGACCGGCTCACGCAGATATACTGCAGCAGAATGGCTCTCCTGGGCGAAATCCCATGTATATATACGGCTTTGTCCAAGAGAGCCACCAGAGGGCGCACGAGCGACGCTGGAGGCACACGCGCCAGCTGCATGGTGGGGAACCCAATGCGCATGGCTGGCGGGCACGAGCGCCAGCACAGGGATGTGTGTGTGTAAACACACACACATCCCTGTGCTGTCAGAGGAGAGAAGACAGATCGTGTGTTTCTACAAAGTAGAAACAGCGATCTGTCATCTCTCCTAGTCACTCCCCTCCCCACACAGTTAGAACACAGTGAGGGAACACACATTTAACCCCTTGATCGCCCCCTAGTGTTAACCCAGGGGTGCCCAACCATTGGCCCGGAGGCCACATGTGGCCCGCGGAGCCCTCTGATGTGGCCCGCAACCTCCTGCTCTGGGATGGAATAGAATACTGTTATTAAAGGTCAGTTTATTACTAAAATCAGTGTATATATGGGCATATCTGTTCTGCAGTGGTTACTGGGCTGCTTTCAAACTAATTCGCAGATGCAGAGCAGCGCACCTGCGGGTTACCTGCACTGAGCCATAGACTTATGTTATTACCTGCAAGTTTGGTGGGCTTTCTGAAAGTGCACCAAACCTGCAGAATATAATAGAAGTCTATTTCAAAGTGCAGAAAAGTCAAAAGGTACACTGCGTTGCCCCCGTGGTGCAGGTAAACCGCAGCGCATCAGTGTGAAAGCAGCCATGGGCCCCTTTCACACTGTCAGTCCGACCCAATTGGACCCTCTATTCACCTCCAAGGAGTGGCAGATGTAAACCAACTTGTGTCCTACCTCCAATCCGATCCGGCTGTGTTTGTGTTTACTCTGCATATGCAGAGCGGACATGGATCTGCCATCCGCCTCCTCCGCTGATTGTGGCCCGCGACCAGTTACCAAGTTGCTTAAGTGGCCCTCGCGCTTCATAACCCCGTGTTAACCCCTTCCCTGCTAGTGACATTTATACAGTAATCAGTGCATATTTATAGCACTGATCGCTCTATAAATGCCAATGGTCCCAAAAATGTGTCAAAAGTGTCTGCCGCAGTACCGCAAAAAAAAATAAAAAAAATTGCAGATCACCGCCATTACTAGTAAAAAAAAACAAAAAAAAAACGCCATAAATTTTTCCCATAGTTTGTAGACGATATAACATTTGCGCAAACCAATCAATATACGCTTATTGCGATTTTCGTTACCAAAAATATGTAGAAGAGTACATATTGGCCTAAACTGATGAACAAATTTGTTTTTTAAAAACATTTTTGGGGGCATTTATAATAGCAAAAAATATTGTTTTTTTTTTTCAAAATTGTCGCTCTTTTTTTGTTTATATGGCAAAAACAAAACAAAAACAAAAAAAACAAAACACACAGAGGTAATCAAATACCACCAAAAGAAAGCTCTATTTGTGGGAAGAAAAGGACGGGAAAAAACCTTGGGAATCCATCACCCCTTCACTGAGGACCCTGCATTGGCTAAGTGTAAAGGATCGGGTCACATTCAAGACCCTCTGCCTCACCCATAAGTGCACACAAGGAAACGCTCCTCAATATTTATGCGAGAAGATAAAACACTACACATCCAATCACATTCTCCGATCAACTAACCAAAACCTCCTCCATATCCCCAAGTCCCGCTACAAATCGAAGGGAGAACGAAGATTTGCAGTCCAAGGACCACGGCTACGGAACGCCCTACCCACGGACATCCGCATGGAAGAAAACCATTGGGCCTTCAGGAAAAAACTTAAGACCCACCTCTTCTGAAGGATCAGGACGTCCATGGAGGCAAAGCGCCTTGAGGCGATTCAGTTTGCATTTGCAGCACTATACAAGTTATTCACTCACGCAAATTTTGTTTGGGTACAGCGTTGCATGACCGCGCAATTGTCAGTTAAATCGACGTAGTGCCAAATTGTAAAAAGTGCTCTGGTCAGGAAGGGGGTAATATCTTCCAGGGCTGCAGCGGTCAAGCTATATGAAGGGTGGAAGGGAGATATAAATCTTATATTAAAAGTAGTACTAAAAGCTGAGCCTTTTTTTTTTTTTTTTTTAAACAAACATGTTCTACTTATCTGCTCTGTGTAATGGTTTTGCACAGAGCAGCCCTGATTCTCCTCTTCTGGGTTCCACACCGATGTTTCTGTCTCCTCCTGCCTTCAGATTGCCCCAATAGCAAGCTGCAAAGTATAGTATAGAGTACCCTTACAGTACGGTATAAAAAACGTCTTCCAGCCCAGGACTACATGTCCCATGAGGCATTGCTCCTCACACCTTCACAAGTTCTCAGGCACTTACTGACATGTATGGTTTACTGAGCTGTATGTGTGCTGCACTGTATTTCCCGATATGTAAACAAATGTTGCATTCTGTATGCAGGCCGATTAATGGATTATGAAAATAGTTGACAACCATTTTCATAATCGATTAATCAATTAGTTGTTTTCGGCCCTAGAAGCAACATTTTTAAGAAAACTTATATTAGCCTTTAGTTAATAGAAGTGCTAAAGTAGAACGCCACGTTTTTTTTTTTCTTTTACTTTTGCATTGAGTGGGGAAGGGTTAGAACCAAAGTCAGAATTTTAGTGCTGTTCGTGACCCAACAGAAGTAAGAACATTTTGCCAGGAGGCATGCAGACATCAATAAAAATCTTACAGAGGTTCTACTGCTTCTCTACTCTATCCATATGTAAGAAATAATAATAAGAAAGTTACTTCCTGTTCTGTATAGCCACTCTCTTGGCATAAAACTTTTACACAAGGCCTACAGCATCTCATTCCTGTGCCTATATACTGTATGTGGTAAGATGGTATTAGGGATGCACCAAAATTTCGGCCACCGAAACATATCGCCCGAAAAGGGATTCTTGCCGATAATTGAGGCAAAAATGGGGCGGGCCCTGTGCGGGGCCCCGCCCCTGGTGCCGCCCATTACGGGGGTGTCTTTCTGGCCGATGTGCGCCACAGTCCTCTCCTCCAGACGATCTCCTTGTGTCACGGAGCTTAACTACACAAACCGCAGTAACAATGTCCCGCCTCCTGTGACAGACGGCACACTGATCCAATGATGGGACATTGAATCAGTGTGACGTGTCACAGGAGGCGGGACATTGTTACTGCAACCTGTGTAGTTAAGCTCCGTGACACACGGAGATCGCTGCAAGGAGGGAGGGAACTTGCAGGCTACATGGCGGGCACTGGCAGGCTGCATGGCGGGCACTGGCAGGCTGCATGGCGGGCACTGGCAAGCTGCATGACGGGCACAGGTGAGGCTGCATTGATCTCTTCTATTATGTCCCCAGTCTCTGACCACCTCCTGTACGTGTCCCCAGTCTCTGACCACCTCCTGTACCGTGTCCCCAGTCTCTGACCAACTCCTGTACCGTGTCCCCAGTCTCTGACCAACTCCTGTACCGTGTCCCCAGTCTCTGACCAACTCCTGTACCGTGTCCCCAGTCTCTGACCATCTCCTGTACCGTGTCCCCAGTCTCTGACCATCTCCTGTACCGTGTCCCCAGTCTCTGACCATCTCCTGTACCGTGTCCCCAGTCTCTGACCATCTCCTGTACCGTGTCCCCAGTCTCTGACCATCTCCTGTACCGTGTCCCCAGTCTCTGACCATCTCCTGTACCGTGTCCCCAGTCTCTGACCATCTCCTGTACCGTGTCCCCAGTCTCTGACCATCTCCTGTACCGTGTCCCCAGTCTCTGACCATCTCCTGTACCGTGTCCCCAGTCTCTGACCATCTCCTGTACCGTGTCCCCAGTCTCTGACCATCTCCTGTACCGTGTCCCCAGTCTCTGACCATCTCCTGTACCGTGTCCCCAGTCTCTGACCATCTCCTGTACCGTGTCCCCAATCTCTGACCATCTCCTTTTATAAAAATATTTTTTAAAAACAGTCACTTTCGGGTTCGGTATCAAAGAAGATTTATTTTCGGTATCGGTTTCGGCACCAAAAAACACATTCTGTGCATCCCTAGATGGTATCGTTTGCTAAGAAAAATATAGTCTGTTTAAACCACTGCAAATAAGCATAGTTATCTAGGCAAGTAAATGGGTTGTCACCAGAACAGGATTAGAGGGAAAATCTCCCACTGGGGACACTAGTTTTGGTGACAACTAGGATTTCCCTCAGTTTGGAGGGATTTACCTCTAACTTCCCATTTTGGCTAATGGGAAGTTAGACAGGAAGTGAAGCAAGATCTCCACAATGGAACAAATATGGGAAACAACTGACAGGGGTTATAACCCTCTCTTACTCTATTCAAAAAGAAAAAAATTGCCTTTAGGTCTACATTTTAACTATACATCACATTGTGGGTATTAGATTTACAGCCTTACTTACATTGTTTGTTGGTGATAAATTGAATATAATTTCTGAGTTAAGACTCCTTGTTTTCATTTTTTCCAATAGGTGTAAATGGATAGCTTTGTTTACTGCAATAAGAACCTGAAGCGGATCCACAATCTTCAAATATAAACCAAAAAAACACACATTAAAATCTGGTAAAAAGTAAAAGGCACAGTGAAGTTTCAAAGTTATATGTACATAATCAAATCGTAATAATTTGGTGACGCTGATATACTGTATGAGTTAGGCTATTTTCACACTGGGGTGGGGGGGGGGCATTAGCGGTGCCTTTAACCCCCACTAGTGGCCGAATAAAGTGTTAAAAAGTGGCCACAAAGCGCCATTGCCAAAACGCTTTGCAGGCGCTTCGGCAGCAGTGCCCTTTAATTTAATAGCAGGGGCAGTGTATACACCACTCCCACACTGCCTGAAAGATTGTGCTTGCAGGACTTTTTCTAACCTCCTGCAAGCGCACCGCCCCAGTGTGAAAGCACTCAGGCCCTCACACTGGGGCTGCAGGGAAGGCGTTTTTCAGGCGCTTTACAGATGCTATTTTTAGCCCAAAAGCACCTGAAAAATTCCCCAGTGTAAAAGGGGTCATACTGATTAAGGGCTGGTTCACACCATGCCTGCACAGGAGTCGTACAGGAACATGCTGTGTGTTCCTGTGCGATTCACATGCAGTTCTGTGTGGTGCAATTTCAGCCCATTCATTTTTGTATAGGCTAAAATTGCACCGCAACAAAAGTTGTGCATGCACTACTTTTAGAAAACGCACTGCAACCGGATCACATGGTACTTTTGCACCATGCAATCTGGTGCGAGCAGTAAGTCAGTGACTTATTAGTTACATACATTGCAGATCGCAAATTGATTGCATTTTGAATGCAGTGTGAATTCTGTGTGGGCATTGTGTGAACTGGCCCTTAGTGGTTAAATACATTTTTATGATAAATCTATCTTAATGAAACTTACCTGATAGCAGTTTGTAAAAACATATGAATCTTTTGGAAGTTTAGGCTAGTAATACCTGGCTTAGTGGAGCACAATTTCTTTTTATTAGTACTATAAACTCAACTTTTCCACTTGATTCCTTGCATTTTGCGAGTGGAAAATGAGGGCTGGCGAGCGTGGGCTGCCTCGGAGAGGGGTGCGAGCACTGCCAACATGCGGGGTTGTTGAATGGGAGCCAAGCAATCATGGAGGGGAAGAGAGAGGAGAGCAGGCGGCCAGATAATAGGAGCGAAGAGGAACATTGCTTTAACAGCTTTCATTAGAATTGCACAGCGTTCCCCGCACTCGCTGTCTCACACAGCCCCGCCTCCTGGCCCGGGTACTTTGATAGACAGATTACCCATCCAATGCCAGGATGAACCGGAAGTGAACCGGAAGTGATGTAATGGTGGTTCACTTCCGGGGTCACTGAGGTCATTTTATCTATTTCGTGCGATGCGTGGAGGACAGAGTCCATACCCCAGATGATGACTTATTAGTCAAAACTAGTCGGGTGGACCTGTCTACAAGTATCGCTCCTGTACCTGAATCTATGCCTTTTTATACCATCTCAAATGTGAGTGTTTTATTGTTACTCTTCTTTTTTTTGCTATTAAACCTTTCTAAACGGTATCATGCTATGTGAGTTTTTTTACTTCCATATGCACCAAATACGGATACCAAGCCCTTTGTGTATGCTTATGAATATGAGATCAACATATTAGATGTCCCATGAGATTGAAGTGGAATAAGAAACCCCTCAGACTCCAGACCATCTATATTGGGTTTGTAAACCCCCATGCCTTTCTCGACCTAAGTGGCATATGCTTCTTTAGGTCTGAGAGTTCCGGTAAGCCTCCTTCAACTCACTCTTGGTGGCGGTTCTCACAGCACTTCATTTTTGGATTTCAAGTTTATATCACTAATGAACATTATTATTTGGGATTGATTTTCACTTCACCTTTTGAATAGATGAATGTGTATTTTTCCTTGGACTTTTTTTCTATTCAATTTTGAAAATTGAGTTTTTCACAGTCAAACACTTATTGCTTTTATGATTATCAGTAATTATTATAGTAATTTTGCATTTATATGTACATGGGTTTTTGTTTTGGTGACACATTTAACCACGTATATTTAAGTGCGATTTATTATTTCACTTAAACTAAACAAAAATTAGCGCCACACTTATATTTACAATGCCAGGATGTGTGACGTGTATCAAAGTACCCAGGCCAGGAGGCGGGGCTGTATGTGACAGCGAGCGGCGGGAACAATCAACAATTCAAATGAAAGCAGTTACAGCGATGTTCCTCGCCGCTCTGATGATCCGTCCAGCAATACTCTTCCTCTCCTCTCTTCCCCTGCACAGGTAGGCTGCATTGCATTGATGGACACAGGTAGGCCGCACTGTTGGGCACAGGTAGGCCGCACTGTTGGGCACAGGTAGGCTGCATTGTTGGGCACAGTTGAGGCTGCATTGTTGGGCACAGGAAAAGCGGCATTGATGGACACAGGTGAAGCGGCATTGATGGACACAGGTGAAGCGGCATTGTTGGGCACAGGTGAGTCTGCATTAATAAGCACAGGTGAGACTGCACTGATAAAGTTGTTGTTAATATTTATTTTTGTAACTTAATTCTGCATAAAATATTGAAATTTCATGAGATAATTTATGAGGGCGTGTTTAGGTGTGGCATTAGGGGTGGGGCAGGGCAACTGGTGGCGAGTAATCCTTAAGGCTAGTAGCTCAGGACTTGAAATTTTGAGCCCTGCACTAAGGTATCCACCAATTTTAAACAAAATATTATAAAATGTTACGGATATCAAAACCATCTTATGCAGCAAAATGTTTCTTACACTATACATTTTACAGTAGCACAGCGTTCCACTTATATAGCAATTGCAAGTAACAAGTGAAATCAATTACGGACTAACTAGTGCTATTCCCCAAACACTGGAAATGTGCTAAAATCTGAAAGTCTATTCAATTTACACTAAAATGTATCTGATGTACAGTATAAATAACTATGAGCGGGAATGACATGCAGGTACCCAGGGATGCCTGCACATTTTGTTTTCCTCTTATGCACCCCTGAAGATGGGAAACACTGCGGGAGCTTTTCAATGTTGTGCAAACACTGACTTCAAGTGGAACTAAAGTGTAAAAATGAACATGTACAGTCCCAAGAGTGACCCACAAATAACCACAGATACAATATACTGTGCAAAAACACACAGCATTGTGAAGATAAACAGAACAAGTTCATTCTCAGGACTAGCTGGACACATATTGCCTAGGCCTCACAGATGGATCTACGGATATCAACAATTTCCTCCCTTGATCTGTCCAACCAATTCAATATGATATACCGTATATATATATATATATATATATATCCCTGATCTTTAGGACTTTTTTTTTCTTAAGAGATCAGACATAAAGGGATGAGTTCTGGTCCATCACAAATCGAGATAATGCAGCATTTGACTTTTGTAAGGCTAGCCACAGACGAATCAATTCCCCCCATCCACACCTTAGAGGTGGATGCGGGAATCCTACTCATTGGGGCTGATTTACGAAACGTTTGCGCCATGAGTATTGGCGCATCTGCACGCGCAATGGCTGTTTTGGTATTTACAAAACATTAGCGCCGGTAGCGCAGCCCTATTTCCCATTTACTATAGTGTTCTCGGCGGACGGGAGGAGGCGCTCAGTGCGCAACTATGGACCTGGCGCACGGCATCTTAAAATCTAAATATAAAGAAGCTGGAAGTGCGAATATAATGGAGGTGATGTGAGGAAGTGTAGTGACACCTGCCTAAGTAACAAACATGCCCAAAATAGAGTGAAAAAAGTAACTTTTTCAGAACCAGCCCGCTGCGCCGGCAATTAGGTTTAGAACTGCGGGAGGTTTTTTTGAGCTCAGCGCGGGAATTTTACTTCAAACGCACCAAGACACTGCGCCGGCAAAATCTTAGTAAATGTCAAGTCACATAACTCAATTTGCATAAGTTGAACAGGCGCGGCTCTGAACTTGCCAGTGCGCCTGCAAAATGACATTTCTAAAGGAAAAAAAAAATAGGATTTTTTACTCACCGTAAAATCCTTTTCTCCGAGTCCATGGACCGACACAGCTTCTCTATTGACAAAGTGGGTATTATCCGTTAATTAGGAGTGACTAGGCAGAAAAACTTGTAAAAAGTGTTGCATCACACCTTCTACAGTACCGCCCAGGGGGCGGACCCTCTGGGTATAACCTCTCAGTCTGCATCTCGCAGATCAGTTCGTCAAAAAGCAGTACAAACTTAAAAGGAGGGGTGGGTGCTGTGTCGGTCCATGGACTCAGAGAAAAGGATTTTACGGTGAGTAAAAAATCCTATTTACTCTTTCGTCCATGGACCGACACAGCTTCTCTATTGACAAAGTGGGACGTCCCAAAGCAGTGTCAGAGAAAAAAACGAGGGGTGGTAACAGCATAAAAACAAACTTCACCCCAAAACACAAAACAGCACTCCTCCAACGGAGGAGTTGCAACTCTAAACAGCCGCTTGCAAAAACTTGCGGCTGAAAGAGGCATCCGAAGATGCACCTACATCAACTTTGTAGAATTTTGTGAAAGTGTGAGCGGACGACCAAGTCGCCGCTTTACATAATTGGGAAACAGACGCTTGATGTCGGAAAACCCAAGAGGCACCTATTGCCCTGGTCGAATGCGCCGTGACCGGAAAAGGGGGGCGCCTGACCCTTTAAGGCGTAAGCCTGGATTACTATCTGTCGGATCCACCTAGAGATGGTGGCCGATGAGACTGCTTGGCCCTTCTTGGGACCAGCCACCGAAACAAACAGTGAGTCTGACTTCCGGAACAGGGAAGTAGCAGATAGGTATACTCTCAAAGCTCGGACAACGTCCAAGGAATGCAACGCCGACTCCTTAGCATTCGACGGCTGAGGACACAAGGATGGAAGTACAATGTCTTCGTTGAGATGAAAAGCCGAAACGACTTTCAGAAGAAAGGAAGGCTGCGGCCGCAGCACCACCTTATCCTTGTGGAAAATCAAATAGGGAGCCTTGCAGGACAAGGCTGCCAGCTCAGAGACTTGTCTAACTGACGTAACAGCCACCAAAAAGACCACTTTCTGAGAAAGTGTCAAGAGGGGAATATCTCTAATCTTCTCAAACGGTGCCTTCTGAAGCACCGAGAGGACCAGGTTCAAGTCCCACGGAGGTAACGGGGGACGGACCGGAGGGGCCACATGTCGAACCCCTTGCACAAATGTACTCACGAGAGAGTGAGTCGCCAGGGGTCGCTGAAAAAAGACAGCCAGGGCAGATATCTGTCCCTTAATCGTACTTAGGGCAAGCCTTTGGTCCACCCTATGCTGTAAAAACAGCAGGATTCTGGAAACCAAATAGGTACGCGGATGCCATTTCATTTCCTCACACATGGAGATGTAGGCCTTCCAAGTGCGGTGATAAACCTTCCTAGAGGACGGTTTTCGAGCACTTCTCATAGTAGAGATTACTGAGTCTGACAGGCCCCGGTCTCTCAGTACCTGGTTCTCAACAGCCATGCCGTTAAAGCCAATGACTGTAAAGCAGGATGGAATATGGGACCTTGCGATAGCAGGTCCTTCCGTAGTGGTAGGTGCCAGGGGACGTCTGCTACCAGACGTACTAGATCGGCGTACCAAGGATGCTGAGGCCAATCTGGAGCGATTAGGATCATTGGAATTCCCTCTGCCTCCACTCTGCGGAGCAGAAGAGGAAGAAGCCTTAAGGGAGGGAAGGCATAGATTAGCCGATACTGACCCCACGATGCTACCAACGCGTCCGTTGCATCTGCCCATGGGTCTCTTGACCGGGCCACAAATTCAATACCTTCCGATTCAGTCGGGAAGCCAGAAGATCTACGTCTGGTGTGCCCCATCTTTGGCAGAGGAGTTGGAACACCTCCGGGTGTAAGGACCATTCTCCCTGGTCCAGCATCTGGCTGCTCAGGTAGTCCGCCTGCCAGTTTTCCACACCCGGAATGTACACGGCCGATAGTGCCGGTACGCTCTTCTCTGCCCACTTCAGGATGCGAGCAGCCTCCGATGCTGCAGCTGAGCTTCTTGTTCCTCCTTGATGATTGACATATGCCACCGCTGTGGCGTTGTCTGACTGGATCCTGACTGGACGCCCTTGCAGCCTCTGAGACCATTTGAAGAGGCACAGCTTGATCGCCCGGATCTCCAGGACATTGATCGGCAGGAGGGCTTCCTCTGGGGTCCAGCGACCTTGCGCCGACTGGACACCCCAGACTCTCCCCCAACCTGTAAGGCTGGCGTCCGTCATGATCACTATCCAGTAAACCGGAAGAAATGACTTCCCGGCCAATAGAGCCGGTGCCGTCAGCCACCATACCAGGGATCTCCTGACTAGGTGGCTCACTCGGACTTGATAATCCAGAGATGATGGACATCTGTTCCATCTGGACAGAACTTTATTCTGTAACACTCGAGTGTGGTATTGAGCATATGGGACCGCCTCGAAGGAGGCTACCATGAGGCCCAACACTCGCATGCAAAAACGGAGTGACGACCAATTCCTGGAAGTCAGCTGCCGTACTGCAGCCCGGAGGGTCTGCAACTTCTCCACAGGGAGGAATACCTTTGCCTCTGACGAATCCAGAATCAACCCCAGGTACACTAGGCGTTGAGTGGGCACCAATACTGACTTTTACGTGTTTAGTATCCAACCACAGTCTCGAAGAGTCTGACAGGTAATGGACACGCTTACCTCTAATTCTGAGCTTGAAGGGGCCTTCAGCAGAAGGTCGTCCAAGTAACCTGTGATAGCGATACCCCGCTGTCTTAGAAGGGCCAGAATCGGAGCGAGCACCTTGGTGAAAGTCCTGGGTGCTGAGGCAAGGCCAAAACGGGAGGGCCACAAACTGGTAGTGGTTCTTCCCGATACCAAATCGCAGAAACCTCTGGTGTCTGGAGTATATGGGGACATGCAGGTATGCGTCCTTGATGTCCAAGGAGGCCAGAAAGTCCCCCGGATGGAGAGCCGTGACTACAGATCGAACCGACTCCATCCGAAATCTTTGTACTTTCACAAAGCAATTGAGGGCTCTGAGATCCAAGATTGGCCGAACCCCCTCCTTCTTCGGCACAATGAACAGATTTGAGTAAAAACCCTGACCCCGTTCCTGTTCTGGAACTGGAATAACTACCCCGCGTTCCAGTAGACCCTGGACCGCCCCATACAGGGCCTCCCGACGGGTCGGTAGTAGCTGGAGATTGGAGGTGATGAATCTGTCCGGTGGACAAGAGAGAAATTCTATCTTGTAGCCTGAGGAGATTACTTCGCAAACCCACCTGTCGGAGACTAGAGCAGTCCACTGAGTCGCGAATTTGCGAAGACGTCCCCCCACCCGAGAGCTGGGTGGGGGCGGACCTTCATGTGGACGCAGATTTGTCCGCAGGCCTGTTAGGTCTGCGGGACCTAGGACGCTTTTGTCCTTGGGCAGGCGGTTTATCGGCCTGGGGTCTTTTCCCTGTCACCTTAAGGGGGCGAAAAAAATAGGATTTTTATAACAGCTTACCTGTAAAAATCCTTTTCTTGGAGTACATCACGGGACACAGAGCGACATAGTCATTACTAATGGGTTATATAGTTACCGTCAGGTGCTGGCACTGGCAACTTCCAAAACCGGAAGTACCCTCCCCTATATAAGCCCCTCCCATCCGGGAGCACCTCAGTTTTGTAGCAAAGCAATAAGTGTCCCCAAAGAGGGGCGGGAGCTCTGTGTCCCGTGATGTACTCCAAGAAAAGGATTTTACAGGTAAGCTGTTATAAAAATCCTATTTTCTTTCTCGTACATCACGGGACACAGAGCGACATAGTCATTACTAATGGGATGTCCTAAAGCAATGCCAAATGAGGGGGGGGATACACCATATATAAGCTGAGCGCTATCAGACATGAGGATCTTTTGCGGCCTGCAACACACTGCGCCCAAAGGCGACATCCTCCTGACTTCTAACGTCCACCTGGTAGAACCTAGTAAACGTGTGTACTGAAGACCATGTTGCGGCCTTACAGATTTGAGCCAGGGAGGCCTGGTGATGCACTGCCCATGAAGTTCCAACTGCTCTCGTGGAGTGCGCCCTAACTTTGAACGGAGGCGGTCTACTTCTCAAGCTATAGGCTTGTATTATGACCTGTCGAATCCACTTGGCTAAAGTAGATTTTGACGCTGCCTGACCCTTTCTGGGGCCTTCCGGCAGAATAAACAAAGTATCCGTTCTGCGAATCTGAGCAGTGGCTTTTAGATAAGCTTTAACTGCTCTTACTACATCCAAAGAATGCAATAACTTTTCCTCTACCGAAGTAGGTTTGGGGAAAAAAGAAGGAAGAACCACATCTTGGTTCAAATGAAAACTCGATACCACCTTAGGAAGAAAGGCTGGATGAGGACGTAACACTACTCTGTCCTTATGGATAACCAGATATGGCTCCTTACAGGACATAGCTGCTAATTCCGATACTCTTTTAGCCGAACAAATGGCTACTAGAAAAATCAATTTCCTGGTGAGAAGCACCAAGGAAATATGCTGTAATGGTTCAAATGGTTGTTTCTGTAGAACCGACAGAACCAAGTTTAGATCCCATGGACATATGGGAATATTAACCGGAGGACTAATACGCATCACTCCTTGTATAAAGGCTTTGACTAGTGAATGCGAAGCCAAGGGCCTTTGAAAAAATATTGACAAGGCCGAAATCTGACCTTTGATAGTACTCAAGGCAAGCTTCCTATCTACAGCCCATTGTAGGAAGTCCAGAATTCTACCTATTACGTATTTACGTGGATGCCATTTCCTGGCCTCACACCAGGCGATGTACGCCTTCCAGATTCTATAGTAGATCTGCCTGGATACCGGTTTCCTGGCATTGATCATGGTAGACACCACAGCATTAGAGAGCCCTCTCTTTTTTAGAATGTGGGCTTCAATAGCCAGGCCGTCAAACCTAGGGCTGGTAAGGAAGGGTGGTATATCGGTCCCTGCGAAAGCCGGTCCGGACGATGTGGGAGGGTCCAAGGACTCCCCACAGACATTTTTACGATCTCCGCGTACCATGCTCTTCGGGGCCACGCTGGAGCCACCAGAATCACTGGTTTCTTTTCTACCCTGATTCTGCGGAGTAATCGAGGTAACAATTGTGGCGGTGGGAATGCATATATCAGCTTAAACTGATCCCAAGGGAACACTAGGGCATCCGAGCCGCACGCTAGGGGATCCCTTGTCCGAGAGACAAACCTGTCCACTTTCGTGTTGAACCTGGATGCTAGCAGATCTACATCCGGTGTTCCCCACCGCTGACATATTGTCCGGAAAACCTCTGGATGAAGGGACCATTCCCCTGGGCATAATTGTTGGCGACTTCGAAAGTCCGCCTTCCAATTCTCCACCCCTGGAATGAATACCGCAGATATGGCTGGGACATATCTTTCTGCCCATTTCAGGATGTAATTTACTTCCCTCTGGGCTGCACGACACGTGGTGCCCCCCTGACGATTGATATATGCCACTGCTGTGGCATCGTCTGATTAAACTCTGACAGGGGACCCTTGGAGTTTGGATGTCCATGCTACTAGGGCATACCGGGCTGCTCGTATCTCTAAGAGATTGATGGGCAGGGCCTTTTCTGCTTCTGACCACTTGCCCTGGAGAGACCATTGCTCCAGTACTGCTCCCCAGCCTATAAGGCTGGCATCTGTAGTGACCACCTTCCAGGAAATCGGACTGAAGGATTTCCCTCTTTCCAGATTCTGGGGAACCAACCACCAGCGGAGGCTCCTGCGAACGGAAGGGGACAAGGACATTGGTAAGTCCAGAGCCTGAACTTTTTTGTTCCAGGCTGACAGTATGGCCCTTTGCAACTTCCTTGAATGGAATTGACCGTAGGGTACTGCTTCGAATGATGCCACCATTTTTCCCAGCAGCCTCATGCAGAGGCGTATGGATGGCTGTCTTTTTGAACCCACTAAGTGGATCAAATCTCTCAAGGACGACCCCTTTTCTTGAGGCAAGAAAATCTTTCTCTGGTCTGAATCCAGCCTTAGCCCCAAGTATTCCAGACTTTTGACTGGTTTTAGGGCTGACTTGTCTCGGTTGATAATCCAACCGTGATATTCCAGATACTTGATTGTCTCGTGAACAACCACTTCTAGTTTTTCCACTGAGTGGTCTATCAGCAACAAGTCGTCTAGATATGCCATTATCGTTACACCTCGTGTTCTTAGATTGGCCAATAATGGGGCCAGAATTTTTGTGAACACTCTTGGTGCTGTGGCCAGACCGAAGGGTAAGGCTCTGAACTGAAAATGGCGCCCTTCTACCGTAAAGCGTAGAAATTTTTGGTGGGCTGGAAAGATGGGGATGTGCAAATACGCATCTTTGATGTCGATCGAGGCTAACCATTCCTCCCCTTGTAGGGCAGTGGCTACCGATCGGATCGACTCCATCCGGAAAGTCCTGATATGTAGGAATTTGTTTAGCCCTTTTAGATTTAATATGGGCCTCACGTCCCCGTTTGGCTTCGGAACTGTAAAGAGGTTTGAGTAAAACCCGAACCCCCATTCTTCCAGGGGAACCTCTATAATTACTGCTTGAAGCAATAATTGTTCCAGTGCCAACAGGAGGGATCCTCTTTTCTGGGGATCCCTTGGCACGTTCGACCTTATAAAGCGGGAAGGAGGGGAGTTTTTTAACTCCAATTTGTATCCCAGATTTACTGCGGAGAGCACCCATCTGTCTCGGATCGTGTCCCGCCAGGTTTCTGTGAACAACTGAAGTCTTCCCCCCACCCGATTGGGTGGGGGCAACCCTTCATGCATTTGACTTTGGGGGAGGTTTTGTACCTCTCCTGCTCCAGGGCTTCTTGTTACCCTGCAACTGTCCCTGATTTTTACCTCCGGGATTTGACCGGGGAGGCCGTCGGAACTGTTTCACAGCCGATGTCCTAGGGACTGGAGAAGCCGGCCTCTTAAAAGAGGGACCTCTAACTCTATTTTTGACTGGCAAAAGTGTACTTTTACCGCTGGAAATTCTCTGGATATACTTGTCCAGGTCTTCCCCGAATAAGCGCTCCCCATGAAATGGGAAGCTGACCAGCAATTTTTTACAGGGAGCTTCAGCAGACCAGTTTTTAAGCCATAGAAGCCTGCGCATATGTACTACAGACAGCGTAAGGCGGGAGGCCTGATGGATTGAATCCTTTATAGCGTCCACCGCAAAGCATAAGGCTCTAGGTAGATCAGCTAGAGCAAGAGCCTGCTGATCTGGCACGTCCCTTAAGACCTGTTTCAACTGATCCTTCACTGCTTGGCAGACCCCAATAGCTGCCACTGCTGGTTGTGTCACCAATCCTGCTGTAGAAAAAGCAGATTTCAATAAGGACTCCAATTTTTTATCTATTGGGTCCTTGAACATTTGGACATTTTCCACCGGACATGTCAGTGATTTATTCACGCAAGAGATGGCTGCGTCCACTGTAGGGACCTTCCATTTTCTGACGAACTTATCCTCCATAGGATAGACCACAGGAAATCTCTTGGGGGGAGTAAATATTTTGTCAGGATGCTCCCAATCCTGGTAAATGAGCCCCTCCAGTAAAGGATGGATTGGAAAGGAACAAACAGTCTGGGGAGCTTTTAGCGACCCCAACGAGGAGACAGAAGAGGAGGATGGCTCCGCAAGTGGCATTTTAAATGCTGATCGGACCATATTAGTCAGGGACTGAACCCATAACCTCTCAGCATGTGATGCTGAGAACGGCTCTTCCACTGTTGATTCCTCTACAACCGAATCAACCTCATCCTGATCCCCCTCAGGTAGGTCGACCTCTGTATGGGACTGTTGCTCTGTTAACAGGCACTCTGAGGGAGGAGACGGAGATCGAGCACTTTTCTCCTGTGACAGGGAAGCAGCAATTAGTGCTGACAATCTCTCTTCCAGCCCTCCCAGAGCTGAGAAAAAAACCTCCTCTGTTACATACACAGGAGCAGGTGAACTGAGGACAGCCACAGTACCAGGTACTCCTGGGGGTGCCCTACGGTCACTAACCTCTGATTCTTCAGGGGAGACTGGTGCAGCCAAAGCATGCCCAAGATCCTCAGAGCCCGATGGAGACCCCCTATTCCTCCTGGAATTTCTAGTCCCGGAGTTTTTAGACGGCATATTCCTAAGCCACAAAGCTGAGGTATTCCAGCCGAAAATACACCAGTTACTGATAATAGTCTAGCATAAATGCTGCTATAATAAACAGTTGGTGTCTACTAATGTGCCTTTCTAGGGGATGCCTGTATCAACCGCTTGCTGTATGCCTTTAAATGTTGCCAGCTCTGTCTCTGTACTTCATAGCCAGCTTACTACAATAATGTGGCTTTTTTAAAACCTGCTGGGACGCCCGCACATGCGCAGAAGCGCTGCGGCGCGCACAGAGCGTCATCCCCCAGGCTCCGCCCCCTTTTCCGGCCACCTCTATATATAGAGGCGCGTGCACGCGCGCGGCCACGTGCGCCCTCGGCGCTAATTTCAAACATGGAAACCAGGGACAGGAGCCAGGGCCCCTCTTTGCCGCAGGCCGGGGGATGGACGAACACTGCAACATGGCAGAGGAAACAGTTTCCTATAGGAGAACTCACCAGCTGCCTGGACTTTGCTCTCTGAGAAGAAACTAGTCCACATGACAAGAAAAACATTCCACAGCGGCCTCTAGTGGACAAACACAGGTACCGCAGTCTAATATACTAAATATATATAAAAAACATTTTTTTTTTTTTTCTTGACCACCATTAAAAATTATTACATTTTTTTAGTAGTTACAGGCATGCACAGAATTTTGCGGGAATACCATTAGGTAACAGACAGAAAGACAAATTAGGCTTGGGGGTCCCCCAATAGAACCAAGTTCCTGGGGGCCCCCACTTACCTGTTCCTCGCCGCAGGACTTTGTTTGGTCCACAAAAGCCCAAACTTCACCTATCACGGCAGGCATTGTAATCAAACCTTCAGGGACCGGGTTCCCAAGGATTCCACTCCCCTGGACCTGTATAGCACCCTGCACAGAAAACATCTTGGTCGTGGGTATGACCAGAGCTCTGGATCCCAGGGTCCAGCTCTCCTAAGAGAAGCATTACAGGCAAAACCTTGCTCTTCTCTGCAAGGCCCGGGTACCGACCGTTTAGCTATGAAGCTTTTTTGGTCGGATCCGGAATAGCTTACTGAGGCCCAAAAGAACCTGTACGCAAGCTCAGTGAAAAACACATGTTTCTTCTTGGCCAACACCTTAGACACTGGCAAAAAACTGAGGTGCTCCCGGATGGGAGGGGCTTATATAGGGGAGGGTACTTCCGGTTTTGGAAGTTGCCAGTGCCAGCACCTGACGGTAACTATATAACCCATTAGTAATGACTATGTCGCTCTGTGTCCCGTGATGTACGAGAAAGAAAACGCTTGCGTGCAGTAAAGGAGGGCCCTTGCCGTGGCCCCTTACCCTTGCTAGTTTGGGGAAGCAAAGTGCTTTTACCTCCTGTGGCATCCTTGATGATGTCATCCAGAGAAGCCCCAAAAAGTCTGTCGCCCTTAAAAGGCAGATTCAACAGGGCTTTCTTGGAAGTCTGGTCCGCAGACCAGCCCTTTAGCCAGATCAGGCGGCGTATTGCTACTGCATAAACCAAAGCTCTTGACAGCAGGGGGAATAGTATCCATGTCTGACTCGCAGACAAACTTAAGGCCCTGGACCAACTGGTCGGCCAATGTTATCTCATCAGGAGGAGCATCTCGCTCCTTAACCCCCGGAGTAGCAATCTTGCCTATTCAGTAAGTGTCTGAGACACTAGGGCCCCCGCCAATGTCTCTGATGCATCAGAATCTGGGCCATGAGCCGTAGCTGGACCTGGTTCTGCATCAGAAATATCCCCAGAAGATTGCAGGGGACGGGGGCGTTTATTACCCCCTGTATTCCCGTGTGCTGCTTCCACCCTGGCAGCAAACGCCTTTGGATTGCCGACATAGCGTCCATAGACACCTCAGGGACACCAGCTGCTAAATCTGGTGTTTCAGGGGAGAAGACATCTGGCTCAGATGCCATGCTGACCACACGCTGACACCCACAGGGCTCCAGGCAAGATATCAATAGGCCACCCTCCTGTGCTGCAGAGAGGCTGGGTCACCCAGAGGGCTCACCACCCTGGATAGGTACTGCTATGCTGCCGTGTGCTGCGTCTGTGATGCTGTCCCACTGCTGCTGTGTCAGTCTGCTTCTTTTATCAGCACTTCCTGTGTGAATTTTCGCGCCAGTGTAATGCACCCTAGAGGCCGGAGGCTCTCGCAAAATGGCTGCCAAAAACGTCTGTATGGAAGATAATGTGGGCTCCAAGAAAATGGCCGCGGAGCCGAAGATAGAGGTCAAGCAGCCGTAGCCCACAAAAAGATGGCCGCCGAATGGCAATCTATACATACAGGGTGGACAAACATGGCCGCCGATCACCTGATAGGGGCCAATGGGTGTGGCCGAACTACAGGAAGATGGCCGCCGGGCAGTCACAAGAGGCCAGACTTGGCATGGACCACCTCAAAATGGCCGCCGACAGCATGGAGGAGGAAGCACACACACACACACACACACACACACACACGTACGCAGAAATGACATTTCTTTTAAATGTTAGTTACAGCCAGCCCCGCTCCAGTGGGACCCCTTAGGTGACCCCCAGCACCCAGCAACCTTTAGCTAGAAGCCCAGGGAGGAGGGAAAGGCAGGGAGAGAGGGAAGAAAGGGGCCACAACCACTTACTTGATCTCTCCAGGAATGTCCAGCTAAATCACCCAGCCGAGGCAGGGGAGTTTTACTTACCTATCCTGCATGTATTATGCTGGGAGACATTCCAAACAGATCATCGTCCGCGCACGGAAGGTGACTGTTGGCCAGGCATGCTGTGATTGGACCCAAAAGGGACGATCATATGTATGCCCTGGAGCGTGACGCTCACCGGACACGCTTCTGCGACTCGGCCGTAAGGTCAGCCGAAGCTGAGCAGTCCGATGCAAGCCTTGGAGCGTAAGCTCACCGGCCAGGCTGCTGCGACTCGGCCGTAAGGTCAGCCGAAGCTGAGCGGTCCGATGCAGGCCCTGGAGCGTAGGCTCACCGGCCACCCGTGGAGCGACGGGCATGTTGTGGAAACCCAGCGCGTAGCTAGGGTCGGCACACGCTCGATGGCCGAAACTGGGGAGACTACAAGGATCGAGGATCCAGCCTGTCACCCAGTCGGCAGTTGATCGAAGATCGCAGGAAACAACAAATGGGAAAATAAATAAATAAATATTGATATATATATATATATATTTTTTTTTTTTCCCCCGGACCAATGGGCTCGAAGAAAGCCATGTCCTACTCCTTGCTAGACAGAAAAAAACTGATCTGCGAGATGCAGACTGAGAGGTTATACCCAGAGGGTCCGCCCCCTGGGCGGTACTGTAGAAGGTGTGATGCAACACTTTTTACAAGTTTTTCTGCCTAGTCACTCCTAATTAACGGATAATACCCACTTTGTCAATAGAGAAGCTGTGTCGGTCCATAGACTAAAGAGTAAAAGGCTTTTAAAAGCACCCGCAGCTATAATGAATTGTCGGCTCTCGGCAATATAGAGAAAAGTCATTGAAAGTCATTGATTAAATCAAAAAAAAAAATGCATGGGGGTCCCCCCAAATTCAATGACCAGGCCCTTCAGGTCTGGAATGGATATTAAGGGGAACCCTGCCGCAAATTAAAAAAAAAAAAAAAAAAATCCGTGCGGTTCCCCCAAATATCCATACCAGGCCCTTCAGGTCTGGCATGGATTTTAAGGGGAACTCCACCCCAAATTTAAAAAAAAATTGCGTGGAGTACCCCCAAAAATCCAGACCAGACCCTTTATCCAAGCACGCAACCTGGCAGGCCGCAGGAAAAGAGGGGGGGACGAGAGAGCGCCCCTTCTCCCTCCTGAACCGTACCAGGCCACATGCCCTCAACATGGGGAGGATGTCCCCATGTTGATGGGGACAAGGGCCTCATCCCCACAACCCTTGCCCGGTGGTTGTGGGGGTCTGCGGGCGGGGGTCTTATCGGAATCTGGAAGACCCCTTTAACAATATACCATTTCACAAAGAAAGTGTCAAAAATGTAAAAAATGACAATAGCCGGTTTTTGACAACTCCTTTATTAATGTCTTCTCTTTTCTTCCATCTTCTTCTTCCATCTTCTTCTTTTCTCCATTCGGGTTTCTTCCTCCATCTTGTTCTTCATCTTCATCTTCATCTTCCTTCTTGCTTCGGTGTTCTCGTCCGCATCTTGCTCTGGCTTCTTCTTCCCTTCTTCTCCGGCCGCCCCGTTTGAATTGGAGGTTCCCGCTGTGTGACGCTTCAGTTCTTCAGTTCTCCTCTTGGTCCGCTGCCACCCGGTGACCCTGCCCCCCTCTGACACCACGGGGAAAGTCCCCATGAAATCCATGTGCGTCAGAGGGGGGCGGGGTCATGGGGTGGCAGTGGACCTAGAGGAGGACTGAAGAACTGAAGCGTCACACAGCGGGAACCTCGAATTGAAACGGAGCGGCCGGAGAAGAAGGGAAGAAGAAGCCGGAGCAAGATGCGAACGAGAACACCGAAAGAAGAAGGAAGATGAAGAGGAAGATGAAGAACAAGATGGAGGAAGAAACCCGAATGGAGAAAAGAAGAAGCTGGAAGAAGAAGATGGAAGAAAGGAGAAGACATTAATAAAGGAATTGTCAAAAACCGGCTATTGTGATTTTTTACACTTTCTTTGTGAAATGGTAGGGGTACATTTGTACCCCATTACCATTTCACACAGGGGGGGCGGGATCTGGGGGTCCCCTTTGTTAAAGGGGTCTTCCAGATCCCGATAAGCCCCCCGCCCGCAGACCCCCACAACCACCAGGCAAGGGTTGTGGGGATGAGGCCCTTGTCCCCATCAACATGGGGACATCCTCCCCATGTTGAGGGCATGTGGCCTGGTACGGTTCAGGAGGGAAGGGGGCCGCTCCCTCGTTCCCCCCTCTTTTCCTGCGGCCTGCCAGGTTGCGTGTTTGGATAAGGGTCTGGTGTGGATTTTTAGGGGGACCCCCACACTATTTTTTTTTAAGTTTGGCGCGGGGGTCCCCTTAAAATACATACCAGACCTGAAGGGCCTGGTACTGATTTTGTGGGGAACCCCCACGCCATTTTTTTTTTTTTATAAATTTGGCACGGAGTTCCCCTTAATATCCATACCAGACCTGAAGGGCCTGGTAATGGAATTTGGGGGACCCCCACGCTTTTTTTTTCAAAGACTTTCAATGACTTTTATCTGTATTGACGGGAACCAGCAATTCATTACAGCCGCGAGTACTTTTAAATGACTATTATTTTACTTTAGAAATGTCATTTTGCTCTCAAACTGTTATAAACATGGAAAACATGCGCTACTTTCCAGGTATACTATAGACACCCCCCAGGTATGATATTTAGGGCCAGTTCACACCGGATGCAGTGCAGTGCGTTTTTTTGATGCATGAAAAAACGCAAAGAAAGTTGATCACATTAATGCCAATGGCATAGTTCACACCACTGCAGTCCGTTCCAGTGCGTTTCAGAAAGGAAAAAAAAGAATTGGTCATGCTGCATTTTTTAGGTACAAAACTTGTACTGGACCGCAGTAAAAACGCAACGGAACATACCAAAAACGCACTGGAATGCACCGGAACGCACCTAAATGCACCAAAGACGCACTGCAACACACTTGTCCTAAGTGAAAAGAGGGGGGAAAAAAACACTGGACTGCATCAAAAATGCACTGGAACGTGTCAAAAACGTGCATGCAGAAAAGCACCTGGAACGCATCCAGACTGCGTTTCTATGGTGTTAACTAGGGCCAGTTCACACCATAGAAACGCAATCCGGATGCGTTCCAGGTGCTTTTTTGCATGCACGTTTTTGATGCGTTTCAGTGCATTTTTGGTACCTTTTTTGATGCAGTCCAGTACTTTTTTGTGGAACTGGAACAAACATTGCCATTTAGAACCATATAACCAACTTTCCATGCATTTTTGATGCATAAAAAACGCAATGGGCTGCATGTGGTGTGAAATGGCCCTTAAGCAATTTGGCATATTTAAAGGCACTTCTCCTTGTTTTCTTTTTGGTGTTGTCCAAATTGGTGACATTGATATATGTCCCTTAGGGTGGGACCTGGGCCCCCATTTTAAGGCCAATAACTAGAAGATAAGCCAGCCAAGTGGGGACTAGCAAAATTAACAAGTCAGTTCCCATAGACTGCAATGGTATTTGTTGGTAGGGGATTGTCCCATCTCTAATTTTGTAGCATACTGGATGATGTGCTTCATTTTGGACGGGGGGGTTATTTTCTGCTAGCTGCAGTTGTATTGTTCTGAGCATGCCCAGGCAGTTAGATTTTTTTTGGTGCTTTTTGTGTGTGAACAGCGCCTGGATATTTCAGGGCATGCTCAGAGAGTGTTTTTATGGGTTAGTAATTGAAGGACATCCTTAACAGGTGTGCCCACTTTGAAGTTCAGTCTCTACATTGGGTGAACTTGCATTTTGGGTGTTTCATGGACTGTGCATGTGTTTTCAATTGCCTCATTAGCACACAAACCTATGTTATATAAAGCTTGCAGATAGCATCCTCTCCCTTGCCTTGAAAAGAGGCAAGCTTGTGTGTGTGTGTGTGTGTGGGGGGCAAAAAGTAAATTTTGGTGTCCTTATCGAGTTTGTAACACATGTATTTTATTTGTTATGTCTTTGCAAAACAGGTGTTTGTTTTAATTTTGTGGATTGTATTTTTTTGTGTGGGGGAAATGTTCCCCTGAAATAATTTTGATGTTGTTAATGTGTGTCGTTTGTTCACTTTGATTTAATTGTCTGTGCTGCATTATTTTGCCAAATCTTTCTCAAGATGTTGTGAGTCTGTGACTAATGTTTCAAATTGACCCTGTTTTTTTTATTTTGGCTTCACTTTGTTTTGTTGACCAATAAAATTTGATGCAAAGTTTTGAGGTTTGTTTTGCGTTTTCTTTGCAACAAATGTGACAGCTGATTGGCATGTCAAAACAAAACAGGTGTAATTTGTCTACCCTGGTGCCTTCATGCTAACATATGCATGTATTGTGTGCTGCCATGGATAATCGCCAGGTAATGAAAAAATAGGATTTTTTGTACTCACCGTAAAATCCTTTTCTCTTATCATCCATGGACTGACACAGTGTCCCTTTTACACTTTACACGTGGGATGTCCCAAAGCAGTGTCAAGAGGGATGGGAGCAGTATAAATGGAAAAACCAAAAACTTCACTCCAAGAAGGCAGAGCTCCTCAACGGAGGAGTCACAACTTTAAACAGCGGCCTGCAGCACCCTGCGGCCGAAGGAAGCATCCGAAGATGCAGCCACATTAACCTTATAAAACTTAAAAGGCATGAACAGACGACCAGGTCGCCACCTTGCACACTCGTGCAACCGACGCTTGATGTTGGAAAACCCAGGAAGCACCAATTGCCCTGATCGAATGCGCCGTAACCGGAAAGGGAGGCGCCCACCCTTTGAGAGCATAGGCTTGAATGACGGTTTGTCTGATTCCCCTAGAAATGATGGCAGACGAAACCGCTTGGCCCTGTTATGGACCAGAGACAGTCACAAACAGTGAGTCGGACTTCCGAATAGAAGCAGTAGCAGACAGGTACACCCGTAAGGCTCGTACCACATCCAATATGTGCAGCGCAAACTCTCTGGGATACGATGGGTGAGGACACAAAGACGGGAGGACAATGCCCTCATGTAGGTGAAAGGTCGACACCACCTTTGGCAAAAAGGAAGGTCGCGGATGCAACCCCGCCTTATCCTTATGGATGACTAAATATGGCGACTTGCAGGACAAAGCCGCCAACTCAGACACCCGTCAAACAGAAGTGATTGCCACTAAAAGGCCACCTTCTGAGACAAGACAAGAGGGGAATATCCCGGATATTCACAAAAGGAGGTTCCTGGAGGACCGAGAGCACCAAAGTCAGATCCCACGGTGGGAGAGGAGGCTTGACAGGAGGGAGCACATGGCGAACCCCCAACACAAGGTGCTTAACCAAGAAATGACCCGCTAGAGGTCGCTGAAAGAAGACGGCCAAGGCCGAAATCTGATCCTTGATGGTACTCAAAGCAAGCTTTTGGGTCACTCCACACTGCAGAGGACGCAGGATTCTGGGGACGGAATACGTCCGAGGACGCCAGTCCAGCGCTTCGCATATGGCGATATAAGCTTTCCAGGCATGGTGATAGATCTGCCTGGAGGAAGACTTGCGTGTCCTTAACATGGTCAAAATGACCGAGTCCGAGAGACCTCGGTCCCTCAACACCTGGCTTTTAACAGCCCTGCCGTTAAAGCCAGAGACTGTAAGCCGGATGAAACATAGGACCTTGAGACTGAAGGTCCTCCCTCATCGGCAACCGCCAGGGAACGTCCGCGACGAGACGTACCAGATCAGCGTACCAGTGATGCTGAGGCCAATCCGGAACAATTAGGATCGCCAGAGTTTATATCAGGAGATAAGGACCCTATGGGGCCACCAACGCATCCGAGGCATCGCCCAAGGATCCCTGGATCTGGCCACAACCTCGACCCTTGCGATTGAGTTGAGAGGCCATCAGGTCCACATCCGGCGTGCCCCACCGTCGGTAAAGGAGTTGAAATATGCAAGGACCACTCTTCTTGGTCCGGCGTCTGGCGATTGGCGACTCAGATAGTCCGCCTGCCCATTGTCTATGCCCAGAATGTAAAATGGCCTACAGAGCCGGCACGTTTTTTCGGCCCACTTCAGGATACGGACTACCTCGGAAGCCGCAGCTGACCTCCGAGTCCCCCCTTGATGGTTTACATACGCCACCGCCGTGGCGGTGTCCGACTGGCTCCTGATAGAGCAACCCCGTACGCTCTCCGACCTGAGGAGAGACACAGTCCGATGGCCCGTATTTCCAGAACAGTGATTGGTAAACGGGCTCGTCCGGAGTCCAAGGCCTGAGCCGACAGGACTCCCCAGACTCCACCCCAGCCCGTCAGGCTGGTGTCCATCGTGAGTACCGTCCATTGGAAGGGAGGGGAACGACTTTCCGGACCGAAGAGCCGAGGATCTCAACCACCATGTCAGGGGCGCCCTGACCAGGTAAATCACCTGGATCTGAAGATCCAAGGACAACGGGGATTTGTCCCAGGTGGACAAGATCTCCTTCTGCAATGCCCTGGTGTGTGATTGGGCATACGGAACGGCCGCGAAGGAGGCCACCACGAGTCCCGGGACTCTCATGCAAAAAACGGATTGACAACCATTTTCGGGATGTCAGCACCCGCACCGCAGACTGAAGTGTCGGCAACTTCTCCAGAGGTAGGATACCTTTGCCTCCAAGGAGTCCAGAATCAGAACTAGATACTCCAGACACTGAGTCGGGACCAGAACGGACTCCTGAATGTTCAGGAACCACCCGAGTCCCTGAGGGTCTAATTGACGATAGTCACCTTTCCTCTAAGTCTGATCCACTTTCTGCTCTTAGCAGACGATCGTCCAGATAGCCCACGACAGCAATACCTCGCTGTAACAGAAGGCTAGAACCGGAGCAAGCACCTTGGTGAACACCCTTGGTGCCGAGGCTAGGCCGAAAGGAAGAGCCACAATCGATAGTGGACTTCGCTGATCGCAAAAACTTCTGGTGACTTGCGCAGATCGGAACATGCAAGTAGGTGTCCTTGAAGTCCAAGGACGCCAGAAGAAAATCCCTTTGGTGGAGTGTAGCGATCACCGTGCGAATGGATGCCATGCGGAATTTCTGCACCTTCTCGAAGGCATTCAGGGCCTTGAGGTCCAGGATAGGTCGAACCACGTCCTATTTTTGGGACGACAAACAGATTCGAGTAGAATCCCTGAAAACTCTCCTGTGACGGAACCGGCACAATCACTCCGGACCTGATCAAATCCTGTACAGCCCCCAAGAGGGCTGCCCGACAGGTAGGAAGGAGAGGAAGATTTGAGGGAAAGATTCTGTCTGGGGGCCAGGATCGGAATACTATCCTGTATCCTGAGGTGACCACCTCGCACACCCACCAGTCGGAGATTCGGGAGGACCACCGATTCGTGACCTGCGAAGTCGTCCCCCCACCCCAGAGTCGGGCGGAGGCAAGACTTCACGCGGAGGCGGGCTTGGGAGCCGCTTGTTCGGCTTATGCACCCAGGGGCACTTGTGCCCTCCAGCCGCACTGCCGTCAGTCTGAGAGGGCCTACCCATGGACTCTGACTGACGAAAAAACCCCGTTTTGCTGGAAAGGAAGGCCCCTGTTTGCGGCGGGCCTCCTCACCCTTGCTAGTCTAAGGAAGAAGAGTGCTTTTACCTCCCATGACATCCATGACGATGTCATCCAGAGCAGCACCGAAAGGTCTACCACCTTTAAATGGTAGATCCGTCAGGAGCTTCCTAAGGCTAGGTCAGCAGACCAGCACTTCAACCAGATAAGACGACGCAATACCACCGCCGAGACAGAGGCCCTGGATATTAAAGGGGCCACGTCCAACGTGGCGTCGCACACATAAACCAGGCCCTGAACCAGTTGGTGGGCCAGAGCAACTGTGTCTGGAGGAAGATTATGCTCCTGTACAGCTAGGTGCAACATTTTTGCCCAACCTGTAAGTGTTTAAGACACAAGGGTCGCCGCTACCACAGGCCGTAGGGCGGATCCCAACAAGGCAAACATGGCTCTGCTCACCACTTCTGACCTCCTGTCAGTGGGGTCCTCAAATGCAGGAGTCCCCTCCATCGGGAGAGTGATGGCCTTGTTCAACCGGGCGACTGGAGGGTCGACCACTGGGGGAGAAGCCCACTTTTTAAGTAGGGCATCTTCAAGGGGTATCTGATAGACAAACGCCGCGGGACCTTAAAAAAATTCTTCTGCGGCTTTTCCCAGACCTTATCAATGAGCTGGTCAAAAAAAGTACATATGGAAAAACCTCTTTAGAAGGCCTGGCCTTAAAAGAACCAAAGGAGACTGTATCCGCCTGAGGTTCTGCATCCGCAGCATTTTAGCTTGAGAGTGTCCCTCACCGCAGTCATGAGTACACTAACAAGCGCCCTGTCATTTACTGACTCAGAACTGGAGTTTTCCTCAAAACCATCCAATACATTCAGAACTAGGGTCCTGAGCGGTAGTGGCTAGGCCCATATCTGAATCAGCGCACTGCCCTCATGAAGTAAAGTGGGGAGAGGGCGCTTTTTTGCTCCCTTGCGGTTGCACACAGCTCCCATCCTGGTCAGAAATGATTCCAGGACTGCCCACAACTGGTCCCTAGGGACCGCAGGTGCTGAAGCACTGCCTGTTGTCCACTGACATTTAGGGGAAGCTGGTGACAGAGACTCCATATTGCCCCCCTCTGAGACTCCTCAGATAAAAAGTCCACCCACAGGCTGTGCTGACTGAGGAGGGGGCGCCCAGGGGACTCACCAAACCGGACCAGGGACCGCTCAGTTCCGCTGTCTGTACCGCGCTGTGTCAGCGCTGGTGAGCTGTAAGGAGATTGTGAGGAGATTCGCGCTGTTACAGCAGCGCTAGAGGCCAAAACTAGTGCTGAAGAGCGCGCGGGCTACAAGAAAATGGCCGCCGCACTTCACTGAGGCGATCCGCGGCAAGATGGCCGCCATGACGCAGCAAAAGTGAAAAAACAGCACACACACAGCGCCACTCAGGCCCTAAAACACACAAAAAAAGGCCCCAAGCATATCTGCAGACCAGCATTAGCCCCTCCAAGAACAGTGTGACCCCCAGGCACCCCACACAGCACAGCGCCAGCAATGGTGACAGAGAGTGACAATGAAATACAGGGGGAGACAGGGAAAATCCCCCACAGAGAAACGCACAGCCTTTTGTACTCACCTGCAGGCAGGAGAGACTACTTACCCATCCCCTGAGGGACCCACTGGTGTGTTTCTGACAGGACTATCACAGTGCAGTACTGAGTAGCTGTCGGCCCGGTCCACCGCGAAAGATACAGTCAGTCAGGAACTGTTCAGTCTTGAGAGGACCGTGGGAGCATGAAAGCAAACCCGGCCACCCCTGGAGTCATGGGGCCTGTCGTGAACTGAGTCTCACGCACACAAGTCGAGGATCAGCACGCTCGATGGTCGGACAGGGAAGACTACGAGGATATCTTGTACCCAACCTGTTGCCCAGCCGACAGTTGATAGAAGATTCTCAAAAATAAAATAAAAAAGAATTCCAGAAAAGGAATAAAAATAGGTCAGGAGACTGGCTCCTGAGAGAGCCACGTCTTCTCCTTCTGCTAGGCAGAAAAAAAAACTGAAGTCTGCTGACTGTAGTGGGAGGGTTATGTCCGGAGGGACCGCCCCCTGGGTGGGGCTGTTTAGCTCTGGCTTTTAGAATGTATGTATAACATCTCACATTCTGCCTAGGTCTTCTCCTGCAAGCAGGGACATAAACCCACGTGTAAAGTGTAAAGAGACACCGTGTCAGTCCATGGATGATAAGAGAAATACAGAGCGGTAAGTATTAATTTTTCCTTTTTACTGCAGTGGTTCTCAGCCTCAGTCCTCAAGTACCCCCAACAGGACATGTTTTGTGAATTTATCTTATCAAGAATTGCTGTCCAAAATTCAAAACCATTGACTGTGATTTAAAGCACATGTGCAAGATGAAGGAAAACCTGCAAACATGGCCTGTTGGGGGTACTTGAGGAGCACTGCACTTAAAAATAGCTCAAGGCAATCCGATTCTAATTGTGGGCATTTTGAGGGAAACAAAGTAAGTGTTAGAACCCCTGCTTGTTTTTTTTTTTTTTTTTTAGGTTGGGCTTTGTGTCCACTTTTAGTAAAATTGGTTTCACTTCCTGTCACACAGCTAAACAGGAAGTGAAGGTAAAACCCTATCAATGTCTTTTCTTGGGGAGACACAGATCAATCTAACTAGTGTCCCCATTAAGCAAATTGCACTGGTGATTGTAACATCCAATCATGTAAAAGCAAAGATGGTGTTTTTTTTGTTTGCTTGCATGTCCCCCTCGGATATCCAGCAAGTGCACTTGTAGTGCAAAGTAGATTTGCCTTTAGTAAATAAACCCCAAAGTCCAAAATACCTAATAATTTGGGGTGTACCCTGCAAAATGCTGGAGTGCAATGTACATAATGGGGAAAGTATTTAGATTGACCTGTGTGTCCCCAAGGAAAGACATTGGTAGGGGTTTACCCTCACTTCCTGTGTGGCTATGTGACAGGAAGTGAATTTGGAAGGATAAAGTGGCCAAATTTGGGAGTTTTCTTCACCCTATCAGGGGTGCAGACATCCCCAAAAACTGTCTAGACTTGTAATCCCTCTGCACTCTATCCCCAAGCAAAAATAAGAAAGGATTTCATTTAGTTTAACTTTGCAAAGACACATTCCTAAGTTGAATTGTGATGCATGTCAATGGCCCATTTAGACCCTCTTTAACCACTTAAGCCCCGGACCATTTGGTAGCTAGAGGACCAGAGGTGATTTCAGAATTTTGCACTGCGCTGCTTTAACTGTAAATTGTGCGGACATGCAATGTTGTACCCAAACGAAATTTGCGTCCTTTTCTACCCACAAATAGAGCTTTTTTTTAATGGTATTTGATTGCCTCTGCGATTTTTATTTTTTGCGATATTAACGGAAATAGACCGAAAATTTTGAAAAAAAAAAAAAAATGATATTTTCTACTTTTTGTTATAAGAAAAATCGAATAAACTCAATTTTAGTCATACATTTAGGCCAAAATGTATTCAGCCACATGTCTTTAGTAAAAACAAATGTCAATAAGCGTATATTTATTGGTTTGCGCAAAAGTTATAGCGTCTACAAACTAGGGTACATTTTCTGGAATTTACACAGCTTTTAGTTTATGACTGCCTATCTCATTTCTTGAGGTGCTAAAATGGCAGGGCAGTACAAACCCCCCCCAAATGACCCAATTTTGGAAAGTAGACATCCCAAGGAAATTGCTGAGAGGCATGTTGAGCCCATTGAATATTTTTTTTTTTTGTCTCAAGTGATTGAATAATGACTAAAAAAATAAAAATTACAAAAAGTTGTCACTAAATGATATATCGCTCACACATGCCATGGTTATATGTGGAATAAATTTTGCTGCTTCTCCTGAGTATGGGAATACCACATGTGTGGGACTTTTTAGGAGCCTAGCCGCGTACGGGACCCCGAAAACCAAGCACCGCCTTCAGGATTTCTAGGCACAAATTTTTGATTTCACTCCTCACTACCTATCACAGTTTCGAAGGCCATAAAATGCCAAAATAGCACAAAACCCCTCCAAATTACCCCATTTTGGAAAGTAGACACCCCAAGCTATTTGCTGAGAGGCATGGTGAGTATTTTACAGCTCTCATTTGTTTTTGAAAATGAAGAGAGAAATTTTTTTTTTTCAATTTTCAAAACTTTGTGACAAAAAGCGAGATCTGCAAAATACTCACAATACCTCTCAGCAAATAGCTTGGGGTGTCTACTTTCCAAAATGGGGTCATTTGGGGGGGTTTTGTGCCATCTGGGCATTCCATGGCCTCCGAAACTGTGATAGGCAGTGAGAAGTGAAATCAAAAATTTACACCCTTAGAAAGCCTGAAGGCGGTGCTTGGTTTTTGGGGTCCCGTACGCGGCTAGGCTCCCAAAAAGTCTCACACATGTGGTATCCCCGTACTCAGGAGAAGCAGCAGAATGTATTTTGGGGTGTAATTCCACATATACCCATGGCATGTTTGAGCAATATATCATTTAGTGACAACTTTGTGCAAAAAATAAATAAAAATAAATTGTCTTTTTTCCGCAACTTGTGTCAACATATAAAATATTCCATGGACTCGACATGCCTCTCAGTATATAGCTTGGGGTGTCTACTTTCCAAAATGGGGTCATTTGGGGGGGTTTTGAACTGTTCTGGCATTTTATACACAACATTAGGAAGCTAACATCCACTCTTCTAACCACTGTGAGGGGGTTAGCTCGGCAGCGGGTGTGTGTGACCCCCGGGATGGGATCCCCACACAAAACAGGCCCAGCAAACGGAGGTTGTGGTTTTCAAAATCAAAAAGGTGCGGTTTATTTTCTATTTACAGTGACAAAACACAGCAAAGCAAAAGAAACAAACAAAATAAATCCTGGTCAAGTTGACCTCTGACTAAACATACAGGTTTCCTAACTAACAACTGGGATCAGCCTAGTGCTGTCCTAGTCCCTAAGTCCCTAGTTTTAAATGTCCAAGCAAATAGCCACACAGGCTTTTTCTCACCGCACAGGGGTTCACTCTCCCTAGACAGTACACACAGGTCTGGTTCCAGGCATGAGCTAACATCTAATGAAGCTGGGAGTTCTTATAGAGGCCTAAATGAGCTGACAAGCTTCAGCTGGCCTCATCAACTCCCTGTCTGCACGACGCCCAGCCCTCTCCCTAGAGGTATGAGTCATCAATGAGCCCACTAGTCTCAGCTGGGCTTCATTAACTCTCTACCTAGTTGTATAAGTCGGCGTAAAGCCTGAATCTGGGCGAAATATATCTACCCCCCTGGATGCAACCAGGTGACTTTACCTTCCTGCTGTCACACCACTTGAAGACAAAGCCCTTTTTGACACTTTTTGTTTACATGAAAACATATATTTTTTTTGCAAGAAAATTATGTTGAACCCCCAAACATTATATATATTTTTAAAGCAAAGGCCCTACAGATTAAAATGGTGGGTGTTGCATTTTTTTTTCTACACAGTATTTGCGCAGCGATTTTTCAAACGCATTTTTGGGGGAAAAAATACACGTTTTTAAATTTTAATGCACTAAAACACACTATATTGCCCAAATGTTTGATGAAATAAAAAAGATGATCTTAGGCCGAGTACATAGATACCAAACACGACATGCTTTAAAATTTCACACAAACGCGCATTGGCGACAAACTACATACATTTTTAAAAGCCTTTAAATGCCTTTACAGGTTACCCCGTTAGATTTACAGAGGAGGTCTACTGCTAAAATTACTGCCCTCGATCTGACCTTCGCGGTGATAACTCACATGCATGGTGCAATTGCTGTTTACATATGACGCCAGACCGACGCTTGCGTTCGCCATTGGGCAAGAGCAGGGCAGGACAGGGGTGCTTTTTTTTTTTTATTATTAATTTTGCTTTTTTTATTTTATTTTTAAATTGTTCCTTCCATATTTTTTTTTATTTTTATCATTTTTATTGTTATCTCAGGGAATGTAAATATCCCCTATGATAGCAATAGGTAGTGACAGGTACTCTTTTTTGAAAAAACTGGGGTCTTCTAGACCCTAGATCTTTCCTCTGCCCTCAAAGCATCTGACCACACCAATTTCCCAATGGCGCTTTTTATATCCGGGGGGGGGGGACATTCCCTCCCACTGCTTGTAAAAGCAGTCCAGAGGCTAATTAGCCACTAGGATTGCTTTTACATGAAAGCCGGCCGCTGGCTGAAAAGAATGATACCAAGATGATACCTAAACCCGCAGGCATCATTCTGGTATAAACATTCAAAGTCCAGCAACATACCAGTACGTTGCTGGTCCTTGTTGGACATTGTAATCTTTTTTTTTCATGCAGCCAGTTGGCTGAACGAAAAAAGAGATTGATCGGTGGGTATGCCCACCATTAGAATACCGCCCTTCATCCACCCACTTCTAATGATGGGCATACATGCACCATTTATATATGCCGAAGCATGGGGGCATCCTCCCGCAAAAAAGTTATGCCGCACACACATGGTCGGACTTTTCCACGGGCAAGCCTCCGTCGGAATTTCGACCGTATGTACGCGGCATTAGGAGCAAAATCGCTCCTCCGCCCCTGCTGCCCCAATGCTTCGGCATATATGCTTTTTTTTTTTAACTGTGGTGGTGAAATCACCTCCTACAGCACTGGAGTCGCAGGGATCAGGCCTGTCTCTGCGAACGCTGCAGTTATGTGTGTTGTGTTTTGTAAGTGACAGTGATCGATCGATACTGCACTTAGGTGGCCTGGGCTGGACGAAGGGGCAAAACGCAGGTGCTAGCAGGTATCTGGGCTGATCCCGCTAACACTGCGTTTTTGGGAACCCTAAACTGCTGGGGACGCTAGTATAGATTTGATCAGATCAGATATTGATCTGACCAGATACTATACCACTAAGGGGGGTGTATGCTTCACGCGTGGGTGTTAGTGTTACTGGCACTAACCTGACACTGCCTGGGGTGTGACGCAGACCCTCTCTGACGCTAAAACCTAATTGATATCACCCGCCGGGCGATCAGGGGGTTAAACCTTTATTGGGTTATATACGGCGGGTGCCCTGACACTATAAAAAGCAAACTAACTAACCAGCGTCACCCGTAACACTTATATGGTGATCACTGGTGAAAGGGTTAACTAGGGGCAATTAGGGGGTTAAAACCTTTATTAGATAATATATAGGGGTACCTGACGCTATAAAAACCTGCGGCGAACCTAAAAAAAATTACTGGCTACCGATCTGCATCACCGACGCTAAGACAGCGATCAGAAAAACGATCGCTTAGCGACAGTGGTGATAGGGGGTGAAAGGGTTACCTGGGGGGCGATCAAGGGGGTTAAACCTTAATTAGGTAATATATGGGGGTGCCTGACGCTATAAAAACCTGCGGCGAACCTAAAAAAAATTACTGGCTACCGATCTGCATCACCGACGCGAAGACGGCGATCAGAAAAATGATCGCTTAGCGACAGTGGTGATAGGGGGTGAAAGGGTTATCTGGGGGGCGATCAGGGGGTTAAACCTTTATTAGGGGGGGGGTTAGGGGGCTACACTGGACCTAAAACGAAACTTTGGTGACACTTTTACAGTCACAAATGTCACTGATTGCAGTGATCAGTAAATAAATGGTCACTGCAATCAGTGACACTATGGCTGGGGGGTGATCTGGGGGTGTCTGGGGGGGGCCTGGGGGGGCGATTTATGTACCTATGTGTCCTGGTGTCAGTGTAGTGTTTTGTGCACTAACCTGGCATCTTCTCCTGTACGGCACTCGGTATATGTGAGCGCCGCAGGAGAGATGACATCACTTCCTCTGCCTGTGTAAACATTACACAGGCAGGGGAAGCTGTCTCATTCGCCGGGAGCGATCGAGAGGGGGTGGCCGGAATCGAACGGCCGTCCTCTCATGCCTGATCGCTCCCGATCAGTTAACCACCGCTCACTGTAAAGAAGGGGGGTCCGATTGGACCCCCCAACTATACAAAGGCAATCACGTATATATACGTGATTCTGCCTGTCGGTGCCATTCTGCCGACGTATATTTACAGTGGGCGGTCGTTAAGTGGTTAATCACTTGAGATCAGCGCTATAACTGATCGACGGGCACAGCACGGTCCTCAATTGCCAGGAGTCCATCAATAGACATCCTCCCCTTCGCGCGCGCGCGCTGTGGTCACCGAGACTTGGGTGATGACAGATCCGAGTAAGGGGCCGATCCCTGCCCTTTTTCCATGTGATCAGCTGTCAGCCAATGACAGCTGATCATGTAATGTAAACAAAAGCTGGGTAATGGTTTTTGTTTTCTCCTTGTGCTTACAGCTTGAGCATAAAAAAAGGCAATCACCGGCTTATGTGCAAGGGACATCGGGCCCAAAGAGGAAGAGGCAATTCTGTGACAATCAGTAGCCCCTGCCAGTGCCACATATCAATGCTCACCACTGGTGCCACTGAGTGGCACCTGGCAGTGATGGGCACTGATAGGCAGCACTGCTAACTATCGTTGTCACCTAGCAGTGCCACTTCTCAGTGCCCACCAGTGCCAACTAGCAATGCCACCTCTCAGTGCCCACCCTTGCCACCTTATCGGTGCCCATCAGTGCAGTCTCATCAGTGTACATCAATGAAGGAGAAAAATTACCTTTTTTCAAAATTTTCTAAATATTAACCACTTTCCTACCGCCCACCGTCAAATGACGTCCTTGGCTTTGTGCTGTGACATCTGAATGATGCCTGCAGTTGCAGGCATCATTCAGATATTCTTTTCAGCCGGCGATTCTGTGCACAATAAAAACGATCATAGCGGCAGTTCCGCCGCTTGATCGTTCTCATAGGCGGCGGGAGGGGGTGTCCCCCCCTCCCGCCGCCATCCGGTGCTTCTCCGGGCTCTCCCGTGCCATCTGGGGCTCGGAGAACGAATTGGCCGGCGCCGGATGGGAAGCATAGAGATGACTGGTGACCAGATGGTCACCAGTCATCTCTATGACCGTCGGAGGCCCGGGCGCGACGTTATGACATCACGCCGGGTTCCCCTATGTAAACAAAGCCGTGATCTCGGCTGTCAGCATGAGATCGGTGAATTTTTTTGACCGATCTCATGCTTTCCAGCCTGGAGGAGAGATGTGGGGTCTTATTGACCCTGCATCTCTCCATAAAGAGGACCTGTCACAATAGATTCCTATTACAAGGGATGTTTACATTCCTTGCAATAGGAATAAAAGTGATCAAAAAAACAAAAAAGGTAAAAAAAGAGTAAGAAATACAAAAAAAAAAAAAACTCCTATGTCCCCGGTAGCTCGCGCTCAGAAGCGAACACACACGCAAGTCCCGCCCACATATGTAAACGCCGTTCAAAGCACACATGTGAGGTATTGCTGCACTAGACCTCCTCTGTAATGTGAAAATGGTAACGTGTAAAAATTTTGAAAGCATCGCCTAGGGAGATTTTTAAGTACTGAAGTTTGGTGTCATTCCATGAGTATGCGCAATTTTAAAGCGTGACATGTTAGGTATCTATTTACTCAGCATAACAACATCTTTCACATTATCCAAAAAATTTGGGCTAACTTTACTGTTTTGTAATTTTTTTTAATTCATGAAACCATTTTTTTTTAAAAAGGGCGTTTGAAAATTTATTGCGCAAATACCGAGCAAGCTAAAAATTTGCAATGACCGCCATTTTATTCCCTAGGGTGTCTGCTAAAAAAACATATATAATGTTTGAGGTTTTGAAGTAATTTTTTAGCCATAAATGTATGATTTCTACATGAAGGAGAGAAGTGCCAGAATAGGCCCAGTGCTGAAGTGGTTAAAATATCCTATTTTTTTTTTTTTAGTCGGTCTTTTGTATTTATAGAAAAAAAATACAAAATACAGGAGGTGATCAAATAGCACCAAAAGAAAGCTCTATTTGTGTGCCAAATAATAATAAATTTTCATTGGGTTACAGTGTTGTATGAGTGCGCAATTGTCATTCAAAGTGCATCAGCGCTGAAATGTAAAAATTGGTCTGGGCAGGAAGGGGGTTTAAGTGGCCAGTAAGCAAGTGGTTAATATAAGACTACATGCACACGGACGTTTTTCCAGCCGCTTGTTTGAGCGTTTTTTGCAGCTTAAAAACGTCTCTCCATGTTAGCCTATGGCCACCATGGCGTTTTTGAGCTGTAAATGGCATAGGCGTTTTTATGTCCCATGTACACGGGACGCTGGTGCAAAGTGTTCAGAACTAAGGTTGAAAGCGGCGTTTAGAAAGGCGCGCTTTGTGGCGTTTGCATGCCGCGTTTTACCACATTTGCGTCTATATGCGTTTAGTTGGGAAACATCATAAGGAGCCGCCCTAAGCTCCAAAAACAGTATTAACGATTTCAGCTATTTTGTGAAACCAGAGTGAGTATCAGCAGCTGAGAGAGCAGCAGTGTAGTTGTATTTAGTGTGTCACTTGCCACAAGTTGTGGATTGTCCACTTGCCACGTCAGCTGCCCCAAATTGTGGATTGTCCACAATGCAATGGAAGCAATTTCATAATTTTTTTGAGATATATATATATATATATATATATATATATATATATATAGATATATATAGATTTTTTTTTTTTTGAATGGTTTTTCCCCATTTGCCATAATTTTTGAGTTTATCAATGTAAAAAAAAGGTCACCTTAAAAAACGCTTCTAAACTAAAATGCGGCTAAACGCCGGTACCGCGTCTGAAACGTGGAAATCTTTGGCGTCTGAAGGCATTTTTAGGCTTTGAGAAAACAATGTTAAAACGCAACTGCAGATTTTTTTTTCCAGGCCAAAAACAGTGTTTTGGATGTAATAGAATTCAATGGACCCGGATCCAAAACGCAAGTACCGCGATTTTGCATAATTTTTTTTTTTAACCGGTTTATAGCTGGTTGTTAAAGGAAATGTAAAAAAAAATAAACATTGCCGGCTCAAAAAATTTAAAAATAAATCAGCGTGGGGCCCCCCCCCCCCAGGTCCATACCAGGCCCTTGGGTCTAGTATGGATTCAAACAAAATGAAAAAAAAAAAAAAGCGTGGGGTTCCCCCCAAAAAATCCACACCAGACCCTTCAGGTCTGGTATGGATTTTAAGGGGAACCCCGGCCAAACGTAAAAAAAAATAGCGTGGGGGTTCCCCTAAAAATCCACACCAGACCCTTTATCCGAGCACGCAACCTGGCAGGCCGCAGGAAAAGAGGGGGGGGACGAGAGAGCGGCCCCCCCTCCCTCCTGAACCGTACCAGGCCGCATGCCCTCAACATGGGGGGTTTGGTGCTTTGGGGCAGGGGGGCGACCTGCGGCCCCCCACCCCAAAGCACCCTGCCCCCATGTTGATGGGGACAAGGCCCTCTTCCCGACAACCCTGGCTGTTGGTTGTCGGGGTCTGCGGGCGGGGGGCTTATCGGAATCCATGAGCCCCCTTTAATAAGGGGGACCCCAGATGCCGGCCCCCCCACATCGTACCCCTACCCATTCACCTGGTGGCAAAAAAGTCAATAAAAATAGGATTTTTATAACAGCTTACCTGTAAAATCCTTTTCTTGGAGTACATCACGGGACACAGAGCGACATAGTCATTACTAATGGGTTATATAGATACCTTCAGGTGCTGGCATTGGCAACTTCCAAAACCGGAAGTACCCTCCCCTATATAAGCCCCTCCCATCCGGGAGCACCTCAGTTTTGTAGCAAAGCAATAAGTGTCCCTAAAGAGGGGCGGGAGCTCTGTGTCCCGTGATGTACTCCAAGAAAAGGATTTTACAGGTAAGCTGTTATAAAAATCCTATTTTCTTTCTCGTACATCACGGGACACAGAGCGACATAGTCATTACTAATGGGATGTCCTAAAGCAATGCCCAACGAGGGGGGGGGATACACCATACATAAGCTGAGCGCTATCAGACATGAGGATCTTTTGCGGCCTGCAACACACTGCGCCCAAAGGCGACATCCTCCTGACTTCTAACGTCCACCTGGTAGAACCTAGTAAACGTGTGTACTGAAGACCATGTTGCGGCCTTACAGATTTGAGCCAGGGAGGCCTGGTGATGCGCTGCCCATGAAGTTCCAACTGCTCTCGTGGAGTGCGCCCTAACTTTGAACGGAGGCGGTCTCCTTCTCAAGCCATAGGCTTGCATTATGACCTGTCGAATCCACTTGGCTAAAGTAGATTTTGATGCTGCCTGACCCTTTCTGGGGCCTTCCAGCAGAATAAACAAAGTATCCGTTCTGCGAATCTGAGCAGTGGCTTTTAGATAAGCTTTAACTGCTCTTACTACATCCAAAGAATGCAATAACTTTTCCTCTACCGAAGTAGGTTTGGGGAAAAAAGAAGGAAGAACCACATCTTGGTTCAAATGAAACCTCGATACCACCTTAGGAAGAAAGGCTGGATGAGGACGTAACACTACTCTGTCCTTATGGATAACCAGATATGGCTCCTTACAGGACATAGCTGCTAATTCCGACACTCTTTTAGCCGAACAAATGGCTACTAGAAAAATCAATTTCCTGGTGAGAAGAACCAAAGAAATATGCTGTAATGGTTCAAATGGTTGTTTCTGTAGAACCGACAGCACCAAGTTTAGATCCCATGGACATATGGGAATATTAACCGGAGGACTAATACGCATCACTCCTTGTATAAAGGCTTTGACTAGTGAATGCGAAGCCAAGGGCCTTTGAAAAAATATTGACAAGGCCGAAATCTGACCCTTGATAGTACTCAAGGCAAGCTTCCTATCTACAGCCCATTGTAGGAAGTCCAGAATCCTACCTATTACGTATTTACGTGGATGCCATTTCTTGGCCTCACACCAGGCGATGTACGCCTTCCAGATTCTATAGTAGATCTGCCTGGATACCGGCTTCCTGGCATTGATCATGGTAGATACCACAGAATTAGAGAGCCCTCTCTTTTTTAGAATGTGGGCTTCAATAGCCAGGCCGTCAAACCTAGGGCTGGTAAGGAAGGGTGGTATATCGGTCCTTGCGAAAGCAGGTCCGGACGATGTGGGAGGGTCCAAGGACTCCCCACAGACATCTTTACAATCTCCGCGTACCATGCTCTTCGGGGCCACGCTGGAGCCACCAGAATCACTGGTTTCTTTTCTATCCTGATTCTGCGGAGTAATCGAGGTAACAATTGTGGCGGTGGGAATGCATATATCAGCTTGAACTGATCCCAAGGGAACACTAGGGCATCCGAGCCGCAAGCTAGGGGATCCCTTGTCCAAGAGACAAACCTGTCCACTTTTGCGTTGAATCTGGATGCTAGCAGATCTACATCCGGTGTTCCCCACCGCTGACATATTGTCCGGAAAACCTCGGGATGAAGGGACCATTCCCCTGGGCATAATTGTTGGCGACTTAGAAAGTCCGCCTTCCAATTCTCCACTCCTGGAATGAATACCGCAGATATGGCTGGGACATATCTTTCTGCCCATTTCAGGATGTAATTTACTTCCCTCTGGGCTGCACGACTCCTGGTGCCCCCCTGATGATTGATATATGCCACTGCTGTGGCATTGTCTGATTGAATTCTGACAGGGGACCCTTGAAGTTTGGATGTCCATGCTACTAGGGCATACCGGGCTGCTCGTATCTCTAAGAGATTGATGGGCAGGGCCTTTTCCGCATCCGACCATCTGCCCTGGAGAGACCATTGCTCCAGTACTGCTCCCCAGCCTATAAGGCTGGCATCTGTAGTGACCACCTTCCAAGAAATCGGACTGAAGGATTTCCCTCTTTCCAGATTCTGGGGAACCAACCACCAGCGGAGGCTCTTGCGAACGGAAGGGGACAAGGACATTGGTAAGTCTAGGGCCTGAACTTTTTTGTTCCAGGCTGACAGTATGGCCCTTTGCAAATTCCTTGAATGGAATTGACCGTAGGGTACTGCTTCGAATGATGCCACCATTTTTCCCAGCAGCCTCATGCACAGGCGTATGGATGGCTGTCTTTTTGTACCCACTAAGTGGATCAAATCTCTCAAAGACGACCCCTTTTCTTGAGGCAAGAAATTTTTTCTCTGGTCTGAATCCAGCCTTAGCCCCAAGTATTCCAGACTTTTGACTGGTTTTAGGGCTGACTTGTCACGGTTGATAATCCAACCGTGATATTCCAGATACTTGATTGTCTCGTGAACAACCACTTCTAGTTTTTCCACTGAGTGGTCTATCAGCAACAAGTCGTCTAGATATGCCATTATCGTTACACATCGTGTTCTTAGATTGGCCAATAATGGGGCCAGAATTTTTGTGAACACTCGTGGTGCTGTGGCCAGACCGAAGGGTAAGGCTCTGAACTGAAAATGGCGCCCTTCTACCGCAAAGCGTAGAAATTTTTGGTGGGCTGGAAAGATGGGAATGTGCAAATAAGCATCTTTGATGTCGATCGAGGCTAACCATTCCTCCCCTTGTAGGGCAGTGGCCACCGATCGGATCGACTCCATCCGGAAAGTCCTGATATGTAGGAATTTGTTTAGCCCTTTTAGATTTAATATGGGCCTCACGTCCCCGTTTGGCTTCGGGACTGTAAAGAGGTTTGAGTAAAACCCGAACCCCCATTCTTCCAGGGGAACCTCTATAATTACTGCTTGGAGCAATAATTGTTCTAGTGCCAACAGGAGGGATCCTCTCTTCTGGGGATCCCTTGGCACGTTTGACCTTATAAAGTGGGAAGGAGGGGAGTCTTTTAACTCCAATTTGTATCCCAGACTTACTGCGGAGAGCACCCATCTGTCTCTGATCGTGTCCCGCCAGGTCTCTGTGAACAACTGAAGTCTTCCCCCCCACCCGATTGAGTGGGGGCAACCCTTCATGCATTTGACTTTGGGGGAGGTTTTGTACCTCTCCTGCTCCAGGGCTTCTTGTTACCCTGCAATTGTCCCTGATTTTTACCTCCGGGATTTGACCGAGGAGGCCGTCGGAACTGTTTCACAGCCGATGTCCTAGGGATTGGAGAAGCAGGCCTCTTAAAAGAGGGACCTCTAACTCTGTTTTTAACCGGCAAAAGTGTACTTTTACCGCTGGAAATTCTCTGGATATATTTGTCCAGGTCTTCCCCGAATAAGCGTTCACCATGAAATGGGAAGCTTACCAGCAATTTTTTACAGGGAGCTTCAGCAGACCAGTTTTTGAGCCATAAAAGCCTGCGCATATGTACTACAGACAGCGTAAGGCGGGAGGCCTGATGGATTGAATCCTTTATAGCGTCCACCGCAAAGCATAAGGCTCTAGGTAGATCAGCTAGGGCAAGAGCCTGCTGATCTGGCAAGTCCCTTAAGACCTGTTTCAACTGATCCTTCACTGCTTGGCAGACCCCAATAGCTGCCACTGCTGGTTGTGTCACCAAGCCTGCTGTAGCAAAAGCAGATTTTAATAAGGACTCTAATTTTTTATCTATTGGGTCCTTGAACATTTGGACATTATCCACTGGACATGTCAGTGATTTATTCACACAAGAGATGGCTGCGTCCACTGTAGGGACCCTCCATTTTTTGATGAACTTATCCTCCATGGGATAGACCACTTGAAATCTCTTGGGAGGAGTAAATATTTTATCAGGATGCTCCCAATCCTGGTAAATGAGCCCTTCCAGTAAAGGATGGATCGGAAAGGAACAAACAGTCTGGGGAGCTTTTAGCGACCCCAACGAGGATACAGAAGTGGATGATGGCTCCGCAAGGGGCATTTTCAATGCTGATCGGACCATGTTAGTCAGGGACTGAACCCATAATCTTTCAGCATGTGATGCTGAGAATGGCTCTTCCACTGTTGATTCCTCTACAACAGAATCAACCTCATCCTGATCCCCTTCAGGTAGGTCGATCCCTGTATGGGACTGTTGCTCCGCTAACAGGCACTCTGAGGGAGGAGACGGAGATCGAGCGCTTTTTTCCTGTGACAGGGAAGCAGCGATCAATGCTGACTATCTCTCTTCCAGCCCTCCCAGAGCTGAGGAAAAAACCTCCTCTGTTACATACACAGGAGCAGGTGAACTGAGGACAGCCACAGTACCAGGTACTCCTGAGGGTGCTCTACGGTCACTAACCTCTGATTCTTCAGGGGAGATAGGTGCAGCCAAAGCATGCCCAAGATCCTCAGAACCCGATGGAGACCCCCTATGCTTCCTGGGATTTTTAGTCCCGGAGTTTTTAGACGGCATATTCCTAAGCCCAAAGCTGAGGTATTCCAGCCGAAATACACCACTTACTGACAATAGTCTAGCACAAATGCTGCTATAAAAACAGTTGGTGTCTACTAATGTGCCTTTCTATGGGGATGCCTGCATCAACCGCTTGCTGTATGCCTTTTTTAAATGTTGCCAGCTCTGTCTCTGCACTCCATAGCCAGCTCACAACACATAATTGTGGTTTTTAACATGCTGGGACGCCCGCACATGCGCAGAAGCACTGCGGCGCGCACAGAGCGTCATCCCCCAAGCTCCGCCCCCTTTCCCAGCTCACCTCTATATATAGAGGCGCGTGCACGCGCACGCGCGCGGCCACGTGCGCCTTCGGCGCTAATTTTGAAGAGGGAAACTAGGGACAAGAGCCAGGGCCCCTTTTGCCCCCGGCCTGGGGGACGGACGAGCATTGCAACATGGCAGAGGAAGCAGTTTCCCACAAGAGAACTCACCATCTGCCTGGACTTGCTCTGATGAAAAGAAACTAGTCCACATGACAAGAAACGTTCCACAGCGGCCTCTAGTGGATTAACACAGGTACCGCAGTCTATTATCTTGACCACTATTAAAATTATTACATTTTTTAGTAGTTATAGGCATGCATAATATTTAGCGGGAATACCGTTAGGTAACAGGCAGAAAGACATATTAGGCTTGGGGGTCCCCTCAATAGAACCAAGTTCCTGAGGGGCCCCCACTTACCTTTTCCCCGCCGCAGGACTCTGTTTGGCCACAGAAGCCCAAACTTCACCTATCACGGCAGGCATTGTAATTAAACCTTCAGGGACCGGGTTCCCAAGGATTCCACTCCCCTGGACCTGTATAGCACCCTGCACAGAAAACATCTTGGTCGTGGGTATGACCAGAGCTCTGGATCCCAGGGTCCAGCTCTCCTAAGAGAAGCATTACAGGCAAAACCTTGCTCTTCTCTGCAAGGCCCGGGTACCGACCGTTTAGCTATGAAGCTTTTTTGGTCGGATCCGGAATAGCTTACTGAGGCCCAAAAGAACCTGTACGCAAGCTCAGTGAAAAACACATGTTTCTTCTTGGCCAACACCTTAGACACTGGCAAAAAACTGAGGTGCTCCCGGATGGGAGGGGCTTATATAGGGGAGGGTACTTCCGGTTTTGGAAGTTGCCAGTGCCAGCACCTGAAGGTATCTATATAACCCATTAGTAATGACTATGTCGCTCTGTGTCCCGTGATGTACGAGAAAGAAAAACACAACACAGGTTTTTAAAGTAATTTATTAGGCAGCTCCGGGGCTCTTTCTGTCGGGCGCCCCGCTATCTTCTTCCAGCTCTTTTGCTAGCGGGTCCCGGTCTTCCTCGTCGTCTTCTTCCGTCTTCGGGGGTGTTTCTGCCGGGCGCCCCGCGATCTTCTTCCAGCTCTTTTGCTAGCGGGGTCCCGGTCTTCCTCGTCGTCTTCTTCTGACTTCGGGGGGTCTCTTGTTCTGTTGGGGGCAGGGTGCTTTGGGGTGGGGGGGCCGCAGGTCGCCCCCCTGCCCCAAAGCACCAAACGCCCCATGTTGAGGGCATGCGCCCTGGTACGGTTCAGGAGGGAGGGGGGGCCGCTCTCTCATCAGGTTGCGTGCTCGGATAAGGGTCTGGTTTGGATTTTGGGGGGACTCCCATGCCGTTTTTTCGGCTTAGGGGGTTCCCCTTAAAATCCATTCCAGACCTAATGGCCTGGTATGCTCCTGGAGGGGAACCCATGCCGGTTTTTTCATTAAAATTTGTCGTGGAGTTCCCCTTCATGATTCATACCAAACACGGGACAGCGAGCAAGAGGCTGCTGAGAACCAGCGCGATGGCATCACGCTGGAGACATTCTTGGCCAGGTAGTCGCCTCTAGGACACGACTTGAGCGGTTGCTTCACGCTCAGGTCGTGTCCAAGTTGCCTCGCAAAGTTTCAGCCGGCACACGAGTCGCCCCGCGAGTCGGATCGGCTTCATCCGACTTCCCGGGCGACCTCTATTCAAATCAACGGGCTCCCATAGGGAACCATTCATTTTCAATAGAGCCCTGCTGAAATTTTTAGTAACTATAACAGTGCGCCGCTGGTTCCTGCGCCCAGTGAAGGATTTATCCGGCGCAGCAATTAAGGTATCAACCAGCGCAGTGCACTGTTATTAGTAAATCACCCCCATTGTGTCTTTGTACTCTGACAGCAGGGAGGCTCCCCCCATCAGAATATACAGATCACCACTGCAGTCTCCAGCCTGAAGCACTGATCGAGCAATTATTTTCCAACAGGGTGCTTGAACAGAAGTCGAGCGACAGGTTCCCTGATGAACCTGCTAAATTTCGATCCATTTATGGCCAGCTTTAGTGTTTTGATGGATCTGCTTTTGAGAAGTTTCGAAGGTTACTCTGGAAATTTTATAGAGCTGCATGGTGCACGCCACTTTCATAAAAGCAAAAAACGAAATTACTGTGTTTATCGGTGTATAACACACACAGGCGTATAACACGCACCCTAACTTTAAGAGGGAAATTTCAGGAAAAAAAAACTTTCCACAGCCCTGTGCACATTACACAGCCCCCTTTCCCTACACATTACACAGACCCCTTTCATTGAAAGCCTCCCCCCCACTGCACTCCCAGGAGACCCCCAGTCTCCTGGGACAGCAATGCTAGCATACTTTAAAGTTGAGAAAACTTCACTGTCAGCCCCTTCTCATACACCATTCCTCCTGTGTCACTGTCATTGTAAATCTAAGCTTCCAAATACCTCAATTAATGCCGCTCTATTGTGGACCCGGTCATGTGACTGCTCTCCTCAGCTGCTTCATTGATGGTCACATGACCGCTCTGCTCCTCCAATCAAAAGCTATACTCGAGGAGGAGGCGGAGCGGGAGGAGAAGAGTGGCCAGAACGATCGGCGTTAATTGAGGTATTAGAGGTTTTGATTTACATGGAGAGTGACACAGGAGGAGCAGTATATGAGAAAGGGGCTGTCAGTAATGTTTTCCTAACTTTAAAGTATGACAGCTCTGTCCCAGGAACAGGAGAGGCGGGGCAGCTGGCCTGACACCCCCCCACTGGGTGGCACCCAGGGTGAACCGACCGATCCCCACCCCCCGTTGGTAAAAAAAATAAAAAAAAATAATAATAGTGTATAACATGCAGGCACGGTTTACCCTCTATTTTCAGGGGAAAAAAAGTGTGTGTTATACTCCGATAAATACGGTAATTGTTCCAGTTCACTTCCAGACCCTCTACCCAGCTCCTCCATGATGCGTTTCACCTCCTACTGGGCCTTAACTCTACAGCAGAGGTATTTAATTAAAATTCACGTAGGTCGGAGGAGTAAAATTTTCTTCCAGCAGAGGTCCAAGTTGCATGTCTGTGCGACGACTCGGATCCTTCAAATTAAAACTCCCATATTTATATCAGTGTCCTCAGTCCCCCCCTTCACATCAGTTCCCCCCCTATGTCACAATCCCCCCATTTGTGTCATCTTCCCCTCAAAAAAAATAAAATAAAAAATAAATGGGGGAAATTTTGATGTTAACAACAAGGTGCTTTATTCAGAAAAAATGTTACATACAAAAGAACACAGAACATACATTGTCAATACCATACATTACATTGCGAACACAGGAAAAAAAAAAAAGATAGATGCAAAAGTAAAGAACTCATGTATAGTGACAGTGACTGCAGCTTCATTTACCCAACGAGTCAGACAGTCAACAACCTAATACAAGTCATGTAATAACAGAGCGACCAGCAGGCACCCTACAGAGGAAGAGTGTACACAATCCCATCGCAGCAGCAGCTGGTGTGTATCGACGGCAGGTGCGAGGGGAGAGAGGGCCGAAAGGCAACCCCTCAAACCAGGAGAACACCCCACACCCCCCGCCTATACCCAGCCAGAGACATCACGTTAGTGTCCAGGGTGCCCACACCTTATCATACTTCCAGGCACACCCCCTATTCGAATACATCATCCTTTATAACAGGAGTGCCTCATCCACCAACTTCTCCCAACCAGAGATGGTCGGCGGAGATGAAGAAACCCAGCTAAGCAGGATTGCCTTTTTTAGCATAAAACAGTAGGTAAGCTATAAGCAACTTAGAATGATGTGAACGCTGCTCGTCATCAGGGATCCCCAACAGAGCCAAGGCTGGGGTAGGAATTAGACTAATTTGCAACCTGAGGTTTATTTCCTCAAAAACGGCTTGCCAATAGGACACTATGACAGGACATTCCCAGAACATATGCATATAGGTTCCTACGTTAAGGTCACAGAGGATGCAGTTAGGGCTACGGTGCAGAAACATCCTCTGAAGGGTATAATAGACCCTGTGGATAAACAACCTGTATTAATTTATCCCTAGACGAGATGACAAGTTTAGGACCGAGCTCCAAACTGTCCTCCCAAGATTCCCTACCCAAAGACGGAACATCTGCCTGACAATATTCCCAGTTTTTCCAGCTTGACCGAGCTGGTGCAAAGAAGCGCACCATATAGAGGGTGGAGAGGGGTTTCTCCATTACGCCCGGGGACATCAGCTCCTCAATAGGATCCACTGCAATAGATGGAGGGCGCGGAAATTGGGCCCTAGCCGCCTGCCGCAATTGATGGTATCTAAAAAACATCCACCCGGGCAGACTAAATTTCTGAGACATCTGGGAGAAGGTCAGAAGAGTCCCTGCAAGCATTATGTCTCCCACAGTTTTGATCCCAAACCGTGCACGCACGTGAGGGTCCGGGACAGTGCGAAAATTAGAAAGGTGTGGGTTACCTCACAATGGCTGGGCAGGTGACAGCTGGCCTGGTTGACTAAAACGTCTAGTTGCTAACTTCCATACTTTCCACGTGGCATGAGTTGGTCCCGGTAGACAGGGGTACGCCCGAGGGCCTCTATATATCAAGTTCCGGAGGTCCAGCAAGGATCCCTGAATAGACGCTTCCAAACAGGTAGCCGCATTTGATCTAGAGCCCTGAAACCACCAAAATACCAAGACTGCCGTCCAGAAATATACCCGAAAGTCTGGCAGTGCCAGTCCCCCCCAACCTCTGTGGTAAGGATAAGGTCGTCCTAGCCAGTCTGGGAGATGCCCCGTTCCAAATAAACGAGTGCAAGCAGCAGTCCATTTCTTTGAAAAAGGCAGCCGATACCGAAATAGGGCAGTTGTGGAACACATAGTTGAACTGAGGAAGAAGCATCATCTTGACGAGATTGATGCGGCCTAGAAGGTTTAGCGGAAGCCCCGCCCAAGAAGAGCAATTTCCCCCATTTTACATCACTTTCCCCTCTCCTTACGGCACAGCCCCCCCCTTCATAGCAGTGTCCTTAGCCCCCCATCACCCTCACCCACCCTCATAGCATTGTCCTTAAACCCCTTCATAACAGAGTCCTTAGCCCCCTTCATCCCCCTTCAATACAGTGTCCTTAGCCCCCTTTACACCCCTTCATAACAGTATTCTTAGCCATCTTCACCTCCTCTTCATAACAATTTCCTTACACCTCCTTTCCCTTTTACAGCAGCGTTTGCAGCCACATGCACAGCCCTACCTTATAAAGGGCAGGTCTGGACAAAGGGTGGGAGCTGCCAAGCTTTTCCTGTCAATGAGCTAGTTATTAGTTGCTAGGACTGCTCAGTGTCCTAGCAACCAATTACCCGCTTGCAGCTCCTGCCCTGGGACCTCCCAGCCTGCCGCCTCTCCAGTCCTCTGCTATGCTGCAAGGATGACAGTGTGGCAGCTGGGGAAAAGAAAGAGGAGCGGGATCTACAAAGTGGCCATGCAAGAAAAAAAAAAAAAGAAAAGAAGAGTCCAGGCTCCTAAATGGCTTGACTGCAGCAGTCCCGGTGGGACTGTCACTTGGTACACATCCGGACCGCCATTTATTGACGCCTGCTCTACCGCATTGATGTCCCAGTGGGGGTGAAACACATCAGCGAGAAGCTAGCTGGAAGTCTGCTGAAACATCAAAGTTTAGCTTTTATGGAAACGGTGTGCGATTTCATACTATATGTACCTGCAGTACCTCGGAGGAATGGACCCGGAGGTGTGAGCACCTGAAAACTTTGAAGTATACAGTGTGAACGGTTCCACAACAAAGTGTGAGTGCTTTGGAAATCTTTTGCAACACATAAACATTACATTAACCAAGTGTTTTTTTTCTGGATCCGATTTCTGGGAATGTGTAAGGGGTGAGAGGGTGTGGCACATTTTGACATTGCCAGTAAATTTTACAGCTTGTGTACATAAATAAAACAGCAAGTACATTTATTTAAAGATTATATAATACGGCAATATAACCTCTTACCATTGCAGGATTCAGTAACACTCCATCAACAGTTCCATCAATTGCATTCTTTCTTAGTCCTGATGCATTTTTAACATCTTTGAATAAAAGCAAAGTCACTTTATGTTCAGGAAACAGTTCGAGGTGATACGTTACATCCATTGTAATCTAGCTGTGAAAGGCCCCTGCAGATGTAGGATAAAAATATTACACAGATTTATCTTATGACAAAGCTCCATGCAAACACTTAGATGCTTTGAGATTCTTTATCAGTCAAATTAATATTTGATGCGTCTCCCCCTGGCCTTTCAAACCACATTCATTCTCCCAGGTGAAATAGCACACAATTAAAGCGGAGGTTCACACAAAAACTCATCACTGTCTCCACCGCATCAGTGTGCATGTAGAAGCTAAAATCTGCCTTTTTATTTTTTTTAAATAGCAAAATAGCAAAATACCTTAGTATTGAATAATCCGACTCCCGCGGGAGTAGGAGTCTCCCCAGCACCGCAGTGATCTATGGGAGCTCACGTGGTGTGTACTGGGGATGACGCCGCCCGTTGCTATGACAACTAAAATGCTTACGGCGCAGGTCGCCGTAGAGAGTGCGCATCCCCGAGAGTGAGCCGCAGTGATCTATGGGAGCTCACGCGGCGTTTACTGGGGATGACGTCGCCCGTTGCTATGACAAACATAATGCTTACGGCGCAGGTCGTCGTAGAAAGTGCACATCCCCGAGAGCGGTGAATGCCGGGAGCCGAGCATTCACCGCATCCAGGAAGCAATTGTTTGTGGGCTTCACAATGCCCACAAGCAAAATGGCAAATGCATAGATAAAATAATAAAAGTTTATCTTTACTATGAAAACGGACGGGTGATGCTGCAAGACACCTAAAAAGTGAGTACTCAATTGCGATATATAAATCCACTGATTTAATACAAAAAAAAAAAAAATGAATGGTCGCGGAACCTCCGCTTTAAGGATTTTGCAGCCGATAGCCCTCTTCTCCTCCAGAGTCATTTTTTTTTGCACGCATGTTAACATCTGCATTTAAACTGATTAAAAGCTCCAGAATATTAAATATTTTCTGAAACAAAAGGCTCTGTAGAATAAAAAAAAATGGTAGTTTCAAATTTTTATTTCACACCATATTTGCGCAGCCGTTTATCAGATTTATATTACAAAAAAAAAAAAAAGAACCACTAAAATGACTTGAATAGACACCAACTATGACAGGCCTCAAAACTGCGTGCGCCAAACACAAAATGGTAAAAAAAATAACAGTACCCAAAATCATTAATCGGTGGAGATATAAAAACCTTAACATCTCAGAATTATTGCTCTCACTCTGTTTGTGGTTACATCATGTGTGGTGAAGTTGCTGTTTACATGCATGTGAACACACTGTGCATGTGATTTCCTTTGCAGGTGTGTGCAGGGCAACAAGGTTGCTTTTATTTTATTTTTTGCAATTCATATTATTAAAATTATTTTTAAATTTACTTTTTTTTACAAGCCCCCAATGTGAAAGGATTAGGCAGGTGACAGCTACTCTTTATGCAGAGAAGAGAAGTATGGCCAAAGCTTGTTTGGTCATACTTCTCAGTTAGGACACAGGAGTGTGCTTATTTCTGCACTCCTGTGACCCAGATTGATGACAGCAGGTTAAAGTCTGCTGTTCTAAGCTCTGCAGGGATCCCAACAATAATGCCAGGATACGCAAAGATGACCAACCTACAGCTAGGTCAACCTCTCAGCGTGCCACTGAAAGCCTGAGTCAGCCGCTCCCATCCCCTCCACAGCCCGATGCTCCAGTTCGAGATGCAGAGAGTGGTGACTTACAGTCACTACTCTCTGCTCAGTGAAGACCAAGAACTGAACACTCAGCAGTCAAATGATCACTCAGTTCTCAGTCTTAGAACCAGCGGGGGGACAGCTGCAGCATCAAATCGATGCTGCAGCCATCCAGGTAAGTATGTTTGTTTATTTTTCCAATCCCACATGTCTCCTTTAAAAGGGGAACTCCACTTGTGGGCAAAAAAAATAAGAGCAAAAAATCTATATTAGGGTTGTCCCGATACCGATACTAGTATCGGTATCGGGACCGATACCGAGCATTTGCGCGAGTACTTGTACTCGCGCAAATGCTCCCGATGCCTGATCCGATACCTGTGATGGGGAGAGAGAGGCGGCGTGCAACAGGAAGTCCGTGGGTGGAGTCAGCGGGCGGAGTCAGCGGGCAGAGCGAGCGAGCAGGTAAGCTGGCGGGGTGGGGGGGAATGGGGGCAGCCAGGGCCGGATTCCAGACAAGGCCACCGAGGCCAGGCCTCGGGGCGGCAGTCAGTGCAGGGGCGGCTCCGCCTATCCTCGCCGCCCTCACTCACGGGCACAGTCACCTCCCACTCCGCCTATTCTCCCCGCTCGCACTCACGGTCACACTGTACAGTTCCGGCTCCGCCTATCATCTCCGCCCACTCCGCTCATCCTCCCCGCCCTCACTCAGGGGAACACTGCAAAGTCACCGCCCATTCTCCCCGCCCTCATTCACGGGCATACTGCACAGTCTCCGCCCGCTCCGCCCATCCTCCCCGCCCTCACTTATGGGCACTCTACACAGTCCCCGCCCGCTCCTCCCATCCTCTCCGCCCGCACTCATGGGTAGTCACAGGCCCCACCCATCCTCTTTGCCCGGCCAAGCAAAACCTAGCATGGAGGGGGAACCAACTGATTTGCGAGTGATCTGCAAGTAAGTGGCACTGATATCAATATCAACACTGCTACTGATTCCCCCCCCCACACCACCACTGCTGCCACTGATACCCCCCACCAGCATTACTGCCACTGATACCCCCCACCACCATTACTGTCACTGATACCCCCACCACCATTACTGCCACTGATACCCCCACCACCATTACTGCCACTGATACCCCCCACCAGCATTACTGCCACTGATACCCCCCACCACCATTACTGCCACTGATACCCCCCACCACCATTACTGCCACTGATACCCCCCACCACCATTACTACCACTGATACCCCCCACCACCATTACTGCCACTGATACCCCCACCACCATTACTGCCACTGATACCCCCCACCACCATTACTGCCACTGATACCCCCCACCACCATTACTGCCACTGATACCCCCACCACCATTACTGCCACTGATAACCCCCACCACCATTACTGCCACTGATACCCCCACCACCATTACTGCCACTGATAACCCCCACCACCATTACTGCCACTGATACCCCCCACCACCATTACTGCCACTGATACCCCCACCACCATTACTGCCACTGATACCCCCACCAGCATTACTGCCACTGATACCCCCCACCAGCATTACTGCCACTGATACCCCCCACCAGCATTACTGCCACTGATACCCCCCACCACCATTACTGCCACTGATACCCCCCACCAGCATTACTGCCACTGATACCCCCCACCAGCATTACTGCCACTGATACCCCCCACCAGCATTACTGCCACTGATACCCCCCACCACCATTACTGCCACTGATACCCCCCACCACCATTACTGCCACTGATACCCCCACCACCATTACTGCCACTGATACCCCCACCACCATTACTGCCACTGATACCCCCCACCAGCATTACTGCCACTGATTCCCCCCACCACCACTGATACCCCACCACCGCCACTGATACCCCACCACCACCACTGATACCCCACCACTGCCACTTATTCCCCCCCAACACCAGCACCATTACCACTAGTGCGACTGATACACCCCCCACCACTGATACCCCCCACCTCACCACGACCACTGCTGCCACTGATCCCATTCAGCAACCACCATCCCTGCCACTGATCCCACCCCCCACCACTGCCACTCATCCCGTCCAATCTCCCCCTTCCACTACCACTCATTCCAACCTATCTTCCCCAACCACCACCCTCACCACTGATCCCATCCTCCCACCACCGCTGCCACTCATTTCATCCAATGCCCCCCAACCACCACCCTTGCCACTGATCCCATTCCCCTCATCATCTCTGCCACTAATCCCATTCAATTCCCCCTACCACTGATCCCACCCCCCAACCACCACCCTCACCACTGATCCCATCCTCCCACCACCGCTGCCACTCATTTCATCCAATGCCCCCCAACCACAACCCTTGCCACTAATCCCATTCCCTACATCATCTCTGCCACTCATCCCATTCAATCCCCCCTACCACTGATCCCACCCCCCAACCACCACCCTTGCCACTCATCCCATCCCCCCACCACTGCTGCCACTGATCCCACCCCCACCGCTGCCACTCATCCCATCTCTCCCTCAACGCTGCCACTGATCCTATCCCTATCCAACCACCACTGCTGCCACTGATCCCATCCCCCACCACCACCGCTGCCACTCATCCCAAGGGCATAACTACAGGGTCACAATTGCAATGGCGCACATGTTGCCCCTGTACACCTGGATGGGGGGGCATATAGAGGAACAAATCCCCTCCATTTTTCTCCTGCAGCCACTAAAAGCCTGCTTTTCCTCCCCTCCGTCCCATAGGCATTCAGTGGCTGCAGGAGGAAAATGGAGGGGAATTTGTTCCTCCATATGCTGCCCCCGCCGCCCCTCCTATCCAGGTCCTGCTGCCCCCAGGATCAGTGGGAAGGGCGCTGGCCAGAGGTCACAGTGCCAAGCAGAATATTTGACTCAAAAGGTATTTAATTCCTTGCTGGGTATGCTGCATAATGCACATATTTACAGTTATTATTGTATAAAAACAGTGCACAAATACACTAGGTATGCCTTTAATAACACAATATGCAAATCACAAGTACTTTCAGGTTTTTTTTTGGCGGGGGGGGGGTATTTCTAGTGTCATTTTTTTTTCTTTGCCTCATTTCTATCACATGGGGGGGGGGGGGGGCTCAGAAGACCCCTATGTGATGGTGTGTGTGTGTGTGTGTAGGGGGGGGGCGGCATTGAAGGACCCGGCCTTGGGGCGGCAAAGGGAGTAAATCCGGGCCTGGGGGCAGCCGCATCATCCATCGGTGACCGGAGCCGTCACATTGGGTAACTGAAGTGACGCTCCGTGTTGCCGGTGTACACTGTCAGTGCTTTAACCAATCCCGGGTCCCGACGCCCATCTTGGTACACCCTGCACTCGGCCACATTAAGCCAGCAGCGGACATCTTGTTACACCCAGCCCATATAGTTTGGGCTAGGTGTAACAAGATGTCCGCTGCTGCTTTTATGTAGCCAAGTGCAGGGTGTAGCAAGATGGGCGTTGCAGGGGGCAGAAAAAAATTATTTAGGTTGCTTTCGTGTCATTTATTTCAGTGCCTGCCCATAAGTGCCAGCCATCTGTCAGTGCCCATCCATCAGTACCAGCTATCCATCAGTGTGTGCCATCTATCAGTGCCATTTTTCAGTGTGTGCCACCTACCAGTGCCATCTTTCAGTGTGTGCCACCTATCAGTGCCATCTTTTAGTGTGTGCCACCTATCAGTGCCATCTTTTAGTGCGTGCCACCTATCAGTGCCATCTTTCAGTGCGTGCCACTCATCAGTGCTGCATAATCAGTGCCACCTATCAGTGCCCATCCATCAGTGCCACTGCCAGCCATCAGTGCCACTGCCAGCCATCAGTGCCATCTTTCAGTGCGTTCCACCTATCAGTGCCATCTTTCAGTGCCAGCCATCAGTGCGTGCCACTCATCAGTGCTGCATAATCAGTGCCACCTATCAGTGCCCATCCATCAGTGCGTGCCATCTATCAGTGCCATCTTTCAGTGCATGCCACCTATCAGTGTCATCTTTCAGTGCCAGCCATCAGTGCGTGCCACTCATCAGTGCCACCTATCAGTGCCCATCCATCAGTGCCACTGCCAGCCATCAGTCAGTGCCACCTTTTAGTGCCCATCAGCCAGTGCCATCTATCAATGCGTCACATGACATTAAAAAAAAAGTATCGGTATTCGGTATCGGCGAGTACTTGAAAAAAAGTATCGGTACTTGTACTCGGTCTTAAAAAAGTGGTATCGGGACAACCCTAATCTATATCTATCTATACACACACACACACACACACACACACACACACACACACACACACACACACACACACACGGAACACAAGTCAAATTGTAATTCAATTTTATTAAAAATTACCTTTCCTTTTCAATTTGCAGCTCTGGAATTTTCTGTAAAATTCAATGCAATATGGCTACCTGGATTCAGATGGTATACAGAATGCCCCCCAGAAATTAAATTTCTAGGGGTGCACCGAATGAAAATTTTGGTACCGAAACCAAAAAATTATTATATTTTTATATACAATTATATTGTATTCGACTTTTTTATTAATATCATCAATTTAAATTAATATGAATTTATTGTTGGCCATTATTGGCATCTTTAGTGCATGAAAAGCTCAAGAAAAATGCAGTCTGCGGTCTCTTGTATCATGTCCTCTCTTGCTTAAAGTGCTTGTAAACCCTCCTAATTTTTTTTTTTTTTTAACTAGCTGTAAGAGAAAGGCATAATGAGCTATTATGACTAGCATAATAGCTCATTATGCATCACTTACCTTAGATCGGGGTCCCCGAAGCCGTCCTCGTCTCCCTCTTCAGCCGCATCCATCGCTGCGGCGATAGCCGGAAAGGTTACTTCCAGGTATCGCCGCTGCAGCCAATCACAGCGCCGCTCCGGCGCTGTGATTGGCCGGAGCGGCGAAGACGTGACTCCGCGCATGCGCGCGTGAGCCGTCGAATTCGGCTACGTCGTCGAATGTTGCGACCTAGCCAAATTTGTGAATGGGGTTAACCCCATGCGCGTGACGTCAGCGTCGCCGCATTTACATGCAAATATCTCCTTAACCGTGTAGGTTAAGGAGATATTTCATGCACCTACAGGAAAGCCTTAATCTAGGCTTACCTGTAGGTGTTTGTTTATAAAGTGGGTTTACAACCACTTTAACCACTTCCCGCCCGCCGTATGCAGAATGACGGCTGGGAAGTGGTTCTGTTATCCTGACTGGGCGTGATATGCCGTGGGGGTGCGCAGCGTGGCGATCGCGAGTGTGGCGTGTCAGTCTGACACACCGCATCACTGATCATGGTAAGAAGCCTCTGACAGAGGCTTCATCGACCTCTTTTTGTCTTTAGGCCGTTTCGTTGGCTGAAATTTCGGTGCACCTCTAGTAATTTCTTGCTTGTGTGATTGGCTCACTGATTTTCCCAGAAGTCTGCACTAAGATATCAAAAAAATCTGATTTTGAGCATCCCCTGCAACAAAAAATAGGATTTTTTTGTACTCGCCGTAAAATCCGTTTCTCTGTCGTCCATGGACGGACACAGCTCCTCAAATCTTGACAAAGTGGGTTATGTTCCTGTTCATAGGAGAGGACTAGGCAGAACATGTTAGTTATCTTAAAACATGTAACTTTAACAGAGTTGAACAGCCCTACCCAGGGGGCGGTCCCTCCACACATAGCCCTCCTACCTGCAGTCAGCATCCTCAGTTCGTAGAAAAGCAGTACAAACTAAAAAAGGAGGGGTGGGTGCCGTGTGCGTCCATGGACGACAGAGAAAAGGATTTTACGGTGATTACAAAAAAAAAATCCTATTTTCTCTTTTCGTCCATGGACGGACACAGCTCCTTAAATTTTGACAAAGTGGGACGTCCCCAAGCAGTGTCAGAAAAAATGAGGGGTGGGAACAGCAATCAAAAGAAGACTTAACTTCACCCCAAATAAACAGAGCTCCTCAACGGAGGAGTTGCAACCTCAAACGGCCTCCTGCAAAACCTTGCAGGCAAAGGAAGCATCCGAAGATGCACTCACATCAACCTTGTAAAACAGACGACCAGGTCGCCGTCTTACACACCTTGAAGACAGATGCTAGATGTCAGAAAGCCCAGGAAGCACCAATTGCCCTGGTTGAATGCGCCATGACAGGAAAGGGCGGCGCCCGCCCCAAAAGGGCATAGGCCTGGGTGGCGATTTGCCTGATCCACCTAGAAAGGTGGCCGATGAGACCGCCAGGCCCTTCTGTGGACCAGATACCGACACGAACAGTGAGTCAGAACTCCGGAACGGAGCAGTAGCAGACAGGTACACCCCTAGGGCACGTACCACGTCCAAGGTATGTAGCGCAGCCTCCTGAGATGCGACGGCCTAGGACACAAGGATGGAGCACAATGTCCTGGTTTAGGTGAAAAGCCGAAACTACCTTAGGAAAGAATGAAGGTTGGGGGCGTAGCACCGCTTTATCCTTATGGAGGACCAAGTAAAATGACTTGCAAGACAAGGCCGCCAATTCTGACTAATGTAATGGCAACTAGAAAGGCAACTTTCTGAGAAAGAGTGGAATCTCCCTGATGTTCTCAAAGGGAGGTTCCTGAAGGACTGAGAGCACTAGAGTCAAGTCCATGGAGGAAGCGGTGGTCCAATCGGGGGAACCACGTGTCGGACCCCCTGCACAAACGTACTTACCAGGGGGTGAGCCACCGGGGGCCATTGGAAGAAAACAGCCTAGGGTCAGAGGACTATGAGAGAAGAGTGCTCTTACCTCCAGTGACATCTTAACAATGTCGTCCAGCGAGGTACCAAAAAACCTCAGAAAGGCAATCTGCCAGAGCTCACTTGGGAGCTTAGACAGCGGACCAGCATTCCAGCCAAACAGGCGGCGCAGTACCACCGCAGATACAGAGGTTCTGGAAATCATTTACATACACACACCGAGTATGCATTAGTGTATACGTTATTACCATGGCGCCGAAGGCGCGTGTGTCTTTGGAGTGTGGGAGGAAACCCACACAGACACAGGGAAAACATGCAAACCGAAACCAAAACTGCGACGGGGCCAACCATTCATGGAATGTCGCAGCCATATATAGGTCGCAACACTGACCCCAGCATCACCGCCTTGGACCTTATTTACTTATTTCCTTATTTACGAACTTATCAAAGAAAGTAACATAAGGAAAAAAACGTCACAAAGCGGGCAGATTTGTGTGACCTAAGGGAGACAGACTCCTCTGCGGAAGTCCCAGCTTCAATCCCAGCTGGAGAGTGTCCCTCACAGCATCGGAAGTGCACTCAGAAGTGCCCTGACAAACATTTCCCAGGAGATGGCGGGGGCGCTTCCTTACCCCCTTACGCCCGCAATCCGTTTCTACCTTGGCAACAAAAGGTTCAAGGACTATCTATAACGTATCCATGGAAACCGAAGGTGCAGGGGCACCATTTGCTGCCTCTGGCAATGTATGGGGAAGAAAGGTCACATACTGACTCCATAAACACCCACTGACAGCCCTCAGGGACCAAGTGAAAAATACATAAAAGAGAGTCCACCCTCCATGCTGCACTGACCGGGGGGGGTTAACCCAGGGGACTCACCACCCAGAGGGAGACCGCTCAGCACCGATGCCCGCCTTGTATACACAGCGCGTGTGTGACGAAAAAGCTGTGAGGAGAAAGAACTGCGCTGTTCAGAAAGCCAGTGCTAGGAGGCCAAACCCACTTATCTGACACCAGACGCCTCAGATAAAAAGGGCGTGGACCACAAGAAAATGGCCGCCCGCAATACCGACCTCTGCCACAGCGTGGCTACAACAAAATGGCCGCCCATGGAAGTTTTAACACTTGACAACTGGGCACTAAACCCCCTTCGTGCCCGGACCAATTTTCAGCTTTCAGTGCTCTCACACTTTGAATGACAATTACTCAGTCATGTAATACTGTACCCAAAATGATTTTTTGTCCTTTTTTTCATACAAATAGAGCTTTCTTTTGGTGGTATTTGATCACCTCTGGGTTTTTTATTTTTTTCGCTATAAATTAAAAAATACGGAAAATTTTGAAAAAAAAACAAAGTTTTTTTAGTTTATGTGATAAAATTTGGCAAATTATACATTTTTCTTCATAAATTTTGGCCACAATTTATACTGCTACATATCTTTGGTAAAAAATAACCCAAATTAGTGGTCTTTGTGAAAGTTATAGAGTCTACAAGCTGTGGTGCGGATCATAAACAATTGATCTCACCCAATGTACTGGTGGCCTATCTCATTTCTTACGACCCGAACAAGCCAGAAAAGCACAAATACCCCCTAAATTACCCCTTTTTTGATGCATGGTGAGGTTTTTGATGTTGTATTTTTACCCCACAATTCATTGCAAAATTAAGATTTTTTTTATTTTTTTCCACCAAATTGTTAGGGTAATAGGTTATTTCTCTCACATGGCATGTGTATACCACAAATGACTCCCCAAAATACATTCTGCTACTCCTCCTGAGTATGGCGATACCACATGTGTGGGACTTTTTCACAGCCTGGCCACATACAGAGGCCCAACATGCAGGGAGCACCATCAGGTATTCTAGGAGCATAAATTACACATCTAACTAGTTGACTACCTATTACACTTTTGAAGGCCCTGGAGCACCAGGACAATGGAAACGCCCACAAAGTGACCCCATTTTGGAAAGCTAACACCCAAAAGGTATAATCTATGAGGCATAATGAAACTTTTGAACGGTTCATTTTTTTCCTGAAGTTTTTGGAAAATGCGGGAAAAAAATGAAAACGCAATTTTTTTACGCAAAGTTGTCCATTTATAAGATATTGCCAACACATAGCATGTACATAGCAAAAATGACACCCCAAAATACATTCTGCTACTCCTCCTGAGTATGGCGATACCAAATGTGTGAGACTTTTATACAACCTGGCCACATACAGAGGCCCAACATGCAAGGTACACCATCAGGTGTTCTAGGGACACATAGCATGAACATACCAAGAATTACACCCCAAAATACATTCTGCTGAGCAAATGGTAAACAAAAGATTACCTGTGGTTTTAGTAGCGCAGTTTTCCACAGGAGGATAGCACTGGTCCAGGCAGCAGGCAGGGACTTGGTCAGCAAAAGCGAATGCAATTGTCCAGGCAACAGGCAGGAATACTGTCCATAGTCAGTACAGGCAGCAGGCAGGGATACTGTCCATATACAGTCCAGGGTCAGTGCAGGCAGAGATTGTCAGCAGTGCCAAAATATTGGTCCTGGTAGTAGGCAGGTCCATGTGGTGTGGTCAGTTCATGCGACAGGCAGAGGCATGATGGCATAGGTCCTACAGGCAGTTGGCAGAAGTAGGGCCTCGTTCAGGACTGAATGGGGACAGGGGTAGAGGCTTCTCCCACCCAAATCTCTTTGAAGCCCCCGAATCTCCAGACCCTAATCTGGGAATGAGAAAAACAAAAACAATTGTTTTCTTCATCCAGAAAAACAGTTCTGGAGCCCCTCACATATGTGAGACCCCTGTGTTATGAATCCCACTAGTCCACTGGCAGGGTACAAGATCAGTCCAAGAGGCAGGGAAAAAGCATGGTCAAACATTCCAGGGTCAGTTCCAGATCAGGCAGAGGTATGTACAGAATCGGTAGGCAGAAGCGTGGTCAAATAACAGTCCAGGGTCAGTTCCAGATCAGGCAGAGGTATAAACAGAATCGGTAGGCAGAAGCGTGGTCGAATAACAGTCCAGGGTCAGTTACAGAGAAAGCAGAGGCATAAGGGGTGTGAAGATAAATGGCAGGAAGTGAACTAATAATTTATTTTGGTATGGTAATGGGGGAAGCAGTCGCCTATGCAGAGGCCTGATTCTGAAAGAACATTGGGCACAATAATAAATGGTGTCTTTTCTCTCTCCTCTTTTGGTGCACACCCGGCATTTTTTCTGCCGTTTTTGGCCTGTTGGTCTGGGAGGGATTTTATCTGGGAAGTGGCGCTCGGAGAGTCGGCTAATGACATCGGATCTAATGGTTACTGGTGGGCTGTTCGGGTATAAAAGGGCAGTGGTGATTTCCTCCTGGAAGAAAAGGAAGGATTTGGGTCTTATGCCTCGTACACACGGCCGAGATTCTCGTCGAAAAAAACATGTTGTTTTTTCGACGAGATTCTTGGACAAGAAACTTGTCCCGGCCGAGTGTACACACGCTCCTTTCAAAGAACCCGTGGTTCTTTGAATGGAGCGAACGCGGTGACGTCATCGAATACGACGAGCATGCGCTCGTCACATTCGATGCCGTCGCCGCCATCTTTGTTCACCCTACCTATGCCTAGGAAGCTACCGCGCATGCGTCGAAGTCATTTCGAGCATGCGCGGGCTTCCCGGCGAAAAGGTAAGTGTACACACACACACACAATTTTCTCGTCGAGAAACAGGCTGACGAGAATCTCGACGAGAAAATAGAGAGCAGGTTCTCTATTTTCTCGTCGAGATTCTTGTCGCTTTTCTTGACGAGAAACCATACACACGAACGAATTTCTCGGCAAGAAATCTCTGCCAGCAAGTTTCTTGCTGTTTTTTGCCGAGAAACTCGTTCGTGTGTACGAGGCTTTATAGTGGATTTCTGATAGATGACATAGGAGTTGTACATGGCCAAATTAAACAAATAAATGGAAACTTTCTTATACCACTGGTATCATCTTCTTGTGGAAAGGTAGGGTTCGAGCATCTGGTCGTTGAAGTCGACACCCCCCCATGAACTTATTGTACTCGTAGATGCATTTGGGTTTTTGGATCCGGCCATTCCTCCTGGTGATCTCAACAAATTCATTGTGAAAGTACGTAGACGTCTCTTCTGTCCCTCCACTTCACAGCCAAAATTTCCTCATTACGTAAACTCGCCGTCTCCCCTCTTCTCAATTTTTTGGTGACCAGGCTTTGAGGAAAGCCCTTCCGGTTCATCCGTACGGTGCCGCATGTTGGAGTCTTCATTCTGTGTAGGTTTCGGACAGGGGCAAACTTGTATAAAAATTGTCCACATACAAGTGGTATCCTTTCTCCAGGAGTGGGTTTATGAGTTCCCAAACTACTTTCCCACTGGTTCCAATGTAGACTGGGCAATTAGGGGGGTGCAGTTCGGTGTCCTTCCCTTCATATACAATAAAAAGGCATACACATACCCAGTTGCTCGGTCGCACAATTTACACAGCTTCACCCCATAGCGGGCCCTTTTGCTGGGTATAAAAATTGTTTTATGCCCAGCCTGACAGAAAATTTGATAAGGGACTCATCCACGCATATATGTTGGTCTGGGGTAAACAACTGGGGGAAGGTTTCAGAAAAATAATTTAGTAGCGGCCGAATTTTATAAAGCTTATCAAAATTTGGGTCATTTCGGGGAGGGCACTGGGTATTATCATTGTAGTGTAGGAATCTCATAATCATTAGATATCTGGTTCTGGGCATTACTGAGGAAAAGATGGGCATGTGATAGATGGGGCGGGATGACCAATATGAACGTACTTGTTTTTTTCCCATTTAGTCCCATGCAGAATGTAAGGGCTCTCCACACGTAGGGACGGGCATAAGAGGACGTTGGGTTGCTGGTTATAAACTGTTGGGCATATAAGTTGCACTGGGCCACAATTGGCCTTGAGGCGATTTAGTTCGCATTTGTAGCGCTATACAAGTTATTCACTCACTCAATTGTTGCCAGCATGTCCTCAGTAAAAATTAAATAAAAAAAAAGCAATTGGGGATTGTGTCCAAGGGACACAGCCAACACAGATTTTCCCCGATGCGCGCTCGCGGGGGGGGGGGGGGGGGAGGAAAGAGGAGGACGCCCATGGACGTCCTGTCAGCACTTTGGCGCCGCATTGCAGACGTCTTTTGAGCATTGCCCGGGCGCAAAGTGGTTAACACAGAAAAAACACACTAAAAATGGCATGGACGAGAAGGCCTGCAGAGACTTCCCAGGAGACAGACCCCCCTCACAGAAAGCGGACCCTGGTGCCCCACGGTCCCCCACAGGGACTCGGAGCCCCCCCCCACAGGTACACCTCGGTTGCAGCGGGCCCTCGGGCAGGAGGGGAAAGGGCGACAGAGAGCAGAGAAAGGGCGGACAGGAGAACCCCTAAATTCCGGGAATGCCCAGCTGATCCATCCTGCCCAGACAGGAGGAACCGTACTTACCCGTCCTTGCGAGGACAAGCTGGCGCATCCCTGACAGACCCACAACTGATGGTACGGAGTAGCTGTCGGCCCGGTCCACTGTGAGTGAGGCAACAAGCAGCCCAGTCATATGTGGACCCTGGAGCATGTGCTCACCGGCCACCCCTGGAGCCATGGGGTCAGAACCAAGCGCGAAGCAAGGGACTGGCACGCTCGATGGCCGGAACTGGGAAGACTACAAAGATCTATATATTCAGCCTGTCGCCCAGCTGGCAGTTGATAGAAGATATAACAAAAGAAAAAAAAAAAATCTTTCAGGACTCTGGGCCCAAAAGGGAGCCACGTCCTTCTCCTCTGCTAGGCAGAAAAAACTGAGGCTGCTGACTGCAGGTAGGAGGGTTATGTACGGAGGGACCTCCCACTGGGCGGGGCTGTTCAACTCTGTTAAAGTTACATGTTTTAAGATAACTAACATGTTCTGCCTTGTCCTCTCCTATGAACAGGAACGTAACCCACTTTGTCAAGATTTAAGGAGCTGTGTCCGTCCATGGACGAAAAGAGAAATAAACATTTTGGTGAGATACTCTCAAAGGGAAATCACGTCTAAAGGGATGCAGGCCCTGCAACTTTCCTCATTAGAGCCCTATTGGTGCAGTAGCTGGTTGATAATTATTAAATCACTCCCATACAGGTTCATATGGACACAATATATATATATATATATATATATATATATATATATATAGTGGGGGGGGTTCGCTCGGCAGCGGGTGTGTGTGATCCCCTGGATGGGCTCCCCACACAAAAACAGGCCCAGCAGACGGAGGTTGTGGTTTTCAAGATCAAAAAGGTGCGGTTTATTTCTCTATTTACAGTGACAAAAAAACACAGCAAAGCAAAAAGAAACATAAACAAAATAAACCCTGGTCAGCTTGACCTCTGACTAAACATGCAGGTTTCCCTAACTAACAACTGGGATCAGCCTGGTGCTGTCCTAGTCCCTAAGTCCCTGGCTTAGTAAATGTCCAAACAAATAGCCACACAGGCTTTGTCTCACCGCACAGGGGTTCACTCTCCCTAGACAGTCCACACAGGTCTGGTTCCAGGCATGAGCAAACACCTAATGAAGCTGGGAGTTTTTATAGAGGCCTTAAACGAGCTGACAAGCTTCAGCTGGTCTCATCAACTCCCTGCCTGCACGACGCCCAGCACTCTCCCTAGAGGTATTAATCATCCATGAGCCCACTAGCCTCAGCTGGGCTTCATCAACTCCCTCCCTAGTTGTATAAGTCGGCATAAAGCCTGAATCTGGGAGAAATATATCTACCCCCCTGGATGCAACCAGGTGACTTTACCTTCCTGCTGTCACATACCCCCCCCTCTTGTTTTAACCTTGGGGTTGGAACACCAGCAATCAGGCATTCATGTACTCGAGACAAAGCATCCACATTCCCCATTTGAACGCCAGGGCGATGCTTTACTGTGAAGTTGAATTCCTGTAGGGCCAGGAACCACCTATTCACTCTTCTATTTGTCTCCTTGTTTTGAGCCATCCACTTTAACGGAGCGTGATCCGTAACCATGTCAAAGTGCCTACCTAGCAGATAGTACCGAAGGGAATCTAGAGCCCACTTCACCGCTAAACACTCCTTTTCAACCGTGGCGTAATTTACCTCATGGGACTTCAACTTCCTGCTGAGGTAAATGACTGGGTGCTCTTCCCCGTTCCAGACCTGGAACAATACTGCTCCTAACCCCACATCTGACGCATCACTTTGTACGACAAAGTCTTTAGAGAAGTCGGGTGAGTACAACACTGGCTGGCTACATAAGGCTTGTTTCAAGAATTGGAATGCTGCCTCAGCCTCGGGGGTCCATTTAATCATGACCGACCCTTTCCCTTTCGTCAGGTTGGTTAGGGGCACAGCCTTAGAAGCAAAGTGGGGAATGAAGCGCCGATAATAACCCGCGATTCCCAGAAAGGCCCGTACCTGCTTCTTGCTGTTGGGACGTGGCCAACTCTGGATGGCCTCGACTTTGTTGAGTTGGGGTTTTATTACTCCCCTGCCAATGGTGTACCCAAGATATTTGGCCTCCTCCTGCCCAATGGTACACTTCTTGGGGTTAGCCGTAAACCCCGCTTCCCGGATAGAGTCTAGGACTGCTTGCACTTTTGGCAGATGTGAGGCCCAATCTGTGCTATGGACAATTACGTCATCCAGGTAAGCCGCAGCATACTTCCGATGGGGCCTCAGTATCTGGTCCATTTTCCGCTGGAATGTGGCCGGCGCATTCTGTAACCCGAACGGCATTCTCTTATATTGGAACGCCCCGTCTGGGGTTACAAATGCGGTTTTCTCTTTGGCCGACTTGGCCAGGGGAATTTGCCAATACCCTTTTGTGAGGTCAAGAGTCGTCATGTATCGGGCTGTTCCCAGCCGGTCGATCAACTCATCTATACGTGGCATGGGGTAGGTGTCAAATTTTGTAACTTTGTTCAACTGACGAAAATCGTTACAAAATCGCCAGCTCCCATCCGGTTTAGGCACCAACACAATGGGACTAGACCAATCACTTTGGGACTCCTCTATCACCCCTAAGTTCAGCATTTTCTGTACTTCCTCCCGTATTGCCTCCCGTCGGGCCTCTGGGATCCGATAGGGTTTTAACTTCACCCTTTCACCGGGCGGGGTAATAATATCATGCTCTACCCCAGATGTTTGTCCCGGCAGCTCAGAGAACACCTCCTTGTTGCGAAGCACCAACTCCTTCACCTCCTGTTGTTGGGGTTGTGACAAGGTGGCTGCTATTCCAACCTCCGGAATCACGCAACCAGTTTGAGCTGGTGACCAAGTTTCTGCGACTAGGGACTCTCTATCCCTCCAGGCTTTCAACAGATTAACGTGATAGATCTGTTCGGGCTTTCGCCTTCCTGGTTGTCTGACCTTGTAATTCACTTCGCTCACTTTTTCCATTATCTCGTAGGGGCCTTGCCATTTGGCAAGGAATTTACTTTCAACCGTAGGGACAAGTACCAATATCCTATCCCCCGGGGAAAAGGTACGGGTCTTGGCTCCACGGTTGTACACTCTCTGCTGTGCCAACTGCGCTTGGGCCAAATGTTCCTTCACGATGGGCATTACCTGTGCAATTCGATCTTGCATCAGGGCGACATGCTCAATCACACTCCTGTGGGGAGAACTCTCACTTTCCCAAGTTTCCTTGGCAATATCCAACAGTCCTCTTGGGTGTCTCCCATACAGTAACTCAAAGGGGGAGAATCCCGTAGAGGATTGGGGCACCTCCCTAATAGCAAACATCAAATAAGGAAGTAGACAGTCCCAATCCTTTCCATCTCTATCCACCACTTTCTTCAACATTTGTTTTAGGGTTTTGTTGAATCTTCCAACCAGCCCATCGGTTTGGGGGTGATACGCAATTGCGTCACTTTGAACAATTTACACAGCTCTTTCATAACCCGGGACATAAAGGGTGTACCTTGGTCCGTAAGCAGTTCTTTACAAATACCCACCCGGCTAAAAACAAGAGATAGCTCTTTGGCTATGGTTTTGGCCGAGGTATTTCGGAGAGGGATCGCTTCTGGATAACGGGTGGCATAGTCCATTATAACTAATATGTACTGGTGCCCCCTAGCGGACTTGATTATAGGACCTACCAAATCCATTGCGACCCTCTCAAACGGGACCTCAATGATGGGTAGAGGGACCAGCGGGCTACGGAAATGTGGCATCGGGGCCGACCTCTGACACACAGGGCAGGAGGAACAATAATTTTCTATGTCCTTCATCACCCCAGGCCAATAGAATCTCTGTAATACCCTCTCTCGGGTTTTCTCTGTCCCCAGATGACCTCCAAGAATGTGCCCATGGGCCAACTCCAACACCAACTTCCTGTAAGGTTTGGGCACCACAAGCTGCTCAACGGTTTCTTCTGCCCTTTTTGCCACCCGATACAGTAGGTCCTTCTCTACGCTGAAGTATGGGTAAGTGCAGGTATTATCTGGGTTCACTAACTCACCATCTATTTCCACTACGTTTTCCCGTGCCTTTATTAGGGCGGGGTCTTTTAACTGTTCTGTGGCAAAATTTTCCCTGTGAACCTCAAGATCAGAAAACTCCACAGACGGTAGGTTTTCGTCTGAGGAGGTGGGCTCCTCTCCAGTTTCTTGAGTCTCGCCTGCCAATACTGACAAGGGAAATTCTGGAGAGTCCTCACCACTCTCAGAGGAGTTCTGGCTATCACCTTCCTGGTACATAGGGGCACCAGTGGGGGGCTCAGGATCATCCCACAGTTCCCAGAACTTCGGAAAATCCCTTCCCACAATGGCATCATGCGGTAATTGAGATACTAACCCCACTGGATGAGAGAGGGTACCTTTGGGGGTCTTGAAACACACTGTAGTCACTGGATACTCTCGGGTGTCCCCATGCACACAAATAACAGCTACCTTGCTATTCCCAGAGACCTCTGTTTTAACTAATTCAGCCTTTATCAGGGTCACAAGGCTACCTGAATCCAGTAATACCACAACATTTCTACCATTAATACACATTTTGCATAAATGTTTCTCAGTTCCCCGAATGGCAGTGCATGCGACTGTCGCACACAGCGACTGACGTCTGTCCGTCAGAAAGTCACATTGCATGGGTTCCTCCACAACCGGGCAATTTGCTGCAATATGTCCCGCTTGCCGGCAGCGGTAGCAAACAATCCATTTGGCTGCCTCTTGAGCCCCTGACTTCCCAGGCTGTTCTCGCCAAACTTTGGGTAGAGCTCCCACCCTCTCACTCTCTCCACCCTCACCCCTTGGAATCCTCTTATCCGCCCCTGGGGATGGTCTGGTCTTAGGGTGGAAAGTCCGAGAGTCTCTGGAAGAGGCCGTCAGGTTCTCTGTAGCCAAGTATTTCTCTACACGATCCACAAGACCACCGGCCGTCTCTGGGTCTCCATGGCTTACCCACTTTTGGATGGCAGTAGGAAGAGCTCTCAAAAACCGATCCATTACAACACGTTCCACAATCTCTGGTGCGGACAAAGTCTCTGGCTGTAGCCACTTCCTGCTCAGGTGAATGAGATCATACTGTCACGTACCTGACGGTGACGAGCCCGGATCTGCAGAGGGAGGCCTCTCTTACGGCTTCCACCGGCGGCCCCTGGTACTGAAGACAGGAGGCACGGAGGTAGAAGGGGTACGAGTGCCTGGCAGGATGGATCAAGGTAGAGTAGAGTCTGAAGACTGGGACGGATCCAGGCACCCAGGAAGTATGGCAGGCTGAACCGGAACCAGGAACACAGCAACTGGACTGGAACTGAAGAGACTGGCTGGACTGGAACCAGGATACAGCAACTGGACTGGAACCAGGAACAAGCAACTGGACTGGAACTAGGAACAAGCAGCTGGACTGGAACTGATGAGGCTGACTGGACTGGAACCAGGACACAGCAACTGGAGAGATTGGTCGGACAAGCCGGGTCGGTAGTATTGGCTGACGGCAAGGTACTGGAGGATCAGGCAGAAGATTGGTCAAACAAAGCCGGGGTTCAGAGGCAGGCAGGAAACTGGAAGGGTCAAGGCAAGCCGGGTCGGATGCAGGTAAATACACGAATCAGGTCTCTTTGGGTACTACACGCTGTAGAGCAGACAGCAGGGACTGTCTGTCACAGGCATGTTTAAATAGCTCTTCTGGCGCGCTTTGTGGAGCGTGCGCGCGCGCACGTGCTCGCCATCGCGCGCGCGTGGACGTGCCCGAGATTCGGAATCAGGAAGTCCAGGAATCCTGTAGCTGACAGGATTTCTATGACATTGCCCCCCCAAGGGGCAGCCTCCGAAAGCCCAGCCGGGTGAACCTTCCAGGGTGAGTCCTTTTGAAAGCCTGTATCAAACTCCTGGCATGGATATTCTCCTCGGGTTCCCATGAGTTTTCCTCGGGTCCGTAGCCCTTCCATTTAATTAGGAATTGGTTCTGGTTATTTCTTCTCCTGAAGTCCATGATAGCTTCTACTTCGAATTCCTGCTCACCGTCAATAATGATCGGATCAGGGTGATCCGGCTTCCGATCTGGAAACGGATTAGAGACTGTGGGTTTTAGGAGAGAGACACATGAAAAACTGGATGGATTCTAAGAGAGTCAGGAAGTTCCAATTCATAAGCTACTTCATTAATTTTCCTCTTAACAGGGAATGGACCTAAAAATTTGGGGCCCAGTTTTTTAGAAGGGCAAGCCATTCTTAGGTTTGTGGTAGATAGCCATACTTGGTCACCGGGTACCAACACTAATTCACCCCGTCTCTTCTTGTCATAAATTGTCTTGTTGCGTTCTTGAGTCTTGGTCATGGTCTCTTGTAAAAGCTGGTTATTGACCGAGAAAAAATTTAACTTTTCCTGGACTGCAGGTACAGGACACTCAGGAAGGGAGTTAGGCAGAAAAGTAGGATGAAAACCATAGTTTGCAAAGAAAGGAGTCTGGCAGGTAGCGGAGTGGATGGAATTGTTATACGCAAACTCGGCCAACGGAAGTAGGGAAACCCAGTTGTCCTGAGCAAAAGAGGAGAAGCATCGCAGGTATTGCTCGAGCGTCTGATTCGTTCTCTCCGTCTGTCCGTTGGTCTGTGGATGGTAAGCAGAGGAAAACGATAATTCGATTTTCAAGGTTTTGCAAAGGGATCTCCAGAATCGAGAGGTAAATTGAACCCCGCGATCGGAAACAATATTGGCTGGTACCCCGTGGAGTCTGACTATTTCTCTGATGAATACCTGTGCGGTTTCAGGAGCGGAGGGAGTCCCTTTCATAGGGATGAAGTGTGCCATCTTGGACAGACGGTCCACAATAACGAAGATGGTGGAATGGTTCTCGGCCGGGGGTAACTCGACAATGAAGTCGATGGACAACATTCTCCAGGGCCTATCTGGAACGGGTAAGGGTTTTAGTAGTCCCCAGGCCTTGGATCTGGAACCCTTGTTTCGGGTAGAAGTTGTACAAGAATCTACAAACCTCCTACAGTCTTCACGTACTCGAGGCCACCAGAAGGTGCGCTGTACCAGGTCAGTGGTCTTGGCAACGCCAAAATGCCCGGCCAGGGCGTGGTCGTGGCAGAGTTCTAATGCGGTTACTCTTAGTTTCTCAGGTACGTAGATTCTGTCTTGGTACCACAATAGTCCATCCTTAACCTGCAATTCCGGCTCGGAGAACTGTCTCTGCCCGGTGGAAGCTTGTTTGATTTGAGTGAACAGGTTCTCCTGTAGAAGAAGGAAATTTCCGGGGGCAAGGATGGTATCAGGCGGAGAAGTCTCCTTGGACTTATGGAACATCCGAGACAGGGCGTCAGGCTTAATATTCTTGGCCCCAGGACGATAAGTAACATGAAAAGAGAACCGGGAGAAGAAGAGTGCCCACCTGGCTTGCCGTGGATTCAATCTTCTCGCGGCTTTCAGGTACTCCAGGTTCTTGTGGTCAGTGAATATTAGGATCGGATGAGCCGCGCCCTCCAGCAGGTACCGCCATTCTTCTAGTGCAGACTTGATCGCTAGTAGCTCCCGATCCCCCACGTCGTAGTTCCTCTCTGCTGCAGAAAGCTTGCGGGAGAAGAAGGCTACTGGGTGGAGCAAGGCTTTGACTCCCTGTCTTTGGGACAGTATTGCTCCTACCGCTATTTCGGAGGCGTCTACCTCAAGTACGAATGGTAAAGAGGAGTCTGGGTGTTTCAAGATAGAGGCTGAGGTAAATAGGGCCTTCAGGCGTTCAAAAGCTTCTTGGGCTTCAGGAGACCAGTGAAAACGTGTTCCTTGCTTGGTGAGTTGAGTAATGGGTGCGATAATAGCTGAAAACCCCCTGATGAACTTGCGGTAGAAGTTGGCGAATCCAACGAAACGTTGGATTCCCTTCTTGTCTACCGGTTCTGGCCAGTCCAGGATTGCGGTAATCTTTTGAGGATCCATCTTGATGCCCTCGCTGGAAATGATTAACCCCAGAAATGATATACTCTCTTGCTCGAACTCGCATTTTTCGGCCTTCGCATACAGGCCATGCTGGCGGAGCCGACCCAACACACTTTTGACATGTCTGCGATGAGAATCAAGGGAGGAAGAAAAAATTAAGATATCATCAAGATAAACAATAACAAAGAGGTCTAGGAAGTCCCGTAGAACATCGTTGATAAAATACTGGAAAGTGGCAGGGGCGTTACACAACCCGAATGGCATTACCAAGTACTCAAAATGTCCATACCGGGTACGGAAGGCGGTCTTCCATTCGTCACCTTCTTTGATACGGATCAAGTTGTAGGCTCCGCGGAGGTCAAGTTTGGTAAAGATGGTGGCAGTACCTAGTCTCTGAAATAACTCTGGTACCAGGGGGAGAGGGTAGCGATTTTTTACTGTAATTTTATTCAATTCCCGGTAATCCACGCAAGGTCGAAGGGTGTGGTCCTTTTTCTCTACAAAAAAGATGCCTGCGCCTGCTGGGGATGTGGAAGGGCGGATGAACCCTTTTTGCAAGTTCTCATCAACATAATTTTTTAAAGCCCCTTGTTCTACCTCCGTTAAAGGGAAGACTCTACCGAACGGAATCTTTGCTCCAGGAAGTAGGTCGATGGGGCAATCGTAGGCCCGATGGGGTGGTAGAGTCTCTGCCTTTTGTTTACTAAATACGTCAAGAAAGTCGTGGTAAACTTCTGGGATGGATTGACGGGTGCCATCTTCGGTGTCAATGCATAGTAACGAGGCCGGCCCAGGAGGTTTATATGAGCCACAGGACTGTTGGCAATAGGAAGAAGGAAAGGCAACTATTCCCGTAGTCCAGTTGATAGTGGGATTGTGGGCTTGTAACCAAGGCATACCAAGGATCAAGGGAAACAACGGGGAAGAGATGATGTCCAGACACAAGCATTCTTGGTGGGTTCCAGAGGGGGTAAAGATGGTAGCGGGTATAGGAGTGGTCTCCTGGGTCACAGGTCCGGACCTAATGACGGAACCATCAGCCAGATGGACACGAAGTCCGTGGGTCTTGGTACGAAGGGGAATTTGGTGTTTAATGGCAAAGGCTGAGTCCATAAAGCAGCTGCATGCTCCGGAATCAATAATGGCGGGTACTTGCAAAGTCCTTCCTGGGAGCTGTAATGAAACAGAGAGGGCAAGGTGAGATGTGGTTTTGGCTTGTAGGTTAGTCATGTTAGAAGAAACTGAAAGGAACTTACGAAGCTTCAGGGGACAGGTTCTAACGAAATGTCCGGGGTCCCCGCAGTACAGGCACAGATTATTTATTCGGCGGCGCTGTCGTTCCTCAGGAGCGAGGGATGGACGAAGGAGCCCGAGCTGCATTGGTTCAGGCGTGTCAGATGTGGGAGTTGGAGGTGTAGCAGGAGCCGAGTACAGGTGACTAGGAGCCCGAGGAAGCATCCAGGTTGGGCGGGAGAAGCCAGTGGTCCTCTCAGCCCTCCGTTCCCTCAGACGTCGGTCAATCTGGATGGTTAAATCAATCAACAGGTTGAGTGTCTGTGGTACACCAACTCTAGCTAGCTCGTCCTTCAAGGAATCGGAAAGTCCTAAGCGAAACTGATGGCGGAGGGCGGCATCATTCCAATTGGTATCCGCACTCCACCGCCTGAATTCTGCCACATAGTCCTCCGCTGGTCTGCGTCCTTGTTGAAGGGAACGCAAGGCGGCTTCTGCGGTTACTGAGAGTTGGGGATCTTCGTATAGCTGGGCCAGGGCATCGAAAAAAGCAGCGAGGTTGTTTAGTGATACATCCTTCTGTTCAAAGAGACGGTGGGCCCAGCTCTGAGGGTCTCCAGCGAGCAAAGAGACCACAAAGCCCACCTTGGTGGCCTCTAGAGAAAAGGTACGGGGCTGTAGGGCAAAATACAGTTCACACGAATTCCGGAAGGCCCTAAACTTGCTCCGATCCCCGGAAAATCTTTCGGGTGTAGGAACCTTAGGTTCAGGAGGAAGCATGACCACTGTGGGCGAGGAACTTGTTCCGGCTGTGGAAGCAGAGGCGTGGGGCCCCTCTTGGATGGCAGAGGGATTGGTGAGGACCCGCACTTGTTCTTCCAAGCGGGTGTATCCTTGTTGAAGACTCTTGACTGCTTCAGACAAACCTGCCAGGTGCCGACAGAGTTCCTCCATAGGTGAGGCTCCCTGCCCGGGCTCAGACATGGCTGTCTGCTACTGTCACGTACCTGACGGTGACGAGCCCGGATCTGCAGAGGGAGGCCTCTCTTACGGCTTCCACCGGCGGCCCCTGGTACTGAAGACAGGAGGCACGGAGGTAGAAGGGGTACGAGTGCCTGGCAGGATGGATCAAGGTAGAGTAGAGTCTGAAGACTGGGACGGATCCAGGCACCCAGGAAGTATGGCAGGCTGAACCGGAACCAGGAACACAGCAACTGGACTGGAACTGAAGAGACTGGCTGGACTGGAACCAGGATACAGCAACTGGACTGGAACCAGGAACAAGCAACTGGACTGGAACTAGGAACAAGCAGCTGGACTGGAACTGATGAGGCTGACTGGACTGGAACCAGGACACAGCAACTGGAGAGATTGGTCGGACAAGCCGGGTCGGTAGTATTGGCTGACGGCAAGGTACTGGAGGATCAGGCAGAAGATTTGTCAAACAAAGCCGGGGGTCAGAGGCAGGCAGGAAACTGGAAGGGTCAAGGCAAGCCGGGTCGGATGCAGGTAAATACACGAATCAGGTCTCTTTGGGTACTACACGCTGTAGAGCAGACAGCAGGGACTGTCTGTCACAGGCATGTTTAAATAGCTCTTCTGGCGCGCTTTGTGGAGCGTGCGCGCGCCCTCGCTAAGCGCGTGCACGTGCTCGCCATCGCGCGCGCGGGGACGTGCCCGAGATTCGGAATCAGGAAGTCCAGGAATCCTGTAGCTGACAGGATTTCTATGACACATACATTTGAGACCTGGGGGGTTTTCCAAGCTGGAAAGTCCAGTTATGCACACGCTGAGCCCGGACAGCCAGGGTGACACCCAGCCTTGCCAATATTTCAGCTTTTAGCATCACATAGTCTTTTGCTTGGTCAGGCTCTAGGTCATAGTAAGCCTTCTGCGATTCACCAGTTAACAGAGGAGCCACCAGTCCAGCCCACTGCTCCTCAGGCCACTTTTCTCTTTCAGCAGTCCTTTCAAATGTGGTCAAAAATACCTCTGGATCATCCTCTCCAGTCATTTTTGTCAATAAACGACTCACCCCAAAGGACGCGGTATTAGTGGGACGGCTTTCCTCACTGGTCTGCGGACGTTGCTGCATTACTGCTTCCATTTGTTGTAGTCTCTGCTCTTGTTTCTGTAACAGGTCTATGAAGCGGGCCTCAGATTGCTGCTGGGCTTGTTGCTGAGCTTCCAGACTCTGTTGGTGAGCTTGCTGCTGGGCTGCAAGGCTCTGTTGATGAGCTTGCTGCTGGGCTGCGAAGCTCTGTTGTTGAGCTGCAAGGCTCTTTTGCAAACCTGCATTTGTCTGCTGTTGATTGGCATTTGCTAGAGCCAGCTGTTTCAGTATCTCCTCCATGCTGGCTTAAAAAAAAACTGCCCGCATTCTCCACCAACTGTGGGGGGGTTCGCTCGGCAGCGGGTGTGTGTGATCCCCTGGATGGGCTCCCCACACAAAAACAGGCCCAGCAGACGGAGGTTGTGGTTTTCAAGATCAAAAAGGTGCGGTTTATTTCTCTATTTACAGTGACAAAAAAACACAGCAAAGCAAAAAGAAACATAAACAAAATAAACCCTGGTCAGCTTGACCTCTGACTAAACATGCAGGTTTCCCTAACTAACAACTGGGATCAGCCTGGTGCTGTCCTAGTCCCTAAGTCCCTGGCTTAGTAAATGTCCAAACAAATAGCCACACAGGCTTTGTCTCACCGCACAGGGGTTCACTCTCCCTAGACAGTCCACACAGGTCTGGTTCCAGGCATGAGCAAACACCTAATGAAGCTGGGAGTTTTTATAGAGGCCTTAAACGAGCTGACAAGCTTCAGCTGGTCTCATCAACTCCCTGCCTGCACGACGCCCAGCACTCTCCCTAGAGGTATGAATCATCCATGAGCCCACTAGCCTCAGCTGGGCTTCATCAACTCCCTCCCTAGTTGTATAAGTCGGCATAAAGCCTGAATCTGGGAGAAATATATCTACCCCCCTGGATGTAACCAGGTGACTTTACCTTCCTGCTGTCACAATATATATATATATATATATATATATATATATATATACATATATATATATATATATATATATATATATATATACATACATTTGATCCCCTTCTGATTTTGTACGTTTGCCCACTGACAAAGAAATGATCAGTCTATAATTTTAATGGTAGGTTCATTTTAACAGTGAGAGACAGAACAACAAAAATATCCAGAAAAACACATTTCAAAAAAGTTATAAATTGGTTTGCATTTTAATGAGTGAAATAAGTATTTGATCCCCTATCAATCAATAAGATTTCTGCCCCCCAGGTGTCTTCTATAGGGGTAATGAGCTGAGATTAGGAGCACTCTCTTAACCACTTGCCCCCCGCCATATAGCAAAATGACGGCGGCAAAGTTGTTCCGTTATGCTGATCGGATGTCATACGACGTCTCTGATGGAGACTCTTTACTATGTGATTAGCTGTGTCCAATCATGGCTGATCACAGTGTAAACAGGAAAAGCCATGTATCGGCTTTTCCTCGCTCGCGTCTGTCAGACGCAGGTAGAGGACAGCCGATCGGCTGCTCCTGACGGGGGGGTCTGTGCTGATCATCAGCGCAGTCCCCCCCCCCCCCAAGGATGCCTACACTGGACCACCAGGAATGCCCATTGTGACCACCAAGTATGCCACCCATGGCCATCAGGGATGCCAATCAGGTCCATAATTTATGCCAATCAGTGCCAAACACTAATGCCTGCCAATCAGTGATGCCCATCAGTACCATCCAATAGTGCCCATCCGTGCCACCTATTAGTGCCCATCCGTGCCACCTATTAGTGCCCATCCGTGCCACCTATCAGTGCCCATCCGTGCCACCTATCAGTGCCCATCCGTGCCCATCAGACACCTGTTCACAGAAGCAATCAGATTCCAATCTCTCCACCACAGTCAAGACCAAAAAGCTATCCAAGGATTTCAGGGACAAGATTGTAGACCTACACAAGGCTGGAATGGGCTATAAGACTAACGCCAAGCAGCTTGGTGAGAGGGTGACAACAGTTAGTGCGATTATTCGGAAATCGAAGAAATACAAAATGTCAATCTCCCTTAGTCTGGGGCTCCATGCAAGATCTCACCTCGTGGAATTTCAATGATTATGAAAACAGTGAGAAATCAGCCTAGAACTACACGGGAGAATCTTGTCAATGATCTCAAGGCATCTGGGTCCATAGTCACCAAGAAAACAATTGGTAACACACTACGCCGTGATGGACTGAAATCCTGCAGCGTCCGCAAGGTCCCCCTGTTCGAGAAAGCACATGTACAGGCCCATCTGAAATTTGCTAATGAACATCTGAATGATTCAGAGGAGAACTGGGTGAAAGTGTTTTAGTCAGATGAGACCAAAATCAAGCTTTGGCATAAACTCAACTCACCGTGTTTGGAGGAGGAGGAGGAGGAGAAGGAATGCTGCCTATGACCCCAAAAACACAATCCCCACCGTCAAACATGGAGGTGGAAATATTATGCTTTGGGTGTGCTTTTCTGCTAAGGGGACAGGACAACATCACTGCACCAAAGGGACGGTGGACGGGCCCTGTACCGTCAAATCTTGGGTGAGAACCTCCTTCCCTCAGCCAGGGCATTGAAAATGGGTCGTGGATGGGTTTTCCAGCATGACAATGACCCAAAACACACAGCCAAGGCAACATAGGAGTTGCTCAAGAAAAAGCACATTAAGGTCCTGGAGTGGCCTAGCCAGTGTCCAGACCTTAATCCCAGAAAATATTTGGAGGGAGCTGAAGGTTCGAGTTACCAAAATGTCAGCTTTGAAACCTTAAAAGAGAAGTATGTTTTTTTTTTTTTTTTATAATTATACTTACCTTGGTGGATGCAGCATCAGACCGATGCTGCAGCTGTCCCCCCACAACTCTTCACTGAGAACCGAGCCACCGAACACCGCCGATGGCTCGGGTTCTCACTCCTCCCCGAGCAGAGCGATGCTGACTATCAGTCAGCATCGCTTCTGTTCTACTTTTCCGCGCTCATTGGATCGCTGAGCCGCGGAGGAGCGGGGAGCAGCCATCTCAGTGGGGAGCTGAGACACTGAGACTGCCATCAATTAAGGCCGCTGGCGGATCCAGACTTGGAAGTCGGGATGATGCGCTGCCTCGACTTATGGCAGTGACGTCAGCGGAGAGCAGTCTGAAGTCACAGGAGTGCAAAACGAATTGCACTCCTGTGACCCAGAGGAGAAGCCCAGCCTAAAAGGCTCAGCCTGGACTTCTCCTTTAATGATTTGGAGAGGATCTGCAAAGATCTGCTGAGATGTGTGCAAACCTGGTGGCCAACTACAAGAAATATCTGACCTCTTTGATTACCAACAAGGGTTTTGCCACCAAGTACGGTACTAAGTCATGTTTTGAAAAGGGGTCAAATACTTATTTTACTTATTAACCACTTATGGACTGCCCACTGTCGTTATACGTCGGCTCTTTGAAGTAGAATGTCGTTGTTATGGCAGCAGCTAGCTGCCATAACCCTGGTATCCACTTCTTCAGTGGGCAGCTTTAAGATAAAAGTGGTCTCAGCGGCGGATTTGCTGCGAGATCACTTTTATCAGTGGCAGGAGAGGGGCCCCCTCTCGCCGCGCTCCGGTGCCCTCCGCCGCCGGCAAAACGTCATTTCCGCCCATAGCCCTAAAAGGGACATTTTTTTATTTATTTATTTCAAACGACATTTTTTTTTTTTTAATTGCATTTTAGTTTAAATATGAGATCTGAGGTCTTTTTGACCCCCCAGATCTGATATTTAAGAGGTCCTGTCGTGCTCTTTTTTCTATTACAAGGAATGTTTACATTCCTTGTAAAAGGAATAAAAGTGACACAATTTTTTTTTTTTAAAGATCAGTACAAAAATAAAAAGTAAAATAAGAAAACAAATTTTTTATTAACACCCCAGTCCCGCCGAGCTCGCGTGCAGAAGCGAACGCATACATGAGTAGCGTCCGCATATAAAAACTGTGTTCAAACCATACATGCGAGGTATCACCATGAAAGTTAGAGCGAGAGCAATAATTCAAGCCCTCTAACTCAAAACATGCAACCTGTAGATTTTTTTAAACGCCGCCTATGGAGATTTTTAAAGGGTAAAAGTTTATCGCCATTCCACAAGCGGGTGCAATTTTGAAGCGTGACATGTTGGGCATCAATTTACTTGGCGTAGGAAAAAAAAAATTGGGCTAACTTTTTTTTTTCAAAAAAGAGTGCGCTTCTCAGACCGCTGCACAAATGCAGTGTGATAGAAAGTATTCTCTAGGGTGTTATATATATGGTTTGGGGGTTCTAAGTAATTTTCTAGCAAAAAATTAAAAATTATTTTATTTCGTAAACAAGTTTGAAAAATAGGCCTGGTCCTTAAAGTGATATTAAAGGTTCAATTATTTTTTTTTTTTAAATAACAAACATATACTTACCTCCACTGTGCAGTTCGTTTTGCACAGAGTGGCCCCGATCGTCCTCTTCTGGGGTCCCACGGCGACCCTCGCGGCTCTTACCTGCATTAGATAACCCCCTCTGGGAAGCTCTCTCCCGAGGGAGTTACCTTGCGGGTGCGCTCCCGTGTCATACACTCAGCATCCATAGACGCCGAGTGTATGACTCGGCCCCGCCCCCGGGTCATTGGATTTGATTGACAGCAGCGGGAGCCAATGGCTGCGCTGCTATCAATCTATCCAATAAAGAGCCGAGAAGCCGTGGGGGGGGGGGGGGCTGGGGGCCCGGACACTGCAAGGTGTTTTTTCACCTTAATGCATGAGTGTTTACAACCCCTTTAAGTGGGTAACTGCAAATCAATTTATAACTTTTTTGAAATGCGTTTTTCAGGATTTTTTTTGCTGTTGTTCTGTCTGTCACTGTTAAAATAAACCTACCATTAAAATTATAGACTGATCATTTCATTGTCAGGCAAACATACAGAACCAGCAGGGGATCAAATACTTTTTTCCCCTCACATTTATATATATATATATATATATATATATATACACACACACACACACATACACACACACACACAGTGTCTCACAAAAGTGAGTACACCCCCCACATTTTTGAAAATATTTTATTCTATCTTTTCATGTGACAACACTGAATAAATGACACTTTGCTACAATGTAAAGTAGTGAGCTTGTATAACAGTGTAAATTTGCTGTCCCCTCAAAATAACTCAACACACAGCCATTAATGTCTAAACCGCTGGCAACAAAAGTGAGTACACCCCTAAGTAAAAATGTCCAAATTGGGCCCAAAGTGTCAATATTTTGTGTGGCCACCATTATTTTCCAGCACTGCCTTAACCCTTTTGGGCACGGAGTTCACCAGAGCTTCACAGGTTGCCACTGGAGTCCTCTTTAACTCCTCCATGATGACATCACAGAGCTGGTGTGTTAAATTTGGGGTTATCGCTCTCACTCTCTCATACTGGTCACTGAAAGTTCAACATGGCACCTCATGGCAAATAACTCTCTGAGGATCTGAAAACAAGAATTGTTTCTCTACATAAAGATGGCATAGACTATAAGAAGATTGCCAAGACCCTGAAACTTAGGGGTGTACTGACCTTTGTTGCCAGCGGTTTAGACATTAATGGCTGTGTGTTGAGTTCTTTTAAGGGGACAGCAAATTTACACTGTTATACAAGCTGTACACTCACTACTTTACATTGTAGCAAAGTGTCATTTCTTCAGTGTTGTCACATGAAAAGATAGAATAAAATATTTTCAAAATGTGGGGGGTGTACTCCCTTTTGTGAGATAATGTATTTTTGGTAAGAAAAAAAATTCCCAATAATTGTATATTGATTGGTTTGCACAAACTATCTGATATATTTATGGAATTTTTATTTATTTATTTTTTTACGAATAATGGCGGCGTTCAGCAACTTATAGCGGGACTGCGATATTGTGGCAGACAAATCGGACACTAACTGACACTTTTTTGGGGACCAGTGACACTAATACAATGATCACTTCTAAAAATATGCACTGTCACTGTCCTAATGACACTGGCTGGAAAGGAGTTAACATCAGGGGGATCAAAGGGTTAACTGTGTGCTTAGCCGTTTTTTTTTACTGTAGTGTAGGAGGTGCTTTTACTAGGGAAAGGCATAGATCCGTGTCTCTGCCTTCCTTACTGACAGATCACCGTTCTGCCCATGTACAGAACGACCAGTGGGTGTCGGTGGACATTGGGTCTAGCAGGAGTAAGCCGCTGCGCACTCGCACCCGATACCCGGACAGGATTGTGTGTGTGTGTGTGTGTGTGTGTTTATATATATTAGGGCGGCAACTAACGATTATTTTCATAATCGATTAGTTGCCCGATTATTGTTTCGATTAAGCGATCAATAACCTTTAAAAAAAAAATAAAAAAAATAAGTAATTTTGCAGCGATTTCCATTCTTAAATTTTTTTGGGCCAATTTGTTGTTGGGCAGGTTAAAAAACACAAATTGCCGCAAAAACGCATTATTACATGCTTTTCTGCAGCTTCTCCATTGAAGTGTATTGAACCAAAAAAAAAAAAAAAAATAGCACCGTTTTGCATTAAAAAAAGTCCTTGCTCTTTCCAAATACGCAGCAGATGAAAAAATCATAGATGTGAACGTGTCCCATAGGAAACCATGTAAATGAACTGTAGTGTGTTTCTGCAAAAAGCACCAAAAAACACAGAGGTGTGACCCAGGCCTGAGATGTTTAGTGACATAACAGGGTTAAAATAAACTAAAATTGGTACAAAAAGAGCAAATCGTTACTGTAAGGCTGCTTTCACACTGGGGCGCTTTGCAGGCGCTATTGCGCTAAAAACAGCGCCTGCAAAGCGCCCTGAAAGAGCCGCTCCTTTCTCTCCAGTGTGAAAGCCCGAGGGTATTCACACTGGAGTGGTGCGCTAGCAGGACAGTAAAAAAAGTCCTGCTAGCCACATCTTTACAGCGCTGTAGGAGCAGTGTATACACCGCCCCGAAAGCACCCCTGCCCATTGAAAACAATGGGCAGCGCAGCTGTACCGCCGGCATAGCGCTGCATTGCGGGCAGTTTTAACTCTTTTTCGGCCACTAGTGGGGGTTAAAAGCGCCCGGCTAGCGGCCGAAAATCGAGGCAAAAACTACGGTAAAGCGCCGCTAAAAATAGCGGCACTTTACCGCCAACGCCCGTAATGCCCCAGTGTGAAAGTACCCTAAGGGGTTCATTTTTTACTGTGGGACAGTGAAAGTAATATTTACAGTAGCGATTTGCTCTTTTTGTACTATAAAGGGCTCATTTTAGTTTTTTTTAACCCCATTATGTTACTGGCCGATTAATCGATTATGAGAATAGTAATCGATTAATTTCATAATCGATTAGTTGTTTCGGCCCTAATTATATATATATATATATATATAGCACACAGACCCCGTACCTTTGGCTCACTTGTAGGAAAAGGGGCACACCAATGCCACATGCCCGTACCCTCCTGTGTGAAGAGGTTGAGCGGTGTAATGTACCTGGGTCTCTATGGCTAGGTTCTCCAGAGAATGGTTCCTGTCTTCACTGCAATAAAGACAAGTCTCTATCCCCCAATAACTCCAAGGTCCACACCAATTGCAACTCCAACGTAGAGTTTATTTTCTCATATGCATGGTCATTAAATAGGAAAGGATATATGGAGAACAGGACAGCAAGGGGTGTTGGAGTAGGTCCAGGCACAAACTAATACATATTCACTACCTATATCTTCAGGTAGTCTCAGCTCAGGCCTCGACAAACCCCGGGCGCCAGGTCGCCATTGCGACTAGAATTAGCAACCTGGCGCCTGGGGGCACAGCTGGGGTATCCTGTGTCTCCGTGCCCCCCCCCCCCTCCGCGCCGGCCAGTAATTGAGGCCGCGGCTTTGCGGCCTTCTGCAGGCCTATGCTTCCTTCTGTGGTATAGCGCCATCTTGTGGTGGCCGTTGGTATTGCAACCAGCAATGCTAATGGAGTTTCCCTGTCTGTTTTCCCTGACATCTCCTTCCCTCTAATTAGAACCCCCAAACATTATATATATTTTTTATTCTAACACCCTAGAGAATAAAATGGCGGTCGTTGCAATACTTTCTGTAACACCGTATTTGCGCAGCGGTCTTACAAGCGCACTTTTTTGGGAAAAAATACACTTTTTTTTAAATAAAAAAATAAGACAACAGTAAAGTTAGCCCAGTTTTTTTTTTATACTGTGAAAGATAATGTTACGCCGAGTAAATTAATACCCAACATGTCACGCTTAAAAATTGCGTCCGCTCGTGGAATGGCGACTAACTTTTACCCTTTAAAATCTCCATAGGCGACGTTTAAAAAATTCTACAGGTTGCATGTTTTGAGTTACAGAGGAGGTCTAGGGCTAGAATTATTTCTCTCGCTCTACCGATCACGGCGATACCTCACGTGTGGTTTGAACACAGCTTTCATATGCGGGCTCTACTCACGTATGCGTTCGCTTCTGCGCGCAAGCTCGGCGGGACAGGGCGCGTTCCTGGCTCCTAACTTTTTTAGCTGGCTCCTAGATTCCAAGCAAATTTGTCAAGCCCTGTCTCAGCTCACCCGGATAGTCTCCCATTAGAGTGGATCTAGCAGCCGGAGTGATGCTCGAATTAGATTACACACAGTCTCTGCACAAACTCTGCCACAGATCTGGTGAACGTTAGGTCTCTGCCACAGACCTGGTGAACATTGGTTCTGGTATTAGGCCTCTATCAGGAAGATGACATCCCTCTAGAGTTACCGGGCCCCTTCCTTCACTGTGATCTCTCACCAGTCCCTCGGAACGGTCCTCCCCCCCCCCGGCCTCCTCCTCTAGATAGGGTGCTGCCTTGCGAGGAGACCCATGAGATTCCTCCTCCCTCCGCGGGCTCCAGCCGAAGGTGCTGGACCCAAGACTAAAAAGGTGCCTGGGACTGATCCGCCAGTCTACCGGGCCAGGAACACCACCCCAGGGCTAAAGGTGCCTGGGGTGGCCACGAACAGAACAACATACTCCCGGGGTCGGACCCCCGGGAACTCCCCCTACAGACAGGGTCTGCCCCTTTTATACCCTCTCCCGGCTTGCAAAGCAGGCCGACACGCCCACCATACCACCGCCGAGAGGGGACATCCAAGGCACAGCACTGTACCAGCGGTTCAACCCTAGCCTCCGATGGCAGCGCCATCAACAGGCCACAGGGAACTATACACCAGCATCCCACCTGTAGTATAAAAATGGTTTTACAGAACCCTATCAAATAGTGCGTTTTGAGTACAACTATCACTCAAACATTCCCTTAGATTTAAAGACCCCGCTGCATATATACACACACACACACACATATATATATATATACTCAAACGGCTAGAAAACATGTAAAAAAACACGTGAAGCTCTCTGCCCAAAAAAGATCAGGGGGCTTCTTTTGTCGCTTATATAATATCCTGTTCAAGAAAACAGACCGTCCTATGCTGTCACACATTAGCACCATTCGCAGGTGTGAATGAGGCATTGGAATAAAGGACATAAATACAGACACTTTTTATAACTCCCACCCAGCTCTCCTCCACAGTCACATCATATATATGGCGGTCCATTGTCAGCCTCTTAGAACTCACCTGGAAGACAGACACAAGTCCTGACAACACTCCACCTTCCATATACCACAACGTCCCTCCGCTTGGGAAGCAGACCAGCTACAAATTCAGCGTATACACAGGAGGGCCATACAGGAAGGCGGAACCTGTGAGCAGTGCCGAGCACGGACAGCGATCCAGGGTGCACCGAGGCGCCGGAAGTCTGCAGTACAGTTCAGGTTGGCTGGCGGAAGGTTTCTCTGGTATGGGAGTTCTATTATTATCATTATGGTACTGGGAGGACTGAGCGCTGGCTCGTTACAGAGAGCTCCATCCATCTCGGTGTACTATTCTTGGATAGAATAAGGAAGGGAGCTCCTCACTGACAGGTCTTTACAACCAGGCGTAATGTCAGAGTTCCCCCTGATTTCCTGTCTGAGTGACAGATCGGGGGAAGATTAGGGCTTGAATGAGGTGTTTGTTTTCTTCCTGTCTTGGTGACCTCCAATTACTGCCATTTCCCGTCCTGTGACCCCAATTATTATTTCTCGTCCTGGTGACCCCCCCAACTACTGCCATTTCCCGTCCTGTGACCCCCCCAATTACTGCCATGTTCCTCTTCCATCGGAACAGTGATAAAAAGGGAGGGAGAAATCTCCAGTGGAATCAAATAATTCAACAATCCAGCCATAAGAAGCCTCCTGTGTTGTGCAGTGGGAGGAAGCCCACAGATGGGACACGCTGTCTGACAGCTGGATGGATCTGGTGCTGTGGGAAAGCAAACCACCTTCTTGCTGCCCTCTGGAGGGTTTAATATTCAGCTTCTTATTTTGCTCTGCCCACTGCCTGGATTTTAGTATACTAGCAGCACAGTTACTTTTAGGCCCCTTTCACACTCTTACGACTTGTCCCACGATTTGTGATGGCAAAGTAGCATGACAAGTCGTTTCCCATGACAGCCATTCATATTAGTACGACTTCAAAGTAGTCCCTGCACTACTTTGGTCCGATTTTTGATGCCACTTACACAGGCATTCCCTGAAATCACAGCAAAATTGTGCGACTTTGAAGTCGCAGTAGTGTGAAAGGGGCCTAAAGGATAACCAAGGGCACCAATTTTTCTTTAGTTTTGGATGGAGTGGAGAGAGGTCAGAACGCTTGTCAGGTTTTTGTTGCTGTCTGTTTCCCCGTTAAGGAGATTCGCCCTCTCTATTTATGTGTCCTGTTTACCATTATCGTTGAAAGTGAAGGTTAAGGAAAAGCCCAAATTTTGGATTGTCCCCAGAAAAGCAATAGAGGGGAAATCTTCCAATGGGGACACTAGTTCTAGTCAGGGTGGATTTGATTTAAATCAAGTCGATTTTAATCACGATTTAAGCCCAGGTTCATATAGACAACAGGAATGAAATTGTGCAAGTTTAGCTGAACTTCGGGGGACGATTTCAGAGACATCTGTGCGGGTTGCTGCACAGATGTCTTTACAAATCGCACCCCGAATTTGACGAAAGAAGTACAGAAACTACTTTTGGGAATCGGTGCAGCGTTGCACCGATTCGGACGGTGCCATTGCCACCGATTTGGCATGCGATTTGACATGTCAAATCGCTCCAATGTGACCCTAAGCTTAATCATGATTTAAAGTGGAAGTAAACCCTCCTATCGTTTTCAGCCAAGGAAGCTGCCATCTTGACCTTTAATCTTCAACTGCCATGATGCTGCACATGTGACCAGTTATGACACCAGACATTGGATGGTTTGACAGTTTGGTTGAGAGCACAACCAATGTGGCAGTTAAATTCCCGGCAGTGTTTTTAAACTGTTAAATCAATGGGTTTACTTCCACTTTAAATCACTAGTAAAAAGGCTTGATTTAAATCAACTCAATTTAAATCATTATTTTTAAAAAGCAACTGTCATCTCTGTCCCGCAGTGGCTTCTCCTCTAACCCGCTGTTGACTCACCGACAGTCACGTTCACTTTAATGGGGTGGCTGGTGATGCGGCAGTGACACAACAAGGTGAGGGACGTGGTTGTAGCAGGTGAGTGGATCCCCGCTAACAGGCGCTGCCATGATGGAACTGAAATGACAGGTGCTCTTTAAATGTAAGGACTTATTCTTGCTGGTAGTTAGAATCTTTAATATGTGTAAACAAAATGAAGGTTTCCTAATTAGAATAATAAACTGTCAGATTAGTAAAACAGCGATATCAGAACCAATTTAGTCATGCAGATTGTTGTGTTCATAGCGATAAAGGAATATTCCTGAACTTTGTTTGATCTCATGGTTACTGTGAAATTGTATGCATGCAGTGCATGTTTTCTCAGCTTGCAGAGCTTGGATAAATTGAATGAGTTTACCAAAGAATTTAAATATTGCAGAATATACAGCCTTATGCTACACAACTAAGCTCCATTTCATGCTGAATAAACTAAGTTATTAATGTATTTTAACCACTTGCCTACCAGGCCAATTCTGACATTTCTCTCCTACATGTAAAAATCATTATTTTTTTATGCTAGAAAATTACACACAACCCCCAAACATTATGTTTAATTTTTTTTTTTTTTAGCAGAGATCCTAGAGAATAAAATAGCGGTCGTTGCTACTTTTTATCTCACACGGTATTGGTGCAGCAATTTTTCAAAGGTGGGTTTTTGCATGTTTCATGCATAAAAAAACAAAAAAAAACAAACAAAAAAAAAAACAGTAAAGTTAGCCCAATTTTTTGGCATAATGTGAAAGATGATGTTAACAGTAAATGGATACCTAACATGTCACGCTTCAAAATTGCACATGCTTGTGGAATGGCTCCACACTTCGATATCCCCATAGGCGACACTTTAATATTTTTTACAGGTTACATGTTTTGAGTTAGAGGAGGTCTAGTGCTAGAATTATTGCTCTCTCCCTAACATTTGTGGCGATACCTCACATGTGGTTTGACCGTGGTTTACATATGTGGACGTGACTTACGTATGCGTTTGCTTCTGCGAGCAGGGACAGGGGCGCTTTAAATTTATTTTATTTTTGTCAATTTTACTTTTCTAGTTTGATGCTTTATTTTTCCTTTTTTTTTTTTTGATGACTTTTATTCCTATTACAAGGAATGTAAGCATCCCTTGTAATAGGAATAGTGCGTGACAGTTCCTCCTTTACAGTGAGATCAATAAGAAGCCTGAAATCGAAAAAAAAAAAAAAAAAAAAGATCACGGCTTCCCAGCTGAGGCGGCGGCATTTTTTTTCAAATGCAGAGGCCGGATGTGACATCATAACATTGTGCCTGGCCTCCAAACGATCATAGAAGCTCTGGGGATCATCTGGCCTGCTGGAAATCTCTATGGTCAACATCCCCTGCCGGTCGGTTCCTTCTCTGGTTCGCCGATTTGCAGAGGCGAGGCGGGAGAAGCACGGGAGGGGGGGCGTCCCCTCCCGCCGCCTATGAGAACGATTAAGTGACTGAACTGCCGTTATGATTGTTCTTATTGTGCAGGGAATCGCTGTCTGAAAAAGAAGATACCTGAATGATGTCTAACTGCAGGCATAATTCGGATATCACCGTTTTAAAGCCGATGACCTCATATGAAGCGGTTAAATAGAAAACTATCTTTTTTTTGTTTTTTTTTGTTTTATAGCTTTGGTCTCTGAAGAGTGATTCAAGTGTTTTATCACCTCCTCACCACCTGTTTTGATCCCTTAAAGCGGAGTTCCACCCAAATTTGGAACTTCCGCTAAATCCACTCCTCACCCCCTTACATGCCACATTTGTAATTTTTTTTGGGGGGGGGGGGAGTGGGGGCTTCAGTAGGAGTGGGACTTCCTGTCCCACTTCCTCCTTCCGCCCTGGGGTCGCCTAGGCGACACGTCATATCGCCTTCTGGCGGCCCCTCCCTGTAGGCGATCACCTGGGACGTGACAGATCCCAGGCGATCGCCTGTCCACTCAGAGAGCGCTGCGCCGTTCGCGCATGCGCAGTGAGTGCCTGGCCGTGAAGCCGTAAGCTGTCACGGCCGGGTGCCCACACTATGAATGGAGGCGCCGGCGGTGTGTCGCTGGACAGTGGAACAGGTAAGCGTATGTTTATTAAAAGCCAGCAGCTACACTTTTTGTAGCTGCTGACTTTTAATAAACATAAAAAAAAGGCTGGAACTCCCCTTTAAACCCTGTACTAGCTCAGAGGGGACAGCAGCGTATGACGGAGGGCCACAATTAGACCACAAGGATCAGTGCGGAGCTGCCCTAATTTGCGTAGTCTGTTTAGAGAGGGGATACAGGAAGTGCCAGATTCAGGATTTCTTTTTTTATATAGTTTAGAAGAGGGCAGATTACAGGGCACAAGCACAGTGCTGCTAAATCTGATTTAAGGTACCAGAAAAAAAAAAAATTTTTTTATTTTTTTGGGGTTAACAAACGCTTTAATGTGAGTGCATGCATATCTTATGGTTTTAAAGTTTAATACCTTTTTGGAATATTGCGCAATGATGGTCATTTATTTTGCATTAGTAAATGAGAGGGGGATCTGGTGCAGGTATATGGAAGAATATCGCTGTATCTGCTGGGGTACCTTAAGTAAAAATTAATACAGAGAATTGAAAGTACCATGCATTGGCCCCTCTCCCGCCGCCGATGAAAGTGATCTCGGGGCGTATCCGCCGCAGAGACCACTTTTCTCTGAAAGAGGACCGCCCGCTGAAGAAGAGGATACCGGGGTTATGGTAGCTAGCTGCTACCATAACGACGGTATCCCTCTTCAAAGTAGCGACGTATTCCTGCGGCGGGCAGTCCGTAAGACGTAAGTGGTTAACTGACAATTGCATGGTCATGCAACACTGTACCCAAATAAAATGTATGTCCTTCTTTTTTTCTTTTTTCACAAATAGAGCTTTCTTTTGGTTGTATTTGATCACCTCTGCGGTTTTAATTTTTTGCGCGATCTACAAAAAAAGGCCGACCATTTTGAATAAACTATATTTTTTTATTTTCTGCTATAAAACCTTCCCCTAAACCGCATGCACAAATACACGTACAGGTATATGCGGTGGACGGTGCGGTTAAAGGACTGTCATTGGGACTATAAATTTTTTGATTGGAGCACTGAATTATTGCATATAGGTTGGTGCAGCTATCTACATACAAGTACTGTATTGGGCTTTTCTTCCACGTTTTATAACTCCTGCATTTGGTAGAGAAGGAAAGCAAACCAAAACATTTTGTGCAATTCTTGTGCCATCCCACAAGAAAATATCACCTCCTGACCCCATTTATTCAGGTTTCTTCATACTGGTAGGTTCCATTCACACCTCAGCGTTTTGTAGCTTGAAGCTCCAAAATGCTGGAGGAGAAGAAAAATCCATATTGAGTTGGTTCACATCGCCACTACAAGTCACCTGAAGCTCAAAGTTCTGAAGCTTTTTTTGTAGCTTGAATTAGGCAGATTGGTGCATTTTTCATTCCATAGAAATGCATTGAAGCACTTGATTTAAGTATTTTTGCACGTTTTTAGGCCCCTTTCACACAGGTGGACCATTCAGGTCCGCCTGTCAGTTTTCTCTTACCATCCATGGACTGACACAGTGTCTCTTTACACGTGGGTTATGTCCCTGCTTGCAGGAGAAGACCTAGGCAGAATGTGAAATGTTATACATGAATTCTAAAAGCCAGAGCTGAACAGCCCCACCCAGGGGGCGGTCCCTCCGGACATAACCCTCCCACTACAGTCAGCAGACTTCAGTTTTTTTCTGCCTAGCAGAAGGAGAAGACGTGGCTCTCTCAGTAGCCAGTCTCCTGACCTATTTTTATTCCTTTTCTGGAATTCTTTTTTATTTTATTTTTGAGAATCTTCTATCAACTGTCGGCTGGGCAACAGGTTGGGTACAAGATATCCTCGTCGGTCCTCTCAAGACTGAACAGTTCCTGACTGATTTTTTTTTCGCCGGTGGACCGGGCCGACAGCTACTCAGTACTGTACTGTGATAGTCCTGTCAGAAACACACCAGTGGGTCCCTCAGGGGACGGGTAAGTAGTCTCTCCTGCCTGCAGGTGAGTACAAAAGGCTGTGTTTCTCTGTGGGGGATTTTCTCTGTCTCCCCCTGTATTTCATTGTCACTCTCTGTCACCATTGCTGGCGCTGTGCTGTGTGGGGTGCCTGGGGGTCACACTGTTCTTGGAGGGGCTAATACTGGTCTGCAGATATGCTTGGGGCCTTTTTTTGGGGCCTGAGCGCCGAGTGGCGCTGTGTGTGTGCTGTTTTTTTTCACTTTTGCTGAGTCATGGCGGCCATCTTGCCGCAGATCGCCTCAGTGAAGTGCGGCGGCCATTTTCTTGTAGCTTCAGCACTAGTTTTGGCCTCTAGCGCTGCTGTAACAGCGCAAATCTCCTCACAGCTCACCAGCGCTGACACAGCGTGGTACAGACAGCGCAACTGAGCGGTCCCTGGTCCGGTTTGGTGAGTCCCCTGGGCGCCCCCTCCTCAGTCAGCACAGCCTGTGGGTGGACTTTTTATCTGAAGAGTCTCAGAGGGGGGCAATATGGAGTCTCTGTCACCAGCTTCCCCTAAATGTCAGTGGACAACAGGCAGTGCTTCAGCATTGCGGTCCCTAGGGACCGGTTGTGGGCAGTTCTGGAATCATTTCTGACCAGGATGGGAGCTGTGTGCAAGCGCAAGGGAGCAAAAAAGCGCCCTCTCCCCACTTTACTTCATGAGGGCAGTGCGCTGATTCAGATATGGGCCTAGCCACTACCGCTCAGGACCCTAGTTCTGAATGTATTGGATGGTTTTGAACAGGACATTCCTTATGAGGAAAACTCCAGTTCTGAGTCAGTAAATGACAGGGTGCTTGTTAGTGTACTCATGACTGCGGTGAGGGACACTCTCAAGCTAAAATGCTGCGGATGCAGAACCTCAGGTGGATACACTCTCCTTTGGTTCTTTTAAGGCCAGGCCTTCTAAAGAGGTTTTTCCATATGTACTTTCTTTGACTAGCTCATTGATAGGGCTGGGAAAAAAATCGATTTTAATCTTGAATCGAGTTTTGAGCTCAAATCGATTCAGTTTTGAAGAAAATCGATTTTTTTTAGATTTTTTTTTTTTTTTCCCTTCAAAGTTTCCGTAGCAGGACTGCAGGGGGCGTATCCGGAATGGCACTGGGCAGCGTTACCCCAATTACATCTACTCGCTGCAGCCGCCCTCTGCCTACCTGATCAGCGTGTCATGCAGACAGACGGCGGCCATTGCAGTGTTCAAAAGCCGCGCCTCCCGAGTCCTCGTCGTCTGTGATAGGCGGAACACTCAATTTCACAGCAGGCAGTATTCACCCTTTCACGGACATCCTCTCATCCTCGTCTGTGTTATGAGGATGACCATGATAGGCGGAACACTGAATGCTGGGAAATTGAGTGTTCCGCCTATCACAGACGAGGAGGAGGCGCGGCTTTTGAATACTGGAATGGCCACCGGTGTAGCAGTAAAATCCGTATACCATGAAAATCTGCATCAGGTACGGGCACAGTGATTGAAGCATGGGCACAGTGAGACAAGGGTACAGTGAGGCATGGACACAGTTCAATTCAACTAAGAGTAACCTCAGGATTTTTTGTTGTTTTATTAGCTAAATCCAAATACAGTATTAATAATTTGGATGTTTAACAATCTTTGTTGCACACTGCAAAAAACAACAAAATGTCACAAGCGCTAAATTGGTGGATAAAGAAAAAAATATAATGGATGATAATAATAATAATAAGAAAAAAATCCCAAATATTTTGGGAAGTACAAAGTATCCAAAAGGGGGAAAAAACAGGATCCAGCGCAGCAAGAAAAAATCCGTACCCAGAAGTACAAAATACACAACATGCACACAATATAATCCAGCGCTCATGGAACATACATTATTAACTATTGAAAACTCTTGAAGAATTGATAAAAAAGCTTAGTCCATTTATCACAATAAAGAGAGGGATCCAATCCCAAATGTGCAGAGGGCAAATGAATCTTAACTCTCCAGTTGCCAGTGGTGACAAACTTGTTAAACTTGCAGTGAAATCCGTGGAGCAAGGAGGGGTTAAAAAAGTCAAAACAAAGCCTGTGGCATGATCTCCGTGTGAGCACAGTACCTTGAATGATGGACAACAGGCAGACCAGCGTGTGGAGGGCCCTCCAACCCAAAAGGATGCAGAGCCAGGATCGCAGCAAGGCTGGGGCAGAAGGAATCACACACAGAGTTTCAAGAGTTTTCAATAGTTAATAATGTATGTTCCATGAGCGCTGGAATATATTGTGTGTTTGTTGCACACTGACTTTGCAGTTAGAGAAAGGGTTTGCCTTTGCAATTTTGTTTGTTGATGCACTTTAATTAATATAATAATAAAAAAAAAAATCGAATCGAATCGTAAATCGAGTTTTTTATAAAAAAATCGCAGATTTTTTTTTGGGGGAAAATCGCCCAGCCCTACTCATTGATAAGGTCTGGGAAAAGCCGCAGAAGAATTTTTTTTTATGGTCCCGCGGCGTTTGTCTATCAGATACCCCTTGAAGACGCCCTACTTAAAAAGTGGGCTTCTCCCCCAGGGTCGACCCTGCAGTCGCCTGGTTGAACAAGGCCATCACTCTCCCGATGGAGGGGACTCCTGCATTTGAGGACCCCACTGACAGGAGGTCAGAAGTGGTGAGCAGAGCCATGTTTGCCTTGTTGGGATCCGCCCTACGGCCTGTGGTAGCGGCGACCCTTGTGTCTTAAACACTTACAGGTTGGGCAAAAATGTTGCACCTAGCTGTACAGGAGCATAATCTTCCTCCAGACACAGTTGCTCTGGCCCACCAACTGGTTCAGGGCCTGGTTTATGTGTGCGACGCCACGTTGGACGCGGCCCCTTTTAATATCCAGGGCCTCTGTCTCGGCGGTGGTATTGCGGCGTCTTATCTGGTTGAAGTGCTGGTCTGCTGACCTAGCCTTAGGAAGCTCCTGACGGATCTACCATTTAAAGGTGGTAGACCTTTCGGTGCTGCTCTGGATGACATCGTCATGGATGTCATGGGAGGTAAAAGCACTCTTCTTCCTTAGACTAGCAAGGGTGAGGAGGCCCGCCGCAAACAGGGGCCTTCCTTTCCAGCAAAACGGGTTTTTTTCGTCAGTCAGAGTCCACGGGTAGGCCCTCTCAGACTGACGGCAGTGCGGCTGGTGGGCACAAGTGCCCCTGGGTGCGTAAGCCGAACAAGCGGCTCCCAAGCCCGCCTCTGCATGAAGTCTTGCCTCCGTCCGACTCTGGGGTGGGGGGACGACTTCGCAGGTCACGAATCGGTGGTCCTCCCGAATCTCCGACTGGTGGGTGTGTGAGGTGGTCACCTCAGGATAGTATTCTGATCCTGGCCCCCAGACAGATTCTTTCCCTCAAATCTTCCTCTCCTTCCTACCTGTCGGGCAGCCCTCTTGGGGGCTGTACAGGATTTGATCAGGTCCGGAGTGATTGTGCCGGTTCCGTCACAGGAGAGTTTTCAGGGATTCCACTTGAATCTGTTTGTCGTCCCAAAAATAGGACGTGGTTGGACCTATCCTGGACCTCAAGGCCCTGAATGCCTTCGAGAAGGTGCAGAAATTCCGCATGGAATCCATTTGCACGGTGATCGCTACACTCCACCAAAGGGATTTTCTTCTGGCGTCCTTGGACTTCAAGAACGCCTACTTGCATGTTCCGATCTGCGCAAGTCACCAGAAGTTTCTGCGCTTTGCGATCAGCGAAGTCCACTATCGATTGTGGCTCTTCCTTTCGGCCTAGCCTCGGCACCAAGGGTGTTCACCAAGGTGCTTGCTCCGGTTCTAGCCTTCTGTTACAGCGAGGTATTGCTGTCGTGGGCTATCTGGACGATCTTCTGCTAAGAGCAGAAAGTGGCTCAGACTTAGAGGAAAGGTGACTATCGTCAATTAGACCCTCAGGGACTCGGGTGGTTCCTGAACATTCAGGAGTCAGTCCTGGTCCCGACTCAGTGTCTGGAGTATCTAGTTCTGATTCTGGACTCCTTGGAGGCAAAGGTATCCTACCTCTGGAGAAGTTGCTGACACTTCAGTCTGCGGTGCGGGTGCTGACATCCCAAAAATGGTTGTCAATCCGTTTTTTGCATGAGAGTCCCGAGACTCGTGGTGGCCTCCTTCGCGGCCGTTCCGTATGCCCAATCACACACCAGGGCATATCAGAAGGAGATCTTGTCCACCTGGGACAAATCCCCGTTGTCCTTGGATCTTCAGATCCAGGTGATTCACCTGGTCAGGGCGCCCCTGACATGGTGGTTGAGATCCTCCGGCTCTTCGGTCCGGAAAGTCGTTCCCCTCCCATCCAATGGACGGTACTCGCGACGTACACCAGCCTGACGGGCTGGGGTGGAGTCTGGGGAGTCCTGTCGGCTCAGGCCTTGGACTCCGGACGAGCCCGTTTACCAATCACTGTTCTGGAAATACGGGCCATCGGACGGTGTCTCTCCTCAGGTCGGAGAGAGTACGGGGTCGCTCCATCAGGAGCCAGTCGGACACCGCCACGGCGGTGGCATATGTAAACCATCAAGGGGGAACTCGGAGCTCAGCTGCGGCTTCTGAGGTAGTCCGTATCCTGAAGTGGGCCGGAAGAAACGTGCCGGCTCTGTAGGCCATTTTACATTCTGGGCATAGACAATGGGCAGGCGGACTATCTGAGTCGCCAATCGCCAGACACCGGACCAAGAAGAGTGGTCCTTGCATATTTCAACTCCTTTACCGACGGTGGGGCACGCCGGATGTGGACCTGATGGCCTCTCAACTCAATCGCAAGGGTCAAGGTTGTGGCCAGATCCAGGGATCCTTGGGCGATGCCTCGGATGCGTTGGTGGCCCCATAGGGTCCTTATCGCCTGATATAAACTCCGGCGATGGTAATTGTTCCGGATTGGCCTCAGCATCACTGGTGCGCTGATCTGGTACGTCTCGTCGCGGAAGTTCCCTGGCGGTTGCCGATGAGGGAGGGACCTTCAGTCTCAAGGTCCTATGTTTCATCCGGCTTACAGTCTCTAGCTTTAACGGCAGGGCTGTTAAAAGCCAGGTGTTCACCAACGATCTCTAACTGTTACCCGAAATAAGCTTACTCATACTTACTTCTCTCTGGACTTGGCTAATGCCCCCCCTCCCACCCTTCCTCCTCCCTCCCTACTCCCCTGTGTTGTTCCCAGACATTTTTATTTTTATTTTTTGGTTGGTTATTCTGTTGTAATACTTGTGACTCTAGGTAGATACTCTATTTGATCCATCCAGTTACCCTCTAGTAGACAACAGATAAAGTACGTAGGTCTTTTGATCCTCTGCTTTCTCTATATGTTTTTCAATGATATACCACGCTGATTCTATCCTATAAGATTCAGAGATTAAGCTGCGTATACATTACGCTTATTCTTGCCCTTAATATGCCTCCCTTTGGTATGTTTTTCTTTTTTTTTTTTTTTCTCTCTCTCTCTCTCTCTCTCCTTCTCTTTTTCTCTATTTGAAAAATTGAAAATTAATTTATAACATGTCTTGTAACTGCTGTTATTTTTCATACATCCTAATAAAATTTTGTGAAAAAAAAAAAAAAAGAAAAAAAAAGCCAGGTGTTGAGGGGCCGAGGTCTCTCGGACTCGGTCATTTTGACCATGTTAAGGACACGGAAGTCTTCCTCCAGGCATATCTATCACCGTGCCTGGAAAGCTTATATCGCCATGTGCGAAACGCTGGACTGGCGTCCTCGGACGTATTCCGTCCCCAGAATCCTGCGTCCTCTGCAGTGTGGAGTGACCCAAAAGCTTGCTTTGAGTACCATCAAGAATCAGATTTCGGCCTTGGCCGTCTTCTTTCAGCGACCTCTAGCGGGTCATTTTCTTGGTTAGCACCTTGTGTTGGGAGTTCGCCATGTGCTCCCTCCTGTCAAGCCTCCTCTCCCACCGTGGGATCTGAATTTGGTGCTCTCGGTCCTCCAGGAACCTCCTTTTGGGAATATCCGGGATATTGTCTCAGAAGGTGGCCTTTTTAGTGGCAATCACTTCTGTTTGACGAGTGTCTGTGTTGGTGGCTTTGTCCTGCAAGTCGCCATATTTAGTCATCCATAAGGATAAGGCGGTGTTGCATCCGCGACCTTCCTTTTTTGCCAAAGGTGGTGTCGACCTTTCACCTACATGAGAACATTGCCCTCCCGTCCTTGTGTCCTCACCCATCGCATCCCAGAGAGTTTGCGCTGCACATATTGGAGGTTGTACGAGCCTTACGGGTGTACCTGTCTGCTACTGCTTCTATTCGGAAGTCCGACTCACTGTTTGTGACTGTCTCTGGTCCATAACAGGGCCAAGCGGTTTCGTCTGCCATCATTTTTTTAGGGGAATCAGACAAACCGTCATTCAAGCCTATGCTCTCAAAGGGCGGGCGCCTCCCTTTCCGGTTACGGCGCATTCCACCAGGGCAATTGGTGCTTCCTGGGTTTCCCGACATCAAGCGTCGGTTGCACAAGTGTGCAAGGCGGCGACCTGGTCGTCTGTTCATGCCTTTTAAGTTTTATAAAGTTAATGTGGCTGCATCTTCGGATGCTTCCTTCGGCCGCAGGGTGCTGCAGGCCGCTGTTTAAAGTTGCGACTCCTCCGTTGAGGAGCTCTGCCTTATTGGAGTGAAGTTTTTGGTTTTTCCATTTATACTGCTCCCATCCCTCTTGACACTGCTTTGGGACATCCCACGTGTAAAGTGTAAAGAGACACCGTGTCAGTCCATGGATGGTAAGAGAAAATAGGATTTTTTTGTACTCACCGTAAAATCCTTTTCTCTGACATCCATGGACTGACACGGCACCCACCCTTCCTTTTTAAGTTTGTACTGCTTTGTTACGAACTGAAGTCTGCTGACTGTAGTGGGAGGGTTATGTCCGGAGGGACCGCCCCCTGGGTGGGGCTGTTCAGCTCTGGCTTTTAGAATGTATGTATAACATTTCACATTCTGCCTAGGTCTTCTCCTGCAAGCAGGGACATAACCCACGTGTAAAGTGTAAAGAGACACAGTGTCAGTCCATGGATGTCAGAGAAAAGGATTTTACGGTGAGTACAAAAAATCCTATTTTTTCAGCAGACCTGAACGGACGCTCCCATGCAAGTCTATGGAGCTATGGATGTCAGCGGTTACCATGTCCGCTGACATCCGATCCGCTAAAATCAGACGTATGGCGATACGTTCGTCATCCATCCTGGCGGATCGGATGAGATCTGATGAAATCCGCTCTCTCCATAGGAATCAGCGGCGCTCGACAGGCCCCTCCCTGCTTAGTGAGCAGAGACGAACCTGTCATCCGTCGGCTCAGTGGAGATCAACGGAGAGATCTCCCGCTGAGCTGGCAGACTCCGCTGCAACGGATCCGCCCCGTGTGAAAGGGGCCCTATGCTCAAGTCCAGTAATCAAATATAAATCAATAAAATAATAAAAATAATCCTAAACATTAACCCCTAACTTTCTAAAATAAATTAACCCCCTAAGCCTAACCTTTTTAAACCCTTAAAGCGGTTGTATAGTCATAATTTATTTTATTTTTTCTCACCTGTAAGGTAAAAGGCATAATGAGCTAGTATGCACCGCATGCTAGCTCATTATGAAATACTTACCTAAGAACGAGTTGTCGGTAACTTACCTGGTCCATGCCGAGGGAGATGACATCTTGCCTCGCCGTGTCTTCCATGTATCGCGGCTCCAGCGCTGTGAGTGGCTGGAGCCGCCATCCCGTCACTCCCGCATGCGCGTGGGAGACTTCTTTCCGGCAAGGTCCGGCATCTGCCGGGCCTTTAGCCAAGAATCCCCTGTGCGCATGCGCCGCTGCAGTCAGCGGCTCATTGGGAGGGGAATATCTCCTAAACCGTAAAGCCCTGTACACACGATCGGATTTCCATCAGTCTTGCCTACACACCATCAGACAAAATTCCGACCGTCCCAAATGACGTGACATACAACACGTACGACGGCACTATAAATGGGAAGTTCAAATCCAATGGCGCCACCCTTTGGGCTGCTTTTGCTGATTTCGTGTTACCGCGTGTTAGTAAAAGTTTGGTGTTGGCCAATTTGCGCTTTTCAGTCTCCGTGCTTTTCAGTCCGTTACAGCATGACGAATGTGCTATCTCCATTACGAATGATAGTTTTACCAGAACGAGCGCTCCCGTCTCCTAATTCAGTCTGAGAATGCGTGGGTTTTTTCTCCGATGGAGTTCCACACAGACGATCGGAATTTGCTATTGTTTTTTTTTTTCCATCGGAAAAATGTAAAACATGTTCTATTTTTTTTCACTGATGGGAAAAAAGTCCGATGGGGCCCATACACGATCGGTTCGTCCGATGAAAACAGTCAATCGGTAAAATCCGATCATGTGTACAGGGCTTTAAGGTTTAGGAGATTTTTTTTTTACCTACAGGTAAGCCTTATTATAGGCTTACCTGTAGGTAAAAGTTCCAAAAAATACTATACAACCGCTTTAACCCTTTCTAAAGAAGTAGAAAAATGTAGTTTAGTTTTTTTTTTATTAAGTATTTTTCTCTATTGGCTAATTTAAAAAAATGCCACGGCTCAAAAACGCTTTAAAAATGCTGTACACAAACGCTTAAACACGCATACAAGCACTCGACTTAGGCTCCATGCACACGAGACGCTGTTATTTGCTGTTGAACGCGTGTTCAGAGGCAGTTGGACGCTTTTTTCAACTGCCCCTGAACCCATTCAATGTTATCCTATGTGTCCATGCACACACTCTCGTTTTTTGGCGTTTACAAGCAGTTGCGTTTAACCTCGTTTTTCCAGAAGCAAAAAAATGGGTTCAGACGCAAAAGTTTTCCACGTTTCAGACGCTAAACGCGGTACCGGCGTTTTGCCGCGTTTGCATTTATAAGCATTTTTAAAGGTGACCTATTTTTTAACATTAGAAATCTCAAAAATGATGGCAAATGATGAAAAACTATTAAAAAATATAAAAGAAAACTGTAATTGCTTGCATTGCATTGTGGACAATCCACAGCTTGTGGCAGGTAACGTGGCAAGTGGACAATCCACAGCTTGTGGCAGGTAACGTGGCAAGTGGACAATCCACAGCTTGTGGCAGGTAACGTGGCAAGCGGACAATCCACAACTTGTGGCAGGTGACATGGCCAGGTGACGTGGACAATCCACAACTTGTGGCAGGTGACGTGGCCAGGTGACGTGGCAAGTGGACAATCCACAACTTGTGGCTAGGTGACGTGACAGGTAACGTGGCCAGGTGACATGGCAGGTGACGTGGCAAGTGGACAATCCACAACTTGTGGCCAGTTGACGTGGCCAGGTGACGTGGCAGGTGACGTGGCAAGTGGACAATCCACAACTTGTGGCAGGTGACGTGGCAGGTGGACAATCCACAACTTGTGGCAGGTGACGTGGCACGTGATGTGGCCAGGTGACGTGGCAAGTGGACAATCCACAACTTGTGGCAGGTGACGTGGCCAGGTGATGTGATGTGGCCAGGTGACGTGGCAAGTGGACAAACCACAACTTGTGGCAGGTGACGTGGCTAGGTGATGTGGCAGGTAACGTGGCCAGGTGACGTGGCAAGTGGACAATCCACAACTTGTGGCAGGTGATGTGGCAAGTGACACGCTAAATACAAGTACACTGCTGCTCTCTCAGCTGCTGCTACTCACTCTGGTCTCACAAACTGGCTGAAATAGTTAAAATTTACTGTTTTTTGAGCTTAGGGAGGGTCTTATGATGAAACGCTTATAAACGCAAACGCGGTAAAACGCCGCTAAACGCGGCCGCAAACGCGGCAAAACGCGCGTTTTTAAACGCCGGTTTCAGCGTTTAAAAACGTGTGTTCAGCAGAGTTTGCACCTGCGTCTCGTGTGCATGGGGCCTTAAGTGACGCTTCAGGTGTGAATGCAGCTATGAGTAGCAGGGGCTCATGGAGACAACGGTGTCTGTACTTGGGAAATTTGGAGCCTAGGTTATGTAGTAGGGCTACACAATGAGGGGATGATGGGGATAAAGAGGTGAGGTGCTCAATCGGTTCTATTAAAAACCCCACATAGTGTTTGTTTTTTTTTTTTGTTAGTTTTTTGTTTTTTTTTTAATATTGTTTAATGTACTACTTAGTCGATCTTCAAGGCTTCCATAAGATTTTTGGCTGCATAGTGTGAAACAAGGGATCAAATGCATAGATTGTTGCCTAAAGAAGCCAACAGTCTTGGGGAATTGGTTACATAAATTGGTACGGTAATGTTTTGAAATAGCAGATTCCTGTTTGTCTGTCTGTTAGGCCCCTTTCACACTGGGGCGTTTTTCATGCGGTTTAGCGATAATAATAGCGCTGTTATACCGCATGAAAAAATCCTGCCCTGTGCCTTCAATGTGAAAGCCCGAAGGCTTTCACACTGAAGCGGTGCGCTAGCAGGACCGTTCCAAAAGTCCTGCTAGCCGCTTCTTTACAGCGGTAAAGGAGCGGTGTGTTCACCGCTCCTTTACCGCGGTCTCCCATTGAAATCAATGGGACAGCGCGGTATTACCGCCCGCAAACCGCGGTTTGCGGGCGGTATTAACCCTTTTCCGGCCGCTAGCGGGGGTTAAATTAACCCCCCTAGCGACCGCATACCGCGGTAAGAACGACCGTATAGCAGCGCTAAAAATCGCGCTGCTATACCGCCACCGCTCCTGCCCGCCCCAGTGTGAAAGGGGCCTTATACAACCTTGCAAGGAAAACAACTGATAGTACTTGAAGCAGTAATGAATGTGAGGGAGTCAGGGGACTGTAGCACAGGACTCATCATTGAATTATATATTTTTTCATCTGTTCGTCTTTATTGAGAAAACACACGAGGATCTAAACTCCTTGATTGCCCAACACCATGATTTGACGGGAGATGACATTTCATTAAAATCTGGTCATGTTAAATTTCTCTTTTTGTCTTGAGCTTGACAAATATGCCCCTCCCCCCCACGCCATTAAGACTTTTTCCCAAGTACAACTCTTAACCTTTTCTAAATATCTGAAACAGAAAATGCGGTCTATGAGCAGACTAGAGGCTGGTGACATTATCCACAGGAATGTTTTAGATTTTTTACCACAACTTTTTTTAGATGTAAAATGCTGTATGTTCACTGTGGCACATATTGATTTCCTCTAATGGTCTTTTCTCTTCCAGACTTGGACTGTTGTATCATAAAAAAAAAAAAAAATGGAGAAACTTGAAGGCTATTACTTTTCTGCTCTGTTTAGTGGCTGTTTTCTTCTATCCAGCCTACTGTTCTCAAAAATCACACGAGAACAGAGAGACCCATACATGGATGAAGTCTTCCACATCCCCCAAGCTCAGCAATACTGCCAGGGACACTTTAATCAGGTAAGTGTAAAAGTATTGTGAACTTACAGTGGTTCAAAAGGTGTGTGTGTTTTTTTTATTTATTTTTTAACCTTAAAGCGATTTGTAAAGGTACATATTTAAAAAAATAAAATAAAAACATGTCTATACTTACATGCTCTGTGCAATAGAATTGCACAAAGCAGCCGTGAACCTTCTCTTTTCGAGTTCACTGCCAGCGCTCCTGGACACTCATCATGTCCAGTGCCCCCATGGGAAGCCACTTCCTATGGGGGCACTTGTGCATGCTCGCATCTGAGCCCCGCTGCTGCGTCCATTGGCACAGACAGCGGTAATCGGCCCCTTCTCCCTTGTCGCTGGCTTTGACTGAAAGCACTGGGAGCCAATGGCTCCTGGTGCTCCAGCAAGACCCAGGAGCAAAGAGCTGCAGACGTGCATGGGCTGGATCAAATGAGGGGTCAGGTAAGTAAAAGGGGGAGTGAGGGGGGTATGCTGACGCCTAAACATTTTTAAACTTAATGCAAGGAATGCATTAAGGTAAAAAAAAAAAATGGTTTTCCAACCACTTTATTGCATTCCCTGCATTAAAGTAAAGTGTATGCTAAACCAATTTGTGGTGTTAGTTGTGGAAAGAGCAGCAAGGGTGCGTGGGGTGTTTTTTTTTTTTTTTTATTTTTTTTTTTTTAATATGTCCTCTTGGGGAAATTTTTCTTCAGTTTCTGTCCTACAGACCTGACTGTATGCAAAAATAAGTTTCTCCAAAGCCTGGGTAAATCTCCACTTGGACAGTTGTCACCAGTTGCCTCACCTCCTGTTCCTGGGACAATGCTAAAGTTTTGGATTTTCATCACTTTTTGTACTGGAGGTAAATGTAACCGGCCGAAGAGGCACTCGAAGGGCTCAACACTATAAACCTGACATGTTTTAACACTTTCACATGCTATCCAAAAATAAAACCATATGGCTTGCTAAGATGTAGGTGTTTGTGAACATTTGTTGATGTAAGCCACTACGTCTGTCTTGTCGCTTGTAACATGTAAATGTAGGCAGATATACAACACCCCAGTTAAATTCTGTTTTGCGTTCAATAAAAAAAATAGTTTGCATTGCATTTTTAACTAGTTGCCGACCACTCACAGTAAATACTTTATATTGCAAGTGGCAAGTACTGGCACAAATATGTATATGTACGTGGCGGCTTCTTCCAGGTTTGGAGCATGCAAGCACGCACCCCCTGCTGACCTGTGCTGTGAATAGGGACGGCACGAGTTTGGAGGCAGTTTTCCGCCAATGATTTTGGTTAAAACCAGCTCATCTCCTGTGTCCAATCGCACACAGGATTCTGTGTTTACAGAACTATGTCTTCGTCCCCCTTTTACAATTTGTTTAGGGCAGAAAAAATCCAATTTTACTAATGTGTCTTTTATTGGCTCTTGATTAACTGCTCAAACTTCCCCCACCCCATCCAAGTATAAATTCAATACAACTCTTGGGGATGGCAAGCATTGCCATTTCTGCATAAAGTACCGTATTCTGCATTAGGTGTTTTTGGCTCTTCAAGTCACATTAATAAATGCAAGTACAAATGTTTCACTCCAAACAATCTACAAGTGCACTTTCATCTCTTCTCTCTTCCTTAGCCTGATTTCTCACCTCTCTTCACCCTCCAACATGCTCTCACTAACCTTCCTTTTTGCAATAATATCCTCTGTCCTCAAACTCTCACTTCTTTACCCCTCCTCTCCACCTCACAGCTTATACATATCGCCCTCACTTCTGCCCTCTCAAAATTACTGCACATATCAACTCCTGTTCCTTCTGGTAACATGTAATGTTACCACTTTCCAATCACCGGGGCATTTGCCCTCTTATAAATCCTGCTGCCACCTCGCCTCCCTCACCCCCTTACTACTTCTGATTTATGGGGATATCGCCCAAAACCCTTGACCTCCACCATCTCACCCACAGAACCGTCAGTCTCCCTTCTCTGGCTGAGCTGCAACCCTCACTCATTTTGATTCCCCTGTTATGTGCCTTCTGGAATGCCTGCTCAGTCTCTAACAAACTTGCCTCTCTCAATTACCTTTTTCCTCTCTCAATCTTCTTGCTGTTACTGAAACCTGGCTCCAGGAATCAGAGCCTGCCCCTCCATCTGTCCTCTCCCATGGTGGCCTTCAGTAGATTCACTCACTCGGACCCAGTGGACAAAAATGGAGGTGGAGTTGGACTTCTCCCCCCCCCCCCCCCCCCCAAAGCATCTTCCATGTGCTTCCGACACCTCCCTCTCTGTCCCTCCCCCTATCGATATTACTGCACATATCATTTCCTGCTCCTTCTGAACCCACATAATGTTCCGAATCACTGGGGCATTTGGCCCCGTATAACTCCTGCTCCCACCTCACCCTACTACTACTACTACTACTACTACTACTCCTGATTTCTGGGGATATTGCACCAAACCCTGGACCTCCCCCATCGAAGTCTCACCCGCAGAACTGTCATGCCGCGTACACATGGTCGGAAATTCCGCCAACAAAAGTCCGATGTGAGCTTTTGGTCAGAAATTCCGACCGTGTGTATGCTCCATCGGACTTTTGCTGTCGGAATTTCCGCCAGCAAAAGATTGAGAGCTGGTTCTCCAATTTTTCAGACGGAAAAAATTCCGATCAGAAAATCCGATCGTCTGTAGCAATTCCAACGCATGCTCGGAAGCATTGAACTTAATTTTCTCGGCTCGTCGTAGTGTTGTACGTCACCGCGTTCTTGACGGTCGAAAGTTCAGAGAACTTTCGTGTGACCGTATGTATGCAAGCCAAGCTTGAGTGGAATTCAGTCGGAAAAAACATCCAAGGTCTTTCCAACGGAAAATCCGATCGTGTGTATGCGGAATTAGTCTCTTTTCTCTGACTGCACCCCCCCCATGTTGGGGGCACGTGGCCTGATATGATTCAGGAGCCAGGCTGCATGCTCAGAATAAGGGTCTGGTATGAATTTAGGGGGGGGGGGGACCCCACGCTGTCTGTGTGGGGGTGTTTTTTTTTTTTTTTTTTCACTTGTGAGCGGGGAACCCACTGACAGCTGATAAGGATGCTGTGGTTGGCTTGCTGGCCCGCTTCCTAAAGTGGAACCTTCCGCTGATCGGAACCCTCATCCCCCCCCCCCCCCCCCCCGGTATCACAATTGACACCTTTCGGGGGGGGGGGGGGGGTGCAGATACCTGTCTAAGACAGGTATTTGCACCCACTTCCGGGAGTCCTCTCTGCGGGAAGCACGTCCCTTCCCGCAGATTCCCCGTTGTGTTCTGGGAGACACTCGGCTCCCAGAACACATGGGACCATTCAGAACGGCGCAGCGCGACTCGCGCATGCGCCGTAGGGAACCAGGCATGAAGCTGCAAGGCTTCACTTCCTGGTTCCCTCACAGAGGATGGCGGTGGGGGCAGTAGATTGATGAGCGATTGCTCGTCCTCTGCTGCGGACGTCGCTGGACTCCAGGACAGGTAAGTTTCCATATATTAAAAGTCAGCAGCTGCTGTATTTGCAGCTGCTGGCTTTTAATATATTTTTTTCCGCGGCACCTCCGCTTTAACAACCAGCTGTACACTGGTTGTTAAGAACGCTGGCTAAGATAAAACTAAATGTGGTAAACTTGTGCTTAACAACACTATATTTGCTTCTTGGGGCAGAAAAAGGAAATGCTCAAAACAGCTGCTAGGAACTTAAAAATAAGCTTGTATGTATGGAGCCTTAAGTATTAATTAAAGCCTATTTCTTTCTCGTACATCACGGGACACAGAGCGACATAGTCATTACTAATGGGTTATATAGATACCGTCAGGTGCTGGCACTGGCAACTTCCAAAACCGGAAGTACCCTCCCCTATATAAGCCCCTCCCATCCGGGAGCACCTCAGTTTTTTGCCAGTGTCTAAGGTGTTGGCCAAGAAGAAACATGTGTTTTTCACTGAGCTTGCGTACAGGTTCTTTTGGGCCTCAGTAAGCTATTCCGGATCTGACCAAAAAAGCTTCATAGCTAAACGGTCGGTACCCGGGCCTTGCAGAGAAGAGCAAGGTTTTGCCTGTAATGCTTCTCTTAGGAGAGCTGGACCCTGGGATCCAGAGCTCTGGTCATACCCACGACCAAGATGTTTTCTGTGCAGGGTGCTATACAGGTCCAGGGGAGTGGAATCCTTGGGAACCCGGTCCCTGAAGGTTTGATTACAATGCCTGCCGTGATAGGTGAAGTTTGGGCTTTTGTGGACCAAACAAAGTCCTGCGGCGGGGAACAGGTAAGTGGGGGCCCCCAGGAACTTGGTTCTATTGGGGGACCCCCAAGCCTAATTTGTCTTTCTGTCTGTTACCTAATGGTATTCCCGCAAAATTCTGTGCATGCCTGTAACTACTAAAAAAAATGTAATAATTTTTAATGGTGGTCAAGAATTTTTTTTTATATATATATTTAATATATTAGACTGCGGTACCTGTGTTTGTCCACTAGAGGCCGCTGTGGAACGTTTCTTGTCATGTGGACTAGTTTCTTTTCATCAGAGCGAGTCCAGGCAGATGGTGAGTTCTCTTATGGGAAACTGCTTCCTCTGCCATGTTGCAATGCTCGTCCATCCCCCGGCCTGCGGCAAAGGGGCCCTGGCTCTTGTCCCTGGTTTCCATTTTCGAAATTAGCGCCGAAGGCGCACGTGGCCGCGCGCGTGCGCGTGCACGCGCCTCTATATATAGAGGTGAGCCGGGAAAGGGGGCGGAGCCTGGGGGATGACGCTCTGTGCGCGCCGCAGCGCTTCTGCGCATGTGCGGGCGTCCCAGCATGTTAAAAACCACAATTTTGTGTGGTGAGCTGGCTATGAAGTACAGAGACAGAGCTGGCAACATTTAAAGAAGGCATACAGCAAGCGGTTGATACAGGCATCCCCTAGAAAGGCACATTAGTAGACACCAACTGTTTCTTATAGCAGCATTTATGCCAGACTATTGTCAGTAACTGGTGTATTTCGGCTGGAATACCTCAGCTTTGTGGCTTAGGAATATGCCGTCTAAAAACTCCGGGACTAGAAATTCCAGGAGGAATAGGGGGTCTCCATCGGGCTCTGAGGATCTTGGGCATGCTTTGGCTGCACCAGTCTCCCCTGAAGAATCAGAGGTTAGTGACCGTAGAGCACCCTCAGGAGTACCTGGTACTGTGGCTGTCCTCAGTTCACCTGCTCCTGTGTATGTAACAGAGGAGGTTTTTTCCTCAGCTCTGGGAGGGCTGGAAGAGAGATTGTCAGCATTGATCGCGGCTTCCCTGTCACAGGAGAAAAGCGCCCGATCTCCGTCTCCTCCCTCAGAGTGCCTGTTAACAGAGCAACAGTCCCATACAGGGATCGACCTACCTGAAGGGGATCAGGATGAGGTCGATTCAGTTGTAGAGGAATCAACAGTGGAAGAGCCGTTCTCAGCATCACATGCTGAAAGGTTATGGGTTCAGTCCCTGACTAATATGGTCCGATCAGCATTTAAAATGCCACTTGCGGAGCCATCATCCACTTCTGTCTCCTCGTTGGGGTCGCTAAAAGCTCCCCAGACTGTTTGTTCCTTTCCGATCCATCCTTTACTGGAAGGGCTCATTTACCAGGATTGGGAGCATCCTGACAAAATATTTACTCCCCCCAAGAGATTTCCGGTGGTCTATCCCATGGAGGATAAGTTCATCAGAAAATGGAGGGTCCCTACAGTGGACGCAGCCATCTCTTGTGTGAATAAATCACTGACATGTCCGGTGGATAATGTCCAAATGTTCAAGGACCCAATAGATAAAAAATTGGAGTCCTTATTAAAATCTGCTTTTTCTACAGCAGGATTGGTGACACAACCAGCAGTGGCAGCTATTGGGGTCTGCCAAGCAGTGAAGGATCAGTTGAAACAGGTCTTAAGGGACTTGCCAGATCAGCAGGCTCTTGCCCTAGCTGATCTACCTAGAGCCTTATGCTTTGCGGTGGACGCTATAAAGGATTCAATCCATCAGGCCTCCCGCCTTACGCTGTCTGTAGTACATATGCACAGGCTTCTATGGCTCAAAAACTGGTCTGCTGAAGCTCCCTGTAAAAAATTGCTGGTCAGCTTCCCATTTCATGGTGAACGCTTATTCGGGGAAGACCTGGACAAATATATCCAGAGAATTTCCAGCGGTAAAAGTACACTTTTGCCGGTTAAAAATAGAGTTAGAGGTCCCTCTTTTAAGAGGCCTGCTTCTCCAGTTCCTAGGACATCGGCTGTGAAACAGTTCCGACGGCCTCCTCGGTCAAATCCCGGAGGTAAAAATCAGGGACAATTGCAGGGTAACAAGAAGCCCTGGAGCAGGAGAGGTACAAAACCTCCCCCAAAGTCAAATGCATGAAGGGTTGCCCCCACCCAATCGGGTGGGGGGAAGACTTCAGTTGTTCACAGAGACCTGGCGGGACACGATCCGAGACAGATGGGTGCTCTCCGCAGTAAATCTGGGATACAAATTGGAGTTAAACTCCCCTCCTTCCCGCTTTATAAGGTCAAACGTGCCAAGGGATCCCCAGAAGAGAGGATCCCTCCTGTTGGCACTAGAACAATTATTGCTCCAAGCAGTAATTATAGAGGTTCCCCTGGAAGAATGGGGGTTCGGGTTTTACTCAAACCTCTTTACAGTCCCGAAGCCAAACGGGGACGTGAGGCCCATATTAAATCTAAAAGGGCTAAACAAATTCCTACATATCAGGACTTTCCGGATGGAGTCGATCCGATCGGTAGCCACTGCCCTACAAGGGGAGGAATGGTTAGCCTCGATCGACATCAAAGATGCTTATTTGCACATTCCCATCTTTCCAGCCCACCAAAAATTTCTACGCTTTGCGGTAGAAGGACGCCATTTTCAGTTCAGAGCCTTACCCTTCGGTCTGGCCACAGCACCAAGAGTGTTCACAAAAATTCTGGCCCCATTATTGGCCAATCTAAGAACACGAGGTGTAACGATAATGGCATATCTAGACGACTTGTTGCTGATAGACCACTCAGTGGAAAAACTAGAAGTGGTTGTTCACGAGACAATCAAGTATCTGGAATATCACGGTTGGATTATCAACCGAGACAAGTCAGCCCTAAAACCAGTCAAAAGTCTGGAATACTTGGGGCTAAGGCTGGATTCAGACCAGAGAAAAATTTTCTTGCCTCAAGAAAAGGGGTCGTCTTTGAGAGATTTGATCCACTTAGTGGGTTCAAAAAGACAGCCATCCATACGCCTGTGCATGAGGCTGCTGGGAAAAATGGTGGCATCATTCGAAGCAGTACCCTACGGTCAATTCCATTCAAGGAAGTTGCAAAGGGCCATACTGTCAGCCTGGAACAAAAAAGTTCAGGCTCTGGACTTACCAATGTCCTTGTCCCCTTCCGTTCGCAAGAGCCTCCGCTGGTGGTTGGTTCCCCAGAATCTGGAAAGAGGGAAATCCTTCAGTCCGATTTCCTGGAAGGTGGTCACTACAGATGCCAGCCTTATAGGCTGGGGAGCAGTACTGGAGCAATGGTCTCTCCAGGGCAGATGGTCGGATGCGGAAAAGGCCCTGCCCATCAATCTCTTAGAGATACGAGCAGCCCGGTATGCCCTAGTAGCATGGACATCCAAACTCCAAGGGTCCCCTGTCAGAATTCAATCAGACAATGCCACAGCAGTGGCATATATCAATCGTCAGGGGGGCACCAGGAGTCGTGCAGCCCAAAGGGAAGTAAATTACATCCTGAGATGGGCAGAAAGATATGTCCCAGCCATATCTGCGGTATTCATTCCAGGAGTGGAGAATTGGAAGGCGGACTTTCTAAGTCGCCAACAATTATGCCCAGGGGAATGGTCCCTTCATCCCGAGGTTTTCCGGACAATATGTCAGCGGTGGGGAACACCGGATGTAGATCTGCTAGCATCCAGATTCAACACAAAAGTGGACAGGTTTGTCTCTTGGACAAGGGATCCCCTAGCTTGCGGCTCGGATGCCCTAGTGTTCCCTTGGGATCAGTTCAAGCTGATATATGCATTCCCACCGCCACAATTGTTACCTCGATTACTCCGCAGAATCAGGGTAGAAAAGAAACCAGTGATTCTGGTGGCTCCAGCGTGGCCCCGAAGAGCATGGTACGCGGAGATTGTAAAAATGTCTGTGGGGAGTCCTTGGACCCTCCCACATCGTCCGGACCTACTTTCGCAAGGACCGATATACCACCCTTCCTTACCAGCCCTAGGTTTGACGGCCTGGCTATTGAAGCCCACATTCTAAAAAAGAGAGGGCTCTCTAATGCTGTGGTATCTACCATGATCAATGCCAGGAAGCCGGTATCCAGGCAGATCTACTATAGAATCTGGAAGGCGTACATCGCCTGGTGTGAGGCCAAGAAATGGCATCCACGTAAATACGTAATAGGTAGGATTCTGGACTTCCTACAATGGGCTGTAGATAGGAAGCTTGCCTTGAGTACTATCAAGGGTCAGATTTCGGCCTTGTCAATATTTTTTCAAAGGCCCTTGGCTTCGCATTCACTAGTCAAAGCCTTTATACAAGGAGTGATGCGTATTAGTCCTCCGGTTAATATTCCCATATGTCCATGGGATCTAAACTTGGTTCTGTCGGTTTTACAGAAACAACCATTTGAACCATTACAGCATATTTCCTTGGTGCTTCTCACCAGGAAATTGATTTTTCTAGTAGCCATTTGTTCGGCTAAAAGAGTGTCGGAATTAGCAGCTATGTCCTGTAAAGAGCCATATCTGGTTATCCATAAGGACAGAGTAGTATTACGTCCTCAGCCAGCCTTTCTTCCTAAGGTGGTATCGAGGTTTCATTTGAACCAAGATGTGGTTCTTCCTTCCCCAGACCTACTTCGGTAGAGGAAAAGTTATTGCATTCTTTGGATGTAGTAAGAGCAGTTGAAGCTTATCTAAAAGCCACTGCTCAGATTCGCAGAACGGATACTTTGTTTATTCTGCCGGAAGGCCCCAGAAGGGGTCAGGCAGCGTCAAAATCTACTTTAGCCAGGTGGATTCGACAGGTCATAATACAAGCCTATGGCTTGAGAAGGAGACCGCCTCCGTTCAAAGTTAGAGCGCACTCCACAAGAGCAGTTGGAACTTCATGGGCAGTGCATCACCAGGCCTCCCTGGCTCAAATCTGTAAGGCCGCAACATGGTCTTCAGTTCACACGTTTACTAGGTTCTACCAGGTGGACGTTAGAAGTCAGGAGGATGTCGCCTTTGGGCGCAGTGTGTTGCAGGCCGCAAAAGATCCTCATGTCTGATAGCGCTCAGCTTATATATGGTGTATCCCCCCCCCTCATTTGGCATTGCTTTAGGACATCCCATTAGTAATGACTATGTCGCTCTGTGTCCCGTGATGTACGAGAAAGAAAATAGGATTTTTATAACAGCTTACCTGTAAAATCCTTTTCTTGGAGTACATCACGGGACACAGAGCTCCCGCCCCTCTTTGGGGACACTTATTGCTTTGCTACAAAACTGAGGTGCTCCCGGATGGGAGGGGCTTATATAGGGGAGGGTACTTCCGGTTTTGGAAGTTGCCAGTGCCAGCACCTGAAGGTATCTATATAACCCATTAGTAATGACTATGTCGCTCTGTGTCCCGTGATGTACTCCAAGAAAAGGATTTTACAGGTAAGCTGTTATAAAAATCCTATTTTCCTAACCAATTTTTTTTCTAGAGTGGGGAAATTTTTTACATTTTAGTCAGTTTATTCTTGAGTCTGTAACTGCCTTGGGAACATTTCCTATTACTTCTGTCCTTTATGATTTCCATACAAGAAAGGACTGCAGATGTTGGTGCGAAAGAAAAACAAGGACATAAAAACATTGTCAACATTTTTAAAATGTGTCGTCCTGATAGGAAGTTTAGGGGAATCTTCCTAAAAAGGGAAGCAAATGGCAACAAAAACCTGGCACATGTTATAATCCTCCCTTGCTCTATCCATACCCAGTAAAATAGCTAGAGTTGGGCATTAATTACTTCTGTTTTTTTGAGCTTTCGAACTGTTTTTTTTTTTTTTTTTTGCATTGTATAACGTGTCGTTTAGAAGAGTAATAGATCCCAGTACCAATCTGCATTTTTGCCAACTCAATAGAAAATGTGCCATGATGTTTGAAGTGAGAGTCCTCTGAGGGCATAGATAGCAGATTGAAGTAATAATACATTGATATGGCAAAAAACATACATTCAGACTAATTCTTAGGCCTGCAGCACATGGTGCCCACACAGCTGCAGTTTTAAACACTAGCTGCTGAGCGTATGAATATGATTTAATCATTTCAGACACATTAATGTGGACAATTTCTGCTTGTGACGATCTGTAAAGCCTTCCCTTGAGAAATGAATATTTATGAATGTAGCTAAGTAAAAAGTATTCTTTTTCCTGCATAGTTAAAGTAGCCGGCTTTCAATGGCTGTACCTTCTTTTTCATTTAATCTAATGTTTTCTTGATCCTTTTGTTACAGCATTGTTAAAAGGTTTGTTTTGTCATAAGAATTTTAAGAGACAGTAGTTCTACATTTTTGTAAAAGGTAGACGCATAATTTACAGATAGCTTTTAGGGCCTTAGGTATGTGCCAAACCATAAAAAATTAATGTAAAACAACCATTTAGTCAAAGGAGATCACCAGCAAGAGTATGAATATGATTTAATCATTTCCGACACATTAATGTGGACCGTTTCTGTTTGTGACAATCTGTAGAGCCTTCCCTAAAGAAAAGAATATGTGTGAATGTAGATAAGTAAAAAGTAATTTTCCCACGCTGTTACAGGGGTTGTAAAGCTTTGTGTTTTTTTTCCCCTTAATGCATCCTATGCATTAAGGTGAAAAAACACTTGCACTCTCCGCCCCCCCCCGAGCCCCCGTTTTACTTACCTGAGCCCCGAATCTCTGTGGGCGCGATCCCGCGTTGCTTTCCCCCAGCTCTTGTGGGCTCTTCATTGGATGATTGAAAGCAGCACAGCCATTGGCTCCGGCTGCTGTCAATTAAATCAATGACGCGGCATGCCAGGGGGCGGGGCCGACTATCACACGGGCGCACGCCCGCAAGCTAACCCCCTTGGGAGAGCGCTTCCCAGAGGGGGGTTAGCTCTTGCGGGGAGGAGCCGAGACAACCGCCGAGGGACCCCAGAAGCCGAGGATCGGGGCCATTTGAACGAACAGTGGAGGTGAGTATGGTATGTATGTTGTTTAAAAACAAAAAAATTAAACCTTTACAACCCCTTTAAAACTTTTTATTTATTTTTTTTCTCTTTCATTTTATCTATTTTCTTTAACGTTTTTGTTACAGTATTGTTAAAAGGTCAATTTTGTCATTTAGAATTTTAATGGACGGTAGTTTTACATTTTTATGAAAAGTAGAAGCATAATTTTAGAGAACTTTTAGGCCTTAGGTATGTGCCAAACCATAAAAAAAAAGAAATAATTTAAAACAACCGTTAATAATCTGTAGTGTTCTCCATTGACTTATCTCATCTCTTATATTGCAGCTTTAAAGGGATTTTCCTATACAGAGCTTAAATCAATGGGAGTTGGTAATTGATTGATACAGGTCTGGGTCTTTCAAGCAGTGCTTAGTAGTGTAGTAGCTCCTGGGAGCTCCGTTTTCCTGCTACTTTTATGATTACAGCTAGCAGAGCAGCACCTTGAAAATATTCTATATAAAAAAAGAGAGGTTATTCAATGGCTACTATACTTTTTTTGAGGTACTGACATGAAACAAGTTGCATGTATTGTCGATATGACTGCAGTATCAAGTTCTAGCCTCACTTTGGTCCAGTTCACACCATAGAAACACAGTCCGGATGTGTTTCAGATGCTTTTCTGCATGTGCATTTTTGGTGCAGTCCAGTGCATTCCCCCCCCCCCCCCCTTTTTATCTTTTCTTAACCTTAAATAGACGTGTATTCCAGTGCGTTTTTGATACGTTTTTACATCGTTCCAGTGCAGGAAAAATGCAACATGTTCAACTTTTTTTTTTTTGCGGGAACTGCAAGCACTATGTCATTGAAAACCATATAGCCTACTTTCCATGCTCTTCTTCTTTCTTCCTTCTTCTTCCTGAACTTTTATTTGGGGTTAATCAGAGGCACTTTAAATGATTGCGGGTGTGTACTGACTCCTATTTAACATGAGGTCACTTTAACCCTGGGTTCACATATGTGCAATGCGGGAACCAGCGCGATTACAGCGCTGGTTCCTGCATCACTACCCTCCCGTGGGCAGTTCCGCTGCGGGTGTCATTTAACAAAGGTAATTACACCCCCAGTTTTGTTCACAGATCGCAGTGTGAACTAGTGCGGGAAAAAAAGTCCCTTCACTATTTTCTGTGTGAATGCAATGCGAGTTCAGCCATACAACTGTGTGGCTGAACTCGCATTGCTCAGAGACCACATGTGATCGGCACCTGCGGTGCAGGTGGGAATCACATGTGATCTGAGATTGCGCTAGTGTGAACCCAGGCTCGAGTTGGAAAAAGTTCTGAAATTATTTTATCTTTGTCTCATTTTTTTACATCACAGAAACCTGACCATTTTAACAGGGGTGTGTAGACTTTTTATATCCACTGTATATGAATTTATTTTTATTATATTTGTTGTAAATTCTTAGCACTTTAGTAGTCACTCGCAGTGTAATTAATTGTTTTGAGCGCTGCACTATTACACTTTAAATTTTTATTAGAAGGTTGGCCTATCGTCCTTTTGTGCAAGCTGCTATCCCCTTCTTGAGAGCTTCACTCATATCATTTTAGCCATACTTCTCATTCACTGCTTGTTGTGGACATGTAAATTCTTAAATGTCTGTAGCTTGTACATAGAATTTTTCTTTGGAACTGATTAGCAGATGTTGTTTTTTAGTGGGTATGGGAAACCAGAAGAGTTGTTCAGCTATACTTCCTTCTGCCAGACCATTCACCGTGAACAGTTTTAAGGATGACCAGGGATTACAGAGTGGCTCTTTCTTTGCAGCTGTATCACTGAATTTTTGCAAATGCACATGTCAACCCATTTATTTATAAAACATAACTACACCAGAAACGCAACATTTCATAGTTGGTCTCCTTTTGTCAGATACCAAACTATGTAGTGTACTGTCTGCATGAGGGATTAGTTCTATTCAACTGTTTTTTTTGACAGCTCAATATTTAAGGTGAAATTGTTTTGAGAATATAGATAATAGACTGAAGAAATAATACATTGATATGATATAAATATACATTCAGACTAATTCTTAGGCCGGCATCTGCATCTCAATGTGTTTAGAAGCATATCTGTACTCTTATATTACCCAATGGTAACAGGGAGCAGGGACTGTGTGGGGACAAGTGCCACCTTCACAGCAAAGCTACAAACATGTTATTCTTGCCTGCTCTGTGCAGTGGTTTTACATAGAGTAGCCCTAATCCTCCTCTTCTCCGGTCCCCCTGCTTGCGCTCCTGGCTCCTACCCCCCTGCCGAGGGCCCCTGTAGAAAGCTGCTTTCTATGGGGGCACTTGTGCAGGCTTGCTCCTAAGCTGCTCTGTTGACACAGACAGCGTGACTTGGCCCTGCCCCCTCTTCCCTCGCACAGACATTGACAGCAGTAGGTGCCAACATCTCCCACTGGTATCAGTCTGCCCTGTGAGGAGGAGGTGCAGAGAGGGCCGCTGCTCTCATGCACAGTGCTGGATCAAGAATGAGCTACAATAAATATAAGGGGGGTGGGGGGGGGGATTCTGTGACACAGCAGGCATTTTACCTTAATGCATAGAATGATTGATTTTTTTTTTAAAGTGGTTGTAAAGGCAGAAGGTGTGTGTGTGTGTGTGTGTGTGTGTGTGTTTGTTTTTTTTTTTTAATGCATTCTATGCATTAAGATAAAAAACCTTCTGTGTGCAGCAGCCCCTCTAACCTCTAATACTTACCTGAGCCCCATCATTATGCAGCTATGTCCTTGATCTCCTTGGTCGCCCGGGAGTCTCCCTCCTGAATGGCTGAAACACAGCAGCGGTGCCATTGGCTCCCGCAGCTGTCATTTAGACTCAGTCAGCCAATCAGGAGAGAGAGGGGACAGTACTGAACTGCAGCTCCATGTTTGAATGGATACACGGAGCTGCAGCTTGGCTCAACGGGGGGCAGGAGCTCCAGCCAGGAACTCGAGAAGAGGAGGATCAGGGTTGCTCTGTGCAAAGCCAGGTAAGTAATAACATGTTTGTTGTTTTTAATAGAAAAGCAACTGAGACTTTACAATCACTTTTTAAGGTAAAACCTGTAGGCTTTAGAACCACTTGTATATCTGTATCGAAGGATCGTCTGGACATACTTTTGTTGTAGGTAACTTTTACTTACCAGGTGTGAGACATATTTAGTTCAAATAAAACCATAATTTGACTGGTAATGTTTTATCTCCCTTTTTAATATATCTCTTGTTCTTTTTGTTCTCAGTGGGATCCCATGATCACAACCTTGCCTGGCCTGTATCTGACTTCTGTGGGTATTGTGAAACCTGCTGCCTGGCTGTTTGGCTGGAGCAAGAATGTTGTCTGCTCCTCCGGAATGCTGCGATTTATTAACCTTCTGTTCAGTCTGGGCAACTTGTACATGTTCTATTTAATCCTTAACAAGTTACACACAAGAGTAAGTGTCTAAGGACCAAGCTTTGACTTCCAACGTTTATCATTGATGGGTTTGGCTCTCAAAGCAGCAATGCTTAATTGAAAGAGTTAACTAGAGCCAGTTAAATATAAATAAAACAAATTAGCCTTTGCTTATACAAGTGCTTGTGTGACAAGGTATGTACAGAGACTAAAATACTTTTTCTTTGTCATTGAGTAGGTACGTAAGTTTTAGTGATAGATGTTTAAGCGGAGTTCCCTCTTTTATAAGTGTATTAAAAGTCAGCAGTTACAAAAAGTGTAGCTGCTGACTTTTAGTAAACAGACACTTACCTGTCCCACGGTCCAGCAATGCGGCTGCCCGAAGCCTCCTCTCAGCGGCGCCGGCATTGCAAGTGTGGGCACCTGGCTGTGACAGCTTGTGGCTTCACAGCCGGGTGCGCACTGCACATGCACGAGTCACGCTGCGCTCTTTAAATGGCCAGGCAATCTTCTGGGACCTGTGACGTGTCCCAGAAGATTGCAAAGAGGGAGGGGGAGAGGAGGAGTAGCCTAGGCGACGAGAGCAGAAAGTGGGAGCTGGGTACCTGTCAAAACTATGTAATCCGCCAAACCCAAAAAAAGAATATTTGCATGCCAATTGCATATAGGGGGCGAGGAGTGCTTAAAGTGGATGTTCCACTTTTGGGTGGAATTCCGCTTTAACAGCAGATGGTGATATGCAAAAGCAGGACAGTGAAAAATATATTCTAACATGTAGCAGGTAGATTACATGACATTGCATATTGCCTTGTTAGAGGACCATACTATTGTTTTTTCATACTTTTGTATGTGTAGTGAGGAAACTTAAATGGCAAAAAACGAAGTGTGTGTGTGTGTGTGTGTGTGTGTGTGTGTGTGTGTGTGTGTGTTTTGGTTTTTTTTTATATTTAAATGATACTTTTTCTGCTTGGCTTGCATTCTTTTTTTTATCTCAGCGGACTACGACTATTATGTAGAAACAGTGGGAGGAGTCAAGCTATTAATATTATAATCTCGTCTTCCGTTTTCTTCTAAGTACTGCATCACGTACCCGTCAGCATATGTACAATGAAATGATCCAATATTCAGCCATTCTCCAAATTAGTATCCGTGCTGAAACTGGCCAATTTCTTTCTAACCTTCATAGCTCTTCTCATACTGTATGGTCAAATAAAGTTTGTGGTTGCAGCACTCTTAATTTATTGGTGAAAACCTCATAAACCGTTTCTTATATACTGTACACACATGCTTTCTGGCAAAGTCTGCCTTTCAGGTAAGGCACACTGAATATACAAAGGTGTGTGTGTGTGTGTGTGTGTTGTTTTTTTTTATTTTTTTATTTTTTTTTCTTCCTTGGATCCTGGGGTGTGTGTTTGTTATGGGTTTTTTTTTTTGTCAGCAGCTACAGTATTTGTTCACAGGGTGAAGATCCTCTTTAAGACGGCTGCAATCGTGAACTTTATGTGATATATATATATATATATATATATATATATATATATATATATACATTTAGAATATATTATATATATATATAACACCCTGAAATTGCATTATTGCTAATGTGTTACTTTTTGTATTATCCAAATGCCACGTTGCCTAGTATCTACCTCTGCAATGGAGAGTGGTGCTACCATCTGAGGGAACTGATATAATCATTCCCTACACAGGAAGCTCTCTGCATGAATTTTCTATTCTTTGCCAGGAATCGGGTGCGTAGTTAGGTGTTTCTAGCCCTCCCTTTTGTCCTGTTCCTTTTATAAGCCACTTGTTGTGTTTTTTTTTTTTTTTTTTTTAAATGCAGCTGTCTATCAAATGAGAAGGCAGAACACAAGGCAGTACTGGGAGGTACCACATTGTTCTGTTCAGTAATGGGCACTTTTTTAGAAGCATAGTAACATGCTAATAGAGATGTGGGAAGCTTATATTCTTTGGACTTTGCAGAAGAGGAGCTGAAGTCAAGAGGTCATAAAAGATCCCTGGTCTCTGTGCTTGAACAGCTGCTAGGAATCCTTCTGGAAAAAAAACAAGGCACATAGGGGTTTATTTACTAAAGGAAAATCCACTTTGCACTACAAGTGCAGTCGTTGTAAACCTGAGGAGGTCATGCAAGGAAAATAAATGACATTTTTGTTTGGACATGATTAGAAATCAGCAGAGCTTCCCCTCAGATCTACAGCGACTGCACTTCCAAGTGCAGTGCACTCCACTTGTAGTGCAAAGTGGATTTGCCTTTAGTAAATCAACCCCATAGTCTTGCAAGTGTGTGAGCATGTATGCATTTTTTTAACTTTGCAATAATTTTGATACATTATTCTAAAAAAAATGTACTGCTGTTTATTTACTACAACCCCATTTCAATAAAAGTTGTCACACTGTGTAAAATCTTCATAAAACAGAATACAATGATTTGCAAATCTCATAAACCCATATTTTATTCCAAATAGAAAGCATATATCAATTATTTAAAATTAGAAAATATGTTGTTTTTTTAACGCGGAGGTTCACCCAAATTTTAAAGATTTCTTTAACCATTCCCTGTTAGCATGAATATAAACAAATGCCTAACTTTTTTTTTTTTTTGTTTTTGGTTGTGTAGTTTTCGTAAATCATCTGTCTCCATTCCTACTAACGTGATTTCCTCCCGCGGGAGTAGGCTTGTCCTTTGTTTTCCTATTTGTCGCTGTGTATGCTGGGATTTGTCCTGCAATGTCTCCTGGGAGCAAAGTGTCCTGCTTCCTAGGAGTAAAAGAGTAACGCCTTCCTAGTAAACATCACGATAATTCTATTGTAGCGTGACTCGTCTACCCGGTCACGTGATGAGGGCGGATCTAATTCTGCCATTTTAAATAAGGGCACGTAGGTGTAGTCTAGACCATTTAGCATGTCCTCATGCTAGAGGGAGAAAAATACATTACCTGCACAGCTGAATGTCCGCAGAGTGTTGTGAGCCGTCCCTGCTGTTTATTTATGAATGGCATCACAACGGGGCGTGTACTTTTAATGTTGACGCCCGTTGAGATGGCAACCAGGAAGTGTTGACGGCGCTGCTCGTCGTCAACACTGCGCATGTGCGAGATACAGCGGTGAATGCCGGGAGACGTGCATTCACCGCTACCCGGAAGACTATGCTTGTGGGCTTCAAGATGCCCACAAGCAAAATGGCAAATATAGGAAGCATTTTTATAAAGATAAATTTTTTACGAAAACGGACAGTTTTTTTTTTTTTTTAGCAGCGCTGGACAAGTGAGTACTACACATTGATAAGTAGTAGCATTGAATGCACTTAAAAAAAAAATTTATGGACCGCGGAACCTCCGCTTTAAGAAGAAATAAGATCATTTTAAAATTGATGGCAGAAACACATCTCAAAAAGTTGGGACAGGGCCATGTAGTGTAGCATCCTCCCTTCTTTTAACACTGTAAACATCTGGGAACTGAGGAGACCAGTTGCTGGAGTTTTGGGAGAGGAATGTTGTCCCCTTCTTGCCTGATATAGGATACTAACTGCTCAACAGTCCTGGGTCATCTTTGTCAAATTTTTTAATTTCAAGATACGCCAAATATTTTCAATTGGTGAAAGGTCTGGACTGCAAGCAGGCCAGTTAAGCACCTAAACTCTTCTTCTACGAAGCCATGCCCTTATCATAGATGGGACTTTTTTGAGATGTGTTGCTGCCATCGAAATTACCTTATTTATTTTTCTTAAAATGGTAAATTTTCTCAGTTTAAACATTTGATATGTTTTCTGTTATTAATAAAATGAGTTTGAGATGTGCAAATCATTGCATATTATTTTTTTATTTTATTTTTTTTAATGTAGTTGTCCCAACTTTTTTGGTATTAGGATTGTAATTGGACAGCATTATACTGAAGATGGACAGCATTTAAACGTTTCATTTTTTATTTTTTTCCAGGTTTCTGTTATGAAGAAAATATTATTCACCTTTACACTTTATGTATTTCCCACTTTATATTTTTTCACATTCCTCTACTACACAGATGCAGGATCTACATTTTTTGTCCTTTTCACTTATTTAATGTGCCTCTATGGTAATCATAAAAGCGCAGCTCTTCTAGGGCTTTGTGCATTTTGTTTTCGGCAGACAAACATCATCTGGATTATTTTCTGTGTTGGACATATTATAGCTGAAAAGGTGACAGAAGCTTGGAGGACACAGCTGAAGAAGACCGATGAAAAAGTCTCCCCTAAAGGTGCTTTTTCAGAAGTGGCTGCAACTGTAAAATTCCTCATCCAATACTCTTTGTATCCGAAGAACATACTGACACTCTTGAGGTTAACCTGGCCATATATCATCTTGGTTCTAGGTTTCCTAGTTTTTATTGGAATCAATGGTGGTATTGTGATAGGTGACCGAAGCAATCATGAGGCCTGTTTGAATTTCCCCCAGCTCTTTTATTTTTTTGCCTTTACGATGGTATTTTCCTTTCCAGTCCTAATTTCAGCTCAGAAATTTGCAGACTTTCTCAAGTCTGTTTGGAAACATCCTTTTCTATACACATTAGTAGCTTGCCTGTCCCTGTTTTTAATATGGAAGTTCACTTATGTTCACAAATACTTAATTGCTGATAATCGACATTACACATTTTACATTTGGAAAAAATTATTCCAGAGACATGAATTGGTCAGATATTTGTTGGTTCCTGGATATCTATTTGCAGCTTGGAGCTTTGTAGATGCTCTTAAGTCCAAGTCCATACTGTGGCTCCTGATGTTCTTTGTGTGTATATTGGGTACTACTATTCCTCAGAAGCTAATGGAGTTCCGGTATTTTATCCTGCCCTACCTTCTCTTTAAAGTAAATACACCAATTCCATCTGTGGGCAAGCTACTTCTAGAGTTGCTACTCTATGTTACTGTTAACGTATTTACATTCCACTTGTTTTTAAATAAAACTTTTCATTGGTCTGATAGTGAAGACACCCAAAGATTCATGTGGTAAATGCTGTCTGGTAAACAAATGAAACTGCATTATCTCACAAAGTTTTTGAGTACAGTTAACAAAACATGTTCTGATTTTAGGAATTTAAAAAGGGCCAAAATAGATTTATACTTGACAAAAAATTAATATAAAATGGTGAACCCCAGTAAAGAAGGGTGCCTCCACCTACTGATTTGAGCCATTGCAGCCATGGTGGTTTATAGGTGCAATACAATTTAGAGAAACTAGAAGCCCAGGTGGGCTCACTCTTGCCAAATGCATATGTGGAACTACATAAACAGACTCCCAGTGCAACAAATGGCAATTAAACTTGCTTTATGTGTAAATAGGTAATTAAATGTGAGTTTAAAGTGTAAACATATCTTAAAATGAATAAAAAAAATAAATAAAAAAAAAGGCCATTTGTGCCAGGAGATCAGAATGCATTATCGGCAAGACCATAGAGTTGAGGTGTTGTGTTTTTTTTTTTTTTTTGGTATCTCAAATGAGTGGACCAGAACACAAGATACCTCCAGAATGTATGTTGTATGAGGGCAATTTCTCCATGACCGTGTAAAAAGTATGAGGGCTCTGACCATACAACATTATCAACATAGTTCAATAGTCATTTACAATGGTATATAAATGCACTCTTGGCTGTATTGAATATAGCAGCAGATTATCAGTTGAAGACACTCGGACCCCTTTCACACTGGGTCGCTTTGCGGGCGCTATAACACTAAAAATAGCGCCTGCAAAGCGACCTAAACAGCCACTGCTGTCTCTCCAGTTTGAAAGCCCCGAGGGCTTTCACACTGGAGCAGTGCGCTAGCAGGACGGTAAAAAAAAGTCCTGCTTGCAGCATCTTTGAAGCGGTGTGTAAACCGCTCCTCCACCGTTCCTGCCCATTGAAATCAATGGGGCACCGCGGCTATACCGCCGGCAAAGCGCCTCTGCAAAGGTTTTAACCCTTTCTCGGCCGCTAGCGGGAGGGTAAAGGCAGCCGAATAGCGCAGCAAAATTGACGGTAAAGCGCCACTAAAAATAGCGGTGCTTTACCGCCGACGCGGTAGTGTGAAAGGGGTCTTTAAAGATTCATGTGGTGAATGCTGTCTGGTAAACCCCCAACGGAAAAAAAAAATAACAATCTTTCCCCATTTTATGAAAATAAAAGTTTTGTCAGATAATGAAGCGACACAGACGTGTTGTAGATCATTTGATTAATGGGTTAGTGTGCCATTCTCCAGTGAATGCAGGGCAAGCTTTATAAGTTGTATTTCTCAGCAGAGCCTAACTTCTTGTCTGGTAAAGAATTGTTCCCGGAGCAGGAATCTTTCTAACGAAACCCCAGATGGCTGTAAAACCTGATGGGGGTTTCTAACCTTCCCGCATTCTATTTAAAACAAAAAAATGGGGTATAGCTACTCTTTTTTACACTTGGAAATATTGTATATTAGAATATCTCACCTTTTCAAATGTTCCCAAGTGATGCCATACGGTTAAAGGGTGTTGAAATCAAAATCTATACAATTGCTGCACATGCCATTTTATGTTGTTTTTGGAAGTGCACACTGTTGCATCAACCCATGTTGTGCAGCTGTTTCCCCACATTATCTATCCAATTTTAAATTTGATTCATTTGTAATTGGGCCTTTCTTCTGTCTTTTAGCAGTATGCGTTTAGTATTATTGACCTACACTAGAAAGTCTACACCAGTCCTGTAGAATTTGATAGTGTCACATGACATCTGGAGTCTGGCAGTCATTTTGCGACTACTTTTGCACACTATTCTAGTTTGTTCATTATATTGGCTTTGAGTCTTGGATAAAAATGTGTCTCATAATGAAGTTGGTTATGCAGCCCTTCAGATAGTTATTGGTTTAAATCTGCTTGGTGTTAAAGCTTGGATTGAAAATGACCCAAATTGTAAAATCTCCAACTTGTGCCGTACTGCATTTTGGGGGAAGAATTGTGCTTCAGACTGCTTCACCGATGTCTTTTAGTGTTAACACTTGGGGGGGGGGGGGGGGGGACAGTATTTTTCCAGGCAGTGTTTTTTTAATAATTTGTAAAGACCTTGTTTAAATCAGTAACTTTAATGTAGTACATTTTTAAAAGACCAGCAAACTGTGAACAAACTATGAATAAGCTATTCAGATGAGTTTAATTCAAAACCTTAGAATAATTGATTTGTGCGATTTCTAAGTTATGTATTAATTTAAGATTTATCTATACTACTAACTCCATTGTTGAGATGTTCAGAGAAAACCCATGATCACTCCTGGCAAAAATCATTTATATCATAATGTTTTGCTTTTTCCCACATTACTATTTTATACTGGTATTCAGCACAAAACCTTTAGCATGTACACAAAGTACCAATATACACCCTAGAAACTCTGTAAAGCAGTGTGTATAATAAAGAATATTGGAGGCAGTGAAATTGGATATATGTGAAGATAAGTACCTGAAAGAGGAAAAAGATACTCGGATGACATTCAAATGTACATCCAAAAGGATATTGGTAAAATAGTAAGAAAAAATTATGCTAGTTGTGATATAAATTACTATTTAAAGCCCAACTCCAGGTTAATAGAATCCATCCTCCATCTGATCGTTGGGTTAAGAGAAGAAAAAATCTAAATTCCTATTTTTACTTTAAATGATACTAAACACAGACTGTTTAATTTACACTGTATTTTCTCTGTGTAGATTTCACTGTAATTTTACTTTACTTTTTTTTTTTTTTTTTATTACTCATAATCGATATACATACAAAACAGCCTTTGGATTACAGAGAAAAAATAAATAATATCAAACCGTTTAAATCCTCCATAAAAATATATATTTTAAATCAATTCTTTATTATTGTTTGGCAGTAATGTGTTGTTGGTGGATTTCTGCTAGTTACAGGCTGTGTCAGGCCCCTCCAGCTTGTGTCTTAGAATGGAAGGTAAAACCTCCATCAATCAATATGTAATATCCTGCCCCCATCGTGTTTAACTGGTTAGTGGGTATGGAAGAGGAGGGAGGGAGTGGGCTGTCATTTAGCACGGTGTATACACCCACATGTGACGCTATAGTCACACGGATGGGCTGCTCAGATGTGATAGGGAGGTAATGGTCAGCATAGAAACTCACTTAAAACTGAGCATGTGCAGAGCTGCCAACACAACTCTGCAAAATCACTAGCTGAATTGGGAACTTGGACAAAAGGGGGAGATAGCGAACAGCATGATCATCAAGGTTTTTTGCAGAAAACAAATCTCGTGGTGATTGAGTGAGTATGAACGGCATGTAATACAGCATTTATTGATAGTTTTTTATGATGCGAGTTTAGTGATTATCAGTCCCCGCAGGCAGAAATGGGGTCAGCGAGGGACCTGGATGGGGGGATTCAGGGGAATATAACTGGCTTTTCCAGATTTTAAGTAGACTTGGGATTGAGCAGAGCACATTGGATAACAAATCATGGTCACCCTAGTCAAAATAGATAGATATATATATATATATATATATCTATCTATATATTTTTTTTTTTCATTCCCCAAACATCTCAAAGAAAGGCTTCTTGGTTTTAGTTGTGTTTTTAGTTTTGTTGCATAATTACGTGTTGCATAAACTTTTTTTTATTTTCCTGATGCATACAATAATGGGAGGAGTTGGCAGCATAGACTAAATTACTATTTTTCCTATTTTTTCTTTCTTTTAATAATTGTCTGAGTAGTAGATGCAAGATTTGGTAGTGAAGTTAGACACGTGGATCCTACTATGTTACAAATCACATATTTACAGATAAAAGGGTTCCTGTAATTCTGTATTTAAAAAAAAAAAAGGGGGTGTAAGGTTATTTATACTTGGTATTAAGTAAATCTAGCATCCAGGTGGCATAGGTTATTTGTAAAGAATTTAGCTGTTTTTTGTTTCCTGAAAATATAGTGTTTTTGTTTTTTTGTTTGTTTTTGCTGTATTCTTGTTGGAACATATTTTGTTAAGAACTGTAACTTTGGGGTAGCAAATAAAAAAAATAAAAATCTATTGAGGTTTTTATATTGAACACTAGGTGTCAGTCTTCCCATGTGAGATCACATTATTCAAGTCATTTTCAATGTGTTTTCATGCCCATTTTGAGTTATAAGGAAACAAATGCATTTCATTGTTTGTGAACTGTTAATATGTACAGATATATTTTTGTATTAATAAATCAAAGCTTTCATAAACTGGTTAGGTCTGTGTATTTTTATTTTTTAACATGAAATATAGATGTTAACTAAGGAAAGTTGTTCTTGAATGCTATCCAGGAGGATTCTAACTATTTTAAAAGTGTGTTCTTCTACTGAAAAAGTGTGTAACCTCTGGCTTTATGCTGGGAGAGATTTGGTAATCAAATCCACGTAGAAGTTAAAACTATACAATTGTTTACCTTTTTAAATGCTGCCTTCCCATTGCTCTGCATACAAGTAGTATCAATTGCAATATATAGATATACTTTCTTTGGTGTCCCCCCCCCCATGTGACCCCCAAAGTTGACAGCGGGGGAAAAATTGCATGGAGCTGTGACTTCATCCACCAGCATCTAAAGCTGCAGCTTTTGTCAGCAGGGAAGAGCGTTTCCTTCCAATAGCCGCTCATTTACACAGGGGCTGGAGCTTTGTGTTCACATAACTGCATAGAAAAACTAAAGGTATGCATGTTGCAATTCTTGCTATAATGCATGTGGGGCAATGACGAGGCAAAGAGCAATGCTGGATTGAGATTGGGCTCGGGTAAATATTTAGGAGGCATGAGTGAAGCTGGAAATAGAAGGTGTGTGTGTGTGTGTTTGTGTGTTTGTGTGTTTGTGTTTTTTTTTTTTTTTTTTTTTTCCTCTTAATGCAGAGAATGCATTAGGGTAAAAAACCTTCAGCCTTTACAACCACTTTACTTTCTACTTTTAAGACAGTCTGGTGCATGACATCACGTTATGTGTGGACGTGCTCCTTATCCTATGGGGGGGGGGGGGATTTCTCAAAACTGGAGAAGACCGAGTCTGGAGCAGCTGTTCATGGTAACCAGTAAGTTTTTCTATCTGTACCTTGTTCAGATAGCTTTGAAAATGAAAGATAGAAGCAGATTGGTTCCTATGGACAGCTGCTCCAGTTTTGATAAATGTGTCAAGGCATAGTAAATGTGTTTCTGCAGGAAAAATAGATTTTGTTATGGGCTAGCGCAAATCAAAACACTATTGCATTTCCATCAGAGAGATATGCTAGTGCGTGCGATTTTTTTAAAGTAAAAAGTTTTATTTATAATTTAATAAAACCTATATATTGTGTGTGTGTGTGTGTGTGTGTGTGTGTGTATATATATGTATATACACACACACACACTCATATATATATATATATATATATATATATATATATATATATATATATATATATATATATATATATATTAGTCCTCCACGTGGTACAGGAATTTCAAAAACAGATACCCATCCATTAAAGAAATCTCCCCTCTACTAGCCAAAGGTAAGTTTTGTAGCAATGTAAAATGTGCAGACATGTATTGGATCTACAATGGGTAAATCATTCACAATTCTTGTAGTCCAATGCCCGGGATTACAGCAACAGGGGTTGAGAATACTGTCAGGCTGGATTTACACTTCTTCTCTGTGGATTGCTTCTGAATGGATTACAGCGATTCACTGTGCAGGCACTGACGAATCTGAATCTCTCGTTTGTCCCGAAAGCGATGCACAGGAAAGAGGGAGAAGAGCGGGCGCTTCAAATCCTCAGATTGCTAGATCAGCTGCGTGTGAAATGACAGCTCGGAACCCCAGAGGTAAGTAGCGAACTGGGTGTAGGGGAGGGTGTACGGTATTATTTTACCCCTTTTTTTTTTTTTTTCTTTTCTTTTGAAAAGGTAAACTACCACTTTAAGGCAGCCCCCTCAATTTGAATGGGCTGCCAACAAACAGCAATAGATTAAAAAAATGACATGCAGCGTTTTTCCATTGCAGCACACGACACATGCATTGTGATCGTCAGAACATGTGTTGAACTGTCACAGCTGCACAGGATTGCAGGTACAAGGGTTGAAAATACTGTTGCAATCAGCTGCTCAGGATTGCAGGCAATATTATTTTGAATATCGCAAATCCTTTGCTAAAGAGGCAGTCTGATTTGCTCTGGGGAAGGGCATAATTCTGTTGGCAGTTGATAGATCGCCCTCCTGGCATATGAGGTTACTGACTCTCATATTCATGATAGCATTCATCTTGTGCATCTGTGTTTTTCAATTTCCCACCACAATTTTTATCATCTGCATGGTCCTGACTTTAAGCCTACCACAGCTTGAGCCCAATTAAATGCCCTGTTAGAATCTCAATGAACCTTTTTAGCACTGGAGTATTTAAACCTCTGTTAACTCTGGTTAATTGAGTGCACTTGGTGTGAACACTGATGCTATGTGTCCTGGATTCATTATAAATCACTGACCTTTTATAGTACGGGTTCCATCAAATTTTATGTTTAATGCGTACCGTTTTATATTTTGCATAATACAAATATATAATGTGCTTCTGAGGCAGGGATGTAGCATGTTTTGTCTATTATAACTGCAATTATTTGGAAACAAAGCACTGCATAATTCCTCTGTTTGTTTAGATTAGTTTCCCCAACAGGCTGGTGTGCTGTCTGGATTGGGTAAATGCCTTACAAATGCTTTAATCTGTGCAGTTACATCTGCCTGACTGTTTGTTTGTTTCAGTTCTCCAACAATGCATAAATAACGTTTGAAGGAAATGTTTAATTTTCCCAAACGCATAAGCGAGGAATCCTAGATGTCAGGTTGCCATGTTGGTGACAGAAATCGGACAGTTTGGACAGGGAGAGGACGTAATTGCATCTGTAATAGTCTGGATGTGGCTGAACGCAACCTTCACAGACATCCTTGATGCTGTGCTTGGAGTGAGCGCTCGTCAAGCTCAGAGATTGAATCTTCTAACTCTAAAGGGCACTGAAATGCAAAGCAGTCTAGATTGAGTGAAATGTCTAGGTTTTGGAGATGAGCTGACAAATGAAAACAGAAATGTCAGATATAACGCTTTAATTTAGGATGCTAGTGTCCATTTGGATGCAGATGCCTACATTTAAAACGTCTTTTAATTCTGATCTTCAGTTTCACTGTATTTTTTTTATTTTTTAGGATTGAACATAACAGCAGGTGTGGATAAACTATTCCTTAAAATTTCTTGATGTGACCAGTTGCACGGCATAGGAACACACTTGTAACATAACATGTTCCTACAACAATTGCTCATGAGGGTAAGCTTATGAGTAATTGTCTCCTGTGTCATAAAAACAAATTTATTATATGACCACTAATTTTGCATGAACCCATATGCAGGTCATTTTAGTACACTTCTGCTAAAATGCAAGTAAAAAGGTAGACAAGGATAGGCTGTGGGAACTGTAGTTGTGATGGGCCCAACTTCCATTTAGCATCACATATCTAGGTGACACAGAATTCTTCTGCAATCAACCCCCTCCTTTTTTTTTTTTTTTTTTATTTAAATACAGCAACCATCTGCCATTCAGAAGGTAGGGGGTAATAATCACCTTTTTTTTTTTTTTTTTTTTTTTTAGGTATAGACCAGGGATATGCAATTATCGGACCTCCAGCTGTTGCCAAACTACAAGTCCCATGAGGCATAGCGAGACTCTTGACAGCAGCAAGCATGGCACCCAGAGGCAGAGGCATGATGGGACTTGTAGTTTTGCAACAGCTGGAGGTCCGCTAATTGCATATCCCTGGTATAGACCATTGTGTTGAGGAAAGGACGGGGTGGGTTTTTGACAAGAAAGAGAGCAAAGGAGGAGCAGGAAGGATATTAGATAGGTCAGGGACAGAGAGTAGAGGGAAGAGATAGGTGAAGTTGGGGTACCAGAGTATTGATTATACAGTATCTCACAAAAGTGAGTACACCCCTCACATTTTTGTAAATGTTTTATTCTATCTTTTCATGTGACAACACTGAAGAAATTACAATTTTCTACAATGTAAAGCAGTGAGTGTACAGCTTGTATAACAGTGTAAATTAGCTGTACCCTCAAAATAACTCAACACACAGCCATTAATGTCTAAACTGCTGGAAAGAAAAGTGAGTACACCCCTAAATGAAAATGTCAAAATTGAGCCCAAAGTGTCTATTTTGTGTGGCCGCCATTATTTTCCAGCACTGCCTTAACCCTCTTGTGCATGGAGTTCGCCAGAGCTTCACAGGTTGCCACTGGAGTCCTCTTCCACGACGACATCATGGAGCTGGTGGATGTTCGAGACCTTGTGCTCCTCCACCTTCCGTTTTGAGGATGCCCCACAGATACTCAATTGGGTGAAGGTGTGGAGATATGCTTGGCCAGTCCATCACCTTTTACCCTCTGCTTCTTTAGCAAGGCAGTGGTTGTCTTGCAGGTGTGTTTGGGGTCTTTATCATGTTGGAATACTGCCCTGGGGCCCAGTCTTCGAAGGGAGGGAATCGTGGTGCTCTTCTTCAGTTTTTCACAGTACATGTTGGCTTTCATGGTTCCCTCAATGAACTGTAGCTCCCCAGTCCTAGCAGCACTCATGCAGCCCCAGACCATGACACGCCCACACCATGTTTGACTGTTGGCAAGACACACTTGTCTTTGTACTCCTGGTTGCTGCCACATGCGCTTGACACCATCTGAACCTAGCGGCCGAAAAAGGGTAAATAAGGGTTAATTACCGCGGTTTCCCATTGCTTTCAATGGGAAGGAGCGGTAAACACACCGCTCCTCTCACCGCTCCAAAGATGCGGCTAGCAGGACTTTTTTTCACGTCCTGTTAGCGCACCGCTCCAGTGTGAAAGCCCTCGGGCTTTCACATTGGAGAGACAGCAGCCGCTGTTTAGGCTCGGTTTGCAGGTGCTATTTTTAGCACAATAGCGCCTGCAAAACGCCCCAGTGTGAAAGGGCCTTAGTGTACTACTGTGTCCTTTTGCATAGCGATCACCTAAAGCTCACCTGGATACAGTTATTCTCTATACTGTGACAGGCAGGCCGGCGATTGTTTACTGCAGACAGTCAGTGTTTGCTTTGCATAGTATTCACCTAAAGCCTACATTTTTTGATGCAATACTTTGCAACAGGGCTCATTGCTGCGCTCTAAGGACACTATCTGTGAGGGGTTGCAGTGTTGTGGCACCAGCACCAGTGCCTAAGGCCCAATTTCCCAGCCCCTGTTCAACAGGGGCATGCAATTTACAATTCTTGATCTAATAATTCACAACAGGGCCCATTCCTGCGCCCACCAAGAGTAACTTTGAGGGCTTACAGTGTTGTGGCACCAGCACCACCACCAAAGGCCCAATTTTTTCTACCACTGTTCAACAGTGGCATGTAAATACAATTCCTGATATAAAAGTTGACAGCAGGGCGTTCCAGCGCCCACCAAGAGTAACTGTAAGGGCTTACAGTGTTGTGGCAACACCAACACCAACACCTAAGGGGCAAATTTCTGCAGACTATATATGGCAGGCCCCTACTTTCAAACATCCAACTTACAAACGACTCCTACTTGCAAACGTAAGAAGACATTAGGAAGTGAGAGGAAATCTACCCCAAGGAAGGCAAATTCTCTCCTGTAAGAGTTAATATGTGAAAAAGGTGTCTCCTCTCCACTGATGCTTTATCAGCAATCCTTGTTTCAATAAAAAAAAAACAAATTTCCCAAAAACATTTGTCATTGGGATGGAAAGTGAGGTGAAATCTTCTGAACAGGTGCACAGACAGCAAAAAAATGTTACAGAGGTGATAACCCTTCCCTATGTTCTCCAAAAAGCTTAAAAATAGATTTATTGGCTGGAGCTACACTTAAAAAATGTACCTGTTCCAAATTACAAACAGATTGTACTTAAGAACAAACCTACAGTCTGTCTTTTTTGCACCGCCTGTATACTGCTGTTCAGAGTATATAGGGCCTTTTTTTAATTTTGGGTGCGGGGGTTCCCGTTCATATCCATACAAGACCCAAAGGGGCTGGGGTAGGATGTGGGTGGTGATGGGGTAGCCATGCCATTTTTCTCAATTATTTTCATCTATATTGCCGGGACCAGACATTACCTTAACCACTTAACCACTTGACAACTGGGCACTTAAACCCCCTTCCTAACCAGACGAATTTTCAGCTTTCGGTGCTCTCACATTTTGAATGACAATTACTCAGTCATACAACACTGTACCCATATGAAATTTTTGTCCTTTTTTTCACACAAATAGAGCTTTCTTTTGGTGGTATTTAATCACTCTTGGGTTTTTAATTTTTTGCGCTATAAGAGAAAAAAGACTGAAAATTTTGTAAAAAAATGAATTTTTCTTTGTTTCCGTTATAAAATTTAGCAAATTAGTATTTTTTCTTCATAAATTTTGGCCAAAACTGCTACATATCTTTGGTAAAAATAAGTACAAATTGGTGCATATTTTTTGGTCTTTGTGAAAGTTATAGAGTCCACAAGCTATGGTGCCAATACCTGAAAATTGATCACACCTGAAGTACTGACGGCCTATCTCATTTCTTGAGACCCTGACATGCCAGAAAAGTACAAATACCCCCCAAATTACCCCTTTTTGGAAAGAAGACATTCCAAGGTATTTAGAAAGAGGCATTGTGAGTTTTTTGAAGTTATCATTTTTTCCCACAATTCTTTGCAAAATCAAGATGTTTTTTTTTTTTTCACTAAATTGTCTTATTAGCAGGTTATTTCTCACACACAGCATATGCATACCACAAATTACACCCCAAAACACATTCTGCTATTCCTCCCGAGTATGGCGATACCACATGTGTGAGACTTTTACACAGCGTGGCCACATACAGAGGCCCAACATGCAGGGAGCACCTTCAGGCGTTCTGGAGCACCCAGGCCAATTCTGACATTTCTCTCCTACATGTAAAAATCATCATTTGTTTGCTAGAAAATTACATAGAACCCCAAAACATTATATATGTTTTTTTAGCAAAGACCTTAAAGAATATAATGGTGGTCGTTTCAACTTTTCTTTATCGTACACCACGGGACACAGAGCTAGTCATTACATAATGGGTTAAGGGTCACCAGCGGTGATTGGACACTGGCACAACCAATGGAAGACAGTTCCCCTCCATATAACCCCTCCCATCAGGGAAGTACCTCAGTTTTTTCGCCAGTGTCGAAAGGTGTTGGACGCGTTAGGAGGTGCTAAAGGAAAGCTCTACCAAAGAGACCCTCTGGGGGTAAAAGAGCTATGCTTTCGGATCCATCCAAGATGCCTACAAGTTAAGCTGAATCTGGATGGGATCCGGGCCTCATCCATGAGGCGTCGCCTGTAATGTCTCTCTTCGGAGGACTGGGCTCTAAGATCCAGCACTTTCGCTATTTCGCTATAAAGTCCTGGTAAGAGTCTTGTACAAGGCCCAGGGGAGAGGTATCCTTTAAATAGGAACCCATATCCCTGAAGGTTGGCACACATAGCCCACCGTGAAGGGTGAAGTTTGGTATCTGTCTGAAAACTTTCAGCAGAAAAACCTGCGGCGTGGATAAGGTAAGATTAGAAGGTCCATAACTAGGTTGGGACCTTTTTTCAAGAAGTGGATGTCTTCTTTTTTCCACCACTGGGGGGAGTAAAGAGCTGAGTATACTCACCTCACTCTGTTCAGTGTCGGCTTCGGCGAAGTACACTGCTCGTCACCTCCGCTGCTGAGCTTGCTTGGGCACCCCGCTCCTCCTTTCGGTGGCCGACACAGACACCTGCAGATGCAGGTAAGTGGGAACAAGGGCTGATGAGAGTCCTCTCTCACTATGGCCACCACCATAGCACTAAAGGCCGGGCGCGCGGGAGGGCACTTTATCGGAGGGGGGGGCGAAGACGTGCGCGGGCACGTGGAGCGCGCAGGCTCAGAAACGGCGCCAAATTTAAAAGACTGTCAGTGTGAGAAGCACTGCAGCAGCAAGCAAGCTCGTTAGTTCTCTTGTTCCTGGCAGAGAAACACAGCAGCTATACAGGGACGTAAGACTCCATGTGGTTGGACTGGGTACTTCCTAGAAGACATCCATGTTATGCATAGTTATGTGTTAAAAGTTGCATACGTAATGTATTTGCTAAACTGAACACGGTAGTATATGCATTTAGGTACCTTGTATTTTGTCTAAACAGTAAGCCTTCCAGGGGAAGTAATGCGGACAAAAAGAGAAAGAAAGCACCGCCGCCTGAGACAGGAGGCTCTAGCTGTGCTGACTCGGTACCTTCCTCTCCTGTGTTGCCAAATGCACCTGTACAGGATGAGCCATTACCTCTGTCAGGTATGGCGGCTTCCCCAGTGAAGCCTGGGCCTGTATATGTCACTGAGGACACTTTATCAGCTGCCCTAAATAATCTGGAGGAAAAAATTGCTACCTTAATCGCTAAGTCCTCTAAAAAGGACAATAAGCGAAGCAGGTCTCTTCCAGTATTGGACCTCCCTTCAGAAGTACCTGAGGGAGGAGGATGAGGAGGAGGAGGCTACATCAGCAGAGGATGAGGAGTCAGACGGATCAGGGATATCGGATGAGCCTTTTTCGGTATCCCAGATTTTAAGGTCACAGGTACAATGCTATGCAGGAGCAGTGCATTTAAGTTACCCTCTGCGGAGGTAACGGAGATACCTGTCTCCTCCCTAGGGTCATTAAGATCCCTGCAAGGTGCATGCTCCTTCCCGGTTCATCCGTTACTAGAGGATCTAATATACGCAAACTGGCAACATCCAGATAAGCGTTTCTCACCTCCAAAAAGGTTTAACATTCTTTATCCTATGGGGGAAATTTTTTTAAAGAAATGGAGCCTGCCTGCGGTAGATGCGGCTATTTCTTGTGTAGATAAAAACCTGACATGTCCAGTGGATAATGTACAAGTGTTTAAAGATCCTTCTGAGAAGAAGTTGGAATCCCTACTGAAGTCCTCCTTCCTTTTGGCCGGCTCAATTATCCAACCTGCAGTAGCAGCAGTCGGTATGTGTCAGGTCATCAGCCAACAGGTAAAGCAGGGGCTGAAGGAACTGCCTTCAGAGCAGGCTAAAAATTGGGAGAATTTGCCTAAAGCCTTATGCTTCACAGTGGATGCCATGAGAGATTCTATCATACAGGCATCACGCCTTACACTCCAGCTGGTACAGATGCGCAGAGTACTTAGGATTAAGCATTGGTCAGCGGAAGCCCCATGCAAAAAATTGTTGGCAAGTTTCCCGTTCCATGGCGAACGCCTTTTTGGGGAAGATTTAGAAAGATATATCCAAAAGATATCAAGTGGTAAAACGACACTTTTACCTGAGAGAAAGAAAAACAAGAGACCTTGTTTTAAACACACTCTCTCCCCAGCTCCCGGGAAATCAGACTCCAGCCAGTGGCAAAAGCCTTTTCAGCCGCCCACAAAAGCCAAAGAACAGGTTCAGAGGAACAAGAAGCCGTGGGGTTCAAGAGCTAATAAGCAAGCCCCCAAAACCTCTCATTGAAGGGGCGCCCCCGCTCGGCCGAGTGGGGGGAAGGCTTCGCCAGTTCTCAGCGACTTGGCGGACAGAAACCCAGGACAAATGGGTGGTATCCACAATATCCTCAGGGTACAAACTGGAATTTCGAGAGATCCCATCTTCTCAATTCCGAAGTTCAAGACTCTCCAAGGATCCACAAAAAAGAGGATCCTTCTTCAAAGGTTTTGAATCACTTAATAGCTCAAGGTGTGGTTACAGAGGTACCCCAAAAGGAGCGAGGTTCAGGTTTTTACTCAAACCTCTTTGTGATTCCAAAACCAAACGGAGAAGTCAGACCCATCCTGGATCTAAAATCTCTAAACCGGTTTCTGAACGTTCGCCATTTTCGAATGGAAACGATTCGATCCGTGGTCGCTACTTTAAAAGGCGGAGAATTCATGGCGTCCATAGAGATCAAAGACGCATATCTACACATACCAATCCTCCCCGCTCACCAAAGATTCCTAAGGTTTGCGGTAGAAGATCGCCACTTTCAATTTGTGGCCCTGCCATTTGGTGTAGCCACCGCACCCAGAGTATTCACAAAGGTGCTAGCTCCTCTGTTAGCAAACCTGAGAACACGGGGCATTGCGGTAACAGCCTATCTAGACGATCTACTATTAATAGATCAGTCAAAGGAGGGATTGGATCACGCTGTAGACACTACAGTAGGATACCTGGAGCATTTAGGATGGATTATAAACTTACAAAAATCCTCTCTCCAGGCCCAAAGAAGGATAGTGTACCTGGGCATGATCATAGATACAGCCCAAAACAGGGTATACCTGCCAGAGCCAAAGATACAGTCTCTGAAAGACCTGATCCACAAGGTCAAAGCAAACAAAAGGCCGTCTATTCGCCTTTGCATGAGACTATTGGGAAAGATGGTAGCCTCCTTCGAGGCGGTCCCTTACGCCCAGTTTCATTCGAGACTACTTCAAGGCAATATTTTAGCCTCCTGGAACAGGAAGAGCCAAGCTCTGGATATACCCATGCGCCTGTCCTCACAAGTACGCCACAGCTTCAATTGGTGGCTAGAAGCCAAGAATTTACGGAAGGGAAGAGGCTTCTACCCGGGGAACCTGGGCCAAGACTCAGGGGATCCTGCCCATCAACGTGCTAGAGATCCGGGCAGTATATCTAGCCCTCAAAACCTGGACATGCAGGTTACAGGGCTACCCAGTTCGGGTTCAATCTGACAATGCTACTGCAGTAGCTTATATCAATCACCAAGTCGGGCAGCCCAAAGAGAGGTGAACCAGATCTTGGCATGGGCAGAAGAGCATGTACTTTGCATCTCTGCAATCTTCATTCCAGGGATAGAAAACTGGCAAGCAGACTACCTGGGTCGTCAGCAGCTGCTACCAGGAGAGTGGTCTCTTCACCCAGAGATCTTTCAGGCAATATGTCTGAGATGGGGAAACCCAGATGTAGACCTGCTAGCTTTCAGGTTCAACAAGAAATTGGACAACTTTGTGTCCAGAACAAGAGATCCTCTAGCCTACGGGACAGATGCTCTAATAACTCCATGGAATCAGTTCTCACTGATCTATGCATTCCCTCCGATCCCTCTTCTACAAAGACTGCTTCGCAGGATCAAGGAGGAGGGAATACCAGTAATCCTAGTAGCCCCAAACTGGCCCAGGAGGCCTTGGTACGCCGAGATCGTAAAGATGGCGATAGGAAGGCCCTGGAAGCTTCCACTTCGACACGACCTGCTGTCACAGGGTCCAGTATTCCACCCTTCCTTACAAAGGCTAAATTTGATGGCCTGGCTGCTGAGACCCACATTTTGAAAAAGAGAGGGGTCTCTGGTCCGGCTCTTTCTACGCTCATTAATGCTAGAAAGCCAGCCTCCAGACTCATCTATCATAGAGTCTGGAAAGCATACGTTTCCTGGTGTGAATCCAGAAGTTGGAATCCTCAGAAATATGAAATAAGCAGGATTCTTGCTGTTTGCCAGCTAGGAGTGGATATGAAATTAGCCCTTAGCACCATCAAGGCGCAAATATCGGCTCTATCAGTCTTCTTTCAGAGACCATTGGCATCTCATTCCCTAGTTCGGACATTCATTCAGGGGGTACTGAGAATAAATCCTCCAGTTAGGTCTCCCTTGTGTCCATGGGATTTGAATTTGGTATTGTCAGTGTTGCAAAAGCAACCTTTTGAACCTATTCGCCATATTCCGTTAATTATATTAAGTAGGAAATTGGCCTTTCTGATTGCTATAGCTTCTGCTAGGAGAGTATCAGAGCTAGCAGCTCTTTCTTGTAAAGAGCCTTATCTAATTTGTCACAAGGACAAAATCGTACTATGACCCCATCCGGCTTTTCTGCCTAAGGTGGTGTCGGCTTTTCACTTGCATCAAGACATTGTTCTGCCTTCCTTTTTTCCAAACCCGCGGACGGCGGGGGAAAAATTATTACACTCTCTAGATCTAGTGAGAGCGGTAAGGGTGTATCTGCAAGCAACCGCTCCGATACGTAAAACAGATGTTTTGTTTATTTTACCAGATGGGCCCAGGAAGGGCCAAGTGGTATCAAAATCCACCATTTCCAGGTGGATTAGACAAGTAATTGTTCAAGCTTATGGTTTAAAGAACAGGACTCCTCCTTTTCCTGTTAAGGCGCACTCTACCAGGGCGATAAGTGCTTCATGGGCAGTGCACCACCAGGCTTCGATGGCTCAGAGCTGTAAAGCTGCAACTTGGTCTTCAGTCCATACATTTTCCAAATTCTATCAAATAGATGTGAAAGGACATGAGGATTCCGCCTTCGGGCGAAGTGTGCTGCAGGCAGCAGTATAGGGCTTTTTGTCCGCAAGCGGCCTGTTTGATCTGTGTCTCCCCCCCTTCATATGAGCATTGCTCTGGGACGTCCCATTATGTAATGACTAGCTCTGTGTCCCGTGGTGTACGATAAAGAAAGTAGGATTTTTATAACAGCTTGCCTGTAAAATCCTTTTCTTGGAGTACACCACGGGACACAGAGGTCCCCCCCTTCTGCTTTCCTACAAAACTGAGGTACTTCCCTGATGGGAGGGGTTATATGGAGGGGAACTGTCTTCCATTGGTTGTGCCAGTGTCCAATCACCGCTGGTGACCCTTAACCCATTATGTAATGACTAGCTCTGTGTCCCGTGGTGTACTCCAAGAAAAGGATTTTACAGGCAAGCTGTTATAAAAAATCCTACTTTTAACTTGCACGGTATTTGCGCAGAAATTTTTCTAACGCGGTTTTTACGGAAAAAAACAGTTTTGTGCTTAAAAGAAAAAAAAAACGGTAAAGTTAGCCCAATGTTTTTGCATAATGTGAAAGATGAAGTTACGCCGAATAAATAGATACCTAACATGTCACCCTTCAAAATTGCACACGCTCGTGGAATGGCGCCAAACTTTTCTACTTAAAAATCCCCATAGGCGACGCTTTAAATATTTTTACTGGTTACATGTTTTGAGTTACAGAGGAGGTCTAGGGCTAAAATGATACCTCACATGTGTGGTTTGAACACCGTTTTCATATGTGGGCGGGGCTTACGTATGCGTTCACTTCTGCATGCGAGCTCGCGGGGGCAGGGGCGCTTTAAAAAAAAATATATATATTTTATTGTTCATTTTACTTTATTTTAGTTTGACATGTTTTTTCGCCCCAAATTTTTTTTGATCACTTTTATTCCTATTACAAGGAACGTAAACATCCCTTGTAATAGGAATATGGCATGACAGGTCCTCTTTACAGTGAGATATGGGGGTCAATAAGACCCCACATCTCACCTCTAGGCTGGGAAGCCTGAAAAAACAAAAAACAAAAAAAAAACAATCCTGGCTTTGATCGTAGCGGTGAGTCGGTAGAAGCACCGGAGGGCAGCGGGAGGGGGGGGGGCATCCCCTCTCACCTCCCGTAAGAGCGATCAAGCGGTGGAACAGCCGCTATGATCGTTCTTATGGTGTAGGGAATCGCCAGCTGAAAAAGAGAATATCTGAATGATGCCTGTAGCTGCACCCATCATTCAGATATCCCTGCATAAATTTAAGGACGTCATATGACGGCCGGTGGGCGGGAAGTGGTTATTGCGGAGTATGGCCGGGTATTGCGGAGTATGGCCGGGTATTGCGGAGTATGGCGCAGGGCATTGCGGAGTATGGCGCAGGGCATTGCGGAGTATGGCGCAGGGCATTGCGGGGTATGGCGCAGGGCATTGCGGGGTATGGCGCAGGGCATTGCGGGGTATGGCGCAGGGCATTGCGGGGTTTGGCGCAGGGCATTTGACGGAGCGATCACGTGGTAAACGGCCGCGATTAGCGGCCATCTACCGTGATCCGTGATGCGCCGGGTCTTCCGGACCCGGCGGGCACGGACATTTCCTGGAGCGCGCCCCAGGGGGTGCGCGGGAGCAAGATTCTGTGAGGACGTCCCTGGGACGTCCACTCAGGATAACTCGACCGCGCTGTGGACGTCTTTCGTCCATGGCGCAGTCGGCAAGTGGTTAAAGCCACAAGCAGTTTTAAATGGCTTTTTTTTCCTTTAGAAATGTCAATTTGTGCAGGGACAGTTCTAAACAAGGGAAACACGTGCTACTTCACCGGCATACTTTAGACACCCCCCAGGTACGATATTTAAAGGAATATTTCACTTTTTTTTTTCACTTTATGCATCATTAACCACTTCAATACCATGCACTTATACAGCTTCCTGCCCAAGCCAATTTTGAGCTTTCAGCGCTATCGCAATTTGAATGACAATTGCGCGGTCATGCTACACTGTACCCAAACACATTTTTTATCATTTTGTTCCCACAAATAGAGCTTTCTTTCGGTGGTATTTGATCGCCTCTGCGATTTAAATTTTTCGCACAACAAATAAAAAAAGAGTGAAAATTTTGAAAAAAACGACGTTTTTCTTTGTTTCTGTAAATTTTTTTTTGTAAATAAGTACCTTTTCTACTTCAATGACGGGCACTGATGAGGTGGCACTGATGATGGGCGCTGATGGGCGGCACTGATATTTGGCACTCATAGGTGGCACGGACGGGCACTGATAGGTGGCACGGACGGGCACTGATAGGTGGGCACTTATGGGCACTGATAGGTGGCACTGATGGACACTGATGCCCAGCAATGCCAGCCACCACACATTGAGGTGGTGCCATCATAGTGCCAGTCAGTGCCCATTTGTGGGCACTGATTGGCATTTTTTTTTTTTATTTTACTACATGTGGATGGCCATGGGGGCCATCCACATGCTTGGGGCTTCCCTGTGGTCCTGGGGGGCTTCCCTGGTGGTCCAGTGTGGGTATCCGAGGGGGGACTGCGCTGATAAACAATCAGCGCGAACCCCCCCCTGTCAGGAGAGCCGCCGATCGGCTCTCCTCTACTCGCGTCTGTCAGACGCGAGTGAGGAAGAGCCGATCAACGGCTCTTCCTGTTTACATTGTGATCAGCCGTGATTGGACACGGCTGATCACGTGGTAAAAAGCCTCCGCCGGAGGCTTTTTACCGAGATCAGTGTAGCGGTGGGTCAGACTGACCCACCGATCGCCGCGATGTGTGCCCCCCCGGGCGCGCGGCGGCTGTTACCCCGCAGGACGTCATATGACGTCCAGTGTGGATAACAGAACCACTTCCCGGACGTCAATCTGCTATTGACGGGGCGGGAAGTGGTTAAAATCACTGCTCCTGAAAAAACAACCGTTTTAAAAGATTATTTTTACATTGATACATGTCCCCTCGGGCAGGGCTCGGGTCCCCAAACCCTTTTTAGGACAATAGCATACATATTAGGCGTTATAATTAGCACTTTACATTTCGAACGTTCGCGTCCATTGTATTTAATAGGGTTCTAAAGTTCGTGCGAACGTTCGGTCCGTTCGAAGGTTCTGGTGCGAACGTAACGGGGGGTGTTCGGCTCATCCCTAATTGTCAATCTAAAAAGCTCATATCGCCTGTGAGGCATTGGTACATATTCAAAGTGTAGTCTGTCCATTTCAAATACGGATCAGAAATTTTTTCTGTTTTTTTTTTTTTTCATTGATTTTTGTGTAGTTACAGAAAAAACAAAGGTCTTCTGAAGCACATCATAACAAGCAACAGTCAAAACATAAAGAGCCAAGGACTCAAGGCAACTGCACCAATGAGCAAACCATCGATTTGTCGAGAGTGAGCCATAGCACAGGGCCAATATTCTAGGGCTGTTAGAACAAACTGTCTATCTCCCTGCTACCACATAGAAGAGTAGAAGGAAAATGAACCCCCCCCCCAATTGGGACTTAAGAAGATGGAGATCATAAGAAACGCATCCAAGGGCCCCAAACCCTCTTGAATTGGGCTCCCTTGCCTAACAATGTGCCAACTAATTTTTCATGCAACATCATCCTGGTGAGTTTGTTTCATGACCAAAATGTCTACCTTTTGGTGATTTCCAAGTAGCATCTATATACATTTTTGCTGCTGGAAACATTAAAAAAGATCAATGATTGCGCGTGTTTGGAGATTTTATTGATAGGTTCATGCAAGAGAATGGTCTGGGGCTTTTGGAATATTGCTCATTGTCACTGAAAATATAAGTGTGCATCCTTTTCCAATAATGCCTGACCTTGGGACACATCCACCAGGTGTGATACATCGAGCCCTCCTGACCAGTCTTGAAAGCATTGGGATCCATCTTGGATAGTCTGGCAGGGACCAAATACTATTGTGATAAGACCTTAAAAAATTCTTGAGGTCCAAGCATTCCAATCCTTCTGGGTGATCTCCATTCTATAGTTTTTTTTTTTTTTTCCCCCAAACCAGCCTAGCTGATATTATTTTGTAAGCGTTCTCCAGTAGTGCTTGCTGGCACAAGTTTTCATGACAGTTGTCCTTTAGGCCTAACTGCACATTAATTTTAGTTCAACTGCACTACAAAAATTGCTAAGCATAGCAATTAATTGCTCACTGTAAGAACAAATGGCTCGTAATGGTGTATACAGTAGCAGGGAGTAGCTATTAATATTGCATAATTGCTAATTTCTGTAACTTTGTGCAATTAAAACTACAACTGTGTAGGCTACACTACAGTGCCTTGAAAACGTATTCAAAATGGCAAATAATTGTGAAGTGGAAGGAAAATGAAAAATGGTTTTCAATTTTCTTTACAAATATCTGAAAAGTGTGGCATGCATTTGTCATAAACCATACTTTGTAGAACCACCTTTCGCTGCAATTACAGCAAGTGTTTTTGGGGATGTCTCTACCAGCTTTGCACAGCTAGAGAGTAACATTTTTGCCCATTTTTCTTTACAAAATATCTGAAAAAGGCCTAAAAACTCAAAATAATAATGTCCAATTTAGACATGGATGAGCAAGTTTGGGGTTGACAAACTTGTCTGGCCTGCACAGACTCCTGACCTCAACCCGATAGAACAAACACCTTTGGAATGAATTACAGTGGAGACAGCGAGCCAGACCTTCTTGTCCAACATCAGTGCCTGACTTCACAAATGCGCTTCTGGAAAAATGGTCAAACATTCCCATAGACACACTCTTAAACCTTGTGGACAGCCTTCCAAGAATATTTGAAGCTGTTATGGCTGCAAAGGTTGGGCCAACTTAATATTGAACCCTACAGATTAAGACTGGGATGCCAATAAATTATATATGTGTGTGTAAAGGCAGGCGTCACAATACTTTTGACAATATAGTGTACATAGGGTGATGCAAACAGAACACTCAGAATATATATTTTTACAACATCAAAAAATAGCAGTCCACCTATCCTACAAGGAGGAGGGGACTGACCATATGCACAAAAAAAAAAAAAAAACAGAAACAGAACAAAACAAACAGCACAAAAATGTATCCAAAGGTGGCCGGGAGACAGCGTCATAGACTCTTGGATTGCAAGGAGCTCAAGAGGAAAGCCTCGTACACACTGATTTTCTCAGTTCGTGTGTATGGTTTCTTGTCGAGAAAACTGCCGGGAATTTCGACGAGAAAAATAGAGGACCTGCTCTCTATTTTCTTGTCAGGATTCTCGTTTTTCTCGTCGGCCTGTTTCCCGACGAGAAAACCGGTCGTGTGTATGCTTTTTTGAGTCTTAAAAAATCGCGCATGCTCAGAATCAAGTATAAGACGGGAGCGCTCCTTCTGGTAAAACTAGCATTCGTAATGGAGATAGCACATTCGTCACGCTAAAACGAACTGAAAGCACGAAGACTGAACAGCGCAAATCGTCTCTCCCCAAACTTTTACTAACACATGGTAACACAAGATCAGCAAAAGCAGCCCAAGGGGTGGCACCATTTAAATCAAACTTCCCCTTTATACTGCTGTCGTATGTGCTGCACGTGACCGCGCTTTCCAATGACTAGATTTGGAATTGACAGTGTGTATGCAAGGAAAGCTTGACAAAATCTCGTAGAGAAAAACGACGTTTTTTTTTACGACGAGATTCTCGGTCGTGTGTACGAGGCTGAACACTAACCAAAGAGCAGGCCCAGAGCAGTATCAAAGGCAGTAGTCAAATGACTCCAGGTATACAAAGCAGCCGAAAGTAATAATCAAATCATTCAGGTGTCTGAAGCATACAGTGACAATCAAATAATTTAGGGACCAACATACAGAATGACGTGCAAACAGAATCCAGCACCACCACTCCTACTATATTTGAGCAACTTAAATGGCTTAAGCTGCCTTTCATTTAGCCTCCAGTCTCAGATGCCCTACACCGGTATAACCATAAACCCTTAAATACCGTATATCACTGTAAGCTGTGAAATGGTGTTGAGCTGAAATAAAGTACTGAGTTTTAACAAAAAATGCGTACAATAGCTCTGCAATCAGGTATATGTATTAACTTGAGAAGTATAAATTGGGAGCAAATCCAAGTCATAGGGTGCGATATATCTTCAACTTCAAACTGCTATACATCAGGTGAACAGCATATTCACACCAACAAAAAGCACAATAAACCAGAGCCAACGCTAATCTATATAATTTCCCAGATACATAAGGAAGAGATAGAACTCACCATTAAGGCAAGAAACTATAATACCATCCATCCATGTATGCAGAGTCACTAAATAACTCCAAGCTCTTCATACATGCTGGGTTGTCTCCTATATATATTTATATATTCCCAGGGCTTCCCGACGATCCTCCCCATAATCCTCCCACAATCAGCCCTGACCAACCAGAGGGGAGGAGAGTGCCGCGAGAGTCCAGGGGCCAGGAGGGTTCTCTCACCATTTGTAGTTACCACACAAGTCACTCAATGTAGCATGTGGTCTTCTCCTTATAAGGAAAAAGTCTTGTTTGCTGCACACACCATCAAAAACCCACCCTCCTAGAGACAGGAAGTGCATACATAATCAACTCTGTGATATCAAGCAGCAAAGGCTTTTACGAATACAGACAGTAGAGGGTAGCAGATCCCTACAACAGAAACCAGGCAAGAGACGCACAGCAAAAAACTAAGGTGAACACTCAACCTCAGAATGACAAAGCTTCTCTTACACCTGAGCAGGACCTGATCTTAACACTGGTCTATCTGTCCAACTCCAGTTCTCTTTCAGGCATGTAGAAAATGACCTATCTGACAAAGGTAGATTTTTCTGCAACTTTGGGGTAGATTTACTAAAACTGGAGCACTCAGAACCTGGTGCCGCTGTGCATGGTAACCAATAAGCTTCTAACTTCAGCTTGTTCAATTAAGCTTTGGCAATAAAACCCATAAGATGATTTGTTTCTATGCAAAAGTGAGCCTGATTTTGCACTCTCCAATTTTAGTAAATAAACCCCATAGTGACAATTTCTCCGACAAGTTAGTTAGTCAGGTTGAAAAAAGACACAAGTCCATCCATTTCAACCATAAAAAAATAAAATAATAATATCATACAATCCCATATACCCAATTCTATACCCACAGTTGATCCAGAGGAAGGCGAAAAACCCCAGCAGAGCCTGATCCAATTTACTACAGCAGGGGAAAAAACTCCATCCTGATCCCCTGAGAGGCAATCGGATATTCCCCGGATCAACTTTACCTATACAGGTTAGTAGTACCCAGTTATGTTATGTACATTTAGGAAAGAATCCAGGCCTTTCTTAAAGCAATCTACTGAGCTGGCCAGAACCACCTCTGTAGGGAGTCTATTCCACATTTTCACAGCTCTTACTATGAAGAAACCTTTCCATATTTGGAGGTGAAATCTCTTTTCCTCTAGACGTAAAGAGTGCCCCCTTGTCCTTTGTGTTGACCGTAAAGTGAATAACTCAACACCAAGTTCACTATATGGACCTCTTATATATTTGTACATGTTGATCATATCCCCCCTTAATCTCCTCTTCTCAAGAGTGAATAAATTCAGTTCCTCTAATCTTTCCTCATAGCTGAGCTCCTCCATGCCTCTTCTCAGTTTGATTGCCCTTCTCTGCACTTTCTCCAGTTCCCTGATATCCTTTTTTACATTACTGTCCTGGTCTACAAAATGCCAGGTTCCTTCTCTAGTTCCACCATCTCTACTTGAGTTAGATTCTCATATGCCCACCCCGAAAGAAGCAGCTAAAGAAGGAAAAGAAAAGGACCAGGAGGCTGCAGAAAATTTCTCACCCCCAGACTCCTATACACCTGAAGTTCTTGCACATGAGCATTGCAGAATGCTTACTTCTGCTGTGCACAAAAGCCTTGGCATTGCTGCACTAAATCTCTTCCATCTCGCCATGCCCCTTTATGAACAAAGAGAGCTGCTAAATCAAAAAAGACATTCCATGAACAAATGGAATGGACAATTTATGGCACCCAATCAGACAATGCCATGGCTGTGGGTTATATCAACCATCAATGGGGCACCAGAAGTCTGCAAGCCTGATCATCTTATGGATGGACACTTAATGTCCAGTGATCTCTGCTGTCCACATCTCAGGAGTGGACAACTGGAAGGTGGATTACCTCAGCCGTCACTGTCTGGACTAAGGGGAATGAACCCTTCTCATCAACATCTTTAACCTAATATGTCAGAGATGGAGAACCCAACATATGAATATGCTGGATTCAACAACGAGTTACATCTGTTTGTGGCGAGGACCAAGCATCCTTTAGCAATAGCAATGGATGCCTTGATAATCCACTGGTCTCCGTTCAGGCTAATCTATGCCTTCCCCCCGGCAGGATGAATTCTGCTTCGTCTGCTCTAAAAAATAGAGAGAGAAAAGAAACTGGTGATAATCATTGCACCAAAACTGGCCCAGAAAAACTGTGTACACAGACATACTCAGACTAATAGGAGATGACCCCTGGCCTTTCCCCAAAAGACCAGACATGCTGTCTCAGAGTTCACAGTTTTCTCTATTTCATCCAGCTTCTTAGTCACTAGCTTTAACAGGATTGCTTTTAAAACCCAGGTCCTAAGGTACAGAGTGGGTCTTATAGACTGTTATTCCTTCCTCACTAGAAACAAGCAAATTTGCTTCCAGAAAGACTTATTCTCATACCTGGAAATCTTTTTTTGCTTGGTGTGTACACAGGCGCTTCAGTCCCGGAGACTGTGCACATTTTGGCCTTCTTACAATCAGGACTTGACCGGAACTTTTGAAAGAACACTTTTTAGTCTTGTTGATTCTTTTTCCAAAACTGCTGGCCTCGCTCGCCCTTATCAAAACCTTTATTTAGGGTATATCCTGGACCCCCCCCCCCCTTACAGCACCCTGTGCTTCATTGGGACCTCAACTTGGTTCTCCCTGCCCTGCAGAAACCACCCTTTATATACCCTTAGATGACCTCTCCTACAAATCTTCCTTTTTGGTTGCTGTCACGTTGGTTAGATGTGCCTCTTAGCTGGCAGCTCTCTTGTAACATGTCCCTCATTCTTCACAAAGACAAGGTAATCTTATGCCCATGAAAATCTTTATTTTCACAGGTGGTATCAGTGTTCCACCAATGAAGACATGGTCCTTTCATCTTTGCGTCATGCTCCAAAGCACCCAAAGGAAATTACACTTCCCTACACAGACGTAGTCAATGCCAATAGAGTCTACCTCACAGCAACAGCTTATATCAGGAAGACAGACCCCCTAATCTTCTTTTCCTCAGGATCTCACAAGTGCACCTTTGCTTGATGGAAATGGCAACTCATTGCAAGAGCTGACACTTTAAGGACAAAACTCCTCCTGCCCTTTTATGTGCCCTCTCCACCAAGTCAATGTGTGTTCCTGGTCATTCCGAAACCAAGCCTCTGTAGCTCAGCCATGTAAGGGTGTCGCCTGCTCCTCTATTCAAACCTTTTCAAAGTTTTACCAGGTGTACAGTATGTCCAATCTTCTGCAGATGCAGCTTTCTGAAGTTGGGTCTGTTGACCCTTGTTGTTGTTGGGCCTGTTGGCACAGTTGCACTTTACCAAATTGTTGCCCACTCTTCTCATTCACTGCTTGGGGACATTCCAGGGTCTATGAATACTTAGCCTATGTTCTGTATTGTAAGACTAAGTTAAAGGAATTTTTACTTACCTGTAAATTCCATATGGAGCACAGTAGAGGACACAGTCCACTCTCCCTAGTGTTCCTTTGTTACATTGCATGAGTTACTACAAAACTGAGGACTCACAGAGTGAAGTATATTATAGGGGTGGCACCCAGAGCACATGTCCTAATATGCCTTGCCAGTGTCCAATCACCTGACGGTACCATCCTATAAACCAAGGTCTATGAATACTTTGCCTATGCCCTGTACTGTAAGATATGGCTTTTTAACCACTTAACGACCGCTCACTGTATATATACGTCGGCAGAATGGCACCGACAGGCACAATCACGTAGAGTGTACATGATTGCCTTTGTACAGTTGGGGGGTCCGATCGGACCCCCCTCCTATACAGTGAGCGGCCGTTAATCGTTGGGGAGCGATCAGAGATGAGGGGGTGACCATTCGATTTCGGCCACCCCCTCGCGATCGCTCCCGGCCAATGAAAATGCTTCCTCCGCCATGTGATGTAAACACAGGCAGGAGGAAGTGATGTCATCTCCCTCGCGGCGGTCTTTTCGATTCCGGCGCCGAGGAGAGAGGAAGCAGGTTAGTGCACCAACAGTCCACTGACACATAGGTACACATAGGCACACATTTCATCCCCCAGTCACCCCCAGATCACCCCCCAGGTCACCCCCCAGCCCCCAATCACAGTGTCACTGATTGCAGTGATCATTTATTTTACTGATCACTGCATTTAGTGTCATCTGTGATAGTAAAAAGTTGCAGGGCAGTTAGGTTTAGGCCCCTTTAGGTCCAGGGTAGCCCCTTAACCCCCCCTAATAAAGGTTTAACCCCTTGATCGCCCCCCAGGTAACCCTTTCACCCCCTAACGCCAGCGTCACTAAGCGATCGTATTTTCGATCGCTGTATTTAGTGCCGGTGGTGCCCTAGATAGCCAGTTATTTATTTTTAGTTTCGCCGCAGGTTTTTAGAGCGTCAGGTACCCCCATATATTATTTTAACCCCCTGATTGCCCCTAGAGTTAACCCTTTCACCAGTGATCACCGTATAAGCGTCACTGGTGACACTGGTTACCCCAGTTAGTTATTTAGTTATTTAGGTAACCCGTCAGGTTTTTATATAGCGTCGGGTACCCCCATATTTAACCTAATAAAGGTTTTAACCCCCTGATTGCCCCTAGTTAACCCTTTCACCAGTGATCACCATATAAAGGTTACGGGTGACACTGGTTGGTTAGTTTGCTTTTTATAGCATCAGGGCACCCGCCGTATATAACCCAATAAAGGTTTAACCCCCTGATCGCCCGGCGGGTGAGATCAATTAGGTTTTAGCGCCAAAGACGGTCTGCGTCGCCCCAGGCAGCGTTAGGTTAGTGCCAGTAACGCTAACACCCACGCGCAAAGCATACACCTCCCTTAGTGGTATAGTATCTGATCAGATCTATACTAGCGTCCCCAGCGGTTTAGGGTTCCCAAAAACGCAGTGTTAGCGTGATCAGCCCAGATACCTGCTAGCACCTGCAATTAGCCCCTCCGCCCAGCCCACCCAAGTGCAGTATCGATCGATCACTGTCACTTACCAAACACAAAACACATAACTGCAGCGTTCGCAGAGACAGTCCTGATCCCTGCGACCGCTAACAGTTTTTTTGTAGCGTTTGATTTATTTGCTGACGACAGTCGGGTGCTTTTTTTCCTGTGAATCTTACTAGTGTACCCCTAAATTTAGAGCCCAAAATGGCAAGTCGAAGGTACACTAGTAAAGAGGCCTACGAGATTCTGAGCATGACAGATAGTGAAGAGGAGGTCACGTATCTGTCAGATTCAGGCTCAGAATATCTTCCCGTAGAAGACAGTGACGTCAGCGGCCCCACGTCAGATAGCTCTGACGACGAAGTTGAGGTCCCTGCTAAGGTCAGGCGCACCCGATCCCGATCTTCTGAGGTTGTTGAGGAGCAAGAACCGCAGGGCTCTCGTATCATGGAGCAGAGGAGTACTAGCGCCGCTATTCCTTCTGGTGAATTGGCAAGCACCAGCGGCCTAGTACAGCCTGGGCGTACATCCAGCACTGCAGTATCACGTGGTGACGTGGCGAGTCCCATAAGTGCAGTTCAAGCTGGCGAGGGGGCAAGCACAAGTAGTGTCCCGCTGCCACCAATAAGAAGACAAAGGCAGGCCCGTCGTACCCATAGTGCTCTTCCTGCAGAATTCGCCTATCCTGATTGGGTCCCCACCACTTCTGCAGAACCCGTACTTCCCCCATTCACTGCCCAACCCGGTATTCAGGTGGAAACAGCTGATTTTATGCCAATCGATTATTATTCGCTGTTTTTCACGGAAGATCTCTATAGATCTATTGTGGACCAGAGTAATTTATATGCTGGTCAATTCATTGCCGCTAATCCCCAGTTGCCTTCCATTGCCAAAGATTGGAAACCAATTACGGTTTCCGAATTTAAGACCTTTCTGGGCCTTTCCCTCAACATGGGCACACATAAATTCCCGTCATTGCGTGCTTATTGGTCCACGCACCCAATTGACCACATGCCCGTGTTCTCTGCCTCCATGCCCAGGAAACGATACGAGCAGATTTTGCGGTTCCTGCACTTCAACGACAATGAACTTTGTCGTCCACATGGGGACCCTGAATACGACCGGCTCTATAAAATTCGGCCCCTCATAAACCACTTCAACGAACGTTTTGCAGCCTTGTTTATTCCCGATCAAGCTGTCTGCGTTGATGAGTCCCTGATTAAATTTTCTGGCCGCTTGGCTTTCAAGCAGTACCTTCCCAGCAAGCGTGCCAGATACGGGGTCAAGCTCTATAAGTGCTGTGACAGAGCAACAGGCTATGTATGGAGCTTTATGGTTTATGAGGGAAAAGATAGTCAGGTTGAGCCGGTCAACTGCCCGGATTACATAGGGAGCGCTGGCAAGATAGTGTGGAACTTGGTGTCACCCTTATTCGGAAAGGGGTACCACTTGTATGTGGACAATTATTACACGAGCGTGCCACTGTTTAGTCACTTGTTTGATCATCAGATTGGAGCATGTGGCACCGTGCGACCTAATCGCTGGGGATTTCCCCAGCGGCTTGTAGATGCCCGTCTTAGGCTGGGGGAGAGAGCCTGCGTAAAGTGTAATAACTTGCTCGCTATGAAGTGGAGGGACAATAAGAATGTTTTCCTTCTTACCTCCCTTCATGCAGACACGACAGTCCAAATTCGTACGGTGACTGGTGTTGTGGAGAAACCCCTCTGTGTCCACGAATATAACAAAAATATGGGAGGGGTGGACCTCAACGACCAGTTGATGGCGCCGTATCTAATTGACCGTAAGGCGAGACGCTGGTACAAAAAGGTGTCTCTATCCTTATTCCAATTGGCTTTGCTGAACGCTCATGTGCTATACAGAGCTTCAGGCGGGACTTTATCTCTTCTAAAATTCCAGAATGAGATAGTCACAGAACTCCTGTATCCAGGCGGTTCTGCACCTCACCATCCCCTACCAAATGCAGTAAGCCGGCTGCATGAGAGGCATTATACGCATCTCCTCCCGAGTACCCCTACCCAACGAGCCCCCCAAAAAAGATGTCGTGTCTGTAGCAAGCGCGGATTTAGGCGTGACACCCGTTATTATTGTCCACTGTCCTGACAAACCTGGTCTTTGCCTTGGTGAATGTTTTGAACGCTACCACTCAAAAGTGAAGTTTTAGCGTAGGGTACAGCATTTCACAGACTAGGACACACTTACACAGGGTCTCCCAAGATGCCATTACATTTTCAGAGACCCGAACCATTACAGTTGTTAAAGTTTAAAAAAAAAAGTGTAAAAAAGAAAAAAAAAACGTAAAAAACAAAAACACAAAAAAAATATAAAATAAAAAAAACAAAAATAGTTGTCGTTTTATTGTTCTCTCTCTCTCTCTCTCTATTTTCTCTCTATTGTTCTGCTCTTTTTTACTGTATTCCATTCTGCAATGTTTTATCATGCTTGCTTTTCAGGTATGTAATTTTTTTGTTTTCAGGTGCGCCATTCAACTGCAGCGCGGAATTATTTATCTTGACAGCAACAGCGTTTGCTCCCACGATACATAAAGCCGTGACTCCAGTGCTGTAGGAGGTGATTTCACTACCACAGTTTAAAAAAAAGAGCATATATGCCGAAGCATGGGGGCAGCAGGGGCGGAGGAGCGATTTTGCTCCTAATGCCGCGTATATATGGTCGAAATTCCGACGGAGGCTTGCTCGTGGAAAAGTTCGACCGTGTGTACGCGGCATAACCTTTTATGCTGCGTACATACGGTCGAAATTTCAACAAAGGCTTGCCCGCGGAAAAGTCCGACCGTGTGTACGCGGCATAACTTTTTTGCGGGAGGATGCCCCCATGCTTCGGCATATATATATTTTAGGCACAGGTTGCGTTAAAAAAATGTTTTATTTTTTACTAGGTTTTGTTTTGGTATTTGCTTTGCAGGTATGGTATGGTAAGGTCTTACTGTTGTACTGTAATGTTACTTTGTTTTAATGTTAACCATCATTTGCTTAGCAGGTACGCCATTCAGTTGCATCGCGGATTTATTTATCTTGACAGCAACAGCGTTTGCTCCCACGATACATAAAGCCGTGACTCCAACGCTGTAGGAGGTGATTTCACCACCACAGTTAAAAAAAGAGCATATATGCCGAAGCATGGGGGCAGCAGGGGCGGAGGAGCGATTTTGCTCCTAATGCCGCGTATATACGGTCGAAATTCAGACGGAGGCTTGCCCGTGGAAAAGTTCGACCGTGTGTACGCGGCATAACCTTTTATGCCGCGTACATATGGTCGAAATTTCGACAAAGGCTTGCCCGTGGAAAAGTCAGACCGTGTGTACGCGGCATAACTTTTTTGCGGGAGGATGCCCCCATGCTTCGGCATATATGCCCATCATTAGAAGTGGGTGGATGAAGGGAGGTATTCTAACGGTGGGCATACCCACCGATCAATCTCTTTTTTTCGTTCAGCCAACAGGCTGCATGAAAAAAAAGATTACAATACATGTCCAACAAGGACCAGCAACGTACTGGTATGTTGCTGGACTTTGAATGTTTATACCAGAATGATGCCTGCAGGTTTAGGTATCATCTTGGTATCATTCTTTCTTTCTCGTACATCACGGGACACAGAGCGACATAGTCATTACTAATGGGTTATATAGATACCTTCAGGTGCTGGCACTGGCAACTTCCAAAACCGGAAGTACCCTCCCCTATATAAGCCCCTCCCATCCGGGAGCACCTCAGTTTTTTTTGCCAGTGTCTAAGGTGTTGGCCAAGAAGAAACATGTGTTTTTCACTGAGCTTGCGTACAGGTTCTTTTGGGCCTCAGTAAGCTATTCCGGATCCGACCAAAAAAGCTTCATAGCTAAACGGTCGGTACCCGGGCCTTGCAGAGAAGAGCAAGGTTTTGCCTGTAAGGCTTCTCTTAGGAGAGCTGGACCCTGGGATCCAGAGCTCTGGTCATACCCACGACCAAGATGTTTTCTGTGCAGGGTGCTATACAGGTCCAGGGGAGTGGAATCCTTGGGAACCCGGTCCCTGAAGGTTTGATTACAATGCCTGCCGTGATAGGTGAAGTTTGGGCTTCTGTGGACCAAACAGAGTCCTGCGGCGAGGAAAAGGTAAGTGGGGGCCCTCGGGAACTTGGTTCTATTGAGGGACCCCCAAGCCTATTTTGTCTATCTGCCTGTTACCTAAGGTATTCCCACTAATATTCTGTGTATGCCTGTTACTACTGAGAAAATGTAAAAATTTTAATAGTAGGCAAGAAAATAAAAATAAAAATGTAAGACCGCGGTACCTGTGTTAGACACTAGAGGCCGCTATGGTTCTTTTTCTTGTAATGTGGATTTTTTTCTTCCAGAATCAAATCCAGGCAGTTGGTATGTTCTCTCCTGGGAAGCTGTCTCCTCTGCCCTGTTGCTGCGCTCATCCATCCCCGGGCCCTGCGGCAAAGGGACCCTGGCTCCCATCTAGCTCCTTATTGTTTTCAAAAAAGGCGCCATAGAGGCGATCTGGAAAAAGGGGCGGAGCAGGTGGATGACGCTCAGGTGTGCGCCGCGGCGCTACTGCGCATGTGCGGGCGTCCAGCGTGTTTTAAAGCACATTATAGCTGGCTATTGAAGTGCACAGACAGAGCTAGCAACAGTATAAAGGCACACAGAGGCGGTTGATGCAGGCATCCCCTAGAAAGGCACTTTAGTAGACACCAACTGTGATATAGCAGCAATTGTGCTAGACTATTCTCAGTAAAAATGGTGTATTACGGCTGGAATACCTCAGCTTTAGGCTTAGGAATATGCTGTCCAGAAGCTCCGGAACTGAATCTTCCAGGAAGCGAAGGGGGTCTCATCGGGCTCTGAGGATCTTGGGCATGCTTCTGTTGCACCAGTCTCCCCTGAAGTTCAGGGGTAAGTGACCATAGAGACCCCGCAGGGGTACTTGGTACTGTGGCTGTCCTCAGTTCACCTGCTCCTGTGTATGTAACAGAGGAGGTTTTTTCCTCAGCTCTGGGAGGATTAGAGAGAGATTGTCAACATTGATCGCTGCCTCCCTGTCAGGGAAAGCACGCCCGATCTCCGTCTCCTCCTTCAGAGTGCCTGTTAGCAGAGCAACAGTCCCATACAGGGATCGACCTGCCTGAAGGGGATCAGGATGAGGTTGATTCTGTTATAGAGGAATCAACAGTGGGGGAACCTTTTCTCAGCATCTCAAGCTGAAAGATTATGGGTTCAGTCTCTGACTAACATGGTCCGATCAGCATTTAAAAATGCACCTTGCGGAACCATCAACCACTACTGTATCCTCGCTGGGGTCGCTAGAAGCCCCCAGACTGTCTGTTCTTTTCCACTTCACCCTTTACTGAAAGGGCTTATTTACCAGGATTGGGAACGTCCTGAGAAAATATTTATTCCCCCAAGAGATTTCCGGTGGTCTATCCCATGGAGGATAAGTTCATCAAAAAAATGGAAGGTCCCTACAGTGGACGCAGCCATCTCTTGTATGTATAAATCACTGACATGTCCAGTGGATAATGTCCAAATGTTCAAGAACCCAATAGATAAAAGATTGGAGTCCTTATGAAAGTCTGCTTCTTTCTACAGCAAGCTTGGTGACACAACCAGCCGTAGCAGCTATTGGGGTCTGCTAAGCAGTGAAGGATCAGTTGAAACAGGTCTTGAGGGACTTGACAGATCAGCAGGCCTTGCCCTAGCTGATCTACCTAGAGCCTTAGGCTTTGCGGTTGACGCCATAAAGGATTCAGTCCATCAGGCCTCCCGCCTTACGCTGTCTATAGTACATATGCGTAGGCTTCTATGGCTCAAAAACTGGTCTGCTGAAGCTCCCTGTAAAGAATGGCTGGTTAGCGTCCCATTTCATGGTGAACGCTTATTCAGGGAAAACCTGGACAAATATATCCAGAAAATTTCCAGCGGTAAAAATACGCTCTTGCCGGTTAAAAACAGAGTTAGAGGTCCCTCTTTAGGAGGCCTGCTTCTCCAGTCCCTGGGGCATCGGCTGTGTAACAGTTCCGACGGCCTCCTCGGTCAATTCCCGGGGGTAAAAACCAGGGACAATAGCAGGGTAATGAGAAACCCTGGGTCAGGGGAGGTACAAAACCTCCCCCAAAGTTAAATTCATTGAAGGGTTGCCTCCACTCAGTCGGGTGGGGGGAGGACTCCAGTTGTTCGCAAGAGACCTGGCGGGACACGATCAAGACAGATAGGTGCTCTCCGCAGTATGTTTGGGATACAGTTTGGAGTTAAAAGACTCTCCTCCTTCCCATTTTTGAGGTCAAACGTGCCAAGGGATCCCCGGAAGAGAGAGTCCCTCCTGTTGGCACTAGAACAACTATTGCTCCAAGGAGTAATTATGGAGGTTCCCCTGGAAGAATGAGGGTTCGGGTTTTTGCTCAAACCTCTTTACAGTCCCGAAGCAAACGCGGACGGGAGGCCCATATTAATTCTAAAAGGGCTATACAAATTCCTGTATATCAGGACTTTCCGATGGAGTCGATCCGATCGGTGGCCACTGCCCTACAAGGGGAGGATTGGTTAGCCGCGATCGACATCAAAGATGCTTATTTGCACATTCCCATCTTTCCAGTCCACCAAAAATTTCTACGCTTTGCAGTAGAAGGGCGCCATTTTCAGTTCAGAGCCTTACCCTTCGGTTTGGCCACAGCACCACGAGTGTTTACAAAAATTCTGGCCCTTTATTGGCTAATCTAAGAACACAGGGTGTAATGATAATGGCATATCTAGATGACTTGTTGCTGATAGACCACTCAGTGAAAAAACTAGACGTGGTCGTTCACAAGACAATCAAGTATCTGGAATCTGACGGTTGGATTATCAACCGAGACAAGTCAGCCCTAAAAAACAGTCAAAAGTCTGGAATACTTGGGGCTAAGGTTGGATTCAGGCCAGAGAAAAATATTCTTGCCTCGAGGAAAGGTGTTGTCTTTGAAAGATTTGATCCACTTAGTGGGTACAAAAAAGACAGCCGTCCATACGCCTGTGCATGAGGCTGCTGGGAAAAATGGTGGCATCATTCGAAGCAGTACCCTACGGTCAATTCCATTCAAGGAATTTGCAAGGGGCCATACTGTCAGCCTGGAACAAAAAAGTTCAGGCCCTAGACTTACAATGTCTTTGTCCCCTTCCGTTCGCAAGAGCCTCCGTTGGTGGTTGGTTCCCCAGAATCTGGAAAAAGGGAAATCCATCAGTCCGATTTCTTGGAAGGTGGTCACTACAGATGCCAGCCTTATAGGCTGGGGAGCAGTACTGGAGCAATGGTCTCTCCAGGGCAGATGGTCGGATGCAGAAAAGGCCCTGCCCATCAATCTCTTAGAGATACGAGCAGCCCGGTATGCCCTAGTAGCATGGACATCCAAACTCCAAGGGTCCCCTGTCAGAATTCAATCAGACAATGCCACAGCAGTGGCATATATCAATCATCAGGGGGGCACCAGGAGTCGTGCGGCCCAGAGGGAAGTAAATTACATCCTGAAATGGGCAGAAAGATATGTCCCAGCCATATCTGCGGTATTCATTCCAGGAGTGGAGAATTGGAAGGCGGACTTTCTAAGTCGCCAGCAATTATGCCCAGAGGAAGGGTCCCTTCACCCCGAGGTTTTCTGGACAATATGTCAGCGGTGGGGAACATCGGATGTAGATCTTCTAGCATCCAGATTCAACGCAAAGGTGGACAGGTTTGTCTCTCGGACAAGGGATCCCCTAGCTTGCGGCTCGGATGCCCTAGTGTTCCCTTGGGATCAGTTCTAGCTGATATATGCATTCACACCGCCACGATGGTTACCTCGATTACTCCGCAGAATCAGGGTAGAAAAGAAACCAGTGATTCTGGTGGCTCCAGCGTGGCCCCGAAGAGCGTGGTACGCGGAGATTGTAAAATGTCAGTGGGGAGTCCTTGGACTCTCCCACGTCGTCCGGACCTGCTTTCGCAAGGACCGATATACCACCCTTCCTTACCAGCCCTAGGTTTGACGGCCTGGCTATGGAAGCCCACATTCTAAAAAAGAGAGGGCTCTCTAATCCTGTGGTATCTACCATGATCAATGCCAGGAAGCCGGTATCCAGGCAGATCTAATATAGAATCTGGAAGGCGTACATCGCGTGGTGTGAGGCCAAGAAATGGCATCCACATAAGTACGTAATAGGTAGGAGTCTGGACTTCCTACAGTGGGCTGTAGATAGGAAGCTTGCCTTGAGTACTATCAAAGGTCAGTTTTCGGCCTTGTCAATATTTTTTCAAAGGCCCTTGGCTTCGCATTCACTAGTCAAAGCCTTTAAATAAGGAGTGATGCGTATTAGTCCTCCGGTTAATATTCCCATATGTCCATGGGATCTAAACCTGGTTCTGTCGGTTCTACAGAAACAACCATTTGAACCATTACAGCATAGTTCCTTGGTTCTTCTCAACAGGAAATAGTTTTTTCTAGTAGCCATTTGTTCGGCTAAAAGAGTGTCGGAATTAGCAGCTATGTCCTGTAAAGAGCCATATCTGGTTATCCATAAGGACAGAGTAGTGTTACGTCCTCATCCAGCCTTTCTTCCTAAGGTGGTATCAAGGTTTTCATTTGAACCAAGATGTGGTTCTTCCTTCTTTTTTCCCCAAACCTAGTTCGGTAGAGGAAAAGTTATTGCATTCTTTGGATGTAGTAAGAGCAGTTAAAGCTTATCTAAAAGCCACTGCTCAGATTCGCAGAACGGATACTTTGTTTATTCTGCCGGAAGGCCCCAGAAAGGGTCAGGCAGCGTCAAAATCTACTTTAGCCAAGTGGATTCAACAGGTCATTATGCAAGCCTATGGCTTAAGAAGGAGACCGCCTCCGTTCAAAGTTAGAGCGCACTCCACGAGAGCAGTTGGAACTTCATGGGCAGTGCATCACCAGGCCTCCCTGGCTCAAATCTGTAAGGCCGCAACATGGTCTTCAGTACACACGTTTACTAGGTTCTACCAGGTGGACGTTAGAAGTCAGGAGGATGTCGCCTTTGGGCGCAGTGTGTTGCAGGCCGCAAAAGATCCTCATGTCTGATAGCGCTCAGCTTATGTATGGTGTATCCCCCCCCTCGTTGGGCATTGCTTTAGGACATCCCATTAGTAATGACTATGTCGCTCTGTGTCCCGTGATGTACGAGAAAGAAAATAGGATTGTCAGGGTCACCTGTGGCCAGGTGACAGATGCACACCGTAGGGGGACAGGAGTGCACCGCGAGGTAGTGAACCCTATGGCTGGCTTCTGTGGATAGGAAACTGGGTGGTTGTGGAAAGCGGGACCAGAGGAGCACAACCGGGATCCCAACGGAAGCGAGAGCCAAGATTCCCCAGGGCGCGGAGTCTAAGACCCAGCTGGTCTTCTCCAGGGCCTCTAGTGGTGAGGATGTTACGCTGCAGGCTGGGACCAGGTCGCGGCCCCTGGAGTTTCCTAGCTCACGCCCCGTAGGATAAGGGGAAGCAGCAGCACACGATAGAGAGAACCGAATAACAAGCCGAAGGTCAGGGGCCACAAGCAGACAAGGATAACGAAGAACGAGCCGAAGGTCAAGGGTCACGAGCAGACAGGGATGGTCGGGGACAAGCCAATAACGTAACAGAGAGACAGACGTAGCACACGGCAGGCAGGAACCCAAACACACAATGCCTAACAAACACGTTGATCAGCAAAGCAGGCTTGCAGTGCACAGGTTAATATAGTGTTCAGTGATAGGGCCTGGGGTGGAGTCAGGCTGGGAGGAGATTATAAAGGAAGCCAGGTGAAGGAGGTCTGGTCTCTAGATGAACACATGAGGAGGAAGGTAAGATGGCAGACAGACATTAATGCATATCCATGACAGTACCCTCCCTCTTACGAGGCCTCCCCCTTCCCCGCCTGGGCCCAGGTTTAGAGGGAAACTTCAGATGAAACTCCTTTAACAGACGAGGTGCAAAGACCTCAGATGCAGTGATCCAAGACCTCTCCTCAGGACCAAACCCTTTCCAATGAACGAGGTACTGAAGAACGCCTTTACAGAGTCGGGAGTCCAGAATTTGACTGATCTCGTACTCCTGATTATCCTCCGAGACAGGCGCCACGGTAGGAAGAGGACGAGAGAATTTATTGAGGACTAAAGGCTTTAGAAGAGCAACATGAAAGGAGTTAGTGATTTTAAGGCTCTTAGGAATCTGGAGTTTGAAACAAACCGGATTCAGTTTAGCAGTTACCGTGTATGGACCGATGAATCGTGGAGCAAACTTCAGAGAAGGAACTCGGAGCTTGATGTTCCTGGTAGAGAGCCAGACTTTGTCCCCTGGCTGAAGAGAAGGCGGTTTACGCCTGCGGCGGTCGGCAAAGCCTTTGAATTTTTCAGCAGCTGCCCGGAGGGAATCATGAACGTGACCCCAAACGGAATTGAGAGACTCCTGAACCGAAGCCAAAGCTGGAATGTCTGGAGAACAGATCATAGGAAGAAGAAGTTGAGGGTGTTTTCCATAAACTGTGAAAAAGGGTGTCTTCTGCGAACTGGTATTCACATGATTGTTATGGGAGAATTCTGCCCACGGGAGTAGAGAGGACCAATCGTCATGGTGAGAAGACACAAAGGTGCGAAGAAAGACCTCTAACTCCTGATTAACCCTCTCAGTCTGTCCATTGGATTGGGGATGGTAAGAAGAAGAAAAATCCAAGACAATATTGAGGGATTTGCAAAAGGCTCTCCAAAAACGAGACGTGAATTGGACTCCCCTGTCGGAAACAATATGAGAAGGGACCCCATGTAGGCGGAGAATTTCTCGAATGAAAATGGGAACCAAGGCAGGGGCAGAAGGAAGACCAGGAAGAGGAACAAAATGAGCCATCTTGGAGAATCGATCGATTACCACCCAAATGACTGTATTATTCTCAGACAGTGGGAGATCGGTGATAAAATCCATGGCAATATGGGCCCAGGGTTCCTTAGGAATAGGCAAGGGCATGAGGAGACCAGCAGGAGCTTGTGTGGAGGATTTGGACTGAGCACAGACATGACAAGCTTTAACGTAGTCTTTGACGTCTGAGCGGAGATTAGGCCACCAGTAGTGACGACTGATGAGTAGGAAGGATCGGAGGAATCCAGAATGCCCTGCCACCTTGGAATCATGTCCCCAACGAAGGATCTTAGCTCTTAGCTCAGTGGGGACAAAGGTCTTACCAGGCGGAATTTTAGACTTCAGGGTGGTAGAGTGGGCAACAATGCATGAGGTGGGAATGATCGGCTCAGGTTCAGGGGCGGACTCCTCGTCCAAAGTGTCAAATGACCTAGAGAGCGCATCAGCCCGACCGTTGCAGGAACCAGGTTTGTAGGTAATCGTGAAATTAAAACGGGCAAAGAAGAGACTCCACCTGGCCTGTCTAGGATTCAGACGTTTAGCATTCTGTAGATACTGTAAATTCTTGTGATCGGTAAAGATCGTTATGGAGTGAGGGGAACCCTCCAAGAGATGACGCCACTCCTCTAACGCCAATTTAATTGCGAGAAGTTCCCGATCACCGATGGCATAATTCCTCTCTGCCTGAGAATTTTTTTTGGAGAAGAACGCACATGGTTGGCGTCTCTTCTCAAAGATTTGAAGAAGCACAGCTCCCACCCCCATTGAGGAAGCGTCCACTTCAATAAAAAATGCATTCCCAGGATTTGGTCTCCTCAAGAGGGGGCCAGAAACAAAGGCCTGTTTCAGGTTGTGAAATGCAGAGACAGCTTCGGGAGGCCAGTCTCTGGCATTCACACCCTTCTTGGTCAAAGCGATAATAGGCGCGGCAATGGAAGAGTAATTCCTTATGAACTGCCTATAATAATTAGTGAAGCCAAGAAAGCGCTGTGTGGCCTTGAGGCTAGCAGGAAGAGGCCAGTTGGTGATAGCCAAGACCTTCCCAGGGTCCATACGAAGCCCCGAACATGAGACAAAGCACCCCAAAAACAGGACCTCAGAACATTCAAAGGAACATTTCTCCAGCTTGGCATAGAGATTGTTCTCTCTAAGACGTTGAAGTACAGTGCGGACATGGTTTCTGTGGACGAGCAGATTTTCAGAAAAGATCAGAATGTCATCCAGATAGATGACAACAAACTGGTACAGCAGATCTCTGAAGATTTCATTGACAAAGTTTTGAAACACGGCTGGAGCATTACACAGACCAAAAGGCATCACCAGATATTCGTAATGCCCGTCTCTAGTGTTAAATGCAGTCTTCCATTCGTCACCCTCCCGTATTCGAATGAGATTGTACGCGCCTCTGAGATCCAACTTGGTGAAAATGGAGGCACCCTTCAACCTATCGAATAGCTCAGATATTAAGGGTAAGGGGTATCGATTTTTAATAGTAACCGCATTTAAACCCCGATAATCGATGCAGGGTCTTAAGGTACCATCCTTTTTGGCAACAAAAAAGAACCCTGCCCCTGCAGGCGATGAGGATTTCCGGATGAACCCTCTCTCCAGATTCTCTGCTACATACTCCGACATGGCCTGGGTCTCTGGGATGGACAGAGGGTAGGTACGACCCCTGGGTAGAGTTGCTCCGGGGACAAGATCAATAGCACAGTCAAAAGACCTGTGGGGAGGAAGCACCTCAGCTGATTTTTTACAGAACACATCCCGGTAATCGCTGTATGCGGCGGGAAGATCAGAAGAAACAGAAGTGGCAGCAACCGGAAGACTCTCCTTGGGGGTCACCTTGAGAAGACACGACGAGAAACATGAGGAACCCCAGGCCAGGATCTGCCCAGAGACCCAGTCCACATGTGGGGAGTGGAGCTGTAGCCAAGGGAGGCCCAATACAACTGGGGTAGAGGCCTTGGGTAGAATAAGAAAGGATATCCACTCCTGGTGGAGAATCCCTACCGACATCCTAATGGGTAGCGTCTGGAAGCGAATAGGGCCCCCTGGGAGAACAGTGCCATCAATTGCCGAGACTACCAATGGGGTAGTGAGAGGTGAAAGGGTAAGCTTCATAGAAGAAGCAGTTCTCCAATCCATGAAATTGCCGGCAGCCCCGGAATCCAGGTATGCAAGGGTTGACTGAGGAGAAGTGCCTACATGAAGGGACACCGGCAAGAGCAGGCGAGAAGGTGATGTTTCTGGGTCCAATACTCCACCTTCCAAATGTATTAGACCCGAGCGTTTCCCGGACGAAGCGAGCAGGAGTCACGAAAATGACCCTTGCCCCCACAATAGAGGCACAAGCCCAGAGTTCTGCGCCTAGCACGTTCTTCGGGGGTTAGTCTGGTCCGGCCCAGCTGCATAGGTTCTTCAGCAGGTAGAGGATGCTCCACGGAATGAAGGGAGGGGAGCTCAGACTGGCTAGGACCCAGAGAGTGCTGGCGTCTTTTTTCTAAGGACCTCTCTTGAAAACGAATGTCGATCTGGTTGCATAATGAAATTACATCGTCCAGACCGACGGGAATGGCTCTTCCCGCTAATTCGTCTTTCACTCGGTCAGAGAGGCCATGTAAAAAGGTAGCGACCAGGGCCTCATTATTCCAGCTCAATTCAGCTGTGTGGATACGGAACTGAAGAGCATATTGCCCCACTGAACTAGATTCTTGGCGAAGACGTAAGACAGCACTAGCCGCTGAAGAAGCCCGAGCCGGCTCTTCGAAGATATTACGAAAGAGCTTCAAGAATTCGGACAGACTGGAAACCACCGGATCGTTCCTCTCCCACAGGGGGGCAGCCCAGGCCAAAGCTTCACCGGAGAGGAGGGAAATGATATAGGCTACCTTAGCCCGGTCAGATAGGAAGCTTTGAGGCTGAAGCTCAAAATGAATAGTGCATTGGCTGAGAAACCCCCTGCAGGCCTTGGAGACCCCAGAGAAACGGAACGGAGCTGGCAATCTTAGTGAGTGTGAGGCTGCGACTGGTGCGATAGGTACAGCCGCTGGTTGTACTTGGGGTTGCGGATTCGGGGTTCCCAAGGAGACCTGAAGCTGCTCGAATCGAGAAGCCAGATCCTGGAGGAATCGCATCACCTGGGTCTGATTTGATTCCTGGGTCTCAAGTCTGCGAACTATGCCCTGCAATGGATCATCCGCGGGAAGCGGGATGTCAGCCGGGTTCATGGCTGATCAAACTGTCAGGGTCACCTGTGGCCAGGTGACAGATGCACACCGTAGGGGGACAGGAGTGCACCGCGAGGTAGTGAACCCTATGGCTGGCTTCTGTGGATAGGAAACTGGGTGGTTGTGGAAAGCGGGACCAGAGGAGCACAACCGGGATCCCAACGGAAGCGAGAGCCAAGATTCCCCAGGGCGCGGAGTCTAAGACCCAGCTGGTCTTCTCCAGGGCCTCTAGTGGTGAGGATGTTACGCTGCAGGCTGGGACCAGGTCGCGGCCCCTGGAGTTTCCTAGCTCACGCCCCGTAGGATAAGGGGAAGCAGCAGCACACGATAGAGAGAACCGAATAACAAGCCGAAGGTCAGGGGCCACAAGCAGACAAGGATAACGAAGAACGAGCCGAAGGTCAAGGGTCACGAGCAGACAGGGATGGTCGGGGACAAGCCAATAACGTAACAGAGAGACAGACGTAGCACACGGCAGGCAGGAACCCAAACACACAATGCCTAACAAACACGTTGATCAGCAAAGCAGGCTTGCAGTGCACAGGTTAATATAGTGTTCAGTGATAGGGCCTGGGGTGGAGTCAGGCTGGGAGGAGATTATAAAGGAAGCCAGGTGAAGGAGGTCTGGTCTCTAGATGAACACATGAGGAGGAAGGTAAGATGGCAGACAGACATTAATGCATATCCATGACAAGGATTTTTATAACAGCTTACCTGTAAAATCCTTTTCTTGGAGTACATCACGGGACACAGAGCTCCCACCCCTCTTTAGGGACACTTATTGCTTTGCTACAAAACTGAGGTGCTCCCGGATGGGAGGGGCTTATATAGGGGAGGGTACTTCCGGTTTTGGAAGTTGCCAGTGTCAGCACCTGAAGGTATCTATATAACCCATTAGTAATGACTATGTCGCTCTGTGTCCCGTGATGTACTCCAAGAAAAGGATTTTACAGGTAAGCTGTTATAAAAATCCTATTTTTCAGCCAGTGGCCGGCTTTCATGTAAAAGCAATTCTAGCAGATAATTAGCCTCTAGACTGCTTTTACAAGCAGTGGGAGGGAATGCCCCCCCCGGATATAAACAGCGCCATTGGGAAAGCATTTTATCACACCGATCTTGGTGTGGTCAGATGCTTTGAGGGCAGAGGAAAGATCTAGGGTCTAACCCCCCATTTTTTTTTTAAAAAAGAGTACCTGTCACTACTTATTGCTATCATAGGGGATATTTACATTCCCTGAGATAACAATAAAAATGATTAAAAAAAAAAAATATGGAAGGAACAGTTTAAAAATAAAATAAAAAAGCGAAATAAATAATAATAAAAAAAAAAAGCACCGCTGTCCCCCCCTGCTCTTGCGCAAAGGCGAACGCAAGCGTCGGTCTAGCGTCATATGTAAACAGCAATTGCATCATGCATGTGAGGTATCACCGCGAAGGTCAGATCGAGGGCAGTCATTTTAGCAGTAGACCTCCTCTGTAAATCTAACGTGGTAACCTGTAAAGGCTTTTAAATGCTTTTAAAAATGAATGTAGTTTCTCGCCGCTGCGCGTTTGTGCGCAATTTTAAAGCATGTCATGTTTGGTATCCATGTACTCGGCCTAAGATCATCTTTTTTATTTCATCAAACATTTGGGCAATATAGTGTTTTTTAGTGCATTAAAAATAAAAAAAGTGTGTTTTTCCCCCAAAAAATGCGTTTGAAAAATCGCTGCGCAAATACTGCGTGGAAAAAAAATGCAACACCCACTATTTTAATCTGTAGGGCCTTTGCTTTAAAAAAATATATAATGTTTGGGGGTTCAACATAATTTTCTTGCAAAAAAAAAATGTTTTCATGTAAACAAAAAGTGTCAGAAAGGGCTTTATCTTCAAGTGGTTAGAAGAGTGGATGATGTGTGACATAAGCTTCCTAATGTTGTGCATAAAATGCCAGGACAGTTCAAAACCCCCCCAAATGACCCTATTTTGGAAAGTAGACACCTCAAGCTATTTGCTGAGAGGCATGTTGAGCCCATTGAATATTTTTTTTTTTGTCCCAAGTGATTGAATAATGACAAAAAGAAAAAAAAATGTACAAAAAGTTGTCACTAAATTATATATTGCTCAAACATGCCATGGTTATATGTGGAATTGCACCCCAAAATACATTCTGTTGCTTCTCCTGAGTACGGGGATACCACATGTGTGAGACATTTTGGGAGCCTAGCCGCGTACAGGACCCCGAAAACCAAGCACCGCCTTCAGGATTTCTATGGGTGTAAATTTTTGATTTCACTCCTCACTGCCTATCACAGTTTCGGAGGCCATGGAATGCCCAGATGGCACAAACCCCCCCAAATGACCCCATTTTGGAAAGTAGACACCCCAAGCTATTTGCTGAGAGGTATGTTGAGTATTTTGCAGATGTCGCTTTTTGTCACAAAGTTTTAAAAATTGAAAAAAAAAAAAATATGTCTTTCTTCATTTTCAAAAACAAATGAGAGCTGTAAAATACTCACCATGCCTCTCGGAAATAGCTTGGGGTGTCTACTTTCCAAAATGGGGTCATTTGTAGGGGTTTTGGGCTATCTTGGCATTTTATGGCCTTCAAAACTGTGATAGGTAGTGAGGAGTGAAATCAAAAATTTGTGCCCTTAGAAATCCTAAAGGCGGTGCTTGGTTTTCGGGTGCCCGTACGCGGCTAGGCTCTCAAAAAGTCCCACACATGTGGTATCCCCGTACTCAGGGGAAGCAGCCAAATGTATTTTGGGGTGCAATTCCACATATAACCATGGCATGTTTGAGCAATATATCATTTAGTGACAACTTTTTGTACATTTTTTTTTTGTCATTATTCAATCACTTGGGACAAAAAAAAAATATTCAATGGGCTCAACATGCCTCTCAGCAATTTCCTTGGGGTGTCTACTTTCCAAAATGGGGTCATTTGGGGGGGTTTTGTGCTATCTTGGCATTTTATGGCCTTCAAAACTGTGATAGGTAGTGAGGAGTGAAATCATAAATTTATGCCCTTAGAAACCTTGAAGGCGGTGCTTGATTTTTGGGGTCCCGTACGCGGCTAGGCTCCCAAAAAGTCCCACACATGTGGTATCCCCGTACTCAGGAGAAGCAGCAGAATGTATTTTGGGGTGTAATTTCACATATGCCCATGGCATGTGTGAGCAATATATCATTTAGTGACAACTTTGTGCAAAAAAAACAAAGTTTGTCATATTCCCGCAACTTGTAGCAAAATATAAAATATTCCATGGACTGAACATGCCTCTCAGTAAATAGCTTGGGGTGTCTACTTTCCAAAATGGGGTCATTTGGGGGGGTTTTGTGCTATTTTGGCATTTTATGGCCTTCCAAACTGTGATAGGTAGTGAGGAGTGAAATCAAAAATTTACGTCCTTAGAAATCCTGAAGGCGGTGCTTGGCTTTGGGGCCCCGTACCCGGCTAGGCTCCTAAAAAGTCCCACACATGTGATATCCCCGTACTCAGGAGAAGCAGCAGAATGTATTTTGGGGTGCAATTCCACATATAACCATGGCATGTGTGAGCAATATATCATTTAGTGACAACTTTTTGTACATTTTTTCTTTTTTTTTTCTTTTTATCATTATTCAATCATTTGGGACAAAAAAAAAATATTCAATGGGCTCAACATGCCTCTCAGCAAATAGCTTGGGGTGTCTACTTTCCAAAATGGGGTCATTTGGGGGGGTTTTGTGCCATCTTGGCATTTTATGGCCTTCAAAACTGTGATAGGTAGTGATAGGTAGTGAGGAGTGAAATCAAAAATGTATGCCCTTAGAAACCTTGAAGGCGGTGCTTGGTTTTTGGGGTCCCGTATGCGACTAGGCTCCCAAAAAGTCCCACACATGTGGTATCCCCGTACTCAGGAGAAGCAGCAGAATGTATTTTGGGGTGTAATTTCACATATGCCCATGGCATGTGTGAGCAATATATCATTTAGTGACAACTTTGTGCAAAAAAAATAAAGTTTGTCATATTCCCGCAACTTGTGGCAAAATATAAAATATTCCATGGACTAATCATGCCTCTCAGTAAATAGCTTGGGGTGTCTACTTTCCAAAATGGGGTCATTTGGGGTGTTTTGTGCTATTTTGGCATTTTATGGCCTTCGAAACTGTGATAGGTAGTGAGGAGTGAAATCAAAAATTTGCGCCCTTAGAAATCCTGAAGGCGGTGCTTGGTTTCCGGGGTCCCGTACGTGGCTAGGCTCCTAAAAAGTCCCACACATGTGGTATCCCCGTACTCAGGAGAAGCAGCAGAATGTATTTTGGGGTGCAATTCCACATATAACCATGGCATGTGTGAGCAATATATCATTTAGTGACAACTTTTTGTAATTTTTTATTTATTTTTTTGTCATTATTCAATCACTTGGGACAAAAAAATAAATATTCAATGGGCTCAACATGCCTCTCAGCAATTTCCTTGGGGTGTCTACTTTCCAAAATGGGGTCATTTGGGGGGGTTTTGTACTGCCCTGCCATTTTAGCACCTCAAGAAATGAGATAGGCAGTCATAAATTAAAAGCTAAAAAATTCCAGAAAATGTACCCTAGTTTGTAGACGCTATAACTTCTGCGCAAACCAATAAATATACGCTTATTGACATTTTTTTTTACTAAAGACATGTGGCTGAATACATTTTGGCCTAAATGTATGACTACAATTGAGTTTATTCGATTTTTCTTATAACAAAAAGTAGAAAATATCATTTTTTTTTCAAAATTTTCGGTCTTTTTTCGTTTATATAACAAAAAAGAAAAATTGCAGAGGCAATCAAATACCATTAAAAGAAAGCTCTATTTGTGGGAAGAAAAGGACGCAAATTTCGTTTGGGTACAACATTGCATGTCCGCACAATTTACAGTTAAAGCAGCGCAGTGCAAAATTCTGAATTCACCTCTGGTCCTTTAGCTACCAAATGGTCCGGGGCTTAAGTGGTTAATGTAAGTCAAAAATCCTTCTTTTATTTAGCAGTTTAACTTTACCTCCTAGTCTCGTTCCATTCTGGCATAGAAAATTATTTCTCTACATCTGTTTTCCTTTTCTTCTTTTTTTAAACCAGATGTAAAATGGAAGAAATGGCACCCTTGTGAACATTGTCATAACTACAGTATGTATACTGACAAGTTAGAATTTACTTAGCATATATAGGTGAATGGAAGTCCCACCACCTTGCAGGCAGAATGGTCAGAGTGAAAAAAAAGCAAATAGATGGGGGGCCACCATTAATTTCTTTTGTGTTACCAAAAACATAGAAAAAAAAAACTGCGCTTGGTGCTTCTATCTAAACCAATAAAACACAAATGAAAATCTTCCACAGTTGCACTCAATACTAATGCATAAGATAAATAAAAAGCAAACTGTTTTAACCTGATATTGGGTTTATTAGCTAGAGTGGTGAAAATTCTATGCATGATTCACTTTTAAGACACAGCACAACATTTATTTTGCTTTTTAACTTATTTAGTGTGTTTATAAGTAGTGAACTGGACCTGACTTAAACAATAGTGTAACAAGTGTAAGAACCTTGTCTTGTGGCCAGATGCCTGTGTTTGTCTTCAGAATGATCTCTTGCATCTTAGGTCCAGGATGCACACAGAACCTCTCTGCAAGTCAAGTTTAAGATCCACCTTTGTTACTAAACCTAATAACTTGTCATTTAAAGTTTGACTAACTGACAACCCTATTCTCCAAAAAATATCCATACACATTCACTACTTAAAGGCATTGTAATTACATTTTCATAAAATCTTTACTTACTGTGTTTTTCAGCCTCTCTGCAATGTCCGGCATGTGTTCCCTAAGCTCTCTTTTTCTGCCTCACTTCCATTGCTTTGGAAAGAACACTGCATGTTAGATGCGGTCAAGTGCACTGTCCTATGCACACGTAAATCCCATACTCCATGGCATCCTCTGATCCTACCAAACATAGTCTGGATTAGGCTGTGGGGAGAACTGAGGTGATGCTATGAGCTCCAATTGCGTTTGCACCAGTGGCGGCTGGTGCTCAAAATTTTGGGGGGGGCGCAAACAAACTGAAAAAAAAATAAACATCAATTGCCGCCAGTTTGTCCCCAAATGCAGCCAGTTTGTCCCCAAATGCAGCCAGTTTGTCCCCAAATGCAGCCAGTTTCCCCCCAAATGCAGCCAGTTTCCCCCCAAATGCAGCCAGTTAGTCCCCAAATGCAGCCAGTTTGTCCCCAGCCCTGCACTTACCTTCCTCGGGTCAGCGCCGTCCTCCTCCACGCTCCCTCACGTCTTCTTCCATCCTCAAGGTCTTCTCCCGCCCTCGACGTCGCTTCAGCCAATCAAGTTACCGGTAACCAGACCCGGTGAACCTGATTGGCTGAGACGCGTGTCAGTGTTAACCAAGGAACACACAGCCCGTGCGTCCCTTGGTTAACTATTTGGAAGCCGATTACAGCCCACAGGCTGTAATTGGGAAGCCTATTAGTGCCGCTGGCTCTGATAGACACTTCCAAAAGCCAACCAACTGCTGTTATTCAGATGGCCGGCGCTCGCCAGGGGGCCGGCCATCTGAATAGTGGGCGGCAGCGGTGCCGGCGACAATACATACAATGCATGAATGTATGTATTGTTGACGGTGCAGGGGAGAGGGGGGGCGGCTCTCCTGCGCACACTATGGACGCACCGCCACTGGTTTGCACATAAGTTTGTAGTCCATATCAGGAGTGAGCAAGAAAGGATAGCTACATTCCCACATGAAATGGGACCGTGGAGAAAGAACGCAGCCACTCTGCAGAAGGAAGCCAGATCAGATCAGCAAATAAAGGATTTGAACATTTAGAGGAGTTTGAAAGCAATAAAGGAGACTCTTTGTTTTTTTTAAGCAAGGGGTCAACGTCACTTTAATTCTCAGGTCCACAGATTATGAACTTCCAACGTCCAAGGTATGTATTCACTTAATCTGCCTGGATATCTTCTAAACTTGGATGCTCTGTTATGCAAACATCAGCCGCAATTTCCGGTGTCAATATTTGGCCTGCCCCCATGACTTACTCTGGACCAGTGAAACTGCATTTGGCTTCTGAAGGTGGGGTGGGTGGAAGGATGTGGATCAAATTAATTTTAATTAGGTCACACAACACTTCCAAAACATTGAATCAATGGAATTTCTTACAATATACAATTTTTGAAATGTTAAAAGCAAATACGCTTTAAGCCATACTTAGACTGCTGTATCCTTAAAATGATGAACTACAGGCAACAGTAAAAGATATCAAGCAAGCAGAATAACAGTAAGTAATCAATGTCTGTGCTCAGAACTTGCATATTTCTGGTGTCCAGCTATCAATTTTCTTTGCTGGCAACAGAAGCCATTAAGTAACAGCAGGAGGGAATGTTTGAAAACAGCAGGATTTTAATGTCATGTTTTAATTTTGAACCAGACATCTTAAGCTAACCTATCACCAATGGGAAACAGAAATCATTAAATTTAACATTTAATGTAAAATACCTCAGTATCATAATCTGCAGTATGTTTACATGAAATGACTAACCACATCTGATGTATTACTTTGATTGTACAGTAGCAAAGCCTCTTCATGGATTTACCCAAAATATATAATATACTATACATTTATAGTAAATAGGCTGTGTAGAAAAGAACTAATCATACACTTTTGTCCTTAACCACTTGATTACTATGCACTATAGTTTTACTGCTACAGTGCGCCCACCTGCCCGGCTGTGTTGTCACTGGCTCCAGCACATGCCGATCACCGGAGCGAGTGACAGGAGACAGCGGGGATGTGCCGGTTTTGCTTTAAGGGAGTAAAAACCAACACATTCCTTAGTATGAGCACTACACCGTACACACAGTAAACCTAGTTAGGCACAGATTTAGCCCATTGATTGGCCCACATGTTAACCCCTCACCCAGCCAGTCTCATTAGTACAGTGTCAGTGTATACTGTATTATTAGTACTGATCATTGTGTTATGCCGGGTACACACGACCGTTTTTTATGACGAGAAAAATTAAATGTTTTAATTTGGTCATTAAAAAAAAATTTGGAACATGCTCTATTTTTTCTCGTCGTTTTTCACGTCGTCGTTTTTCTCATCGTGAAAAACGCCCGTGTGTAGGCTTTAACGATGAGAAAAAGACACGCATGCTCAGAAGCAAGTTATGAGACAAGAGTGCTCGTTCTGGTAAAACTAGCGTTCATAATGGAGATAGCACATTCGTCACGCTGTAACGGACTGAAGAGCACGAGGCTGAAAAGCGCGAATCGTCTCTCACCAAACTTTACTAACACGAGGATCAGCAAAAGCAGCCCAAAGGGTGGCGCCATCCAAATGGAACTTCCCCTTTATAGTGCCGTTGTAAGTTTCGTATGTCACCGCGCTTTGCTTGAGCATTTTTTTTCACGATAGTGTGTAGGCAAGGCAGGCTTGAGAAGAATCACCTCGAGAAAAACGCTGTTTTTTTCAATGACATTAAAAACGGTCGTGTGTACGCGGCATTAGTGTCACTGGAGATGAAACAGTTAGCCAGTTCCCACAAAGTGTCAGTTATGCCTCATTTCCACGGAGCGGAACGGTTCGGGTCGGTATAGTTTGGAACGGTTTGAATGGTCCGGTCTATTCTGGTGAGCGTTTCCACTGCAAATCGGACTGTCAGGGGCCATTCAGGATTTAGAAAAAATGCCTAGCGTGTCCGCCAATCAGTGGAATGTATTGTAGCTCCGCCCTAACCGAACCGTTCCATTTTCTATGGCCCCACATCTGAAGCAGGGCCCAGAATGGTGCGGTACGGTTCGGTTTTATGGCACGCTTTCATAATGTAAACACCCAAAATAGCGCACCGTACCGAACCGTACCGAACCGATCCGCTCAGTGGAAACGAGGCATTAGTATCAGATTGCCCACCATCCTGCTATAAGTCACTGAACACTGTCATTACTAGTATACATTTTTTTTTAACAAATAGAAATTCCAGTATATATCTCATAGATTGTAGATGCTATAACTTTCACGCAACCCAATCAATATACACTTATTGGGACTTTTTTTTACCGCAGACATGTAGCAGAATACATTTTGGCCTAAATGTATGAAGAAATTTGATTTTTTTTTTATTGGATATGTTTCATAACAGAAAGTAAAAAATATTGTTTTTTCAAAATGGGTTAAGGCAGTATTTTGCCTCTCCTGTTTGTCCTTTCCGCCCAGCTTATGTGGACCATCTCTTGATTCATAGATCTGGTTTACCTTTCACACGTTATCAATTTAGTTCAATTTTGAAGAAGTGTTTGATACATCTTGGTTTAAGCCATCTTCCTATCTCTTCACACTCATTTTGAAAAGGTGCAGCTACAACCGCAGCTAATATAGGTTTATCTGAAACAGTGATTAAGGGTATAGGGTAGATGACATTCTAAATGTTACCAATTATATGTCCGTCCTAATTTTTCTGTATGAATTCCAGGTGTACAGTGTAACGTGTGGATCATTGGACATTCATATATATTTTGGGCATATCATAGGACTTTAGTTAGGGTTTATGGTTTGAATTTAGGTTTCCCTGTTGATTGTTTTTGTATCTGGTGGTATAATTTATGGGGCATGAGATTAAGGCCCCATGTACACAGGACACTATTAAACGCGCATTCAGAGGCAGTTGCCCCTGAACTCATTCAATGTTATCCTATGTGACCATGTACACAGTCTCGTTTATTGCCGTTTTTAGGCAGTTGCGTTCAACAGCGTTTCTTTGAAAGCAAAAAAATGGGTTCAGACGCAGAAGATTTCCACGTTTCAGACGCAAAACGTGGCTAAACACGGTAACCCGCGTTTAGCAGCGTTTCGTTTATAGGCGTTTCTCGTTTTTGGCCATTTAAAAACGCGGCATGTAAATGCAGCAAAACGTACGTTTTAAACGTGGGTTACTATCTGTCAAGTTTAATCATTTAGGAGCATTTGTAAAAACGTCCCGTGTACATGGAGCCTAAATGATGTGCATCAGACTTTGTCCTTTTTATACAGTTTGGGTATAATTTTTCAATTAAAATTGGATTTTCTTCAGCTTCATTTACTTTTTTCCAGAGCTGTTCTTATCTTTTCTGAAGTTGTCCTTCATTTGATTTGGTTATCAAATCCTACTTTCAAGTATTGTGAAAAAAATTGTATGAGAATTAACCAGGCACTTGCCAAATTTATGCCTTCCGTTAATGTTTTTTCATGTCATGTTAGATATAGAAGGAGGTTTATCAGGTTTCTACAAGTCTGACGCAGTTCATTTGTCTGAAGTAGCTTTAGATATTTTCAATTTAGATCTACAAAATTGTATTGAATTGGCTGCGGTGCGGGTGGGGTGCCAGGCTAATTTTTAGATGAGCCTTGGCGTATGGGACAGTTATATATTATATATGGACTTTTGAGTATTAACTCGAGCTGTTATGGCTGAGTTAAATATGGTTTTATAGTGTATTGTGTAGTTTACCTTATATAAAATTGGTAACTTATAGTTGAAAAAGTTGTTTTAAAATAAATACCAATAAAAGGGCCACAGGCATTTCAAATCCATGATTAAAGTTTCTGTTTATTCATTTTTATTAATTGTTGTTATATTATTAAAGTTCTGTTTACGGTCCCATGGGAGAAGGTGGGGCAAAGAAATTTGTACCACACACCCCTGGGGCCGTGGCAGAAAATAGATACAATTTAGACCGTAAGGGCAGTTAGTATTTAATAAAAATAATTTTTTTTTTCCTATTAAAATATAATTGGCTTAGGATAAGTCCCATGTTAAAATTGGCATGAGCAGTTTATCTTAAAAATAAATTTAACTGCGCAACCAACATTCGGCAGTGAATCAGCAGAAGAAGAAGATGCAAAGTGCCCTCCCACCCATCGTTGTGGTTCCTTTTTATGTAATTAGTCCCTTTCTCTTGAAAGGGGACAGTTATACATTATAGGTACAGTGGAACTTTTGATTACGAGCTTAATTTGTTCCAGGAGAATGCTCGTAATCCAAAATATTCGCATATCAAAGCGAGTTTCCCCATTGAAGTCAATGGAAACTAAAATAATTTGTTCAGCATTGACTTCAATAGCATGCAATACTGCATGCGGCCAGATGCGGGGGGCGTCGGAGAGCCTCGGAAACAGCCGAAAAGGCCCGAGGACACCTCGGCTGACCTCGGCAAACCTCAGAAAGACTTTGTTCCCGAGATTTGCCGAGGTCAGCAGTGCTGTCCTCGGGCCTTTCCGTGCATTTCCGAACGGCGCCAATCAGCTGCGATCAGCGACGTTCGGCTCTGCTTGGCTCCAGTGCCCCCCACCTCAGGCCAAACGCGGTACTGCACACCGCTTTAGCCTGAATCGTGCTCGTTTTGCGAGACAACACTCGCAAACCGAGTTACGATTTTTAAAAATTCAGTGCTCGTATTGCGAAATGCTCGTTAACCGCGTTACTCGCAATCCGAGGTTCCACTGTATATACCAACCTAATCGTCCTCTTCGTTCCTCCCAAGACCTACTGCTCTCTAGCTCCCTCATCACCTCATCCCATATTGGCCTCCAGGATTTCTTCCGAGCCTCTCCCATCCTCTGGAATACCCTACCCCAATCTGTCAGACTATCTCCAAATCTATCTACTTTTAGGCGATCCCTGAAAACTTTTCTCTTTGGAGAAGCCTACCCTGCCTCCACCTAACAACTGTTCTTTTGTACTGTACTTTACTGTTGTAAAGCGCTGCGCAAACTGTCAGCGCTATATAAATCCTGTATAATAATAATAAAAATAAAAATAATAATATATTATATATGGGCTTTTGTGTATTAACTTGAGCTGTTATGGCTGAGTTAAATATGGTTGTATATTGTATTGTGTATTTTACCTTATATAAAATTGGTAATTTATAGTTGAAAAAGTTGTTTTTAAATAAATACCATTTCAAATCCATGATTAAAGTTTCTGTTTATTAATTGTATTAATTGTCGTTATATTATTATTATTATTATTAAAGTTCTGCTTAAGGTCCCATAGAGAGGTGAGGGGTTAGAACCACTGTCAAGTCTGTTTGATCTGTTGTTGCCATGGTGGTGCACATGTAATCAGCTATGACACCAATTATTTGATGGCTTGACAGTTCAGTTGAGAGCTGACATAATCACACTAGCAACTGTACCAGTTATACTTCATGGCATGCCTTAAATGTAATTTAATTTGGTGGGTTGAGTTCTGCTTGAAGCTGTGAAAAACTGCTCACAGGAAAATGATTAAAGCGGAACTATAACAATCAATTTATCTGTTTCCCAAAAAAGTTACATTCAGGGCATGCCAGGAATGATAACTGTCTCAGTCACTTTTGCTGTCAACCAAACTGTTAAGCCATCAAATGGCTGTCATAACTGATCACATGTGCAGCACCATGGCAACTACAGATCAAACAGAGGCTGAGATGGCAGCTTCCTTGGCTGTAAATGATAGGAGGGTTTAGTTCCGCTTTAATGAGAAATTGAAAATCATTTTAGGCAATGCCAAATTCCTTCTTATATGTTAATTTGTGATATCCTACTTTTAGCCTTTGCAGTTTGACAATTCCTTAATTGCTTTTTGATCACTTTGTTCCACCCCCATGGATTACAATTTTCCAGTACCTGCTTTATCTTCTCGCGCTACTTTTCCTACCCTTTCTCAGTTTATCCTTTTTCTTCTCTATTTCTGTTTCCTTTTATATTGTAAATCCTACTTTGGTTTTGAATTATGGGGATCAATTTCATCCAGTGTTGCCAACCTACCAGATTGAAACTTACTGACACGACACTCAAAATGGCACAGCCAAGTTTTTACTGGCATTTCCAAAAGTTACAAAATTACAGTTTTACTGTAAGTGCAAATTTTAGAATTTAGGCTACAAATGAGTACAATATAAGTAAGTAGGTCAGGGACAGGACCCAGGAGGGCAAGAAATTAGAATGGGTAGGCACACACATGAAATCGACTCTGCATACAAAGTTCCAAGCCGAGCGTCCCAGCCATATGTTTTACTGGCAACCTTTTCCTGTCACTGTCAAAGTGCCCACTTTTTACTGGCTGCCACTGATTTTATTGCCTCTGCCACTTTTTTTGTCTTCTATGTTTCGGCTTTTCTGCACTCACACCCAGTAATTGTTTTTATATATTATTGTACTTTTACACTAGCTATATTGACGGAATTGCTGGCCTAGCATTTTTGTAATTGCTGCAGTCACTTGAACTCCTGAATACCTCTTTGTACTGTTATTTCTTGTACTGACAAGCTCTCCACTGAGCTTTATTTTGTATTGTTGCATTTTTTCTCTGAATAATTCTTTGAAAAAGGAGAATATAAATGCCAAACAGCTATGCCTGAAAACGATGAGAAGGAATACCTACCTTTTCTGCTGCTCATGCCACCAGAACATTGTTCTGTTTAACAGAAACCCTCTAAAGTACTCAGTACTCACCAATCAGCACTTCTAGAAGAGCTAATCGCCTTGGATTCCCATAACGCTCACTGGTTTCCACCATCAGTCTCCACATCGCTATAGTATACACTAATGACAAATAAGTTGTGGAGAGGAACCACTAAGTTTTGCAGGGGACCAAGGAGGTCAACCCTCTCAGAAGTGTCGGCTTCCCAGTGGGCTTCAGAAAAGTATTTTTTGGGTGAAACTGTGTTCTGACAGTACAGGCAATGGTAAAGGTAATACAATAAAGTGTGGCGCTAACGATGTGTTGAGCAAATAACTCTATCCAGAGAAATTGCAAAAGGATCCAAAAACCTGTGAGGTGAGTGGATAGATGGCTTAAAATTAAAGGGACATGAGCCCTATATAGAGTGTGTGTGACAAACCTGTTTGCGACTGCAAAGACGCAAAGGGCTTGCAGAAATGCCAACCTATACCAAGGTTATAAAAATGAAGATATATGTGCAAATATTTCTAGAAGCAAGCATAAATATGAAGAAAATATGTAAAATCACAATTGTGTAAAGAAACAATTAATAAACATGCATAACACACATGTGAATGGGATCATATCCTAATAAATAGATCTATGACCCCCTGCAATTTGGGGGTAAAGCACAAAGTCTCTCAGAGGTGGATGAGATGAAATATAATGTGTCTAAATATTCTCACAGTAAACAATGAACCACAATGAAACACAGTAAAGATCAGATACTGGTAGCAGACAACGTCTGAATTGTCCATGTATGGAAAAACGTAGGAAGATGGCCCACTGTAGCAACAAAAGCCCAACAGTCTTTAACTGAAAGTGGTGTGCAGCAGGAATTGTCACCTGGGAGTGCCTTCACCCTTGCATATGGGGGGAGAAATGGATACTCTTACCCGAAGGTGTGGACCTAACTCACCGTACGGTGGTGGATCAATCAAGCTTATATCCACAGATCATGGAACCAGGGATGTGGGTCTTCCGATCTCCTCCTCTCTGTGCTGACAACAGATCCAAAGGGGCAGATGACTCCAAGGAATAAGAGGGTGATGAGTGGTCATAAATCCAGGCTGTAACTCCACCAAACGTTGGAATATACAAAGGAAAAAAGAGAGGGCCTCCACATAGTGTAAATCCCAAAATTGGGGTTTATTTAAAAAAAAAATATTCAAACAAATGAATATATTAAAAAGTTTAATTGAACAATAAAACAGCGCAGTGTGGGGCAGCTTGGGCCAGCGTGTAAACCTGATGCGTTTCGTCTCCTAAGACTTCAACTGGGGTACACCCTAGCCTACCACCCCCTGTGCTTATATAGGAGTACAATTATCCCAATCGTAAGCATGTGTGCCCTGTTCCAAATCCCACTTCCGGGGTCCTGTCGCACATTGTGGCTGTGGTGACGTCACTGCGAGTCACATGTGCTTTCCAGGAGTGAAACGTACCACTACTGGGCCTCAGTTCCTATGAAAACGTACTAAAATGACTAGTCTGAATGGACGTGGTGACGCGCTACGTTGGAAACCAAGCCTCACCTGAGGTACCAATCTGCGTTGGACTTCAACATCACGTGATCATGGAGAGAGGACGCAAGGCATGCTGGGGCGTGTAGTTCCGGAGTATGCTGTGCAGGCTAGAACTCCAGAGTTACGCCATCCAGCACGATGACATATGCCCCATACTTCCAAGTCACGTAGTGAAAACCAAACACTTCATCTTAGAATGGTTAAATAAATTGTGGGACACTACCCGTCAAGCAACACAGTCCGACTCCGCCAGGCATACCAAATGCCATACGGGAACAAGTATTCCTTAACTCGCATATTGCAACTGGGCCGGGCTCTGCAAACTATAGGAATGTAACTAGGGCTGTGGGATTATACTAAAAATGTGAAGTTGCCCACCGGTCTATGATTTAGAAGTGAAATTATGAGACCAGGTCACACAAACTTTTACAAGGTGTACCACCGTGAATATAAACCTCTAATCATAAACCAAAACATACAAATAATCTACGTATATGGAGGAAAGACATGGAGGTCTGAAATGACCTCTGCATATGAGGACGAGAATACAAATTACTGGATGTATATGTGAGATACTATTAAATTACCTGACATATAAATGGTACTAACATACGGACAATGATTCTCATGGAAAGGGTATCATGAAAATAAACAGATCTCCCAAAATAGGAATAAGCTATATAGGAGGTGAATGTGTATATATCTCCATATATTCCTCCATAATATGGGGGAAAATTGAAGACAGAGGGGACCATGACTATAGTAATAGTACTCATATATGTAAGTACGCTAAATGAGAGGAAGCTGAGAAAAAATGAAAAATAATAAGAGAAGAAAAATAGTGATGGTAAAGACAAATGTGATTTAAGGGGGGGGGGGCTGCCCCAAAAACTAACAGACAATATTCAAGCTTGTCACCACAGCCACAATGTGCGACAGGACCCCGGAAGTGGGATTTGGAACAGGGCACACATGCTTACAATTGGGATAATTGTACTCCTATATAAGCGCAGGGGGTGGTAGGCTAGCGTGTACCCCAGTTGAAGTCTTAGGAGACAAAACGTGTCGGGTTTACATGCTGGCCCAAGCTGCCCCACACTGCGCTGTTTTATGGTTCAATTGAACTTTTTAATATATTAATTTGTTTGAATATTTTAATTTAAATTAACCCCAATTTTTGGATTTACACTATGTGGAGGCCCTCTTTTTTCCTTTGTATATTCCAACGTTTGGTGGAGTTACAGCCTGGATTTATGACCACTCATCACCCTCTTAGTCCTTGGAGTCATCTGCCACTTTGGATCTGTTGTCAGCACAGAGAGGAGGAGATCAGAAGACCCACATCTCTGGTTCCATGATCTGTGGATATAAGCTTGATTGATCCACCACCGTACGGTGAGTTGGGTCCACACTTTCGGGTAAGAGTATCCATTTCTCCCCCCATATCCAAGGGTGAAAGCACTCCCGGGTGACAATTCCTGCTGCACACAACTTTCATTTAAAGACTGTTGGGCTTTTGTTGCTACAGTGGGCCATCTTCCCACTTTTTTCCACACATGGACCATTCAGACGTTGTCTGCTACCAGTATCTGACCTTTACTGTGTTTCATTGTGGTTCATTGTTTACTGTGAGAATATTTAGGCACATTATATTTCATCTCATCCACCTCTGAGAGACTTTGTGCTTTACCCCCAAATTGCAGGGGGTCATAGATCTATTTATTAGGATATAATCACTGTGACGGATCTCAGATACCCCAGGTGGGCACATCCGTCAGACTTGTGTCTCCTGTCCTCCAAACGCACCCGCAGCCTGCAGATTCGCCATAACCAGCCCTTAACCCCTCAATCACGAGACAATCAACACAGGTGTTGAGGGTTAAACATGCAGAGCATCAACAGTTTATTAAATCCAAAACATACACTTTTACACACAGTTAGGGACACTCCCCTTAGCCTTGTCATAGAGGGGGGGGTAGGGGACAAGAAAGAACCAATGGGAACTGAACACTTGTACATTGAAACAGAGACTACAGATAAACATAAAGGGATTATGGTAAGCAGGCAACCCCTCAATACACATCCCCTGCGGAGAGATGTCTGCAGTCCAGACCATTGTCTATGTGCCATGACTCAACACAGCTAAACACAGCAACAAGAGGGGGGGAATGGGGGAGAAGGGATGTAGCATTACATTACATTATCTCAATGCCAGCTTCTCCCCGAGTCTCAGTCTCTTCTGGGCCATAATCTGTGGGTAGGAGGCCCGCCCTCAGTCCCTTCCAAAGCACACAGTGACAGTGGGTTCTGTCACATTTCTCCCCTTTTAAAAACAGACTAACCAGGTTCCTGACCCCCAACTGGTCTGGACCTGCGTTAGTCACAAACTTCCACCCCAGGCAACCAGGAAAAGGAAAAGTACGTCTCTGGCGCTGGGGAGCAAAATCGCACATACGGTCTCCCGTGAATAAAAACAGCCGCTGCAGAGTGGGAACAGCTGTCCGCACTCCCGTGATCCGGGGCTGGGTTGCAGATATTGAGGGGAGCTGAATAATCCTCTGCCTGATGCCAGCGCTTCAGCTTGTAGGGAACATAGGCTGGCAGTGCTATGCAGTTGGGGAGGAAAAGGTTCTTGCTTTTCTCCTGGAGTAGTTACCAGCCGCTGAGGAGGTATCTTGCAGGGACTATCTCCCGGACTCTCCATCTCTTTTTCTGATGCTGGGCAGTGGCCAACAGCGCTCTGCCCCGTAGCCATTGCTTCTGCTAGGGGGACATATACAACGGTAGAGTTCAGCCGCTGGAGAGGGGGAAGGGTTTTCTCCCCTCCTGGTTCTGTGACCAGCTGCTGAGGCGACTTCTGACAGGGGCTGTAGCATTACATTACATTATCTCAATGCCAGCTTCTCCCCGAGTCTCAGTCTCTTCTGGGCCATAATCTGTGGGTAGGAGGCCCGCCCTCAGTCCCTTCCAAAGCACACAGTGACAGTGGGTTCTGTCACAATCACGTTCACATGTGTGTTATGCATGTTTATTAATTGTTTCTTTACACGATTGTGATGTTACATATTTTCTTCATATTTATGCTTGCTTCTAGAAATATTTGCACATATATCTTCAGTTTTATAACCTTGGTATAGGTTGTCATTTCTGCAAGCCCTTTGCGTCTTTGCAGTCGCAAACAGGTTTGTCACACACACTCTATATAGGGCTCATGTCCCTTTAATTTTAAGCCATCTATCCACTCACCTCACAGGTTTTTGGATCCTTTTGCAATTTCTCTGGATAGAGTTATTTGCTCAACACATCATTAGCGCCACACATTATTTTATATGATTGTTCACAATTAAGTCTGATTGTTGTGTTGGCTGCTTATAGAACATTTTTTTCTTGGTTGGCGCAGTATATTATTCCATATACTTAATGGTAAAGGTAAGTATTCTCTCTCCTTTTTTCCTTTTTTTATTTTTAATTACAGGGTCCATCATTGACTTTGGGGTCAGGAAGAATTTTTTTTCTTTCCTGGTTGGAACAAAGTGGACCATGATTTATATGGGATTTACTTCCTCATGATCAACTGTGGATATAGGGTTCTTTTTTTGGAGGTTTTCAATTATTGATTGAACTCAATAAAACGTCTTTTTAACCTGACTATGTTATTAGATAAATACCCATGTAGAGTAATTTAAATGAGACCCATTCATGTAACAGAAAAGATTCAAACAATTAAACATAATTTTTTAATATTTATTAGTGCCATGCAATTTGACGCAGCTCACCAGATAGCAAGGATAACTTGTGTAACAAAAATAGTTGCGCTACCACACAAAAGGGAAAAAAGTCACTGCTACGAACCCACAAATGAATGTGCAATATAACCAATTGCCAACAGGCAATAAAATTGACAATAAACAGGCAATAAATGAGAAAACAAGAACAAGAGTCCAAATAAATTATTTGTGCTCAGTGGTGAAAAACGGCTTGTCAGAAGATAATTCATACGTTCTGTTCATCAAAAAACAAAAGACGATCAATGCCGCTTACCAGATAGGGTGGTTCTCAGATTATAGAGATCATATGGGCACATCACAAGGAAGCTCAGCTGGCCGAGGGTAATCATCCAAGGATTACTCCAGTAATGGGACCTCTCCGCTCACTCTGCTGGTGTTCCTGCTGTAATGTTTCCTCTTACACTTGGATGGAATGGCACAGAGAGGAGGAGATCGGAAGACCCACATCTCTGGTTCCATGATCTGTGGATATAAGCTTGATTGATCCACCACCGTACGGTGAGTTGGGTCCACACTTTCGGGTAAGAGTATCCATTTCTCCCCCCATATCCAAGGGTGAAAGCACTCCCGGGTGACAATTCCTGCTGCACACCACTTTCATTTAAAGACTGTTGGGCTTTTGTTGCTACAGTGGGCCATCTTCCCACTTTTTTCCATACATGGACCATTCAGACGTTGTCTGCTACCAGTATCTGACCTTTACTGTGTTTCATTGTGGTTCATTGTTTACTGTGAGAATATTTGAGCACATTATATTTCATCTCATCCACCTCTGAGAGACTTTGTGCTTTACCCCCAAATTGCAGGGGGTCATAGATCTATTTATTAGGATATAATCACGTTCACATGTGTGTTATGCATGTTTATTAATTGTTTCTTTACACGATTGTGATGTTACATATTTTCTTCATATTTATGCTTGCTTCTAGAAATATTTTCACATATATCTTCATTTTTATAACCTTGGTATAGGTTGGCATTTCTGCAAGCCCTTTGCGTCTTTGCAGTCACAAACAGGTTTGTCACACACACTCTATATAGGGCTCATGTCCCTTTAATTTTAAGCCATCTATCCACTCACCTCACAGGTTTTTGGATCCTTTTGCAATTTCTCTGGATAGAGTTATTTGCTCAACACATCGTTAGCGCCACACATTATTTCCCTTAAGGGAGATTGAGAGGCACCGCAGACCGGAAGTATCCGGACGAATAGTAAGACGGCGATTGCGCCGCTAAAGCGATCTATGCTGGCTTTATTCTTATTATATGTACGAGCACTACTTATTTTTAATAAATTCCCTCACTTTTAATAATACTACACCATTGGAGACTCTCTCTCTCTCTGTTCCTAATTCGGAGCCAATACCCCATTGGAACCCAGTCCCCACTTCCCCCCTCCCCTTTAGGATTACCTTAAGGATAGGATCGGTGGAGGTGAGAAGGAGAAAGAGACATACAGAAACGTTGGAGGGATTAACACAGAGGAGAGAGAGTATACAGACTTTGCCTACACTTGTATATCTGAAGATAAGAGTCCTGTGAGACTTCAGTTTGGAGACATGGAATTTTCTTCTATATATTAGGACATTTACATATCCATTCATTGCACTCCAGCAAGGATATGTGGTTGAGAGACTATATTTTCACCAAATGACATTGTTCATCCACTATTTATTCTATCCACAAATTTCTTCACTGGATTATTGATCTTATTCAATTATTTGATTGATTTTAATTTTTGATCGATTTATGTTCACGTTTTTTCACGTGTTATATATTGCACAGGCACTTTACCAATTCCTTTATATGTCCATATGCACTTTTTATAGATATTAGTGTTACTTTATGATCACTTTATGTGTATCTCGTTTTCACTATTTGATGTGTTAGTAAGTAGCGCGGAAACATTTCTTTTATTCAATGCTTTTTTATGTCAACCTTAGGACTGCTAGGTAAGCTAGGCTGTTATTTGAGGTTTCCTACAATTTAATAGTTAATACACCAAAAAAGGAAAAAAAGCAAAAAACAATAATAATTACTTTACATACTGCAGATTGTAATTTGGATTCCATTATTTCCATTATTTAACAATTGAGTGTCCCCTTTCTCAGTTTTAGTTTTTCTGTACATTTTTGTTATCTGAGTTTTTGTTTACACAATGGGAGAATAAAGGGTCAAAGAGCAATTTGAAAAATGTAATGAGACTGCACACAAGCATTTTTAGCTTGTTTGCTTATTTGTTTGGTTTGTTGTGCTGGTACAAGTCAGAAACATCAGATAACAGCAAAGTACATAAAAAAATCTGTAGTTAATTGTCCCTTACCATTTTGTAATGTGCCATTTTTACTTATTTTACTTGTCTGTTGTCTCAGGCATCTCAATTTCCAACAAACCACACCCAAAGCAAATTAACCAGTTAAGGACCAGCAGCCGCAGTTATTCTGTGGCAGGTTTGCTCCCCTGGACGAATTGCCATAGCTGTACGTCGGGTGTGCGGCCAACTAAGGGGCGTGCGCTCCCGGTGCACCCAGGGCGATCAGGTTTCGTTTCAGGACCGATCAGTCTGCATGCCCAGGCCAATAATTTCTGGCCTGGACCTGGTGATCAGTTCTGGCGAATGGCAGACTGTCCTCTGCCTGTATAATGTAAACACAGGCAGAGGAAGTGATATCACCTCCCCTTGTGGAATCCTTTTCCATTCCAGAGAGAGTGAGTTGCACCAACAATACACTGACACAGTACACATAGGCGCATTTTTCACCCCTGATCACCCCCCAGTTAACCCCTTCACTCCCTGTCACTGTGTCACCAAGTGCAGTTTTCAGATTTTTTACTGAACACTGTACTGGTGTCACTTCTGACACTAATCAGCATTAGGGCAGTTAGTAGTAGGCCCAGGTACCCCTGTAAACCCCCTAATAAAGGTCACACCCCCAGTTAACCCTTTCACCCCCTGTCACCAGTGTCACTAATGTAGTGTACATATCTATTTTCTGATCACCGTATTAGTGTCACAGGTGATGCTAGTTAGCCAGTTAGCTAGTTACTGTCACCGTCAGGTTTTTATAGCGTCAGGGTACCTGATATATATTACTGAATAAAGGTTTAACCCCCTGATCTCCCCCAGTACAGGTTTTGGGTCACCGTCAGTCCCAGGCAGTGTCAGATTAGTGCCAGTAGCGCTAACACCCACGCATGCACCATACACCTCCCTTACTAGTATAGTGTTTAAACGCATCAATATCTTTGATCTGATCAGATCTATACTAGTGTCCCTAATAGTTTAGTGTTCCCAAAGAATGCAGTGTTAGTGGGATAAACCCAGACACCTGCGTTTAGCCCCTCTGTCCAGCCCAGCCCAGCCCACCCAAGTGCAGTATCAATCGATCACTGTCACTTACAAAACACAACACACATAACTGCAGTGTTCGAAGAGCCAGGCCTGATCCCTGCGAACGCTAATGCCCCGTACACACGTCCGTTGGAAATTCCGTCAAAAAAATTGAGAACCAGCTCTCAATCTATTTCTGTCGGAATTCCCGACAGAAAAAGTCAGATGGAGCATACACACGGTCGGAATTCCCGACCAAAAGCTCCCATCTGACTCTTTCTGTTGGGAATTCCAACCGTGTGTACGGGGCTTAACAGTTTTTTTGGTAGCAATTGAAGCAGTCGCTGACAACCAGTTGCTCTTAGAGAGCAGCGGCACCCTGACAGATAGCTCTGACGATGGAGTGGTCCCTGCTAAGGTCTGAAGTATCCGATCCTGTTCCTCTGTTGTTGAGGTGCAAGAACCGCAGGGCTCTCGTATGGAGCAGAGAGCCAGTACTAGTGCCGCTCATCCTTCTGGTGAACTGGCAAGCACCAGCGGCCTAGTACATCCTGGTTATAGTCAAACCAGTACTGCAGTAACATGTGGTGATGTGGCGAGTCCCATAAGTGCAGTTTAAGCTGGTGTGATGGCTAGCACAAGTAGTGCCCTGCAGCCACCAAGAAGACAAACACAGGCCCGTAGAGCCCATAGTGCCCTTCCCGCTGCATTTGCCAATCCTAATTGGGAGCCCACCACTTCTGCAGCGTCCGTACTTCCCCCATTCACTGGCCAACCCGGAATTCAGGTGGAAACAGTTGATTTTACATCACTTGATTTTTATTCACTGTTTTTCACTGAAGATTCCTATAGATCTATTGTGGACCAAAGTAATTTGTATGCTGGTCAATTCATCACCGGTAATCCCCAGTTGACCCTTGCCAGAAATTAGAAACCTATTACGGTTTCCGAATTTAAGACCTTTCTCGGCCTATCCCTCCTCATGGGCATTACTAAAAAGTGTGTGTTGCGGTCATATTGGTTCACTGACTCAATTCACCATATGCCCATGTTCTCTGCTTCCATGACCAGGACGCTGTACGGGCACTGGATACAATCGACTCTACAAAATGTGGCCCCTCGTAAACCACTTTAGCCAACAGTTTGCAGTCTTGTTTTTTCCCGATTAAGTTGTCTGTGTTGATGAGTCCCTGATTAAATTTTCTGGCCGCTTGTCTTTCAAACAGTATCTTCCCAGCAAGCGTGCCAGATATGGGGTCAAGTTGTATAAGCTTTGTGACAGGGAAACAGGCTATACATATATTTTTATGGTTTACGAGGGAAAAGATAGTCACGAGGAGCCCCACAACTGCCCAGACTTCATAGGGAGTGCTGGCAAGATTGTTTGGGACTTGGTGTCACCCTTATTCGGAAAGGGGTACCACTTGTACGTGGACAATTATTACACAAGCGTGAAACTTTTTAGGCCCTTTCTTGATTTTGGAATTGGCGCATGTGGCACCGTGCAAAATCTAATCGCCGGGGCTTCCCCCAATGGCTTGTAGAATCCCGACTCAGACAGGGGGGAGAAAGCCTGCTTGAGGTGTACAATTTTGCTTGCAGTGAAGTGGAGGGATACACAGAATGTTTTCGTTCTGTCCTCCCCTCACGCAGATAGGACAGTCAAAATTCCAACGGCGACTGGTGTTGTTGTGAAGCCCCTCTGTGTCCACAAATACAACCTTAACATGGGAGGGGTGGACTTCAATGACCAGATGATGGACCGTACTTAATTGCCCGTAAGGCTAGATGCTGGTATAAAAAAGTGTCTGTATATTTATTTCAATTAGCTTTGCTGAATGCTTATGTGCTATACAAAGTGTCAGGACGAACTGGATCCTTCCTAAAATTCCAGGAAGAGATCATCACAGCCCTTCTGTTTCCAGACGGTGCTGTGCCCCAACTTCCCAATGCAAATGCAGTGAGCCGGCTGCCTAAGAGGCATTTTCCGTATATTCTCCCTGGTACCCCCTACCCAAAGAACACCCCAATAAAGATGTTGTGTCTGCAGAAAACATGGATATAGGCGTGACACCCACTTTTATTGTCCCTCCTGACCAACCTGGTCTCTGCATCGGTGACTGTTTCGGTCGCTACCACTAGGGATGAGCCGAACACCCCCCCAGTTCGGTTTGCACCAGAACCTGCGAACGGACCGAAAGTTTCGAACCCTGTTAAAGTCTATGGGACTCGAACGTTCAAAATCAAAAGTGCTATTTTTAAAGGCTAGCATGCAAGTTATTGTCCGAAAAAGGGTTTGGGGACCCAGGTCCTGCCCCAGGGGACATGTATCAATTCAAAAGAAAGTTTTAAAAACGGCCGTTTTTTTGGGAGCAGTGATTTTAATGATGCTTAAAGTGAAAAAAAAGTGAAATATTCCTTTAAATATCGTACCTGGGGGGTGTCTATAGTATGCCTGTGAAGTGGCACGTGTTTCTCGTGTTTAGAACTGTCCCTGCACAAAATGAAATTTCTAAAGGATTTCTAAAGGAAAAAAAGTCATTTAAAACTGCTTGCGGCTTTAATGTAATGTGTGGTCCCGGCAATATGGATGAAAATCATTGAGAAAATAGGCATGGGTACCCCTCCCCCGCAGCACATTTGGGTCTTGTATGGATATTAAGGGGAACCCCGCACCCAAATTAAAAAAAGGATAGGCGTGGGGCCCCCAGGCCCTATATACTCTGTACAGCAGTATACAGGTGGTGCAAACAAGACAGGGACTGAAGGTTTGTTCTTAAGTAGAATCTGTTTGTAATTTTGAACTGGTACATTTTTAAAGTGTAGCTCCAGCCAAAAAATCTATTTTTAAGCTTTTTGGAAAACATAGGGAAGGGTTATCACCCCTGTAACATTTGTTTGTCTGTGCAACTGTTCAGAAGATGTCACCTCACTTTCTGTCCCAATGACAATTGGATTTTGAAATTTTGCAGGTTTTAGGGAAACAAGGATTGGCGATAAAGTATCAGTGGAAAGGAGACACATTTTTCCCATATTAACTCTTACAGGAGAGAATTTCCCTTCCTAGGGGTAGATTTCCTCTCACTTCCTGTTGTCTCCCTCCGTTTGTAAGTAGGAGTCGTTTGTAAGTCGGATGTTTGAAAGTAGGGGCCTGCCCTATGTACTCTGCAGAAATTTGGGCCTTAGGTGTTGGTGTTGCCACAACACTGTAAGCCCTCACAGTTGTGCAATAAAAAGAAAAAAGTGCGCAATCACCAAAAAAAAAAAAAAAAAAGTTTGCAACAAGAATGATCCTCTTGCAAATACCACAAGTGCAAAAAACAAGAGAATAAATCAAAAATCACTATGTAAATTACCACACAAAAAAATTATATATAACTCAATCCAAATTATTGTGAAGTGCAATCACTAATAATCCAAATAACTAAAAATAATAAATGTTTGTGAAGTGCAAGCACTAATATAGTCCAGATAACTGAATAATGGAAAAACAGTGCAGTGCAACCAAAATAAACGTGTCCCAAATGGATAGAAATTTTGTTCAAAAATAGATGATCTCTGGAGTTCAACTCAAATATAGGACAATCGATGGAAATATTCAGAAGCCTTGATTACTGTGCAGCCAAGATAAATGATATTACTGCCGCTTACCGGATAGTTGGGATCTCAAGTTATAGAGATCACAGAAGCGTGTGCATCAGCCTGCCGGCTCCAACAACGATCACTTGTTCCTAGATGGAGGAAGGGATCTTCACATCCGAATCCTGGGGAAGACAGCCCGTCTCAGCTGTTCATTACCCCGTGTCAGGCAAGGAACGCCCTGATGTGAACTATTAGATCAAGAATTGTAATTACATGCCCCTGTTGAACAGGGGCAGAAAAATTGGGCCTTAGGCACTGGTGCCACAACACTGCAACCCCTCACAGATACTACAGTTGGAGTTCAGAAATGAGCCCTGCTTCAAAGTATTGCATCAAAAATTGTAATTACACGCCCTTGTTAAACAAGGGCAGAAAAATTGGGCCTGATGCCGCGTACACACGATCGATTTTCTTGCCATTTTTTTTCTTGCCGTTTTTCACGTCGTTTTTTTTCATGTTTCCTCTCAAGCCTGTCTTGCGTACACACGATCATTTTAAAAAACGATGAAGCAAAGCGCAGTGACGTACAACACGTACGACGGCACTATAAAGGGGAAGTTCCGTTCTAATGACGCCACCCTTTGGGACGCCTTTGCTAATTCCGTGTTACCGCGTGTTAGTAAAAGTTTGGTGAGAGACGATTCGCGCTTTTCAGTCTTCGTGCTTTGAAGATCGTTTTGTGGAGTTCAGTTTGTGCCTGTGGGTTCGTATCTGTTTGGCAGTGCGTGTAGTCAGTTCGTATTTGTTTATTCAGTGCGGTCTGCTCTGCTCGTTCCTGTTTTTCAGCTTGTTCTTCATTGGCCTTGCTGTTCTTCCGTGCGTTCTTCTAGTTCGTTCTGTTCAGCCGACCGTTATCTAGCCATGTTGCGGCTACGTACTCGTTGTAGAGTTCGTGCTGTAGTTGGTGCAGGGGTTCATGCTGTATCCCGACTCCATGCCATGAGCAGGGTCAGGAGGAGTTCATGGACCAAGAATTGGTTGCTCCAGCGGCACCAATTCTGTCACATGCCTTTTGTTGCGGGAGATCAGGGAGAATAATCCTGATGATTTCAGGAATTTTCTCAGGATGTCTGACCCCGTATTTCAGCATCTGTTGGCTTTGGTGTCCCCCTACATTACCAGGCAGGACACCGTTATGCGTGAAGCCATCAGTGCTGAGCAGAGGCTCATTGCCACGTTGCGATACCTGGCGACTGGGAGAAGCCTGCAGGACCTTAAGTTCTCCACAGGCATATCCCCCCAGGCTCTGGGTATCATTATACCAGAGACTTGTTCTGCCATCCTTCAAGTTTTTTTTTTGGGTGTTGTATACTTTATTTTTGGCTTAATTATCAGTCCCTAATTCACATGATTCTTAGCTGCAGGGAATGTCCCCTTTCTCCCCATGTATTTATTGTAAAAGTGTGTGGTTTGAGGCCTACCTTTTAAATGTGCCTTACTTAACCTCTCCAGCATGCTATCCCGGAGCCATACCTACCTTGCCTAGTCATTTCCATGTATTTTATTCTATGCTCCATCGTAGTGCTTTACCCAAAACGCACACAAAATTTGGGCTAAGAATGTTTTTTTTTGGTTTACTTCATACAGAGTGCTACAGCCTTCATTTGTGATATCCCCAACTCATCTTCAACCCCCCCCAACTTTTTTTTAAGGGTTTGTTCTTGGTTTGTTTTTGCTTACTAATATTTTTTTTTCTTTTTCTACCAATGTTGGCCCTGAATGTTTTAATGAAATCTGCTTTCAATGTTTCTTTCTCAAATTATTAATTTATTTTTGCTTTTATTCCACAGTTCCCTTCTTCGCCACATGAATGGCAGAATGTGGCTTCCGAGTTTGCCCACCGATGGAACTTTCCGAACTGTGGAGGAGCCATCGACGGCAAACATGTTCGGGCCGTCCCACCACCCCATTCGGGATCCTTTTATTACAACTATAAGGGGTTCCACAGCATCGTGATGATGGCAGTGGTGTCAGCCACATACGAGTTCCTCTATGTGGACGTTGGCAAGAATGGCAGGATGTCTGATGGAGGAGTATTTGCCCAGACGGAGTTTGGGGAACAGCTCCTTTTGGATCTGCTGGCCTTGCCACCAGCGGAGCAGAATGTGGAGGGACTTCCGTTTGTGTTTGTGGCGGATGAGGCGTTTGGCCTGGGACCCCATTTGGGACCCCATTTGATGAGGCCATTCCCGCAACGCACCCTCAACCCTGAGAGGAGGGTGTTCAACTATCGGCTTTCCGCCTCTTCCTGACCTCCATCCACCTTGCCCCATACAAATGGAACCATGTGGTAATGACTTGCTGTGTGCTGCATAATTTCCTACAGGTGCATTCCACCAGTTATCTGGCTTTGAGTGGGCCTGAGGCCTCTTTATTGAATAATGAAACTTTAGTGGCCCTGGAACCTGGCCGGCCAGGCTTGGCCCCCCAAACCGGACGTGAGGTCCATGACAAATATGTTGATTATTTTGTGGGTAGGGGGGCCATTGAAATGCCTGAACAATTTTAACCTTATCATTTAGCAAAATAAATATTTTTTTGGATTAAAGATTGGTTTGGTGTTTTAATTTACTAATGTTTTATGTTTCTCGTAGGTTTACCTAGTGCACTTGTATTGCCATGTGTATTTAGCATTCTTAATTTGCCTTCATTGTCAGTGTAAACACAAAACATCGAGTAGTTCACTTAGCACAACATTTACATAATGAAGCCACGTTTTTTGAGGATCAAAATACCTTTATTGTTTATTTTTGGGGGAAACTTCCTTTGAAATGTAGATGTCCCCTTAATTTTGGGGTTTTTAAAACGCATGACCAGCCATGCATAAACAAAATATCTTAACAAATATTTGTTAAAAATAAACATACACTAGTCCTTTAAAGGTGAAAACAAAAACAAACCTGCCAAAACACAGCAACTTCAACCTTCTTTTGTTAAAAAAAATTAAACACGCCCAAGCACAGCCATGATCTTTTGTAGCCTTTCCTCCAGCCGCTTTGTATTTTGCCTGATCTCTGTCAAGTCTCCCTTTATTTTTTCGAGGTCACGACAGCAGACCATGAGGTATTGGATCAGGATCTGGGCACTATGATGTGTCAACTTATCGGGGTCTTCGGCCAGAACTGCTTCTAAAATTTAAAAAAAACATGTAGTATAGAATATGTAGGCCTACATCTATTAACCTGCATCTGTCTGGTTTGACACTGACCTGTTGTGGTGCCACTTTCCACTTCCACAACCTCATGTTCCTCTCCATCATGTGGTTCTGGGGGTATTGTTGAAGGTGTTGGCATTTTGGACACATCTGACGTAGCTTTTTGAATCCCTATGGAGATTGCACGAAAAGGTATAGTTTCATTAGTAGTGAATATATTTGAGTGAAATTTAAAGCATGATTAAATAATTGGTAAACATAATTTTGAAGTGTGTTCCATTTTTAAATGTACCCCCAGTGACAACCGGAACACATGATTGGATACATAGCCAAAAACATAGCATATCCTTTTTAAAAAAAAATTGACACATTGTAACACCCCAAAGTATATACACATGATCACCTGTGTGTGACACCCTCAAGGTTTTTGGCTTTTGGCCCACACTTGTACTACTGCGTTCTGTTGTTTTATCAGCTGCTGAGCATTCACACCCCTAAACATTACCATGCATATCCTTATTTTTTCCAAAAAATTGTCCTTTGGATTTTATCCAAAAAAAAAATGGTTACCAAATTTGCTCCCCCAAATAAAATTAAATACATGTGTGCTCACACTGGATGAACCCAAAACATCGTTTTATGAACTGTACGGAGAAAGAGGTTTAATACGTCCGTTTACTGTGCGGACGAACCAGAAAGATGGTATCTTTCACTGTACTATATCAAAGACAAAAATACACGACATAATTCAAGTAATAATCTTTAGCAGGGAAAATAGAAAATAAATACTTTACTTTTTCCTAAAACTTTCTTGATTCTTTTGTATTGGTCGGGCTCCCGCAACTTCAGATCAGACCAACGTTTTCTGAGCTGTTCCTTCGTTCTGCACACCCCGAATTTCTTGCGAAGAGTTTGGATCACTTTGCCCATAATTTTTGTCTTGACAAGATTAGGCCTTTCATAAGGACCATGCTTGGCATCATAATCCTCCCTCTTCAAAATGGCGACCATCTCCACCATTTCCTCGATAGACATGTTGGATGCCTTATATCTCCTGGGTCGGGATTTGGGCTCCTCAGGAATTTCATCCTCTGTCGAGGTAATCTCTGTCACCTGTGGCTCCGCCATGTTGATAAGCACTACGACGAGTGAGAAGGGGCGGGGAAAGTACAATATTGAACGTCAGGGGCGGGCAAAGCGTGCGTAGTTTCACGCATGCGCAGTGTATATCAAGTGAAGAACCATGTGTCGCAAAAACGTTCATTTGGCGGGAGAGGGAGTTAGCAACGAACGTGTTGACGAAGGTACATAACAATTTAAGGATTTGAGTTTCATCAGAGGAGATTTGGGGCTTCTAAATATGTCGAAAATTCAGATTTGATGAATGTTGCCTGAAACATATGTATTTTGTTGTTTCTTGATTTTACAGAGAGAATGAATTCATTTAAGAACCCGGAGTTCATGGGGGAGTTCATTGATAAATGGAAAGAACTACCTATCCTATGGCAAACAAAAAGTGGCGTAAATAAAAATAAAGGGGCCAGGACAGCAGCACTGGAGAGCCTGCTTGCATTTGTGCAAACCAAGATACCCACAACAACTCTCCAAGATGTGAAAACCAAAATTGCAACCATCAGAGGGACATACAGGACCCAGAGAACTATGGTCCTGAGGTCCCAGAGGTCAGGTGCTGCAGCAGATAAGGTTTATAAACCCAGTCTGTGGTACTACAGCAAGCTTTCTTTTCTGGATGACCAGCTGGAAGTGCGGGAATCTCTCTCCACCCTTCCCCCCAGAGGTCAATCCAGCCTTCCTTGTAGCCAACCCTCCAGCCTTCCCTGCATCCAGCCCTCCAGCCTTCCTGGCAACCCTGCTCTGGCTTCCTCTGAGGATCAAGATGAGGTCCTTGAGGAGGCAGATTTGGATATATGGAGCCAGGTAAAGTATTGATATCTACATTTATATCTTACAAAATTGATGAATTAAAATTGATGTTAGTATTGTTAGGTATTTAATGTACTACAAAATAAATAGTTAAAGAGCAAGATACAGTAGTGGTCTAATTTAATGTGGACAAGGCAACAAAATCAGGATGCGGAATCAAGGAAAATGACATAAATTTTCACATTCAATTCAACAATGTCTAGAGGTGAACAATGTGTGTGATTGATGGTGTGAAAAAATGCATAATGTGCCTTTCTTTTTTTACAGCCAGAGCAGAGCCAGGAAGAGGGTGATGTTGGGGATCAGGAGGAGGCAGGGCCCAGTGGCACCCAGGAGGAGGCTGGGCCCAGCACAAGAGCCCAGATGCCTCCCCTGATAGTTAAACCACGAGGGCCAAGGAGAGGTAGGCAGGTGGAGGAGGAAACAAGAGACTTCATCAGAGAGGCAACAGCGGCCCTCAGGGAGGCACCCTCTGCTGAGGAGGGCTTTGCCGCAGTCCTCGCGCAGAAGCTAGGCCAAATGGACTTGCGGCAAAAGCTCTACAGCGAGAGCCTTCTTTTAAAAGTCATCAACAAGGGATTGCTGGGGAAGCTCACCAAGTACACTGACATCACAGAGGTTGTCCCTACTCCTCCACCTCCTCCTCCTCCTACTACTACTCCTCCTGCCACAACCTCTCCTCCTGATCCCCAGCCTCCGAGGAAGAAACCAACCAAGGCTGCAGAGAAGGCTGGAGAGAAGGCTACAAGGAAGAGGAAAAAATAATGCCTGCTGTAGTACCACAGACTGGGGACATATATGACTTATCTGCTGTGGCTCCTGACCTCTGGGAGTTCAAGCCAAGATTGGGCTCCTTTTTGTTTTTGATCTAATCTATAGTTTGGTTTTCACATCTTGGATGGTTGTTGTGGGGTCAAAAGGATGCACAAATGCAAGCAGGCTCTCCAGTGCTGCCTTTCCCTTTAATTTCTTATGTTCCTAAATAAAAGTATTTTGATTTTGCCTTAAAATACTTGACTATGTGATTTGTATTTCAAAAGACAGTTTGCTAGGGAGCAGGCAGGGACATCTCAAATAATATTATTGTTATTAACAAGGGACACAAACCTCCATGAGGCAAAATGAGACAAATTTTGAAGGTTGGTGTGGTAACTTTACACAAGAATAATTTAAGGGAAAAAAAAAAAAGGCCACAAAAAAACCAAAAATTATAAATATAGACTTTAAAAAAAAAAAAAGGGATATTTACATTTATTCATGAATTTATGAGGGAGATGCGGCTTAAAAATAAAATTTTGCTATCATTAAATCAATTAGGAATTACTTTAGAAACAAGTTTGGCATAACTCTCAATGTCATTAGCAAAAGAACGTAATTGTATAAGCATTATCAAAAGCAGAACGGAATGCGCAGCATTAAAACTATGCTATTAATTCCACCGTGACGAATGTGCCATCTCCAGTTCCAACGCTAGCTTTACCAAAACGAGCGCTCCCGTCTCATAGTTGCTTCTGAGCATGCGCGTTTTTTTTCACTTCGTGAAAGCATACACACTATCGTTTTTCACGTCGTTAAAAAAAACGACATGAAAAACGACGTGAAAAAAGAGAGCATGTTCGAAATTTTTAATGGCCGTTTTTCACGTCGTTAAAAATGCTCTGGAGCATACACACGATCATTTTTAATGGCCATTTTTTAAAATGGCATTTTTAACGGCATGAAAAACGATCGTGTGTATGGGGAATTAGGAGCTGGTGCCACAACACTGCAACCCCTCACAGAAACTCTAGTTGGAGCGCATGAATGAGCCCTGATGCAAATTATTGCATCAAAAATTGTAATTACACGCCCCTGTTAAACAGGGGCAGAAAAATTGAGCCTTAGGCACTGGTGCCACAACACTGCAACCCCTCACAGATACTATAATTGGAGCACAGGAATGAGCCCTGCTGCAAAGTATTGGATCAAAAATTTTAATTACACGCCCCTGTTAAACAGGGCTGAAAAATTGGGCCTTAGCCACAGGTGGCAGTGCCCAGAACCAAAAATGTTCTTACAAGCTTTCAGCGTAAACATTGAGGAGGAAGAGGATAGTCACTCAGCATAACAGGATAGTCACTCAGCATCAGCATAGGCAGTCTTGAAGGGATCTCCCATTCAAAAAAAAAGTATTCAGTTACATCAGCATCAGGTGCTTGGTAGCTGGTGATCCAAGACTGATAAATTTTTATGAAGGTCAGCCGATCGACCGTTTCGGTGGACAGGCGCACCCTGTGATCGGTTACAAAGCCTCCAGCAGCACTGAATGTGCGTTCCAAAAGAACGCTGGATGCAGGACAGGCCAGTAGCTCAGTTGCATACTGTGCAAGCTCTGGCCAGTGATCCATCCTCAAGACCCAGTAACCCAGAGGATTTTTGGTGGGAAAGGTGTCCAAGTCTGACCTTGCCCCTAGGTATTCCTGCACCATGTAAAACAGACGCTGGTGATGGTTGCTGGAACCGATCATACCTTGGGGCTGCGGACTAAAAAATTGTCTGAACGCATCGGTCAGATGGCCACCTTCTCCACCGCTCCTTCTTTGACTGACCGAAGCCTCAGCAACACGTTGTCCAGGACCAGGATTTTGTAACCTCCCAGTCTCTGGGAACGCGTTGCACAGACCTTTCTCCAAGGCCTCCCAAAGATGTTTCATCCTCTGCTCCCTCTGCGACGGCAAGATAACGCTTACCCTTGTAACGTGGATCAAGGAGGGTTGCCAGCCAGTAATGATCCCTCTCCTTGATACCACGAATACGAGGATCCTTCCGCAGGCTTTGCAGGATCAGGGAGGCCATGCAGCGTAGGTTTGCTGAGGCATTCGGTCCGGAGTCCTCTGGATCACTCAGGACGACATGATCCCCAGCCACCTCCTCCCAGACACGTACAAGTCCATGGGTTTCTTGGGACTGTAATTGATCCCTTGAAGACTGCTGCTGATGCTGAGTGCTAGGTTCCACCTCCATGCTGACACAATCCTCCTCCTTTTCATGTGTGATAGGCGGGCCAGCGGGAAGACTGTCTGGATAAAGGGGGCCTTGAGAGGTAAGGAAGTCTTTCTCTTCCTCCCTCTGTTCTGCCTCAAGTGCCCTATCCATTATTCCACGCAGCGTGTGCTCCAACAGGTGGACAAGAGGGACCGTGTCACTGATAGATGCACTGTCACTGCTCACCATCCTCGTGGCTTCCTCAAATGGTGCCAGGACAGTGCATGCATCCCTGATCATGACCCACTGGTGTGGCAAAAAAAAACAAGCTCCCCTGACCCTGTCCTGGTTGTTATATTGGCACAGATACTCATTGATGGCCCTCTGCTGCGTGTGCAGCCGCTGCAGCATGGCCAACGTTGAGTTCCACCTGGTGGGCATGTCACAGATTAGGCGGTTCTTGGGCAGGTTCAACTCCTTTTGCAGCTCAGCCAGCCGAGCACTGGCATTATATGATCTGCGGAAATGCACACAGACTTTCCTGGCCTGCCTCAGGACATCCTGTAAGCCCGGGTACCTGCCCAAGAACCGCTGCACCACCAGGTTAAGGACGTGAGCCACACAGGGCACATGGGTCAGTTGTCCCTGTCGGAGGGCGGAGAGGAGGTTGGTGCCATTGTCGCAAACCACCATTCCTGGCTTAAGCTGGCATGGTGTCAACCGCCTCTCGGCCTGCCCCTGCAGAGCAGACAGAACCTCTGCCCCAGTGTGGCTCCTGTCCCCCAAGCACACCAGCTCAAGCACCACATGGCATCTTTTTGCCTGCATTCTTGCGTAGCCCCTTGAACTCCTACGGAGCACCGCTGGTTCCGAGGACAAAGCACAGGAAGAGGCCATGGAGGAAGAAGAAGAAGAGGAGGGGGTGGAGGAGAGAGGTGTGTCAGAATCACCAGTAGCAGCATTTTAGAGGCATGGTGGCGGAACAACCTCCAACACTACTGCACCTTGTCCTGCATCCTTCCCAGCTGCCAGCAGAGTCATCCAATGCACCGTGAAAGATAGGTAACGTCCCTGTCCATGCCTGCTGGACCATGAGTTAGCGGTAATTTGCACCTTACCGCTGACCGCTCCGTCCAGCGAGGCCAAGACATTGCCTTCCACATGCCTATAAAGAGCCGGAATCGCCTTCCGTGAGAAAAAGTGGCGTTTGGGAACCTGCCACTGAGGAACCACACATCCCACAAACTCACGGAAGGGGGCAGAGTCTACCAACTGAAAAGGCAGAAGTTGAAGTGCTAGCAATTTAGCCAAGCTAGCATTCAACCGCTGGGCATGTGGATGGCTGGGAGCGAACTTCTTTCGGCGGTGCAGCAGCTGGGGCAAAAAAAATTGCCTGGTACAATCTGATGTTGGTGTACCGATAGCAGATTGCCCACAAGTACTTGGCTGTGACACACCTAATTCTACACCTTCATTCCTCTCAGTGCAGGTTTCAGAGAGGACTGAAAGTATAGTGGGGTTGGAGATCCCAGTTGATGAGGAGCAATGAGATGTCCACTTTGTTCTTTGGTGTGGGTCTTTTAGGTATGCTTGCCAACGAACTGCTTGGCAGGTCGACATATGTCTGATCAAGCATGTGGTCCCCAAGCGGGTGATGTTTTGGCCACGCGAGATATGCCTGAGACATATGTTGCAAATAGCAGCACTGTGATCTGATGCACTCATCTCAAAAAAGGCCCACACCAAAGAACTTTTGGAATAACGCGCAGAGACAGCAGCTCCCTGCATATGCGGAGCTCTGTGGTGTGATGCTGTCAGTGTGCTGCCCTTACGCTGGCCCCTGGAGGGCATCCTGCCTCAGAGATGTGCCTCCTCCTCCTCTCTTCTAGTAGGCACCCACGTAGAGTCTGTGACTTCATCATCCCCACCCTCCTCATCACTGTAGCAAACCTGGCAGTATGCTGCAGCCGGGGGAACATGACTGCCAGATTGCTGTCCTTCTTGGGCACCCCCCTCTCTGGGCTCACGTTACTGCCTTCCTCTAGCTGGGTACCACTATCGGAGCCTTCAAAACGCTGCACATCTTCCTGCAGCATGTACCCAACACTGTGTTCAAACAGTTCGGGGGACTACTCAGGAGGACATGGTGGGGCTAGGGAAGAAGTGACTGATACCATTGAGTCGAGGGAAGAGGCCGCTTTGGCAGCTGCTTTGCCAGACAAAGTACCCTGAGCCTGGGTGAGAGAGGATGAGGAGGATGAGGACGGCTTGGTCATCCACTCTACCAAGTCTTCAGCATGTTGCGGCTCAATGCGGCCAGCTGCCAAAAAAAAGGACAAGCATGTCTCACGGCCACGTGCTGATGAGGATTCACCGTGTCCACAACCAGCACTGTTGCCTCTAGACAAAGAGCCTGCTTGCCCTCTTTTATTGGCTCGTGACCGTCTGCCTCTCCTTGTTGTCCTTCCAGACATACTAATGGCCTGCAGTGAGATGTAGCTGCACAAAGCAGGGATGTATATATATATACTGATTATACTGCAGCTAGCAGAATCAACTGCCTGTCTGTAGTATTATTAGTAAGAGAACACCAGCAATTGTCTTCAGTTAACTTTAGTTGCACACTGTGCAGAGGACACAGTACACTAACTGAAAATACTTGCAGCTCCCTGCCTGTGGTATTAGTATGAGAACACCAGCAATTGTATTCAGGTAGCTTTAGGTGCACACTGTGCAAAGGACACAGTACACTAACTTAAAATACTTGCAGCTCTCTGCCTGTGGTATTAGCATGAGAACACCAGCAATTGTATTCAGGTAGCTTTAGGTGCACACTGTGCAAAGGACACAGTACACTAACTGAAAATACTGCAGCTCCCTGCCTGTGGTATTAGTATGAGAACACCAGCAATTGTATTCAGGTAGCTTTAGGTGCACACTGTACAAAGGACACAGTACACTAACTGAAAATACTTGTAGCTCCCTGCCTTTGGTATTAGTATGAGAACACCAGGAATTGTATTCAGGTAGCTTTAGGTGCACACTGTGCAAAGGACACAGTACACCGACTGAAAATACTTGCAACTCCCTGCCTGTGGTATTAGTATGAGAACAACAGCAATTGTATTCAGGTAGCTTTAGGTGCACACTGTGCAAAGGACACAGTACACTAACTGAAAATACTTGCAGCTCCCTGCCTGTGGTATTAGTATGAGAACACCAGCAATTGTATTCAGGTAGCTTTAGGTGCACACTGTGCAAAGGACACAGTACACTAACTGAAAATACTTGCAGCTCCCTGCCTGTGGTATTAGTATGAGAACACCAGCAATTGTATTCAGGTAGCTTTAGGTGCACACTGTGCAAAGGACTCAGAACACTAACTGAAAATACTTGAAGCTCCCTGCCTGTGGTATTAGTATGAGAACACCAGCAATTGTATTCAGGTAGATTTAGGTGCACACTGTGCAAATGACACATTACACTAACTGAAAATACTGCAGCTCCCTGCCTGTGGTATTAGTATGAGAACACCAGCAATTGTATTCAGGTAGCTTTAGGTGCACACTGTGCAAAGGACACAGTACACTAACTGAAAATACTTGCAACTCCCTGCCTGTGGTATTAGTATGAGAACACCAGCAATTGTATTCAGGTAGCTTTAGGTTCACACTGTGCAAAGGACACAGTACACTAACTGAAAATACTTTCAGCGCCCTGCCTGTGGTATTAGTATGAGAACACCAGCAATTGTATTCAGGTAGCTTTAGGTGCACACTGTGCAAAGGACACAGTACACTAACTGAAAACACTTGCAGCGCCCTGCCTGTGGTATTAGTATGAGAACACCAGCAATTGTATTCAGGTAGCTTTGGGTGCACACTGTGCAAAGGACACAGTACACTAACTGAAAATACTGCAGCTACCACAATCACCTGCCTGCCTGTCAGTATATTGGGAAGAGAATAACAGGAACAGATCTAGCTTAACTGAATACAGTGTATATATATATATATACAACATCAGAAAATATAAAAAGGCAGTGCAGCGCAAACATAAAAAACACACATAAGATTAAAGACTACAAAGGATAGAGATAGTCCAAGAGTCTTTCTTGGAGGAGCAATAAACTGAAAAACACCAATAAGTGTTCAATAGGTGACTTCTAGATTCTTTATAGTGACTTGTGTGACGACCTCCACCACTAGTAATGGTTAGCAGCTCACCTCAGCGAGTGGACGCCTGAGCTAGTCAGTCAGGTCACTTAAGCAGTTCCCCCTCCGGGAGAAAAACAGGGGGAGGGGGAACTGCTTAAGTGACCTGACTGACTAGCTCAGGGGTCCACTCGCTGAAGTGAGCTGCTAACCATTACTAGTGGTGGAGGTCGTCACACAAGTCACTATAAAGAATCTAGAAGTCACCTATTGAACACTTATTGGTGTTTTTCAGTTTATTGCTCCTCAAAGAAAGACTCTTGGACTATCTCTATCCTTTGTAGTCTTTAATCTTATGTGTGTTTTTTATGTTTGCGCTGCACTGCCTTTTTATATTTTCTGATGGGGATTTGATATTTTGAACCTCAGTGTTTCAGCTGCTGTCTGTTTAGGGTTATTTGCGCTGGTTGATTTAACTTTTTTTTTTTTTTTATATATATACAACACCTGGGATGCATATATATATCCTCTACACACTGTAACTGCAGCTAACTGACTCTCCAGCCTGCTCTATCTAACTCAAATGAAATGACGCTATCTCTCTCTCTGTCTTTCTTTCACCGCCATCGCAATACACTACACAAGGCCACCACGCAGGCGGCCTTATATGTGTGGGGCGTGTACTAAACCCCCTGAGACATAATTGGCCAAAGCCACCCTGGCTTTGGCCAATTATGGTTCTCCGTTCTTACCGTGCTGTGATTGGCCAAGGCATGCTGGTCATAGTGCATTCTTGGCCAATCATCAGCCAGCAATGCACTGCAATGCCGCAGTGAATTATGGGCCGTGACGCGCCACTCGAATTTGTCGCGAAGGGCCCATAATGTTCGAAATGCGACCGAACAGCCAATGTTCGAGTCGAACATGAGTTCGACTCGAACTCGAAGCTCATCCCTAACTACCACACACTAGTGGAGTATTAGCATAGGGTACAGCACTGCACAGTCCTAGGGCACACTTACACAGGGTCTCGAAAGATGAGATGGCCATCACATTTTAAGAGACCCTAATCTGGAATGTTTACAGTTAAAATAAAAGTGCAAAAAAAAAAAAAGCCAAAAATAGTTGTTGTTTTATTTTTCTTCTCTCTCTCTATTGTTCTCTCTCTATTGTTCTCTATCTATTGTTCTCTCTCTATTGTTACTGTATTTTATAACTGTAATGTTTTATTTTTACTGTGTTTTATTGTATTTGCTTTGCAGGTATTACTGTTTAACTGTAATGTTACTTTGTTTCATTGTTAACCATTATTTGCTTTGCAGGTACGCCATTCAGGTGCAGCACGGGTTAATTTATTCTGACAGCAACAGGGTTTGCTCTCACAATACGTAAAGCCATGACTCCAGTGCTGTAGGAGGTAATTTTACCACCGCAGTTAAAAAAAAGAGCATATATGCCGAAGCATGGGGGCAGGGAGGATGGACGATTTGCCCCTAATGGTGGATTGCCCCCATGCTTCGGCATATATTTGAAAAAAAATTTTTTGCACAGATTGCAATAAAAAAAATTGTTTTATTGAGTTAATGTTTTATTGTTACCATTGTTTGCTTTTTGTATGCCCATGCAGGGCGTTATTCTAACAGTGGGCATACCCACTTATAAATCTCTTTTTTTGTTAAGCCCACAGGCTGCATTAAAAAAGAACCATATATGCCCAATAAGGACCAGCAATGTATTGGTATGATGCCTCCAGGTTTAGGTATCATCTTGGTATCGTTCTTTTCAGCCAGCAGTCGGCTTTTATGTAAAAGCAATCCTTGTGGTTAATTAGCCACTAGACTGCTTTTACAAGCAGTGAGAGGGAATATCCCCCTCCTGCCATTTTCCATGCTTTTCTTGGACTCTCCTGTCCCACCGGTGATCCTGAGAATGCAGTCGGTGGTTCCGCCAGCTGACCATAGAGCTAATTGGAGACAAGAATGGCTCCAATCATCTCTATAGCTTAAGAAACCAGAAAGCTATGAACATTTCATGACTTTGGTTTCGCCTGATATAAACAGCGCCATTGGGAAATTTGGAAAGCATCTTATCACACCGATCTTGGTGCGGTCAGATGCTTTGAGTGCAGAGGAGAGCTCTAGAGTCTAATAGACCCCAATTTTTTTTTAAAAGAGTACCTGTCACTACCTATTGCTATCATAGGGGATATTTACATTTCCTGTGATAACAATAAAAATGATAAGTAAAAAAAAAAATGATAGGAACAGTGTAAAAAAAAAAAGCACCCTGTCCCCCGCTGCTCGCGCGCAAAGGTGAGCGCAAGCGTCGGTCTCGTGTCGTATGTAAACAGCAATTGCACCATGCATGTGAGGTATCACCCCGAATGTCAATTCGAGGGCAGTAATTCTAGCAGTAGACCTCCTCTGTAAATCCAAAGTGGTAACCTGTAAAGGCTTTTAAAAATGTATGTAGTTTGTCGCTGCTGCACTTTTAAAGCATGTCGTATTTGGTATCTATGTACTCGGCATAAGATCATCTTTTATATTTTACCAAACATTTGAGCAATATAGTGTGTTTTAGTGCATTAAAATTTAAAAAAGTGTTTTTTTTCCAAAAACATTGCGTTAGAAAAATTACTGTGCAAATACTGTGTGTAAAGAGAAAATTGCAACACCCACCATTTTATTCTGTAGGGCCTTTGCTTTAAAAAATATATATAATGTTTGGGGGTTCAAAGTAATTTTCTAGCAAAAATAAATAAATATTTTTTCATGTAAACAAAAAGTGTCAGAAAGGGCTTTGTCTTCAAGTGGTTAGAAGAGTGGGTGATGTGCGGCATAAGCTTCTAATGTTGTGCATAAAATGCCAGGACAGTTCAAACCCCCTCAAATGACCCCTTTTTGGAAAGTAGACATCGCAAGCTATTTGCTGATAGGCATGTTGAGTCCATGGAATTATTTATATTTTTCCACAAGTTTCGGGAAAATTACAAAAAAAAATCTTGAGTTTATTGTATTTCTTATTATAACAAAAAGTAGAAAATATAATTTTTTTCAAAATTTTCTGTCTTTTTTTGTTTAAATCGCAAAAAATAAAAATCCCAGTGGTGGTCAAATACCACCAAAAGAAAGCTCTATGGCCAAATCGTAAAAAGTGCTCCGATCATTAAGGTCCTTCCGGTTCTTAAGATGTTAAAGAACACAATGATGATCTGTTTAGCAACCCTTCAAATGGCCAAAATATACCACCGAAAATGGTGTCCACCAATGATTTCAGTAAATTAGAATTATTAGCATTTGATGAAAATCAAACTCTAGAAATTCAGGTTAAGTTCAGCCCAAACTCGATTCTCTACAGGAGGAATAGCCAATCAACCTTTAGCAATGTAGTGTAGTAGTGTAGGTGGTTTTTGATACTTTTTTATGTTCAATGACATTTGCAAAGAAATAGTTAGGTTTATTTAGCAAATTGGATTTAAAGAGTACCCATATCCATGGCAAATCTCTTAAACTAGTTATTGATCTGAAGCACTGGAACCTTCAGATGATCTTTTATACAAATTACAAACTAGAACTTGCATAGAAACATTTTAGAATGTCCCCTTCAGTCCAACTTGCCTTCCTATTGGCCAGTTTAATGGGTGGCTGCACTGGCCAGTAGGTAGGTACAAAGGGAAGGCTCAACCATGGTTGCAATTTGCATAACAAAGGTCCCAGTTTTTTTTGGTTCCCTAAAAGTGCTCTGTACAAGCTGTACAAGCTTTATCAAAAAATACCTGACACGTAACTATCTGTTACAAGGGATGTTTACATTCCTTGTAACAGCAATAAAAGTGATAAAAATAAAATAAATTTAAAGGGACAGTGTAAAAAAAATTATAATAATTTAAAGCGCCCCATCCCTCCATGCTTGCGTGCAGAAGCGATCTCATACATAAATCACTCCCACAAATGTAAACAATTTTCAAACCACACATGTGAGTTATCGCCTTAATTGTTAGAGTGAGAGCAATAATTCTATCACAAGACCTTCTCTGTAACTCTAAACTGGTAACCGTTAACATTTTTTTAAATGTCGCCTATTGAGTATGGGCAGATGATTCATGGGGCATTTTACTTCCTGGAATTAATCCATCCTTAGCTCAGACATGCAGGCAGGATGATGTGCTTAACTGAGCAAGCCCCTTCTTCCCTCCTGAAGACTCGCGGGATGTATGACATTATTTGTTTAGGCATGGAAACCCAAAAGTACCTGAACAAATGTTAAAAACAAAAGTTAAAACAAGTAAAAACAATATAATTTCCTATCTATTTACTAATACTGGCAGTACGAGGATTAAGAATAGTCAAAGTTCATTGAGAGAGTGCCATTCCACTTTAATAAATAAGCTGTAATGTGTTTACTAAAATCTTTGAGGTTTTTAAATAAACACTTAAATATCAGGCTACAAATCAGTCTCATTTATAAATACTTTCTAGATGAAAATGAGATCTGATGTAGAGTCCCCAATCAGATTGAAGTTTTGTGAGCAATCAGACTACATTTTTCATTCTTAAATCATTTTGTTGGGCAGGAAAATTAAAGGAATTAGGAATCAACAGTATTCTGGTTGACTGAGACGAACACATGTACTATTTATGTGAATACAGGCAAATCTAATGCCTAAATTTGTAAGTGTGGATACATTTTATATATTTTTTTTCAAAATATTTTTCAAGAAAACGTAACATGCTTTTTCCAGTTTTCTTAGGATTCCAACTGATAGCAGCCTGTTAAATTACTTTTTCCACCTGCCGCGTAATGCCACTTTGACCTAAATATTTTACTTTTAACATTACATTTCAGATATCGATGTCAGTAGAAAATGTGTACAGAGAATGGCTAGCATGAAATAGCTGTTATACAACTGATCTTTAAGTAATAAATGGAAAAAATTGCAATTTCTATTAGGTTAGCTATGCACTTTGCTAGAATTTTAGAAAACTTTATTTCAGACCGCTACCTGCTTTTAATTTGTTGACACTGAGAAAAGCAGTGTCAGGGTACTTACTGAATGTGAAATTTATTATGAAATATTGCATTTTCCTGGCATTCCTTGAAACATGGTGGAATTGGCTGTGGTTTAATCTCACAGTGAGAGCAGTGATCCATTTACAAGAGAAGACAGATGAGAGTTCTGGAAACCTCTCTTTAGACTGTTGCCATGGCTGCAAATAAAAAGCCAATCGTTTAGGCAGTTTTATAAAAACATAACTGGCTGCAAATCAAAATGTAAAGGTAACTTTTACTAAAGCTTAATAATAAATGGTAATAAATATTGCCTATATATTTTTATCTTTTATAAAGAACTGTAATTGTTTTGTTTAGACAAGTGGTGGCGCACAATATCCACAGAAACATGTATTATCCAAAGTAATCAATATGAAGCAAGAAAAAAAATAAAAAAAATAAAACAAAATGAAAAAAAAATATATAAAATATAAAAATAAGATGAAAAAATACCATACAACATATGTATATATATAGACAGTCTTAAAGGAAGTCCTTAGGAGTCTGTTTACACACTGCGGTGTATATGGGTGGAGCAGGGATAAATGGGATCCACTATGCACAGGGCGGCCATCATAGATGAACAGAAACCATGTTCAGGGGTAACTGGAAGACAAGGAGAGAGGCGCCTCTAAGTGCAATAGTGTAACAAGTTTTTAATAGTAGATACAAATACACTCACATTTAGGTGAATTAACATAGGCGTTTAAAATGTCAGGATGACGATCATCAGCAGCAGGTCACAGGGGGTTCTCAGCTCTGCGTAGAATGACAGGAGTGTCTCTGAAGATGGAGCGGCTGGCTTCCGGGGACAACGATCCTGTAGTATGTTAAGAGCGAGGCTAGGAGCGCACATGTGGTTAAGCTGCAGAGGGTGACGTCATCAAAAATGGACGCGTTTCGTGAGCGTGCGGACTTGCGGTGTCCTGGCAAGTCGCGCTCCTTTATCAACATGACATAAGGGCAGAAGTGGATAGACGCCTTATATAGGGACAAGGATGAGGAAGTGAGCTGGATGGGGTGGGGCTGGGAGAAGGTGGTGTCCAATGACAGGAGGAGTGGAGAGGTCATGTGATCGGGATGGCCTGGATCACATGACCGAAAAAAAAAAAAAAAACCTGACCTGATCACATGATCACATGACCGAAAAAAAAAAAAAAAAAAAAAAACCTGACCTGATCACATGATCACATGACCGAAAAAAATAAAATAAAAAAAAATATTTGCAAATGGGGATAGATCAAGGATAATGGATGGACCGGAAAATAGATATAAATAATAAATGGCATTAATAGTGACGGTGTTAGATGGGTATAAGTATGAATGGGGCCGATCGCAAAAAATATATATATAATAGTAGATATGAATGTTAAGGGTGACGAAAGAAATATATATATATATATATATATATATATATATATATATATATATATATATATATATAATAAAATAAAAGGAAGGTGCAAAGTAAAATGGCCCAAATATGCACTGCTCGGCGCCTAAATGCTAAATTGCTATTTCAGAAAATAACCTCTCCAGCTAAGCAGTTAAGAGGTTAATAGGAATAGAAGACAACAGTAAACTCAAATTCATCAAGGTTACTAAAACTTATGATAAAGGTTATAGATAAATATATAGCAGCTATTTAAATTCTATACACATGAGAACCTCATATATATAAAAAAATAAATACAAAAAATCATATTAAAAATTCATAGTCCATATGATAAACAGCGCTAGTTATGGATAAGTGTCCAAAAGCACACAGTACACTTGAGTGATGACTTTGCAACAGTCTAATTAAAAGTGAAGTTTCTTCTGTGTATATGGTCTGTAGTGCACCCTACACCAATCAAAAATCTTCACCACGAGTGAGGCACACTCCCCCTCTGGGGTTTAAACTCACCACAAGGATGAAAAAGATAAGCCTTTCAAATCTGTAGGTAATCTCGCTCCAACTTCAGTCATCACCACCAGGGTAGTAAGGGTTAAAATCCTCAGGAACACATATAAGGACATAAAGCACCAAATAGTGTAATATTGCTTTAATAAGGAAATCCCCCAATACAATATCCCTGTATCAAATGCACGTACATAAAATTCACTTGTTAAAAGCACATAGAAATGAGGGCCCTCAGTTGAAGTCAGCCTGTGACGAAACCGGTCAGGGCTCAGATACCGCAGCGTCTCTGTAACCAGGAAGTGCAGAGTGAACTCCACGGCCAGCTGTCCCATACTAGGAAAAGATATTACAGCGTCACGTTTGCAACACGGACGCCCTCTTGGGTCGGATTAGCGGTGAATACACTCTTCATTTCTATGTGCTTTTAACAAGTGAATTTTATGTACGTGCATTTGATACAGGGATATTGTATTGGGGGATTTCCTTATTAAAGCAATATTACACTATTTGGTGCTTTATGTCCTTATATGTGTTCCTGAGGATTTTAACCCTTACTACCCTGGTGGTGATGACTGAAGTTGGAGCGAGATTACCTACAGATTTGAAAGGCTTATCTTTTTCATCCTTGTGGTGAGTTTAAACCCCAGAGGGGGAGTGTGCCTCACTCGTGGTGAAGATTTTTGATTGGTGTAGGGTGCACTACAGACCATATACACAGAAGAAACTTCACTTTTAATTAGACTGTTGCAAAGTCATCACTCAAGTGTACTGTGTGCTTTTGGACACTTATCCATAACTAGCGCTGTTTATCATATGGACTATGAATTTTTAATATGATTTTTTGTATATATATATATATATATATATACTAATAATAAAATAGCATTAATATAGGCAGTGCTGCGGGAATAAACGGGGTATAAAGAAGAATAACGCGTCACAAAATAAATATAATAAATATGAATAGAAAGGGTCACGGAAAATATATATTAATGATAAGTGCCATTAATACAGGCAATGCTGCAAGAATAAGCAGGTAGACAAATGGCGAAGTATGTCTCCTTATAAATAATATGATATATGGAACATGTTACATGTATATAGAAAATTTCCAAAAGGTGATGATGATGGCAACTGTATATATCCAATTGATAATATTAGTATGATAGTTTGATAAGTAATATGAAATTAATACAAAAAAGGGAAAAGGGGAAGGGGAGGGCATAATGTTATTATGGGGGGGGGGGGGAATGGGAGTGGGGGGAGGATAACGGGCAAATGAAAGAAAGGAAGAGGGAAGGGGAAACAGGAATGGGGGGGGGGGGGGGGATTTGGGAAGAAAAAAAAAAGTGGGGGGAGGGGGGAAAGGGGGGGAAGGAGGGGGGGAAAAGAAATGATAAAAGAAAGGGGAAAAAGGTGACTATGGGGAAAATATATGCCATGCTGATATGTATGACAGTAAAACATATACATCTATGCATATTAGTTTACACAAGTGTACAGATGATCACATACATGGAGCTTAAAGCAGAGCTCCGCCGGAAAAAAAAATATTAAAAGCCAGCAGCTACAGCTACAGCAGCTGCTGGCTTTTAATATTTGGACACTTACCTGTCCTGGAGTCCAGCGACGTCCGCAGCAGAGGACGAGCGACCGCCATCCTCGCTGAGGGAACCAGGAAGTGAAGCCCTGCGGCTTCATGCCCGGTTCCCTACGGCGCATGCGCGAGTCGCGCTGCGCAGTTCTGATTGGTGCTCCTGTGTTCTGGGAGCCGAGTGTCTCCCAGAACACCAAGGGAAGTCTGCGGGAAGTGACGTAACTCCCGCAGATTCCCGGAGAGAGGACTCCCGGGTGTGGGTGAAAATACCTGTCTTAGACAGGTATCTTCACCCCCCTCCCCCTGAAAGGTGTCAATTGTGACACCGGAGGGGGGGGAGGGTTCCAAATAGCAAAAGTTGCTATTTAGGGTGGAGCTCCACTTTAATAGAATGATAATTTTTCAAAAAACAAAGTAATAACGTGAACTACATCAACTGTAAGGATGTAGTATAAGAATAAATGGATTAAATCAAATATACTAACATAGGCAATATATGGGCAATATGTCAGTATATGATACAAACGGTAGTTATATATATTCCGACAATAAAAATCAAATCAGTGCAATAAGGGTATTACCCAATAGATAAAAGGTTAAAATATTAAAAATATATAAATTCTACAAAAAATCTAATTGCACATACAGGCCTCTAAGATAATACAATAAATAGTAAAAGAACAGGTGAAATGAGCATAAATGTGAGGAGGTAGGGTAATGTTATTTATAAAATAGTGGAAATCTCAATCCCTTCATTTATACCACCAGGCGAGAGAACGTCTAAAGTGTAAATCCAAAAAGTTTCCCTAGCGCATAACTTTTTGAACCGCTCTGCTGCTGGAAGTGAGCGGGGGATCTGTTCAATCACCCAGACCTTTAGGCCACTGGTGGATTTTTGGTGGGCTACACAGAAATGTCTGGGGACACTGTGGGGATCGGTGCCACCTTCAATTAGCCTCCTGTGTTCCCCAAACCTGACTCGCAAAGCTCATATAGTGCGGCCCACATACATGAGGCCGCAGGGACAGCTGAGGCCATATACTACAAACTCAGAAGAGCAGTTGTAGAACTCTTTGAGTTGATAAGTTTTACCTTTCGTGGAGAAAGATTTTTGCCCATGGTGAACATATTTGCATGTTTTTCATAAGGTTTTATTGCACTTGTACATGCCAACCAAAGGTATGAGGACTAATGGGGTAGGAGTACAATCGCGAGTGCGAATCTTACTGGGAGCCAGTTTACTTTTGAGATTGGGTGCTCTGCGGTAAGTTACTTTGGGGCGAGCAGGGATAATAGATTTGAGGGCAGGATCCTGCAAGAGGATCTTCCAATGGTTGGCCAAGATACTTTCCATTTTTTTAAATTCAAAATGGAAAGTGGTAGTGAAGCGGAGAGAATGATTCTCTGTCTCACGAGTCCCTTTTGGGGGTTTACCCTTCAGATAAAATTGGAAGGCTTTGTCAATGAGGCCATCAGGATATCCTTTCTCGCTGAATTTTTTCTTTAGTAGCTTGCTTTGGTCTATATAGTCTACGTCTCTGGTGCAGTTCTGCCTAAGTCGGCAGAACTGTCCTTTGGGAATATTATTGATCCATTTTGGGAAATGGCAGCTCTTATGATGCAAATAGGAGTTGCCGGCTGTAGGTTTGACATAATTTTTGGAGATGATGGCTAAGGTCTCTTTATCAAAGGCCAACTCCAAATCCAAGAAGGGTAAGGTGGTAGGATCACTAACTGAGGTGAAAGACAGGCCAAACGAATTGTTGTTACAATGGTCTACAAAGGGTGGGATACTATCCACGGAACCGTCCCAAATAACAATAATGTCGTCAATATAACGACCGAAAAAAACGATATTGCCTGAAAATGGATTATTATTGTTGTAGATGTATTCTTTCTCCCAGAATCCCATCGCTAGGTTGGCATAAGAGGGTGCAAAATTAGCGCCCATAGCGGTTCCCTGTAACTGTAAGTAAAAGTCATCATCGAATTTAAAATAATTGTGAGTAAGGCAAAAAGTGGTGGCATCTACGATAAATGAGGCTTGTCGTGAGTTAATAAGAGGATCATGGGAGAGAAAGAACTCCAAAGCCCGGAGGCCAAAGGCATGGGGGATAGAAGTATAAAGGGAATTCACATCGAGTGAGAGCCAAATGTAGGTAGGTTCCCATTTGTACACTGAGAGCAGTTCTAGGAGGTGGCTCCCGTCTCTGATATATGAATCCAATTGCTGGACAATGGGCTGAAGAAATTGGTCTACGTATAGGCTAAGCCCCGTGGTGATGCTGTCCATCGCGGCCACTATAGGTCTCCCCGGGGGATTGTCCAGGCTTTTGTGCACTTTTGGGAGGTGGTAAAAATAAGGAATATGATAAAAGTTCTTTAAAAGGAAGGATTTTTCTACTTTATTAAGAACATTGTCAAGACAGGCAGCTGTGGCTAGAGAGTCAATTTCTATAGCATAGTCCGGGGTGGGGTCTTTAAAGATCTTTTTGTAAGTGTTACTGTCGGAGAGTAGTCTCCTAGCTTCACCAAGATAGTCATTACAGTCCTGTATGACAATTCCTCCACCTTTATCAGCTAACTTAATGACTATATCTCCAGCTTCAGTGAGGCATCGGAGGGCTCTAATCTCGAGAGGAGAGAGATTATTGTTTTTTTTGGGGGCTGCTGATTGACAAAGTTTTTGAAAATCTGCAAACACTACCCTATAAAAACTCTCAATATATGGGCCTTTGGAATGTACGGGGTTAAAAATGGACTTGGGTTTAAAAGCAGTGTGGATAACTGGAAGAGAAGTGGCTGGGTGTTGGGTGAGTAAGTAAAACAATTCCTCATCAACCAAAGGATCTTCCGTGTCATCGATGAAATTGGAATGATATAAGAATAAATTGGAGGTGATGGTAGGAGATGTGGGAAGGGAAGTGGTGTTATTCAAATGATCCTTTTGTTCTTTTATATGGTAGTGCCTCTTAAGGGTGAGATTGCGTATATATCTATTTAAATCTTTGAAGAGTAAAAAAGGATTGGGTTTATTAAATGGTGCAAAATTGAGGCCTCTACTGAGGAGGGAAGTATCAGCAGAAGAAAGGGTACGGGAGGATAAATTCAATATTTTTATAGTTTCCTGACCTTGATGGCATTGGGGTTATTTTCTATTTCGTCCCCCTCTACAGCCTCTCCGGTGAGTTTTCTTTTTTTGTTGTTTTTGGGTGCTGTCAGAGGAGGACTGGAGACTAAAAAAGAAGACGGAATAGCAGAGCTTGACTCAATAAGGGCAGGGATAATGGATGGATTGGGATAAACCACAGAAGGATCAGCATGAGTATTAGTGGAGGGGACTTCCATGGTGTCCATGGTGATGGTCGAAGGTGTGTTATTATGGGATACAATAGGACTAGGGGATGATAGCTGTGGGCTGAACTGATGATCTGTTGTAAAATCTATTCAAAGCGTGAATAAGACTGGCATTACCATAAGTAGGGATATGTCTTTTCTGTTTATTTATTGTATTATTGATCTTGGACGGCTGCCCTTTTGTGAGGTCAGTGATTCTTGGGGCCAGGATAGGCCTCCTGGGCCTATGAAATATCCCGGGACCAAACGGACTGGGTATTATTAAACTCATAAGGGGACGGGGGGGTCAGGGCTGGAAACTGAAGGAACGAGCTGGGATGATGAATGAGGGAAAACCTCTATAGGAGGTATGACAGCTGATGGGACGTGATGATGGATATTCTTTATTTTATTCCACGTGAAGACATTGTCATGGTTGAAATCATCTAGGTCCCGCCTAAACTTCCCCAGCTTCATGTGTAATAGATGGTCTTTGTCATTTTGGGTATTTTTCTTTAGTATTTCAAACCAAGACAGGGGAAGGGGGGTGTTGAAACTGATGATATTCTTTATGAGAGTATATGCATCATTTTTAAGTTTTTCAAACCTGGAGGTTCTGTGTGAGATGAGCATCATCATCCATTTGGAAGTACAGAACTCGGCAATTTCTGCCCATTCTTTTTTATTGTCAGCTTCAAGAAACTGACATTCTTTCATCACCCTTAAGCCCCTGGGGGAGATCTTGGTATGGATGTATTTCTCTAGAAAGAATTTGTCCCACCACTGTTGATTAGTGGTTTGGGCAAGTCTCTCTAGTTGTTTAAATTTACCACATATAGAATGACGCACCTTACTGGGAAGGACATAATTTTCTTGAAAGAGAGATGTGGGGAAATTAGTCCATATAGCATCCAGGACCGCATATTTGTTAGTTTCTATATCTTTAATGAGATCCATGGTCCAAAAAAAAAAAAAAAAAAATATATACCGTATATAAATAAAAAATAAAATAAAAAATGGAGAGAAAATAAAATAAAGGGGAGAGAAAATTGTAACCAGGGGGAAGACTTAAATAAAATAATATAATCTTTAAACCATAGAAAAAAAGGGAACATGAAATGGGATGTGCTGCCCTATAGGTTTCAAATACAGATATATAGACAAGTGGTGGCGCACAATATCCACAGAAACATGTATTATCCAAAGTAATGAATATGAAGCAAGAAATAAATAAATAAATAAATAAATAAATAAATAAATAAAAAAAATATATATAAAATATAAAAATAAGATGAAAAAATACCATACAACATATGTATATATATAGACAGTCTTAAAGGAAGTCCTTAGGAGTCTGTTTACACACTGCGGTGTATATGGGTGGAGCAGGGATAAATGGGATCCACTGTGCACAGGGCGGCCATCATAGATGAACAGAAACCATGTTCAGGGGTAACTGGAAGACAAGGAGAGAGGCGCCTCTAAGTGCAATAGTGTAACAAGTTTTTAATAGTAGATACAAATACACTCACATTTAGGTGAATTAACATAGGCGTTTAAAATGTCAGGATGACGATCATCAGCAGCAGGTCACAGGGGGTTCTCAGCTCTGCGTAGAATGACAGGAGTGTCTCTGAAGATGGAGCGGCCGGCTTCCGGGGACAACGATCCTGTAGTATGTTAAGAGCGAGGCTAGGAGCGCACATGTGGTTAAGCTGCAGAGGGTGACGTCATCAAAAATGGACGCGTTTCGTGAGCGTGCGGACTTGCGGTGTCCTGGCAAGTCGCGCTCCTTTATAAACATGACATAAGGGCAGAAGTGGATAGACGCCTTATATAGGGACAAGGATGAGGAAGTGAGCTGGATGGGGTGGGGCTGGGAGAAGGTGGTGTCCAATGACAGGAGGAGTGGAGAGGTCATGTGATCGGGATGGCCTGGATCACATGACCTGATCACATGACCGAAAAAAAAAAAAACCTGACCTGATCACGTGATCACATGACCGAAAAAAAAATTTTTTTTTTAAAAAAAACCTGACCTGATCACATGATCACATGACCAAAAAACGTGTTACACTATTGCACTTAGAGGCGCCTCTCTCCTTGTCTTCTTGTAATTGTTTTGTTCACTTTTATTTATTTTTATATTTATAAACGTTAATGTATTTCTTGTAAATATATTTTTTTATTTTCCAGATACATATTTCATACTGTGTTCTCAGTGAACTAGGTTTCTAATAAGACAGATCAGTAGTTATTGCTTACTTTCTGACTGTGCCTGCCTTTATTAAAGGTTTCTCAACCGGGGTTTGCATAATCCTAGGGCTCCATCGCAAATTAACATTTTGGCGTATGTACATGTAGCGCCCTGTTCCTAATGAAAGTTTATCTGAATTGTAAATAGTTCAGATTGATTGTACAAGTTAAATTTGCTTCTGTTCTCATTTTGACTACCCATAAATTTACTGGAGTAATTTGCACTGCTGGGACAGTTGAAGGGCAAAAATTTATAAACCTATTGCAGGACAATTTTATAGTCCAGTTTATTGAGGCCCCAACTAGGAATGATGCTCTGTTGGACCTGGTAATCTCAAACCATGCAGAGCGTATTACTAATGTTCAGATAAAGGAACACCTGGGTAGCAGTGACCATAACATGATTTCATTTGATGTTAGCTGTAAGCAAGAAACACATACAGGAAAGATAAAAACACTTAATTTCAAGAAAGCAAATTTTCCAAGGATAAGGGCTGCTCTCCAGGACTTAAGCCCTGTACACATGATCGGATAACCTATGGATTTTTGTCCGATGGATTTGACCATCGGAAATCCGATGAAACTGTTTTTCATCAGTCTTGGCCACACACCATCAGTCAAAAAACCGACGGCAAGAAAACGACGGCACGTACAAAACTTACGACGCGCTATAAAAGGTCCGAACAAATCTAATGGCGCCACCCCTTGGGCTCCTTTTGCTGATTTCGTGTTACCGCGTGTTAGTAAAAGTTTGGTGAGAGCCAATTCGCGCTTTTCAGTCTCCGTGCTTTGCAGATCGTTTCCTGGTGTTCAGTTTGTGCTTGTGGGTTCGTATTTGTGATTCAGTGCGTGCAGTCAGGTCGTTACTGCCTTGCAGTGCTTTCTTGGCCGTTCGTTTACTGTTTTTCAGGTCGTTCTTCTCAGGCCTTGCTGTTCCACGGTGCGTTCTGTTTGAGTGCGTTCTGACCAGCCGACCGGTTTAAGACCATGTTTGAAGTGCGTTCTCGTTCTCAAGCTCGTGCTGGCTTTGGACTTGGTGTTGCAGTTAACACTGTAACCCGAGTTCAGTCTGTGAACAGGGTGAGGAGGAGTTCATGGACTAAGAATTGGTTGCTCCAGCGGGACCAATTCTCTCATATGCCTCTGCTGCGGGAAATCCATGAGAATAATCCTGATGATTTCAGGAATTATCTCAGGATGACGGACCCCGTTTTTCACCGTCTGTTGGATTTGCTGTCCCCCTATATAACGAGGCAGGACACTGTGATGCGCCAGGCCATCACTGCCGAGCAGAGGCTTATTGCCACGTTGAGATACCTGGCGACTGGGAGAAGCTTGCAGGACCTCAAGTTCTCAACAGGCATCTCCCCCCAGGCTCTCGGGATCATTATCCCTGAGACGTGTTCGGCCATCATTCAGGTCCTGCAGAAGAACTATATGAAGGTAATTTTGCTCCTTTAACCTCACATTATATGTTTTTATTGTTTTATAATGTTCTATTTTTTTTCCTCCTAACCCAAATTTGCCTGTTTGTAATATCCTGGTAATGTCCCCATTGTCCCCATGCATGTTTTTACCTGTAAAGGCCTTTTTGGGCCCTACATGCCTATTTCCCTTCACTAACCTCTCCAGCATGCTATCCTGGGTCCAAACCCAGCTAGCCTTCTATTTTCCTTTTCCAATTTTTGGGGTCAGTGCCCTCGTAGTTTGACAACCCTCCCTCCCCCCCCCTAAAGATGTAAAAATAGTTTTAGTTCTCAATCAAGCTCAGCAGAGTGGTAGAGCCTTTTTTTGTATCCCCCACAATCACCTCAAGCCCCCCCCTTAGATTAGTTTAGAATGTCCACTCAGTGGGGGTGAGGCATCTGCTAAGTGGGCCTTTTGTTTATTGGTAGGAAATACTCCCTTAAATAATAATGTTAGAATGATGTTGGTCAACAATGTTTTTGTGTGTAATCTGCTTGCACTGTAAACATAAACCGTACTAATGTCTTCTTTTTGTTTGACTCCACAGTTCCCTAGCACACCACAGGAATGGCTGACTGTGGCCTCCCAATTTGCCCAGCGGTGGGATTTCCCCAACTGCGGAGGGGCAATTGATGGGAAGCACGTCCACATAGTGCTGCCACCCCGTTCGGGGTCATACTATTTTAACTATAAAGGTTTTAATAGTATTGTGTTAATGGCGGTGGTGTCGGCACGGTACGAGTTCCTGTATGTGGACATGGGGAAGAACGGCTGGATGTCCGATGGCGGAGTATTCGCTGAGACGGAGTTCGCTCACCATCTGCAGGCTGGGGGTCTTGCACTGCCTCCAGATGCAGAGAACGTGGAAGGGCTACCGTTCGTTTTCATCGCGGATGAAGCTTTTGGACTTGGACCACACCTCATGCGGCCGTTTCCCCAACGCACCCTCACCCCGGAGAGGAGGGTTTTTAATTACCGGCTGGCCAGAGCCCGGAGAGTTGTGGAGAATGCCTTCGGGATAATGGCCAGCCAGTTCCGCCTGTTTCAGACAGCTATCCATTTGGCGGAATACAAACTGAACAAAATTGTGTACTGCTGCTGCATATTGCACAACTTTTTAAGAAAATTCTCAGCTACTTATGTGTCATCAGTTGGGCCTGAGGCCGGTCCATCCGAAATGACAATTCTGACCGGCCTTAACACTGCCCGTACTGGCTTGGCCCCCCAAAGTGCCCGTGAAGTACGTCAGAAATACGTAGAGTACTTCACGGGTAGGGGGGCCATCGCAATGCCAGACCACATCTGACATTTTATAACCTTTTTAAAATAAAATAAAAATTATATTTACTACAAACTTGTGTTGTCATTCTTGTATTTTGGGTTTATGTGTCTCCCAGGTTCTAGTAGTGCCAAGTGTATTTGTCCTTAGTAAATAGCCTCAAATCTCACAGGTAAAAACCTTGATTTTGCATCTTCAGAACTGCTATTGAGCATAGAAAGAACAAGCCACACCTTTTTTAGACTTCCCGAATGTCTTTATTGATTGCACCACATTTTTGGGTGGTTTGCGATATTCAAGCCTTTTTTTTGTTTGGGCGGCTTTTTTTGCAGAAACATGCATGGGTCAAAAGCCAAATTTTTTTTAATGAAAAAGTAACAAAATAACACAGTGAAAAATACAAACATGAGATGGGGTGATGTTACCCCTGATCCATCCCAAATGTGAAGAACCACACTTTCTTTTTGGGGCTCAAATGGGTATCTTCAACATGATCCCATGGCTAAGGTAAACATGTGCTATCTGCCATCATGGGGGATCAATGGCCGTGCTTTGGGGGTGAAAACCCTTCCTCTCACCTACTTGAGTAGGGAGGAAGAGGTTGCACCCCCAAAACAGGGACATAGATATCCTGTGACGGCAGATAGCACATGTTGAGTCACTGTGTGCATCTTCACATTTGGGCTGGTGGAAATCCCATTGCAAATTTCTGACGCATAACAAAACGCAAAAACAGGGGGGGGCTCACACTATTCTCCCCAAAATATCTATAATGTTTTTATATTTTTGCTCAATCACATTCATTCTCTTTCTCATAATGTCCATTTCGCTACTGCATTCCATGATTTCCTGAATGATTATTTTGGCGCTGGCACTCGAGAATGGAGGATTTGGACTTCCTGACACACCCCCACGTTCAGTCCCTAAAAAAAGGAAAAAATATTTGAACTATGCAGGCCTACATCTGTATTTACCTTGAAGTTGTGGTGACAGACACTGACCTGATGTGCTGATAAGCTCCACCTCTCCTTCCTCCACCTCCCCTTCCTCCACCTCCGCTTCCTCCCCCTCAGCTTCCTGAACATGCTGATCTTGGTCTGCTTTGTGATCTTCGGGGAGTTTCTGTGGTGTTTGGTTCCTCGTCTCCTGAGCATGGTGTCCTCCCAGTCTCCTCTCCCCTATGGGAATGTCAAAAATAATGTATCCTTTAGCACACAGAGTTTTTAGGCCTGAAAATGGATTCTCATTGTTTTGAAGTGGGGTACAATTGATATTTGGCCCTGAGTTTCAAGATGAACATATGAGATCTTGCAAACTCTACAAAGCAACATGTTATTTTTGAGGACACTCACAAATACACTTGGATAACCACCAAGGTATCCACTGGACCACCTGTGTGTGACACCGTTTATAAATTTGGTCATGTGGCCCAGACTATAGTATCTTGATCCATCAAAAAAAAAATGAGTACACAACTGCTGGAGTGTCATCTCCTTTACCCAGAATACAGTTTAGCCTTTCATTCACATTCTAGTTTTCCTTACAACACATCATCTAGCCAACAATGTGTAGATAAACATTGTTTAAGTAAAATGAGGCATGCCCACATGTAGTTTACGTGGATATGTGCCAAACATGTTTGGGGGAAGAGCAGCAATTTTTTTTTAACACACATTTACCAAATAAGTGGACTCTCCACTTAACATAAAAGTTGACATTTTAAAATGTGAAACCAGTCAAGCCAAGCACATGTTGCAAAACATGGAAGAATACATATTACAATGTGAAAGAACACAGTAAAAAAAACGTACTTTTTTCTATGCTTTTTAGAAGCTTCCTATACTGCTCCCTGAGCTTCAGGTCAGACCACCTTTTACTGAGTTGTTCCTTGGATCTCCTGACCCCATATTTTTTATAGAGAGTCTTCGCCACTTTGTCCATAATTTGTGACTTCCGGAGATTAGGGGTGTCGTATGGGCCATGCTTGCCGTCGTAATCCTTCCTCCGCAGAATGTCCACCATCTCCGCCATCTCAGCAAAAGACATATTAGTCGCCTTGTATCTTTTTTTACTGGATCGGGACGTTTCCGCCTCCGGGCTTTCCTCGTCGGTAATTTCTACTAAAGAAGCCACCTTTGTCTGCGACATGTCGCCGTCTCACACTGTGCGCTGATCGTTAAGGGGCGGGGAAATGCAGAAAAAGTCCGTCATGGGCGGGCGACGAGGGCGGAGTTACTCGCATGCGCAGGGTATAAAAAGGGGAAAGAAGTTATTAGGGATGCGCGGAGTAAGGACGACCGGAAGTGAACTCAACTAAGGTAAGAAGGGAACTCGGGCCTGCAGTGGCCTATAATGGTTCATGATTGTAAAGGGCAATATTGTGATAAGTTGAGGAGAATCAAATCTGATCTGCTTTTTTTTTTTTATTGTTTTTTTACTTGCTGATCCAAAAAGATGCATAAACTACGTGAACCGGAGGTGATGCTGATTTTTATAGACAAATATAAGGAACAGCGCAACCTGTGGGAACTGAAACACCCAGCGTACCACAAGAGTGATGTACGTCGGGCAACTATTACCAAATTAGCAGAGGATATGAAGCCATGGATCCCAGATGCAGACTACACTATGATCAATAATAAAATCAACAACCTGCGTAATTCCTATAAAAAAAAATACAAGGAAGTGCGCCAGTCAAAGAGATCAGGAGCAGCAGCCGACGATGTAGTAAAGCCCAAGCTGTGGTACTACAAACATCTTCAATTTCTGGATGACCAGATCGAGGCCAGGGAATCTATTTCCAGCCTTCCCTCAACCCTTCCTTCCATCCTTCCCTCCAGCGTTCCTTCCACCCTTCCCTCCACCCCTGCAGAGGCGGAGGAGGAGCCACCTGAACTTGAAGAGCCAGATCTTCGCATCTTCAGCCAGGTATAGTATTTTTGCTGATAATTATTGTCCACTAAGAATTATTGTGTTGAAATGGTTGTATTAGAAATAAATGATATCATCCCCCCCCCAAAAAAAATATGCACCAGTAATGATATCCAAATTGTGTGTGATAGATTCCCCAAATAATACAATTTTAAATTTTATTTTAAAAACAGGATGAGGCAAGCCAGGAGGAAGAGGCTCAGGAGTGTGGCAGGCAGGAGGAGGCAGGGCCAAGTGGGACTCAGCAGGTCCCCAGGCCTAGTGGCAGCACCGTCTCCCAAGTGGCTCCCCTCCACATCAGACCGCCAAAACAACGGCGGATGACACAAGTGGAGGAGGAGTCACTAAAGATGATTCGGGAGGCTGCTGCCATCATGAGGGCCCCCCTCAACCCTACGGAGGGGTTTAGCAGCTATCTTGCGGATAAGTTGCTCCAAATGGAGGCGGGACAACGGGCCCTTTGTGAGCACCTCATATACATGGCCGTACACATGGGGGTGAGGGAGCAGCTGACTGAGGCCACCCATCTGTCACATCAGGCCAATCCCTCTCCTCCTTCTCCTCCTCCTCCTGCCACATCACCACCCACAGTGGCCCAGCCTGCAAGGGTGCGTGGACGGGGCCGTGGAGAGAACGCTGCAGGGAAGCGTGGAAGGAAGGCTACAGGGAAGAGCAGGAGGTGATTCTCTGGCCTCGAGCTGCTCTTCCAGAAGTTGCAGGGTGATGGAGTACCACAGTTTGGGATGATGTATGTCTTTGGCTGCTGCTCCTGATTTCATGCTGTTGTTGATTTTATTATTCATCATAGTCAGGTCTGCATTTGGGATCTAATGACTTGATATTTTCTGCTAATTTCTGAATAGTTGCCCTTCGTTTTTTGTTTGCTTTTTTTCCAAAATAAATGGAAATTTGATTTCAGCCAACATACATGCCTGATGTGGGTTTTTTTTGGAGTAGCAATAACATTTCATAAATACAATGTGTAATTAATAACAAGAGACACCAACCTCCATGAGGAAACGTGAAAATATAAAATGTTGTTCTGAGAAATTGACACACCAAAAAATGCACAACAAATTAAAATACAAAAACAAAAAAAAAAGGTGTAATTTGTGAGGTCGGCCTTTAAGAATTAAACTAATTATTCCTAAGATCACAAGAAAGAAGAAAGACATACGTTTGTCAGAACTCGTGATAAAGATCTGCAGCAAAAATGACATTTTAAACACCGTTCTAAAGCAACAAAACATGTGCTGCATTAAACGAAGCAATAACTTGCAGAATGACGAATGTGCTCTCTCCATTAGGAACGCTAGTTTTACCAGAACGAGCGCTCCCGTCTCCTAATTCAGTCTGAGCATGCATGGGTTTTTTAACCGATGGACTTGCCCATAGACGATCGTAAATTACCATCGGTTTTTTATCCATCGGAAAATTTTAAAACAAGTTCTATTTTTTAAAACCAATGGAAAAAAGACCAATGGGTACCATACACGATCGGTTGGTCTGATGAAAACCATCCATCGGACGGTTTTCATCAGTCAAACCGATCGTGTGTGCGGGGCTTTAGACTGGGAGGGAATATTTGCATCGATAAACACAGAACAGAAATGGGAATTCTTCAAAAAGACTGTTAGGAACCTCACTGCAAAGTATATTCCCATGGGCAATAAGTTTAAAAGGCTAAAAATAAGACCTATGTGGCTCACGGTTAAAGTTAAAAAAGCTATAAACAATAAGAAAAGAGCCTTTAAAAAATATAAAAATGAAGGAACACTAGTGTAGTTTAAATGTTACAAAGAATATAACAGGATATGTAAAAAGGAAATCAAGGATACAAAAATTAAAAACGAACGACAGATTGCAAAAGATAGTAGGACAAACCCCAAAAAATTCTTCAAATATATTACTAGTAAAAAGGTCAGGTCTGAGCATGTAGGCCCTTTACAAAAGAATCTAGAGTGGGTGACTGGGGACAAAGAGAAGGCTAATTTATTAAATACTTTCTTCAGTTCTGTGTATAAAAAGGAGCATGGGGGAGCTCATGTCCAAAATGGGGGTGGTAGTGACACAGCCCCAAATCCACAATGGCTCAAAAGTGATATGGTCCAGAAATATTTAGACAGAATAAAGGTGGATAAAGCACCTGGACGAGATGGCATACACCCACGGATCATAAAATAATTGAGCTCTGTAATTTCAAAGCCATTGTATCTAATTTTTAGGGACTCATTAATGACAGGAATAGTACCACTGGATTGGCGCAGGGCCAATGTGGTGCCTATATTTAAAAAGGGAACAAAGTCTTTAACAAGTAAATATAGACCTGTTATTTTAACTTCTATAGTTGGGAAGATACTGGAGAGATTAATAAAAGACCACATAGATGAGTTCTTGCTGGAAAAAAACAATTTCAGCAACAGACAGCATGGATTCATGAAAGACAGAAGTTGTCAGACAAACCTGATTTCTTTTTATGAAGAGGTAAGTAAAACCTTGGACAGAGGGGTGGTGGTGGACGTAGTATACTTGGATTTTGCAAAAGCTTTGAATACAGTTCCCCACACACGGCTCATGTGCAGGGTAAAGTCTAGAGGATTGGAAATATCAGTTTGTAAATGAATAGAAAACTGGCTAAAAGACAGAATTCAGAGAGTAGTGGTAATGATTCTTACTCTAAATGGTCTAAGGTTATCAGTGGTGTACCCCAAGGTTCAGTGTTGGGACCCTTACTTTTTAATATATTTATAAATGATATTGGGTCTGGGATCAAAAGTAAAATTTCTGTCTTTGCAGATGACACCAAGCTATGCAGTGGAATAACGTCCTTACAGGATGTCGCCAATTTACAAACCGACCTCAATGCTCTGTCTAATTGGGCGACTATGTGGCAGATGAGGTTTAATGTTGATAAATGTAAAGTTATGCACTTGGGGGCCAAGAATATGAATGCATCATACAAGGGGGAGTACAACTGGGGGGATCCGTAGTGGAGAAGGATCTGGGGGCTTTGGTAGATCATCAGCTCAATAATGGCATGCAATGCCAAGCTGCGGTTTCCAAAGCGAGCAAAGTCCTTTCTTGTATTAAGAGAGGTATGGACTCCAGAGAGAGAGATATCATTTTGCCCCTGTTCAAATCATTAGTAAGACCTCATCTGGAATAGGCAGTTCAGTTTTGGGCACCAGTTCTCAAAAAGGATATCGGGGAACTGGAGAAAGTGCAGAGAAGGGAAACCAAACTGATAAGAGGCATGGAGGAGCTCAGCTATGAGGAAAGATTAGAGGAACTGAATTTATTAACTCTTGAGAAGAGGAGAATAAGGGGGGATATGATTGACATGTACAAATATATAAGGGGTCCATATAGTCAACTTGGTGTTGAGTTATTCACTTTACGGTCAACACAAAAGACAAGGGGGCACTCTTTACGTCTAGAGGAAAAAAGATTTCATCTCCAAATACGGAAAGGTTTCTTCACAGTAAGAGCTGTGAAAATGTGGAACAGACTCCCTCCAGAGGTGGTTCTGGCCAGCTCAGTAGATTGCTTTAAGAAAGGCCTGGATACTTTCCTAAATGTACATAATATAACTGAGTACTAACATTTATAGGTAGAGTTGATCTAGGGTAAATCCGATTGCCTCTCGGGTTATCAGGAAGGAATTTTTTCCCCTGCTGTAGCAAATTGGATCATGCTCTGCTGTTTTTTTTTTGCCTTCCTCTGGATCAACTGTGGGTATAAAATTGGGTATATGGGATTGTACGATATTTTTTATTTTATTTATTTATTTTTTTATGGTTGAACTGGATGGACTTTGTGTCTTTTTTTAATCCTGACTAAATATGTAACTATGTAATTTTGAATAAAAATAGTGTGGCGCTTAAAACAATAAAAATAAGTAAATGGCTAATTAAAGCAATGAAAACAACAGTGCTCTAATAACACAATTATACATGTGAGTCCGCTACAAGGGTATTCAGATGAATTGTCCTCTTTGCGAACTGTGTAATATACCGTGAAGGTACAATGTGAAAATGGAATAAAGTCCCAAATAACAAAAATATATGTGATCATGGATGTCCTTCAATGGATGACCTTCCCACAATGCAGACTGACAAAGGGACTTCAATGTAGAAGATGAATCAAACAAGGAGAAGACACTAGTTGTTATAGATGGGTACTCTTACCGCTGATGGTGGACCCACCTACCATACGGCAGTGGGTCTTGCAGGCTTAATGGTCACCAAGACCAAACGGGATGTAACTGGATGTCCTGGGTCCTCACTTGAACTCCAACCGGATGATGAAAAGGTAACTCAAACGATGGATGGTTCTCACATGGGCCAGGTTCCACAGCAATCCGCGAAAAATATAAAGAAGGAAAAAACCAAAAAGACTCCAGATGGTGCAGGTCAATAAAAACCGATTGCCGGAATTTTATTAAATAAAAAAATGTTGTCCAACAATCATGCAGACAAATAAAAAGTGATCACGAAATAAAAATATATTCAAAGCAATATGGGGTGCAGCGCTGCACCCCATATTGCTTTGAATATATTTTTATTTCGTGATCACTTTTTATTTGTCTGCATGATTGTTGGACAACATTTTTTTATTTAATAAAATTCCGGCAATCGGTTTTTATTGACCTGCACCATCTGGAGTCTTTTTGGTTTTTTCCTTCTTTATATTTTTCGCGGATTGCTGTGGAACCTGGCCCATGTGAGAACCATCCATCGTTTGAGTTACCTTTTCATCATCCGGTTGGAGTTCAAGTGAGGACCCAGGACATCCAGTTACATCCCGTTTGGTCTTGGTGACCATTAAGCCTGCATGACTCACTGCCGTATGGTAGGTGGGTCCACCATCAGCGGTAAGAGTACCCATCTATAACAACTAGTGTCTTCTCCTTGTTTGATTCATCTTCTACATTGAAGTCCCTTTGTCAGTCTGCATTGTGGGAAGGTCATCCATTGAAGGACATCCATGATCACATATATTTTTGTTATTTGGGACTTTATTCCATTTTCACATTGTACCTTCACGGTATATTACACAGTTCGCAAAGAGGACAATTCATCTGAATACCCTTGTAGCGGACTCACATGTATAATTGTGTTATTAGAGCACTGTTGTTTTCATTGCTTTAATTAGCCATTTACTTATTTTTATTGTTTTAAGCGCCACACTATTTTTATTCACCATTCCTGCACACTTTGTTTGTTTGAGTGTTGGCAGCTTGCATGCACATTGTTTTTGGTTTAGCGCAGTATTTTCCCCCTTTTTTCCCAACTATGTAATTTTGGCTATGTTGTGCTCATTTCTCACTGTTGCCAGTAGGTGTCACTGTCACCGCAAGCCAGTGTGAGAAATACAGCAAGCTGAAGTGCATTGAATATTCTTTCCCCAGAAAAAGCCCAGTGGGAGTGTTCTTGCTGCCGTGCATTCTGGGAGAGGGTATTTAAGGGGCAGACGCCATGTTTCATTCTCTTCCACCTCATGGCCTTCTGGCCTGAGGCTGTGCTCACAGTCTCTCTCTGACCTCTTGGCCCTCCTGGCCTAAGGCTGTGTCATTCTCTTCTACCTCGGGGCCTGCTGGCCCAAGGCTATGTTGCTACAAGTAGGCCCAGAAGCCTGTATGGGGCCTACTTATCCAGAGGTGGTCCTTTGCTGTCTTGCCTGCGTGGAAGAAGCCAAGTCAAACGGAGCATATCCAGGAAGGGGGCTCTTGTTGGAGAGAACCAGGCCGAAGGCTGGTTTCTCAGGAAGAGCCTGGTAACTCGTTTGGAGGACGCAAATAAGTTAACCTACCTCACAGTACTACCGGATGGCTTAAAGGTTCTGGTACTGTGCAGCTGTTCTACAACTAACTGCTGGCTACAAAGTCCTGTGAGAGATAATTATCCAGGAGTCCCACTTATCGCTAAGTCTGTGAGAGAGACTTGCCCGTGCATCATACCGACTGTAGGTCGTGTGAGAGGCCTATCCGGGTGTTGCAAGATCCACTGACAGAAAGCTGTTTTGTCCTCTGGATCCAAGAAAGTAATCAGTGATCTACAAAAAGGGATCTTAATCTTCCCATAACCCTCTATCCTTCTGCTACTTCAAGTTTTACTATTAAAGCATTGGAAAATGATACTAAAGTGACTGGCACTCACATCTGCTTGACATCTCCTATCATAGACTCATAGTACTGGGACAGTGAAAGGTGGGGTAATGGCAAGACCCAAAAATATAATAAGCAGCCCTCTAGGGGGTATCGCTACATGTGGGGGCTCATCCGGGATTGCCGTTGCCCTGCGCAACTCCAGTAAAGCCATTCATTGGGAGTCTATGCTAAAGAGGGCCCTGGACTGTGTTACTTTTTCAAGGAGAATAGGGGTTAATTGCAGATCACTTTCTAACTGCGTAGGCTGCGGGTGGAGCCAAGAAAGCTCGGGAGCTACGTGACTAGAAGAGCAAGTGGGAGGAGTTCCCGCCTGCTGCTGCGTGAGATGCTGTGTGTGTGTCTGGCGCTGAAGAGAAAGAGCTGTGTTACTATACAGAGAAGATCAGAGCTCAGTTATGGCTACATTTTCTCTGGTGCAATCTACAGTGGGGTCCAAGATGTTTCCTGCCGGAACCACTGCAAGTGCTATGCTGTCCGGAACCCTGCTAACGGATACACCCCCTACTTTTTATGTAAATATTTTATTATATCTTTTCATGTGACAACACTGAAGAAATTACACTTTGCTACAATGTAAAGTATCGAGTGTACAGCTTGTATAACAGTGTAAATTTGCTGTCCCCCCCAAAATAACTCAACACACAGCTATTATTGTCTAAACCGCTGCCAACAAAAGTGAGTACACCCCTAAGTGAAAATGCCCAAATTGGGCCCAATTAGCCATTTCCCCCCCCCCAATGTCATGTGACTCATTAATGTTACAAGGTCTCAGGTGTGAATGGGGAGTAGGTGTGGTAAATTTGGTGTTATCGCACTCACTCTCTCATACTGGTCACTGGAATTTTAACATGGCACCTCATGGCAATGAACTCTGAGGATCTGAAAAAAAAGAATCATTGCTCTACATAAAGATGGCCTAGGCTATAAAAGGATTGGCAAGATCCTGAAACTGAGCTGCAGCACAGTGACCAAGACCATACAGCGGTTTAACAGGACAGGTTCCACTCAGAACATGCATCGATATGGTCGACCAAAAGTTGAGTGCACGTGCTCAGCGTCATATCCAGAGGTTGTCTTTGGGAAACAGACGTATGAGTGCTGCCAGCATTGCTGCAGAGGTTAAAGGGGTGGGGGGTCAGCCTGTCAGTGCTCAAACCATATGCCACACACTGCATCAAATTGGTCTGCATGGCTGTTGTCCCAGAAGAAAGCTTCTTCTAAATATGATGTCATCATGGAGGAGTGGAAGAGGACTCCAGTGGCAACCTGTGAAGCTCTGGTGAACTCCATGGCCAATAGGGTTAAGGCAGTGCTAGAAAATAATGGTGGCCACACAAAATATTGACACTTTGGGCCCAATTTGGACATTTTCACTTTGGGGTGTACTCACTTTTGTTGCCAGCGGTTTAGACATTAATGGCTGTGTATTGAGTTATTTTGAGGGGACAGCAAATGTACACTGGTATACAAGCTGTACACTCATTACTTTACATTTGTCAGGGCTGGGCTCAGTCCTTCCTTCTCAGAGCAGTCTGCTCAGCTGTCGGTTAATTGCCAGCTCTAATACTTCCACAGTGACTCACATGGTGATGATATCCTGCTCGTCAGTCCTGCTGGCTACTTAAGATGCACCGTTCAGATCCTCTCTACCTTAGCCTGGTCAGCACATCCAGAGACTCTCTCCTGTGCACCTGTTGAAGACTCGCTTTTCTGACGTCCCTTCTGGTTCCTGAACCTGCTTGCTGTTCCACTACGCTGATTCTTCTGTTCCTGATTTCCTGGCCTGTCCTGAAGTACGCTGATCTCTGGCTCCCTGACGTCCTAGCTTGTCTGACTATTCGTCCTGGTTACCGAACTCTGGCTTTGATTACGTTGCTCTGTTTACCTTTTACTACTACTACTATTATTATTATTATTAAACAAGTGTGATTTTAACTGCACTTCTGTCTCGGTCTGATTCATGGTTTCTGACAACATTGTAGCAAAGTGTAATTTATCCCTGATTTAATGCTATTTTTACAATATATGTTGTTATAGCAACAGCTTGCTAATCAGATCCAATGTTCCATGAGCTGTGGATCTGGCATTTTTTTTTCAGGGGTTCCCTGAGATTTCAATTTTTTTCCCCAAATGTTATTTCTTACATGAATTAAAGTATATCTAGCTCCTGATACAGCTACGATGTATCTTAGAAGCCATGGCATACTCGTACTCTTTGGATTCATTCTAGTTATTGCACTTCATCCCAAGTAAAGTATTAGTCCAGCTTCCATCCAAGAGGTACATTTATTTAAAAAATGTATTAAGATAATTTGATTAGCATTTAAGTATCGTATAATCAGATTTTTTTTAAAACATTGTTCTAAGGACTATAAAGACAATGTAAAGTCTTGTGTATATTTTTGATCTTGAATTTATTAAAAAAAAAGTTTTACTTCTTTGTTACAAGCCTATTTACAGAGCTCAATAGCTCAAGGTGAAATGTACAGATTAGTTATGCAAAGCAGTTACCTCTCCCTTACTGGGCAGCTCAGTCCAAAGTCTTAATCAGACAAACAGAACTGCAAGCATCATCAAGCATCATCTACTATGCTGTCTCCTTAGCTAACCCATAGTGCTCTGGGAATTCTTTGTCATGTATTAAAGGGGTTGTAAAGGTACGTGTTTTTTCACCTTAATGCATCCTATGCATTAAGGTGAAAAAACATTCCACAATGCCGCCCCCCCCCGAGCCCCCGTTTTACTTACCTGGCCCCTCGAAGGTCCCACGCTATGGCCGCCGCTGTATCACGGGAGCGCGCCCGCAGTAACTCCACACCATGCGAGCTCGCTCGCATTATGGTGTGGAGTCCTTGCGGGGAGGAGCTGAAATAGCCGCCGAGGGACCCCAGAAGACCAGGATCGGGGCCACTGTGTGCAAAACGAGCTGCACAGTGGAGGTAAGTATAACATAAACGGGAACCTTTAGTGTTCCTTTAAATGTTATTTATAAATCAGAAATTATACATATTTATGTATATATGTACCTCCTGAGTTTAAGAACACTGATTTTTCCAGGTTATTTTTTTTAAATTCCAGTTTAGAAATTGTAAGCATTTCAGGTACAGTGAATAACCTGAAATGATACCCACTAAACTGGTAAAGTGGTAAAATTCCAGATTAAAACAAAGAGAATTTAAGGTTCCCAAAAATGTTAAAATAATGTACATTTCAGAGGTTTACAAAAATTTATTTTTCAAGGAACAAATAATAGGTTTATAATTTACAACTTTTCTGCTTCAACTAAGGTAAATTAGGCCTTGAAAGCTGATGCAAGCAGTTCCCACAAGTGTCCCTGTCATTAACAAACCCTGTCTATATAGAAAACAGTGCTGGAGCAAACTGTGTTACTATACTCTTTTGAAGCTTTATTTGAACAATATTGCACTGTAGGAAGTAGTCTTATAATTATGAGAAAAAGGCAATTATTAAAAGAAGACAGACAAACTTATTATAACTCTTAAGCCTCGTACACACGGCCGAGATTCTCGTCGAAAAAAACATTTTTTTCGACGAGATTCTTGGACAAGAAACTTGTCCCGGCCGAGTGTACAGACGCTCGATTCAAAGAACCCGCGGTTCTTTGAATGGAGCGTACGCGGTGACGTCATCGACTACGACGAGCATGCGCTCGTCACATTCGATGCCGTCGCCGCCATCTTGGTATACCCTACCTATGCCTAGGAAGCTACCGCGCATGCGTCGAATTCATTTCGAACATGCGCGGGCTTCCCGGAGGACAGGTAAGTGTACACACACTCACTTTTCTCGTCGAGAAACATGCCGACGAGAATCTCGACGAGAAAATAGAGAGCAGGTTCTCTATTTTCTCGTCAAGATTACTTGTCGGTTTTCTTGACGAGAAACCATACACACGAACGAATTTCTCGGCAAGACATCTCTGCCAGCAAGTTTCTTGCTGGTTCTTGCCGAGAAACTCGGTCGTGTGTACGAGGCCTCACGCTCTACAATTTTCCTGTACAACTTTCCTTTAGATTTACCAAAACCATACTGTATGTGAGGTCAAACCTAAACTAGGGCCAGGTCAAACAAGTGCTTTATAAAACAAGGCAGCTATACAGTGCCCTGAAAAAGTATTCACACCCCTTGACATTTTCCACATTTGTCATGTTACAACCAAAAACCTATATGTATTTTATTGGTGTATTTTTTATGTGATAGACCAACACAAAGTGGCACACAATTGTGAAGTGGAAAGAAAATGATAAATAGTTTTCAATTTTTTTTACAAATAAATATGTGAAAAGTGCTACCTTTCACTGCAATTATAGCTGCAAGTCCTTTTGGGGATGTCGCTACCAGCTTTGCACATCTAGAGAGTTACATTTCTAGAGAGTTACATTTTTGCCCATTCTTCTTTGTGAAATAGCTCAAGCTCTTTCAGATTGGATGGAGAGCGCCTGTGAACAGCAATTTTCAAGTCTTGCCACAGATTCTCAATTGGATTTAGGTCTGGACTTTGACTGGGCCATTCTAAAACATGACTATACTTTGATCTAAAGCATTTCATTGTAGCTCTGGCTGTAAGTTTAGGGTCCTTGTCCTGCTGAAGGGTGAACTTCCGCCTCAGTCTCAAGTCTTTTGTAGACTCTCTTGTACAAGATTCCCTTGTATTTGGCTCCATCCATCTTCCCATCTTTCCTGTCCCTGCTGAAGAAAAGCATCCCCACATCATAATGCTGCCACCGCCATGTTTCACGGTGGGGATGGTGTGTTCAGGGTGATGTGCAGTTTTAGTTTTCTGCCACACATCGCATTTTGCTTTTAGGCCAAAAAGTTTGTTGTGTCCCCCACATTGCTTCTCGTAAACTGCAAACGGGACTTCTCATGGCTTTTTTTCAACAATGGCTTTCTTCTTGCCACTCTTCCATAAAGACCAGATTTGTGGAGTGCACGACTAATAGTTGTCCTGTGGACAGATTCTCCTACCTGAGCTGTGGATCTCTGAAGCTCCTCCAGTTACCATGGGCCTCTTGGCTGCTTCTCTGATTAATGCTTTCCTTGCCCGGCCTGTCAGTTTAGGTGGATGGCCATGTCTCGGTTTGCAGTTGTGTCATACTCTTTCCATTTTCGGATGATGGATTGAACAGTGCTTTGTGAGATGTTCAAAGCTTGGGATATTTTTTTTTATAAATTACACACAGGTGGACTTTATTTACGAATTAGGTGACTTATGAAGGCAATTGGTTGCACTGGCTTTTTAGTTAGGGACATTAGAGTAAAGGGGGCTGAATACAAATGGACGCCACACTTTTCAGATAATTATTTGTTAAACATTTTGAAAACGACTGTATTTATTGGCGTATAACACTCACTTTTTTACCCTGAATATAGAGGGTAAACTGTGCATGCGTGTTATACGCAGGGGGCTGTGGAAAGTTTTTTTCCTGAAACTTCCCTCTTAAAGTTAGGGTGCGTCTTATACGCCTGTGCAGGTTATACGCAGATAAATACGGTATTTATCATTTTCCTTCCACTTCACAGCTTAACAACTTAAGTTTTTGGTTGTAACATGACAAAATGTGGAAAATTTAATGAATACTTTTTCAAGGCACTGTATATCACTAAGCTAATCTAAGGTATTTTCTATGAAATTGCCAACTTGCTTTTTTTACTGCAATTTTTAGCTCAGTTACCCAGCAATTGAGTTTGAGCACTTTTTGACAGCTTTTTGCCTGCAACAATCGCCTTAGTAGCTGAAATGGAATGATTTGTAGCAGAGCACACCAACCCAAAGCTGTTCAGTTCTTCCTGCTAGAGAACATGCAAAGAAAGCCCTCAGATGGTAATTGAAAACTGAGGGAAACTCTTCCATTAAGAAGTATGGCAGACATAAAGCCAAAACAGAATAAAAAAAACAAATTTCTGAGAGTAAACGGCTTGCATGATAGGCACCTGACAGGACAACAGCTACAAGCAAAGCCTAACAGTGGTCAAGCTAAGTAAGTTTCACATATAAATATAAAGAGAATACTTTGAGCTGCATGTTTTACAGGTTGCCTGGCAGTAAGAAAGCCATTGCGAAAGTAAGAAGGAAGATTGCTTAGGCCAAGTACATCCTCAAGTACTGAACAACAGAAGGACTTATGGTCTGATGAATCAAAATTTGTTGTCTTCTGTTTATCATGCAGGGTTTTTGCATGTCCCTGAGTAGGCCAAAGGATGGTTCATCAGTGTGTGAAAACACTACATTATAGAAGAAGGTTGCCTGCTCCCTAATACCTGAAAGCACTGAGTATACTGCACTGACTCTGACAAAGGAAGGAGTGGTGGGGTATCGCTGGAGGGGTGTTTATTAGTGAGTCAAGGAGGTGCCTTTACACTGACTCTGCCTTCCTGCCCTTCTCTTCAAACCCCATATAGCTGCTTTGGGATGAAGAAGACAAAAGTGTAAAATCAAGAAACCTACAAGTGCAACACATTTGACATAATTTGCACAAAAGCTTCCTATGTGATTTAATGTTGTTGTGACAGGTTCTCATTAATGAGACATCAGGGGTCTTTTAGACCATTGGTGTTTTTCCTGCCCTTCATTGACTCTAATGGAGCATGGGTCTTGTTCCATTAGCTTCTCCCCTGGCCACAGCAGCAGGGGAAAGTGACAGCAGAAACCAGAAGTGACGTAATTCGCATTGCTTCCGGATTTTCTTACTAGGTAAGGGAGATCCGCAAATGGTCATTTGCGGGTTTCCCTCCCCTCTACATGGCAACACTTGGTCCCCCAGGTGGCAAAGCAGAGCTTGGAGTGCATGGTGTTGAAGCACATTTCCAGAGATCCAGCTGTAGTGTTATTTATTCTGATTTCATGGTACATTTTATGGTTGTTCCTAAAAATGTTTTTATATAGTGAGCACTAGATGGTTGTTTCTTCAATCTCACTGAAGTTCCTACTTTTTGTTATTCTGAGGAAATATGCTGGGACTTGTATAGTTCAGTAGAGTGCTTCTTGTAGAGGCCGGATGGTCAGTAAAAAGTGTATTGTATATACAGTTGTGCTCATAAGTTCACATAACCTGGCAGAATTTATGATTTCCTGGCCATTTATCTGATAATATGAATGATAATACAAAAACATTTATTTCACTCACGGTTAGTGTTTGGCTGAAGCCATTTATTATCAATCAACTGTACTTACTCTTTTTAAATCATAATCACAACAGAAACTACCCAAATGACCCTAATCAAAAGTTTACATACCCTGGTGATTTTGGCCTGATAACATACAAGTTGACACAAAGGGGTTTGAATTAAATTGAATGAAAGGTAACCATCCTCACCTTTGATCTGTTTGCTTGTAATTAGTGTGTGTGTATAAAAGATCAATGCGTTTCTGAACTACTGACAGACCCTTGCATCTTTCATCCAGTGCTGCACTGACATTTCTGGATTCTGAGTGACGGGGAAAGCAAAATAATTGTCAAAGGATCTGCGGGAAAAGGTAGTTGAACTGTATAAAACAGAAAAGGGATACAAAAAGATATCCAATGAATTGAGAATGCCAATCAGCAGTGTTCAAACTCTAATCAAGAAGTGGAAAATAAGGGGTTCTGTTGAAACCAAACCACGGTCAGGTAGACCAACTAAAATTTCAGACACAACTGCCAGGAAAATTGTTCGGGGTGCAAAGAAAAACCCACAAATAACTTCAGGTGAAATACAGGACTCTCTGAAAACATGTGGTGTGGCTGTTTCAAGATGCACAAAAAGGAGGCACTTGAAGAAAGATGGGCTGCATGGTCGAGTCGCCAGAAGAAAGTCATTATTATGCAAATGTCACAAAGCATCTCGCCAAACAGCACAGAGACAAGCCTCAAACCTTCTGGCACAAAGTCATTTGGAGTTATGAGACCAAAATTTAGCTTTTTGGCCACAACTATAAACGCTTAATTTGGAGAGGAGTCAACAAAGCCTATGATGAAAGGTGTTTTTTTTTTTTTTTCATTCCTACTGAGAAACACAGCGGTGGATCGCTGATCGCTGATGTTTTGGGGATGTGTGAGCTACAAAGGCACAGGAAATTTTGTCATAATTGATGGCAAAGATGAATGCAGTATGTTATAAAAAAAAAAGCTGGAGGAAAATTTGCATTCATCAGCCAGGAAGCTGCGCATGGGACGTACTTGGACATTCCAACATGACAATGATCCAAAACACAAGGCCAAGTCGACCTGTCATTGACTACAGCAGAATAAAGTGAAGATTCTGGAGGGGCCATCTCAGTCTCCTGACCTCAATATCATTGAGCCACTCTGGGGAGATCTCAAACGTGCTGTTCATGCAAGACAGCCCAAGAATTTACAGGAACTGGAGGCTTTTTGCCAAGAGGAATGGGCAGCTTTACCATCTGGAAAGATAAAGAGCCTCATCCACAAATACCACAAAAGACTTCAAGCTGTTATTGATGTTAAAGGGGGCAATACACTCTTAAGAACTGAGGTATGAAAACTTTTGATCAGGGTCATTATGGTCATTATGATTTAAAAAGAGTAAACACAGTTGATTGATAATAAATGGCTTCAGCCACACACTAACCATGAGTGAAACGCAGTGGCTGGTGTGGTGAGATGCAGTGAAATGACTGCAGGGCTATTGCATGAATTGCAGCGCATCTCACGGTTTACTGTCGATCCTGTCTTGTTTGTCCAAGGGCTTGCTCACACTATATGCGGCAGTGGTGGCCCGTCCATAGGAGGCACCCGGGCGCCGCCCCCCTCCTGTAGTCACAAAAATAATAATAATAATAATTTTTTCAAAACGGCCCCTTTAAGGCAAAAAAATAAATAATTTTTAAAAAAAAAATCCTTTTACCAAATGCACTATGTGGCGCCGGCCACGTGCATTATGGGAAGCGCCACGTCAATGCAATCACGAGATTGCAGATGCGGCGCTTCATTTGCGGGCTTTTGTACCGCCTCGTGGCGCTTACCGAAGCGCCACAGCTACTGCCCGGCGCTCGTAGTATCTATTACTACGGCCGGGCAGTTTTATTGACATCTGAATAGATCATGATGTCACTTCCTGTTTTCTCTCTCTCACTGCGCCAGAGAGAAAACAGTAAGTATGAGGAGCGGACTCCTCCTTGGCCGCTGCCATGGAAGAAGACACAAGGAGAGGACACCACCAGCAAGGTAAGTGCCGCTGTGCTCGGGGGGGATTCAATGAGGCAATGGCTGCATTTGATGGGGCAATGGCTGCATTTGATGAGGCAATGACTGCATTTGATGGGGCAATGGCTGCATTTGATGAGGCAATGGCTGCATTTGATGAGGCAATGGCTGCATTTGATGGGGCAATGGCTGCAATGAGGCAATGGCTGCATTTGATGGGGCAATGGCTGCATTTGATGAGGCAATGGCTGCATTTTATGAGGCAGTGGCTGCATTTGATGAGGCAGTGGCTGCATTTGATGGGGCAATGGATTTGATGAGGCAATGGCTGCATTTGATGAGGCAGTAGCTGCATTTGATGGGGCAGTGGCAGCTCTGTATTAAACATTACTGTCCCTATACTGTACCCTCCTGCCCCCCGTACTGTGTCCACTTACCCTCCGTCTGTACTGTTCCCTCCTGCTCCCCCCTGTACTGTACTCTCGTGTCCACTTACCCTCCGTCTGTACTGTTCCCTCCTGCTCCCCCCTGTACTGTACTCTCGTGTCCACTTACCCTCCCTCTGTACTGTTCCCTCCTGCTCCCCCCCTGTAATGTACCCTCCTGCCCCCTGTACTGTGTCCACTTACCCTCCCTCTGTACTGTTCTCTCCTGCTCCCCCCTGTACTGTGTCCACTTATTCTCTCTCTGTACTGTGCCCTCCTGCTCCCCCCTGTACTATACCCTCCTGCCCCCTATACTGTGTCCACTTACCCTCCCTCTGTACTGTGCCCTTCTGCTGCCCCCTGTACTGTACCCCCCTGCCCCCTGTAGTGTGTCCACTTACCCTCCCATGTACCCTCCTTATACAGTTAATTTTTATCGCTTGAATTATTTTTTCTATTATGAGCCTGAGTGGGGCCTCATGTCTAATTTTGCCTAAGGCCTCACAAAGCCTAGAGCCGCCTCTGCTGCATTTGATGTAACACAGGCTGCATTTGACATGACACAGGCTGCATTTGACGTGACACAGGGCTGCATTTGATGTGACGCGGGCTGCATTTGATGTGACACGGACTGCATTTGATCTGACACGGGCTGCATTTGATCTGACACGGGCTGCATTTGATGTGACACAGGGCTGCATTTGATGTGACACAGGGCTGCATTTGATGTGACACGGGCTGCATTTGATGTGACATGGGCTGCATTTGATGTGACACAGGCTGCATGTAAGGAGGGACTCTTCTGGGGACACCTGATGGCATCTGGAGGCAGGCGACACGCTCAGGGCTTCCACTGATTCTGCATTATGGTGAGTTGAATGATTTAATTTTATATTACAATGTAATAATATAAATTATGTGCTTCAATCATCCTAACACCATAACAACCATGGTGCCGGGATGATTGAAGTATCTTTATCTGCTGATTGTTAAACTTTCTAGAATACACATATTTCTATTGTTGTGTAGGATCTGGGCCTGCTGTCCCTCCCTCTCTCTCTCCCTCCATCCCTTGTTCATCTCAGATGCTAACCACACCACCTTAGAGCTACGCCCACTATTTCGCTGAAACCACGCCCATTTCCACCACGTGGAAGGGGTCAAAAAGGAAGGGCGGGGTCTGGCGCCCCCCATCCTAAAACTTCACCAGCCGCCAATGATATGCGGTGAATGGCGTTTCTCTGCATCTGCATCTGATCAACACCAGTCACCAGTCACAAGTCACCTCAAGTGCACATAGAAAGCAATTATTCTGTTCACACTACAATGCTGCCCTAATGAGGTGTGTTGCAGTGTGTCATGTAAAAACTGCAGACATGCTGCATTTTTCTGCAATGCATCAGAGCTTACCTGAAGTACCACCCATTCCCGCATGGCAGCTCTGAATTACATGTCATATTGACATTTCAACAAAGTAAAAAAAAAAAAGTCAACATTCCCCCCCAGCATAAAACAAAGACCAGCATGCACACTAAATCAGGCAGTTTTAGAATGCAGAAAGTATGGCTGGGCACAGAGACAATGGGGTTGATTTACTAAAGGCAAATATACTGTGTACTACAAGTGCTTTTGCCCCTATATCTTAGCGAAGGAGTGGAAGCTCTGATGATTTCTATCATCCAATCATGTGCAAGCAAAAATTGTGTTTTTTTATTTTCCTTGCATGTGATTGGGTATTCTATGCACAGTGAAGCTTCACCTCAATTAACCAAGCTGTGGAGCAACTGTACTTGCAGTGCACAATATATTTGCCGTTAGTAAATCAACCTCTATGTCTGTCTCGTGCCTTGATAATAGGCTTGGTGTTCTAAAAATGGTGACTAGTAGTTAGTTAGGGTGTGTTTTTCAGCTCAAATCTGTCTGGAAGACATACAATACTTGAACAGAGCAGAGATCACAGGCAATAACAGCACAGCCAAAGAAAGGATTTTATGGAGAATCATTCAGCATTTCTTATCGAAAGCAGAAAAAGTAATTTACAGGTTATCATTTTATACCTCATGAGACTTCTTCCTTAAAGGCTAACAAAACCCATGTTTTTAAGGCATACTGTTTGGCAGGTTAATTCGGTTGGTAAGCAGACTGGTTGGGAATTTTCTCTGGTTTTGCCTTAAAGGCTAAGTTCACCTTTAAACAAAAAGCCTATGTAGTCAATGGGTTGTAAGATGTAATTAAAAACTGAGCAGCTTTTAAAAATGTTACATGATATAACTCAATACCTGTAGGGCATTTGCCCCCCCCCCCATTCTCCACCCAGAAGCCTGTGTGAAAAACACCCATAGCTATACGTATTCGGTCCTGTCTTGTTGCTAGGCCGTTGGACCCCCAGCATCACAGGGGTGATCGAAACTCCACTCATGCGCAATGCACCATCTTCCAGTTCAGCATTGCTGAGCTCGGCATTGCTAGCAGGGCATATCTTGTGGTTCTTTTACAAAGTATATCTGAGTGAGAAGAAACTGATTTGATAGAGCATTGGAATGTGCTGTCTCTGCTACAAGCAACTGGTTTTGTCCATGGATGGAATAGAATCATATTGAACAGAAGCTGGAATTATATAACCGAGTGGGATTATTATACTGCGAGTGGATGGTTTGCAATTGAGCTGAACGTTTATGTAGGAGGAAATATTGTAACCAGTGAAGAGAGCTGGAGGATATTTTGTATACATTGTAATACTGTAATTGTCTGATCACGCATAGCAAGTTGCGTGTGCCATATTGGAACTGACAGAAGGTGGATGTATTCTATTTTTTACAGAGATGCTCATGCTACATACTTATATTTTAACAGAGGAAGGGCTTATTCCATGGAGTGAGAGCTGTTGTAGGTTGTTTTTTTCACTTGCTTTCCAGATATATCCCTTGAGAAAGAGTAGAACAACGTGGCAATCCTCTGAAGCCTCATACACACGGCCGAGAATCTCGTCAAGAAAAAACACGTCGTTTTTCTTGACGAGATTCTTGGACAAGAAACTTGTCCCGGCCGAGTGTACACACGCTCCTTTCAAAGAACCCGCGGTTCTTTGAATGGAGCGAACGCGGTGACGTAATCGACTACGACGAGCGTGCGCTCGTCACATTCGATGCCGTCGCCGCCATCTTGCTACACCCTACCTATGCCTAGGAAGCTACTGCGCATGCGTCAAAGTCATTTCGAGCATGCGCGGGCTTCCCGGAGGACAGGTAAGTGTACACACACACACGTCGAGAAACCTGCTGACAAGAATCTCGACGAGAAAAAAGGGAGCAGGTTCTCTATTTTTCTCGTCGAGATTCTTGACGTTTTTCTTGACGAGAAACATGATAGCCGTGTACACACGACCGATTTACTCGGCAAGAAAGCCCTGCCAGCAAGTTTCTTGCTGGTTCTTGCCGAGAAACTCGGTGGTGTGTACGAGGCTTAAGAATGTGCTATAATAGATTTATTTTTGTTATTTGTATAGTTTAAAAAAAAAATAAAAGGTCAAAAGCATATGTCATCACTGTAAGTGAAGACATTTTCCTTTTCATTTCTTCTTAGAGACATTTTGACCATGGGCCCCTTGGCAATTTTTTTCAAGTGTGCTGCATAATAGAATAAACAAAGATTTTAGATGAGGAAATGTAACTCAGACAATAATATGTAACCCCTTCAACTGTTATTACAGGGGAGATGGAAGTGATGGTAAGTCAAGGAATGGAAAAAGTCACGTTCTTCATTAAATCATCTTTCTTTTAAAAAATGTGAAACATCCCCAATAGGAATTCATTTTATTTGTCCATGGTGTTCCTTTATATTGTTCTCAGTTGTTGTTCGATATTACAGCAGTGTAGCTGTTACATGTCCAAGAAAAAAACTACTACAGGGGAACGCTGTTCTGCTTCATCAACGCACCAAGACTTGTCTCCAGTTAATCGCGCCAATTATAAAGCTATGGTCATTGTGGATCAACCCATAAGCTTAACTTGCTGAGAACTAAAAACCAATTAAACTAATTGCTTTCAGGGGAATAATTATGCAGTGACTGCAGAATGCTTTGTCAGGGATTATAATGTTTACTGAGTATTATAAAACCACTGTAAGGAACTCATATGAATCATTACAATAAATATGGAACACTATTACCTTAGAAAACTTATGCGGTTTATTATGCTCAGGGGATTTATTTTACACATCCCTACTCGTGTAGTATTCATGAACTGCAAAAACAAAATATTGGGCAGATGTATGAACTGACCTTCATACCAATAGAAAGTAGAAATGACAGGTCCTACATATCACCTATATGCATGCCATGGCAGTGCAGTGCTATATTTGGTGACATTGCTCTAAAAATGGCATGTTTTTATCAGGGAGAAGTCACTCTGTGCCATGGCTACTCAGCACATAGCATTCAAATTTTAAGGTGTAATAGCCATCAGCCAGCTGCTGTAGGGCAGCAGCACAGGGACAATGATGCATAAATGATGTAGTTCCGAAACACTTTTTTGGTTCTTTGTGTATACAGTTTGCCTGATGAAGGAGGCAGGGCCTCAGAAACACGTTGCGGCCCGCCCCCTTCCCAGTTTGTGTGCCGGCTCTTGCTTCTCTGTCAGCGGTGTGTGAGAGCTTGAGACGCCGCCAGCATTAGACTCCTGTGTGGCGGGTCCGAGCTTGGATACTGTGGTTTTTCATTCCACCATGACAGCTGCTTGTCCTGATGGCAGTCCACACCAGCCTTGCATGCTGTTTGTAAGACACCTTGATATACAGCTCTGGTCAAAAGTTTTGAGAATGACACAAATATTAATGTTAAAGTCTACTTCCTCAGTTTTTATTATGGCAATTTGCGTATATACTCCAGAATGTTATGTGATCAGATAATTTGCAATTAATTGCAAAGTTCCTCTTTGCCATGAAAATTAACTTAAAGTGGAGTTCGACCCAATAGTGGAAGTTCCGCTCATTTGTCTCCTCCGCCCTTCTGGTGCCACGTTTGGCACCTTTCAGGGGGGGGGGGGCGGATACCTTTCTTTGACCTTTCCCCACTTCCGGGAGTCCGGGCCATGGCTAATTACATCACAGCTCGGCTCCCTCATCCTTCTCCCTCTGTTGCCCTGCCACCGGGCCAGTAGGAGAGCGTGGGGGCCCCTTGCGCATGCGCAGTAGGGACCTGGCGTGAAGCCGTAATGCTACACTGCCGGGTTCCCTTACCCGCAGTTGTGGCAGCAGCACCCGACAGCTGATAGAAACATAGGCTGTGGTTCCGACATCGCTTGACTCCATGACAGGTAAGTTTCCTATTATTAAAAGTCTGCAGCTGCAGTATTTGTAGCTGCTGGTTTTCAATTTTTGCAGAGGTGGGCAGACCTCCTCTTTAATCCCATATAAAAAGCATTTCTACTGCATTTGTAAAGAAGGCTTCAGGGCACTCAAGAAAGTCTAACAAGTGCCAGGACTGTCTCCTACAGTTAATTCAGCTGTGGGATCGGGGCACCATCAGTGCAGAGCTTGCTCAGAAATGGCAGCAGGCAGCAGGCAGGTGTGAGTGCTTCTGCACGCACAGTCAGGCGAAGACTTTTGGAGGCTGGCCTGGTGTCAAGAAGGGCAGCAAAGAAGACACTTCTCTCCAGGAAAAAAATCAGGGTGAAAATTATATTCTTCAAAAGGTACAGGGATTGGACTGCTGAGGACTGGGGTAAAGTCATTTACTCTGATGAATCCCCTTTCCGATTGTTTGAGGCATGTGGAAAAAGCCTTGTCCAGAGAAGAAGGTGAGCACTACCATCAGTCCTGTTTCATGCCAACGGCAAAGCATCCTGAGACCATTCATTTGTGGGTTTGCTTCTCAGCCAAGGGATTGGGCTCACTCACAATTTTGCCACACAGTCACGAATAAAGAATGGTACAAAAACATCCTCTGAGAGCAACTTCTCCCAACCATCCAAGAACGGTTTGGTGACGAGCAATGCCTTTTCTAGCATGATAGAGGACATTGCTCTAAGGCAAAAGTGATAACTAAGTGGCTTGGGGAAAAAAAACATTGACATTTTGGGTCCATGGCCAAGAAACTCCCCAGACCTTAATCCCATTGATTAACAATCCTCAAGAGGCAGGTGAACAAAAAACCCCCACAAATTCTGACAAACTTCAAGCATTCATTTTGCAGGAGTGGGCTTATATCAGTCAGGATGTGGCCCAGAAGTTGATTGACAGCATACCAAGGAGAATTGCAGAGGTCTTGAAAAAGAAGGGTCAACACAGCAAATATTGATTCTTTGCATAAACTTAATGTAATTTTCAATAAAAGCCTTTGATACTTATGAAATGCTTGTAATTATACTTTAGTATACCTTAGTAACATCTGACAAAAAGATCTAAAAACACTGAAGCAGCAGACTTTGTGAAAATTAATATTTGTGTCATTCTCAAAACTCATAGCCGGGGCTATAAGTGTTATTGGAAAAAAGTGCAATTGGATTTTACTCATACTTACCTGGCGCCCTCTTTCTGCTTTTGTTTGTTTGTCCCTGAGGGAATACCCACTCCCTGTTGAGGAGCTGCCGGTAACTGTGTGTGCCGCCCCCACCCACCTGAGGATCGTCCAGCTTGTGATCCCTTCATCCTTATGGACTCCAAAACAAGTAGGCAGCACCTGTAAATTTGTATTGTTTTGTCAGCAGTTAGCCTTTTTTACCCAGCAGTTGACCCCCTTGGCAGGGAGAGTAAAAGAAAGAGCCTCTAGCTTACGCCAGCTCAGGTAAAAAAAAAAAGCATGTGGACAGCTGACTAATAAATGGGGACTGGGTAACAGGTAAAATATGGATCTAGGACTAAAGGCTTTGTCCTGCCTAAAACTACATTATGATGAAAGTAGAGTTATCTTAAAAAAAATAATATTAACATAGCATTAGATTTTGTCAGTACTTAATACAGTGCAAAATAATATGAATTGAAGGGTGGACTATAATTGATTAGCTAATAACAGCTAAAAGAAATAAAGTCAAATTATATTAAAACATATATTAACCAAGGATACGGGTAAGATATGAGTACTAGTATTAAGACGTGCAATAAAACATTTGGGTTATATAAAGAAATTGAACACTAGAGTCACAATATGACATATATAAAATCCAATATAAAAATCAAAAACATAAATATCAAAAACGATGAACTCGGCTAATTGCTAGAGGAATAGATTAATGAGTATAAGAGGTTGCATTTTATAGACTAAATTCTATTTCCTATTTATGTTATTTATTATTAATATAATAACAGCATGCTAGAACACATAAGTCATAAATAAGTAAGACTGTTTGAATAACTGATGGGTTCACTAGCAGGCTGATTCTTTGGAAGAGCAATCATATTCCCAGCTGTGGGCAGGGGGTAAACTGTGGGTTAGCTGACTTAAAGTGGAGCTCCGCCGTAAAAAAAATAATATTAAAAGCTAGCAGCTACAAATACTGCAGCAGCTGACTTTTAATAAATGGACACTTACCTGTCCTGGAATCCAGCGACGTCGGCAGCAGAAGACAAGCAACCGCTCATCTCTCGGCTGCCCCCACCGCCATCATCGGTGAGGGAATCAGGAAGTGAAGTGTTGCGGCTTCACTGCCCGGTTCCCTACTGTGCATGTGCGAGTCGCGCTGCGCCGTCCTCACTGTTCCCCACTGTGTTCTGGGAACCGTGTGTTTCCCAGAACACAACGGGGGGGGGGGGGGAGTGGCGTACTGCCCGCAGGTCCCCGCAGAGTCTATGCCCGGAAGTGGGTGCAAATACCTGGCTTAGACAGGTATCTGCACCCCCCTCCCCCTGAAAGGTACCAATTGTGGCACCGGAGGGGGGGGGAATCTGATGAGCGGAAGTTCTACTTTAGGGTGGAGCTCCGCTTTAAGTCAATGTAAGAAATCTGTCTGATCCATAGACATAAGTAGAATTGGAGTGGAGTGGCTGGAATTTAGTGTGTGGGCCCTATTTTTTTACTTAAACTGAATACATATTGCATGTAATTACTCAACATTTTTAAATACTGCCACTAAAAGCTTTTAATTATTTACCCTTATTTATATGCTCTCAGTACAACCTATATTCTCAAGAAGCCATGTAAACCTGTAAAGGGCACATAAAATATACTGGTTAGCAAATAGGGAAAAAGTTGCAATATTTGCCATATTCTCTCAAAAGAAAAGTCAATAGAAAAGTCGTAATAAATACATATACCTCTCAACTTTCCGAAACTTTTTTTTTCTTCCCAAAAATGAATGCAAAAGCCAAATCCTTGCCACATGCAAAGATGATTCCTTTCTTAGGAATATTAAACTAAATAAAAATATTGGACTTAGATACCTCAATGGCTCAGTTAAATCTGAACAATAATGCTTGGCACTGCAAGTTTTTTTCTGTTCAACCCAGAGGACTGAATAAAAAAAATCTGAGAGGTCGCCAAACTAAGCAGCGTTAGTGCGGTGATCTCCCATGCTAAGCTTTTGTGTTCTGACAGGGGGACTGCCTACCTCCCTGCCAGAACACATCGATCAGCGCTCACAGCCATTGGCTACAAGCGCTGATTGGATGCTGGTTTTCCAGCATGCCTGTTCGATAAAAGCCAATCATTAGATCTGCTTCTGTTTGACAGGCTGTTGTACACATGGGTCGAATGGCACCTGGTTTCTGTTGAACCGGCCAAAACCGGACAATATTTGGCCCATGTGGTACCAGCCTTTTTTTTTTTTCAAGGGGGACTTTTTTTTTATTGTCATTTGTTCAAGAAGTGTTTATTTTTCTAATAAAGTTAAATATGGTTTGATTTCTGTGATGCGATTGGTATAATACAGTCCAAAATGCAAAGTTCTTTACCATCTTGTACAGAGTCCATCAAGGCAAAATTTATCTATTGGTATGGTTAAATGGGATTCATTATGGCTTGCTGTTTGCAACAGACTCCAAGGCTTTAGCTACTTGTTAAGCCTTTAGATTATTAAGGGAAACGCTCGCCTCCTTTCCAAATTCATATCTTGCCCATAGTTTAGGCTGAACCTCTGAGCATTCTCTGATTAATATAGGAAAGTCTGGATTAGCCTTTTTCAGCTCCACATAGTTCTGTTCAATAAAGTCTCTGACCCCCTGACTCTCCGGAGACCTCTGACACAGATGGATCCTGACCTCCCTCAGGTTCTTGCCCAGCTTTGACCCGATGTTTCTCACTATGGTAGCCGCCATTTTCACTTAGCCTTAAAGCATTTGTTACTCCAACACTTCATATTCCTAATATGTGCCTGCTGTACCATGTAATTGTTTGAGAAAGTATCCTGTTCTCTTTGTATTGCTTCCTTTATGTGAAATCCATGGTGTTCCTGCAAATCCCCTTGCTTTCACTATTGAAAACTGACCACACTAAGCAGGTGAGCACATCGTGGTTAGTTCTCTAGCTATACTGGGAACTCCATGTACTCTCCTCCAATGATCAGACTTGTCCTGACACGCCCCCGCTGCACAGCCATTCACTGGTGAGCTCAGTGTGCTACTGTTTCTCCTCCCCCCAGCTCTTATGCAGCTGAGAAAAGAAGGGAATGTAATCATTTATAAATGTTGCGGGGTCTCCTTCAAGGCCCCTGGACTACGTTACCCAGAACCCCGTTCGGCACCCAGGGTGCATTGGGCCGCCGCAGAGACTCATGGGTGGGGCTATATAAGAGGAGGGCGAGGCTAAGCTCGGCCTCTTTGGACACCGCGCTGCAAGCAATAGGACTCCCTGTGCGGATCTGCTGCTGTGTAAGGCCTGAAGCCTGAGCCTTGCATACCGACCAAAGAGCCTTCCACCCCACCGCGGAGCCTGGGTGGCACCTGTTCCTGCTCAAAATGCTGACATCGGCTGGACCGGAGACCCGGCCATTGGAGACACTGTGTGCGGATACACAGTGGTGGAAGTCCGGACTGGGATCGCGTCCGGAGTGGTGAGCGAGCACTTGCTCACTTCATTACCCTGTTACTTTGTTGGGCCTAGTGACTGCCTTGGCCCACCTTGTTTGTTTACTACCCTTGGATTACAAGTGTTGTTTCCTGAAAGTGCACCACCATTCAAGTTGCATGCAAAGAATTGTTCTCATAGGGGACTGAGTTTTATTCTGAGTCAGGCCTGACCAGGGTGGGGGTTAAAACTTTGTTGCTGCGCCATATTGCGCATAAGGAAAGAAGATAGTTGCACGTGGCGGGTGATCACTCTGCACTATCACTGATGAATATGTTTATTGCTGCAGGGCTCTGCATGTATGCTATGTGATGTGTTTAACCTTGAACCTTTATACCAAAAGTAAATCCAGTTATATTTTATCACCTTGGTATCAGTGTCATCTTTGCAGATAGTAGTTATCTATCAATACTGCCAGATTGTGTATAATCAGGTATAGACCATTACGAGGTAACATTCCCTAGACTAACTGTGCCAGTGTGGGTTGAGTAGATTGCCGGGGGTTGGCGAGGCTAAATACAGGGCCCGAAACAAAACCCAGCGGCTCTCTTAACTGGGGGTAGCGCTACATAAAGAATAAAAAAAAAAGGAAAACAGGTATTTAGAATGTTTTTTTATATCTATACAAAAATGTTTTGCCTTTCATTTCTATTTTAAACGGAATGGGTTGTTTTACAAGGTGATCTATTACAATCACTTTAAGGTTCAGGCTAGGTTCACACTGCAGTATGAAGTGGCTCACAGCAGGGGTCCGGTGCGTCTCTGTTCACCGCTTCAGTCTGAATTTTGGGCTGAATTCGGACCTGAAACACACTAGAAGACGCACAGGAGCCTCTCCGGAGATGTATAAACCAGATCCATAGAGATCCGGTCACAATCTCCTGACATGCGAATTGGATGCGGGGAAAAAAGCATCCAATTCACAATAGTGTGAACCCAGCATAAGATCTCAATTTTTGTGGTCCACCAGGCCACTTTATATATAGCCACAAACCTCTGCCTGTATGGTTACAACCCCTTGTATGCTTGAGGTGTTGAGGTGGACTACTGCTGGGTCCAAAAGGAAAAGAACACCCGAAAGTTGGTCCTGAATATTTAAATGTGTATATATATATAAAAAAAGAAAAGTAACACGGATAGTACTTGTTTTACTGGATTATTTTCTAACCCTCTTGAATATAATAATAATAATAATAATAATAATAATAATAATAATAATATCTTTTGGATACTCTGGTTCTCTGGAAATTCAGTTTGCTCTCAATTACATATTTTTACAAGGAGGTCTCTCTGTTCCTTTCAAGCTGGGTCCTGGAATCATTTTAGGACTTGTTAAAAAAAAGTGACTGTAAATATGAATGTATGTAGAGTTATATAACAAACAAAATAGAAGAAGAATTCTGTTCAGCATGAAAAATCGATTTAAACACAAAGATTTGCACCTTAAAAAAACCTCATCCTAAACCTTTCCAATAACAAATATTAAACAATTGCTTCTTAAAGCACATTTGTCAAAAAAGCAGCAAAATCCAAAACTAATTAAAAAAATAACACATCTAGAGGTAATTACCATAATGACTGGAATATTTATAAACCATTAACAAATGTTAAATTATTAGCAGAAAATATCTTATTATAAATATTTAATTAGAGATTTTACAGGAAAAACAAGATTCCAGATGGGGGGGGGGATAATAAATGAGAAATAGTCATGAAAACATTTTACCTCACATATGGTGATTATTGGCAGTGATGTGGACATTCTCTTGCCCAGGGTTGAAATTACAATAGCACTTATCATTGGTTACTCCAATCATTGGTTGATCATCTAGCACATTTATAACTATTGTTTACAAGTTCTTTATTATTATTCACTGTCCAATAAATCCATGTCTCAATGTCGAAACAAAATAAATCTGCCAATCATTTTCCTTTAACCCAAGATCACTTCACCAATAGTGAATGAAAAAATTTCTGTACAGTCCTGCACCACTCTGGGAGAAGGACCCACCCCAAAGGATAAACTTTTAAATAAAAGAAAGTCTTACATGTACAGGGCCTTGAAAAAGTATTCATACCCCTTAAAATATTCCACATTTTGTCATGTTACAACCAAAAACGTAAATATATTTTATTGGTGATTTTATATGATAGACCAACAAAGTGCCACATAACTGTAAAGTAGAAAGTAGAAGGAAAATGACAAATGGTTTTCAACATTTTTTACACAAAAATATCGAAATAAGTGTGGCGTGCATTTGTATTCAGTCCCCCTTAATCAATACTTTGTAGAAGCACCTTTTTGGGGATGTCTCTACTAGCTTTGCACATCTAGAGAGTGACATTTTTTTGCCTGTTCTTCTTTGCAAAATAGCTTAAGCTCTGTCAGATCAGATGGAAAGTCTTGCCACAGATTCTCAATTGGATTTAGGTCTTAAATTTGACCGGGCCATTCTAACACATGAATATGCTTTAATCTAAACCATTCCATTGTAGCTCTGGCTGTATGTTTGGGGTCGCTGTCCTGCTGGAAGATGAACCTCCTCCCTACTCTCTAGTCTTTTTCAGACTCTAAAGCCCTGTACACACGATCGGATTTCCTATGGTTTTTAAACCGATGGATTTTTCCATCGGAAAAACGATGAAGCTGACTTCCATCAGTCTTGCCTACACACCATCAGTCAAAAAACCGACCGTTCCAAATGCGGTGACGTAAAACACTCCGATGAGCCGAGAAAAATGAAGTTCAATGCTTCTGAGCATGTGTCGACTTGATTCTGAGCATGCGTGGGTTTTTTAACCGATGGACTTGCCCATAGACGATCGGAATTTGCTATCGGTTTTTTATCCATCGGAAAAATTTAAAACATGTTCTATTTTTTTACACCAATGGAAAAAAGACCGATGGGGCCCACACACGATCGGTTTGTCAAGATGAAAAAAATCCATCGGACTGTTTTCATTGGTAAAACCGATCGTGTGTACGCGGCTTTACCGATTTTATTCTAAGATTGTCCTGTATTTGGCTCCATCCACCTTCCCATCAACTCTGACCAGCTTCCCTGTCCCTGCTGAAGAAAATCATCCCCACAGCATGATGCTGCCACAACCATTTTTCACGGTGGGGATGGTGTGTTCAGATGATGTGCAGTGTTAGTTTTCCACCACATGTAGTGTTTTGCTTTTAGGCCAAAAAGGTAAATTTTGGTCACAGCACCTTCTTCCACAGGTTTGCTGTCCCCCCCCCCCCCCCCACATGGCTTCTCGCAAACTGCAAATGGGACTTCTTATGACTTTTTTTCAACAATGGCTTTCTTCTTGCCACTCTTCCATAAAGGCCACGACTAATAGTTGTCTTGTGGACATATTCTCCCATTTGAGCTGTGGATCTCTGCAGCTCCTCCAGAGTTACCATGGATCTCTTGGCTGCTTCTCTGATTAATGTTCTCCTTGTCTGGCCTGTCAGTTTAGGTGGATGGCCATGTCCTGGTAGGTTTGCCTGTGTGCCATACTCTTTCCATTTTCGGATGACGGATTGAACAGTGCTCTGTGAGATGTTCAAATCTTGGGATATTTTTTTATAACCTAACCTAACCTGTCTGGTGTGTTCCTTGGCCTTCATGGTGCTGTTTGTTCAGTAAGGTTCTCTAACAAACCTCTGAGGGCTTCACAAAACAGCTGTATTTATACTGGGATTATATTACACATAGATGGACTCTATTTACTAATTAGGTGACTTATGAAGGCAATTGGTTGCACTAGATTTTAGTTAGGGATATCAAAGTAAAGGGGGCTGAATACAAATGCACGCCACACTTTTCAGATATTTATTTGTAAAAAAAATTGAAAACCATTTATCATTATCCTTCCACTTCACAATTATGTGCCACTTTGTGTTGGTCTATCACATAAAATCCCAATAAAATACATTTACGTTTTCGGTTGAAACATGACAAAATGTGGAAAATTTTAAAGGGGTATGAATAATTTTTCAAGGCACTGTATTTTGTGGTCCTCCACATCAGTGTAGGTTCCTTCTCTATTCCTTTAAAAAACATAACCTTTCTGTTCAGGAGTATATAAAATCCATGAAAGTAATGTTTCTGATGTCTAATAGTATACCCGTTATTGTTAAAAACAGCAGTAAAACTCACATGTAAAGAGCACAAATAACACTATTAAACACACATGAAAATATCCACACGGTACTGTTTCTTTTATTGAAACAACTAATAAAATTGTTACCATATTTGAAAAAAAAAAAAGAAAATATCCACAAAACCAGTCCTGTCGTATGCGTTTGGTCACCCAGGACTTCATTAGGGGCTAGTAGTGGTGAATAGCATAGAAAAGCTTGAATTCACTATTGGCGAAGTGTTCCTGAAATGCATGTGAAACATATGTCTTTCCTAAAAAGAATCCATATTGTATTAGCCTGGTTCAGCCAAATGAAATCAAATTGGCAGTAAAGTTACTACATGTGAGTGTTTGACTGAAGTTTGCTATACAAAGCATCCTAGAGGTTAACTCCAGATCAATGGGCCTTAGAGCAAATCAATGCCTCTTGACTTGTCTGTTCCAGTAAGGAAGTCAGTGTATGTGCAATGTGTTGTGTAAGTTCTCACCACTGATAATGTTCTGTGAGTCAGAGGCTTTCAGAATATGCTTTTCAATTCAGCGGGTTTTCACTGATAACAAATCCATGTTTCTGTTCAATTTCACAGAAATACTAAATACAAATCGGGGTGCTTTAGTTTTGCTTTAAAAAGCATATCTCCATTAGCTCAGGTGTAATCCATTCTTGTTACATGTATAACACAGTTGCCGGCAGTGACAGTAAATAGAAAAAGTGAATTGTTAAAGAGCACTTACAGACAGCAAATGGAACCAGTCAATAAACCACTAATATAATTCTGCAAACACTGCAATAATGCTAAATTAAGGAAGTCCAATAAATGTACTGCACTTAAAGCCGAGTTCCGCCAATGTATTTTTTATTTTTAAGTCAGCAGCTACAAATACTGCAGCTGCTGACTTTTAAAATATGGACACTTACCTGTCCAGGGCGCCCGCGATGTCGCCACCTGAAGCCGATCTGTCCCTCGGCTCTCAGGTGTTGCCTCTGCCATCTTCGGTAAGACAATCAGGAAGTGAAGCCTTGCAGCTTCACTTCCTGGTTCCCTACTGAGCATGCGCGAGATCTGAATAGTCCCAGCTGTCTTCTGGGACCTGTGTGTCTCCCAGAAGACAGCAGGGGGGGAGGCGCCGGATGTGGCGTAGATATCCGTGGATATCTATGCCCAGAAGTGGGAGCAAATACCTGTATTAGACAGGTATCTGCTCCCCCCTCCCCCTGAAAGGTACCAAATGTGACACTGGAGGGGGGGGGGATTCCGAAAAGCGGAAGTTCCATTTTTGGGTAGAACTCCGCATTAATTCTGCATTCTATGTAATTCATTTCAGCCATATTTTTCTTAGAGCCATTCACATGTTTTTTGGTAGGCACATACCATCTTCTGTGGCTGCTTCCTGTATCATCATTCAGATCCTCAGGATTTGAGCAGGATTTGGGACCTCTGCCAAAAATTGTATTGCTGTTTGTGTCTCTGCTGGGGAGATTTACCAACTCTGTTGGTCTTGGTGACCATTTTCTCTGGTCCATAACGGACGGGAAATCCAATTTTTTGTTGTCACAAGCAAATTGTCAGATCTCATATATAGATGTTCTTGGCTATACATTGGCCACCCTTTACATGTGCTGGGTATAAAAAATGTGTGCTTCCTATCAATCTACCAACTAGGCTTGTGCAATTCGTTTCGTAACGAATTGAAATTCGTCCGAATTTAGCAACTTTCGGACATTCGGAAGCATTCGAATTTCCGAACAAAGCAATTACGAATAAGACCGAATCCGAAATAAATTATACCGCAAATAGCGAATGCCCGAATGTCTTCGGCATAATTCGTTATGAAAAAGTTACGAATGTACGAATCCATACGAAGCACAATAACACTCACTCTGCTCTGCTCTCTGCTTCTCCCACACCGTGCTGAACTCCCTCTCAAAATGGTGTACAGGGGCGGAGGTTATAGCCGCATGTAAAAAACGAAAGTAAAATACGAGATTTCGAATCCATTCGAAGCACAATAACACTCTGCTCTGCTCTCTGCTTCTCCCTCACCGTGCTGAACCCTCTCAAAATGGTGTACAGGGGCGGAGCCTATAGCCGCATGTTAAAAACGAAAGTAAAATACGAGATTTCGAATCGTTACAAATAACCGCAATGTATTTAGAAAAGTACAAATCCATTCGAAGCACATTAGGCATAATAGGCAGCGTCGTTGTGAGAGAGACACGGAAAATTACGAATCAACGAACCCAAAAAAAGTTACGAAAGTAGGAGTTGTGTCCAGAATCAACGAAAAACAACGTACTCTACCGAAAGTACGAACCCAAAAAAAGTTACGAAAGTAGGAGTTGTGTCCAGAATCAACGAAAAACAACGTACTCTACCGAAAGTACGAATTATAAAGCAACAAAAAATTCAACGAAAAATGTCGCTTGCAAAAATACGAATGAGTCCGAACACGAAAAATCCCGTCTAGCAAAATTACGAATGATTACGAATCAACAGGACCGGAAAGAAACGAACCGAAACGGAACGAATTTTTCCGTTGTGCACAAGTCTACTACCAACTTGTTTAGAGCCGAGGAAGTCTGCATTTGAAGTTTGACTTTTTACCTATTTAAGGCCTCATACACACAGGACGTTTTTTAAACTCTCCTGGAAGCCAGCAGCGTTTTTGCAGAGAAAATGCCTGATGCTTGTCAAGCGCTTGGCCGTTAATTCATTTTATTGGTCAGAATAAATAATTTCTTCTGGCTATTGAAATGAATTAATGCTCAAGCACTAGTGTTTGGGCGCGTTTAGCAGCTTTTAGCAGCTTCTATCAGCTTTTAGTAGCATCAAGCATTTTTTTTCTGCCCTAACTCTGTTGCTCCTTAACATACTGGCAGGGTTTTTTTTTTCCTGCCTCTAAAAGCCTCTAAAAGCTCCTGCCACTAAATGCTGCTAAGAGCCTATGGGGGAGATTTACTAAAACTTTTGCACACAGAATTTGGTACAGTTGTGCAAAGTAACCATTCCATTTCCAGGTTTTAGCCCAGGTTCACACTGGGCTGCGGAAGTGAAGCCGTGCGAGTTTAGCTGAACTTGCACGATTTCACTCCTGCCTGTCGGTCCCGATTTCGGCCGCGATTACAGGGACATCTGTGCAGGTTTCTGCACAGATGCCAATGTAAATCGCGGCCCGAAATCGCAAAAAGTAGTACAGAAACTACTTTTTGAAATCGGTGCAGCGCTGCAGATGCAGCGTCGCACCGATTAGGACGGTGCCATTGCCTGCAATTTGCGGCAAATATTGCCGATTTGACATGTCAAATCGTATGTCAAATCGCACCAGTGTGAACCAGGGCTTATTGTCAAAGCTTAATTGAACAAGCTGAAGTTAGAAGCTGATTGGCTACCATGCACAGCTGCACCAGATTCTGTGTGCTCCAGTTTTAGCGAATCTCCCCCTATGTATGCATTGAAAAATAGGCTATCATGGAGGGGAGGTTAGGGGTAGGAAAAAAAAAACCAGACGCCCCTAAAAGCAACTATAAAAACATCCAGTGCGCATGAGGCCTAAAAGTAAAATATGGCCAAAGTTTTTTTTGACCATACTTCTCTTCTGGGTGTGCTTATTTCTGCACTTTCGTAAACCCAGATTCAACCAACAGCAGGCTCAAGCCTGCTTTCAGCAGACATCACAAAGGTGGTCTCAGACTCTGGATGTTTCCTGACAATAATGTCAGGATCCACCCAGATGCCTTACAGGCAGCTAACTCAGTGAGCGCTGGAGTGGCAGAGCAGAAAACGGTGACTGATGGTCACCACACTCTGCTCAGGGAAGACCGAGAACTGAGTGATCAGCAGTCATGTAATCGCTCAGTTCTTGGGCTTAGATCTGTCTGAGGCCAGCTGCAGCATCAGACCGATGATGCAGCTGTACAGTATAGGTAAGTATGTATAGTATGTTTGTTTAATGATTTCTCACACTTCTCCTTTAAGCTAGTAGCTTTGGGGTTTTCCTTCCCCTGGTCTTGGCATTCTGTCACTAAATAAAATGGTTAGCTTACAGTCCTGTTTACACCTTGCTTTTGCTTGGTGCTTCAATAAGGCTTTGATGAGGTTTCGGTGGGGCTTCGATGAGCCTTTGGTGGGGCTTTGGTGTGGCTTCGGTGAGGCTTTGGTGGGGCTTCAATGAGCCTTTGGTGGGACTTTGGTAGGGCTTTGGTGAGGCTTTGTGAAGCTTCGATGTGGCTTCGGTGGGGCTTCAGTAGGGCTTCAAGCGAGCTTTGATATAGACTTCTATGGAGGCTTTGAAGATGCTTTGAAGCACCACTAAAGCTACCTGGTGTATAATTTTTGAAGCATAGCCGAAGCCAAGCAAAGAAAAGCAAAAGCAAGGTGTAAACAGGAGTGTAAACTAACCATTTTATTTAGTGACAGGAGCTTTGACTAGCGTTCAGAAAGCTTTAACAAAGCCTGTCTGAAGCCCTGTTTTGAAGCAAGTGTAAACTAGCCGTTAATGTGTGTTAAAGCTGAAGCAAGTGTAAATGAGCCATTTAAAAGGCTTAAAAAATGAACCAAGCCAACTGACTCTTTCAGACTTTCCTGCAGATATCTAATGAAACATCACACTTATTATCTAGACTTTCCAAAAGAAGCAACATTAAACTTTGATAATGCCTGTGGCTTTTCTTAAGCCCCATACACACGGTCGGACTTCAAACAAACTTTTCCGTGGATTTTTGTTTGAAGGGTGTTGGCCGTGAACTTGGTATGCATACATAGGCGTGCACACAGGGTGTGCCAGGTGTGCCCAGGCACACCCCAATCACTCCCTGCAGTGCAAATTTCCCCTGCTGCCCGGTGTCCCCTCCCACAGCATGGCTGGCTTCCCTCCTCTTCCATTGACTACTGCAGTGGGCACACATAGATGATATTTCAGGATGAATGGGGGAAGGGGTAATGTCATTTCCCAGCCCCTCTCCTTTCTGAATGAACACAGTGAGAGATCAGTACCATGTTTTTGAGCTTTCAGGTGCACACCCTAATGCAACAGGCTGCGCACACCTATGTATGCATACACATGACAGGACTTTTTCAGCAAACTTTCTCAAAATCACGTGTTTTTTCTGCTCTTTTCTGCTCTTTACCGCCACCCTTTGGTCAACTTCTGCTATTGTTGGTTGATTTTAACCACTTCTCTACTGTGCACGAAAACCCCCTTCCTGCCCAAGCCATTTTTCAGCTTTCAGCGCTGTCACATTTTGAATGACAATTGCGCGGTCGTGTGACGTGGCTCCCAAACGAAATTTGTGTCCTTTTTTTCCCACAAATAGAGCTTTCTTTTGGTGGTATTTGATCACCTCTGCGGTTTTTATTTTTTGCGCTATAAACAAAAGAAGAGCGTCCAGTTTGGAAAAAAAACACTATTTTTTACTTTTTGCTATAATAAATACCCATTTTTTTTTTTATAAAATTTTCCTCAGTTTAGGCCGATACGTATTCTTCTACATATTTTTGGTAAAAAAAAAAAAAATTGCAATAAGCGCGTATTGATTGGTTTGCGCAAAAGTTATAGCGTGTACAAAATAGGGGATAGATTTATAGCATTTTTATTTTTTTATTTTTTTATTAGTAATGGCGGCGATCTGCGATTTTTTATTGTGACTGCGATATTGCGGCGGACACATCGGACACTTTTGACACATTTTTGGGACCATTCACGTTTATACAGCGATCCCTGCTATAAAAATGCATTGATTACTGTATAAATGTGATTGGCAGGGAAGGGGTTAACCACTAGGGGGCGGGAAGGGGTTAAATATGTTCCCTCAATGTGTTCTTACTGTGGGGGGAGGTGACCGATGGTTGTCCCTATGTACAAGGGACACAGCATCGGTCCCCTCTCCCTCACAGGACGTGGATCTCTGTGTTTACACACAGAGATCCACTTTCCTGCTCGTTTCCCGGGCAATCGCGGGTGCCCGGCGGCAATCGCGGCCGCCGGGCATGCGCAACGGGGCCTTGTGAACGCGGCGAGCGCGTGCCTCCTAGCTCGTTTTAAAGGGAGGACGTCATATGACGTCCTCCCAGAACGAGAGTATCCTCCGCCCGCCGTCAATTGACAGTGGGCGGGGGACAAGTGGTTAACATTGGTTCTGAGCATGCGTATTTGTACTTCGGACAAAAGTCCGATGGATTTCTGTACACACGGCAGGACTTTGCACCGTAGGACTTTTGTTTCCCGAAAAGTATGTTCGTTTGCAGAGCGAACATTTGTCCGATGAAAAACCGAAAAAGTTAGTCCGATGGAGCGTACACACGGTCGGATTTTTTTGAAAACCTGCTCATTTAGAAGTTTGTTGTCAAAAAGTCTGACCGTGTTTATGGGGCTTTACTACGAACAGAAAAACCAACCACAGTTCATAGGTATATATACATTTAACTGTATTCAGCATATATTATTGATAAGTCAATGATACTAAATATTTGTATTATACGATCTCCTTTACCATGAAATCAGAACATGCACCTATTTATAAATGACCTTCCATTTCAAACTAGAAAAGGCTAGTTAAATGTGACATAATTAGACGTTTTATTTTATTAGTTTCTTATAACGTCCCTGTTCAACCTAAGGCTGTGTTGTATGATATACATGAAACAATCTGTTATAAAGTCTAATTAATTATTGCCAGCTTGATCTTGTTCACTTCATTAACAACTTGTCTAAAATACACTGTAATATCTATTTGCCAGAGAATGTTAATACTGCAGAATATATCACTATAAGACCTTATGTCCCAGCATGTGATTCATTTATGCCTGTGATAAAGTAATGAGTTTTGTGCTAATAAAGGGAACCTGTCAGGACAACTGTTTACCTGCCAAAGCAAAGGCTTCCTTTAGTGCTTGGGACTTGCTAGTACTTGACTACTAGGAGCCATGCTAGTTTCATTCTAGGGATATCACTGATACGATAATGATGAGAGATGTTCTACAACCAAAACTGGCTTTAGTAGTGTTCTGTATCAGATAGGAGATTTGTCTGTGACAGAAAATAGCTGCCCTTACAGGTTTTTGTAAGCTCAATCATAGGCATCTTTGGTTGTATAAAAAAGATAAAAGAGGATATATATTATCTCCATCGCAAAGAAAATGTGCAAAATTACTACAAATTACTGAACTATTACAGCATTGTCATTCAATATGATGACACGACAAATCTTAAAGGGAATGTATAGCAATTTTGAACATATTTTCTTTCTTGATTTATTTTCAACAGGACAAAAAAAGAACATTTAAAAGTATTTAAGTCAAGGAAAATACTGTTAAAATTACATTAAGTATTATAAATTCTAAATATTATAACAGATAGAGCTTTAAAGCCTAAATTTAATTAATTTTTTTTTTTTTAAATCATCCCAAGGGACATTGCTTACCATCAGTGTGATGTGTCCCTTGTGCTGCTGTTGTCTGTTTTATTAGAAATCCTCCTCCTCCAATGCCTCCTCCCCTCTGCTGTAATCTTGGGTGGAGGGGGTGGACTTACCATTCATCTGCATGTCCTCCATTGAAAAATTATGTTTTATTCACAGAAACTGTAGTATGAATGAAGGAGGTAATCAGAAAGGATGGGCATAGTTGGGCACTATTGATAAATGCCTGTCACAGCTCCCTCCATTCCATTAACATCTGCTGCCGCAACCTTTCAGGATGGGGGGATCAGAGGAGGAGGATTTCTACTAAACAGATGAGGGCAGCACAAGGGACACATCACACTGATGATAAGTAATGTCCCTTGTGTTGATTTTTTTGTTTTAACTCAATTTAGGCTTTAAACTCATTGTGCTGCCACAACAGCCTGTTTTTTTTTTTTTTTTTTATTCATTAAAGAGAAAAAAGTTGCAGGGCAGAGGGATTAGGAAAGTTGTAACAAGTTTATTGACATAACAGCATCACTTACATGGGGATAAACTGTATGAAGCTCATGGGTGCAGAGAGACTGGATGTATACATGGCCAGATAGATGCACTGTAATTGGTAAGCCAACTTTCCTGCAACTTTCCTAATCCCTGCACCCTGCAACTTTGTTTCTCTTTCATGTCACTGACCGGATCGCCCACTGATTTGTTCTGAGGATCTCCGGAATTGTGTTGCTCTTTGAAGTTTACATCTGCTATAAATTGATTTGTGGGCTTTTTTTTTTTGTACATAGATAAAAACCTAATTGTATACAACAGTTTTTTTTATTTATCTGTTTGTTTTTGGTATGTTCTCTTGTTGTCCTCCTCTGTCCGCTAATAGACAACGGCGCAGGCGCACTTTAGAGACGGCAATCGTGCTGTTTCTAAAGGAAGGGCTTGCCGTGACTGGCGGCTCCCGCGCTTACACGGGAGTCACAGAGCCGGAGTTCGCGGTCTGGAAGGAAGAGGGGTGAAGAATGGACTCTTCCTGCAACAGGGGACAGCAGTGACATCGCAGGCTTCGGTTTCAGGTAAGTGACACATAAAGGGCTACTGCTACAGCGATGTGCACAGTCTTAGCAGCTCCAGCCGTTGTCACTCCCCTCATCGGACACATTGATAACAGCAGGAGCCATTGGCCCCCGCTGCTGTCAATCAAATGCTGTGACATGGGAGCAGGGGGCGGGGCCGAGTCTGTGTCAATGGACGCAGCAGCGGGAATCAAGAGCGAGCCTGGACAGGTGCCTCCATGTAAAGCGGGGCACCCAATGAAGAGAAGGCGCTTAGATCGCCGGCAGGGGACCCCAAAAGAAGAGGATCAGGGATGCTCTGTGCAAAATTATTGCACAGAGCAGGTGAGTATAGGTATGTTTGTTATTTTTATTTAAAAAACAAAAACAAAATTTTACAACCCCTTTAATAACTCAAGTTGCAATTTATACACACAAATGAGTCACAGTGGAGATCCCTACTGCTCCGCATTCAGAGGGACTATCCCTCTTTTGGAGCCAAACCTGTCCCTCATTCCCCTTCAAATGTCCCTCTTTTAGGCTCTGGTATAAAGATCTATATAACTTAATGTATCTATCATTTATTATTTATATTGAACTTTTGATTTATCCTCCAGACGATTTCACTGGTTATTCAAAATGACATAATTCAATTATAAAGTAGTTCTGAAAAAGGCTAAGTGGGTTTTAGTGATCAATCTGGTTTTGTAATTTGTCATGACCAATATCAATGGGGGTTGAGGAGGTAAGTCCCTGTCCTCCATCTCAGATGGTTGGGAGGTATGTTCAGAGCATCCTTACTTCCCCTACCTCTGTACGTGCAAGATTTTTTGCACTTACAGAGGTATATTACTTTACAGTGCCTTGAAAAATTATTCATACCCCTTGAAATTCCACATTTTGTCATGTTACAATCAAAAACGTAAATGTATTTTATTGGGATTTTATGTGATAGACCAACACAAAGTGGCACATAATTGTGCTATGGAAGGAAAATTATAAATGGTTTTAAATGTTTTTTTCAAATAAATATGTGAAAAGTGTGGCGTGCATTTGTATTCAGCCCCCCTAAGTCAATAATTTGTAGAACCACCTTTCGCTGCAATTTACAATTACAGCTGCAAGACTTTTTGGTAAGTCTCTACCAGCTTTGCACATCTGGAGAGTGACATTTTTTGTTCATTCTTCTTTGCAAAATAGCTCAAGCTCTGTCAGATTGGATGGAGAGCATCTGTGAACAGCAATTTTCCAACCTTGCCACAGATTCTCAATTAGATTTAGGTCTGGACTTTGACTTGGCCATTCTAACACATGAATATGCTTTGATCTAAGCCATTCCGTTGTAGCTCTGGCTGTATGTTTAGGGTCGCTGTTCTGCTGGAAGGTGAACCACTGCCCCAGTCTCAAGTCTTTTGCAGACTCTAACAGGTTTTCTTCTAAGATTGCACTATATTTGGTTCCATTCAACTTCCCATCAACTCTGGTCAGCTTCCCTGTCCCGGAGAATAGCATCCCCAGAACATGATCGCTGCCACCACCATGTTTCACGCTGGGGATGGTGTGTTCAGGGTGCAGTGTTCGTTTTCCATTATATACTGTATAGCGTTTTGCTTTTAGGCCAAAAAGTTACATTTTGGTCTCATCTGACCAGAGCACCTTCTTCCACATGTTTGCTGTGTCCCCCACATGGCTTCTCACAAACTGCAAACGGGACTTCTTATGGCTTTCTTTCAACAATGGCTTTCTTCTTGCCACTCTTCCATAAAGGCCAGATTTTTGGAGTCGATGGCTAATAGTTGTCCTGTGGACAGATTCTCCCACCTGAGCTGTGGATCTCTGCAGCTCCTCCAGAGTAACCATGAGCTTTTGGATGCTTTTCTAATTAATGCTCTCCTTGCCCAGCCTGTCAGTTTAGGTAAATGGCCATGTCTTGGTAGGTTTGCAGTTGTGTCATACTCTTTCCATTTTCGGACGATGGATTGAACAGTGCTTTGCGAGATGTTTAAAGCTTGGGATATTTTTTTATAACCTAACCCTGTTTTATATACAAAAAATATTTGTGCTACTAACACATATAAGCAGCTACAATACCTGTGAAGAAAAGCAAATACAAACAATATCCAAAAAATGTAGCGCTATGCGTAATGACTAAAAATGAACACAAAATATGACACCCATGTGCTATAGTGATGATCTGAGTGAATAAATCAAAAAAGTCTATATAAAGTGAATCCAAAATTCCATTGAATTGGAAGACATGTTGAAAAAGTCTCTGATAATAATTCAAGTAGGTAGAACCTTCCAAGATGAACTGGTGACTTCAAAAGACAAGTGACTGTAAAGTGACCACCACCACATAGAAAGGAGGCTTACCGGAATGAGTGGACCCGATAAACGTATGTCTATGGGGTCAACTCAGGCTTGGTATGTAGGTAACCGTGGATGCAGGATCCCAGCAGGTGTTTCACACATATGTATCCAAGATCCAAGGTAGATTAATATCACAGAATCTCCAAGCCCAGTCAGAAGATTAAATAGCTCACAGCAGGACCCACCTTTAGCTGTATGCAGCAGGTCTCTGTGATGTCACTCCTCCTCCTGGCTGAATTTCAAAGTTCTGACCCTGTTTTAAACTTCTCCACAACTTTATCCCTGACCTGTCTGGTGTGTTCCTTAGCCTTCATGATACTGTTTTTATTACTAAGGTTCTCTAACATACCTCTGAGGACTTCACAGAACAGCTGTATTTACAGTTGTGCTCACAAGTTTACATAACCTGGCAGAATTTAAGATTTCTTGGCCATTTTTCAGAGAATATGAATGATAACACAAAAACTTTTCTTTCACTCGGGGTTAGTGTTTGGCTGAAGCCATTTATTATCAATCAACTGTGTTTACTCTTTTTAAATCATATTGGCAATGGAAACTACCTAAATGACCCTGATCAAAAGTTTACATTCTCCAGTTCTTAATACCGTTTATTGCCCCCTTTAACATCAATGACAGCTTGAAGTCTTTTGTGGTATTTGTGGATGAGGCTCTTTATCTTCTTAGATGGTAAAGCTGCCCATTCCTCTTGGCAAAAAGCCTCCAGTTCCTGTAAATTCTTGGGCTGTCTTGCATGAACTACACGTTTGAGATATCCTCAGAGTGGCTCAATGATATTGAGGTCAGGAGACTGAGATGGCCACTCCAGAATCTTCATTTTATTCTACTGTAGCCAATGACAGGTCGACTTGGCCTTGTGTTTTGGATCATTGTCATGTTGGAATGTCCAAATACGTCCCATGCGCTGCTTCCTGGCTGATGAATGCAAATGTTCCTCCAGTATTTTTTGATAACATACTACATTCATCTTTCCATCAATTTTGACCGAATTTCCTGTGCCTTTGTAGCTCACACATCCCCAAAACATCAGCGCTCTACCTCCGTGCCTTTCATCATACGCCATGTTGACTCCTCCCGAAATGTAGTGTTATTTACAGTTCAACTACCTTTTCCCGTAGATCCTTTGACAATTCTTTTGCTTTCCCCATGACTCAGAATCCAGAAACATCAGTGCAGCACTGGATGAAAGTGTCTGTCAGGAGTGCAGAAACGTATTGACCTTTTATACAAGCAAACTGATCACAGGTGAGGATGATTACCTTTATTAGCGATTCAAACCCCTTTGTGTCAACATGTGTGCATGTTATCAGGCCAAAATTACCAGGGTATGTAAACTTTTGATCAGGATAATTTGGGTAGTTTCTGTTGCCATTATGATTTAAAAAGAGTAAACACAACTGATTGATAATAAATGGCTTCAGCCAAACACTAACCATGAGTGAAAGAAATGTTTTTGTGTTATCATTCATATTCTCTAAAAAATAACCAAGAAATCATAAATTATGCCAAGGTATGTAAACTTATGAGCACAACTGTATACTGAAAATAAATTACACACAGGTGGACTCTACTAATTAGGTGACTTCTGAAGGAATTTGGTTTCACTATATTTCAGTTAGGGATATCACAGAAAAGGGGGCTGAATACAAATGCACACCACACCACACAACAGATATTTATTTGTAAAACATTTTGTAAAACATTTTGAACACCATTTATCATTTTCCTTTCACTTCACAATTATGTGCCACTTTATGTTGGTCTATCACATAAAAATCCAATAAAATACATTTACGTTTTTGGTTGTAACACAAAATGTGGAAAATGTCAAGGGCTATGAATACTTTATCAAGGCACTGTACACCTTTATCTGTAAAACAAATGCATTTTTTAGTAAAGATATTAACTTCAATTTAGAAAATTGTACATTGATCCCAAACCAGACAGCTTAGTTTGAGCTGTCCACATGTATGTCTAAGTTGTCAACTACAGTGCAAAACCTCGTGTCACAGCAATCAGTAGATCCAGAGTTGAGCTTGACTTTCCCCCGTTTGCCTCCTGCATCTCCCTATTGTTCATTGAGGCCAGCCAGTTATCAAATTACTGAATCTCCGGAACTAACTAATTTTAACGTGCAGTTTTCCCTGAAGGTAACATATTCCTAAAGCAAACATGTGCTTTGTCCATTCAGGGCAAATGACAAGTTTGTTTTAATCTTTCACCTCTCCCTACCATATACTTATATTTCTTTACACCTTAACTCCCCAGACATGCCCAGTGCCAAAGGAACTTCTGGGTATGGAGGAGCATGTGACCTGCCCCATGAAACACTAAGACAATCAGTGCTGTCACATGAACATCCATAGCCTTGTTGCCAGGAATCAGCAGCAGAGATAACCAGATCTGTGTGGCTACACTTATAAACTAGACTACATATAGTAAAGTCAATTTATTAATAGAAAAACAAAAGACATCCAGACATCAGGAAACAAGCAAATTTGAAGATACAAGTGATCTACAACCATATAACCAAAATGCCTAGCTAAGTAACAGAAAGCCTAACTACAAACTGACTATATACAATATGTCCAAAAATAGGGAATACAGATAAGCAGGGTAGATTGGCGAATGGTAATGCAGAGAACACATGGGAAGGAGGAACCAGGACTGGGATCAGGTACAAGGGGAGCAGAAATAAGGCAGCAGGGTACATAATGCAAGGAAAGAGCAAGATCAGGAGCCGGATAAACGGCACTCAGTATCTGGCAGCAAGCAAAGCAAAATACTGGCGCAAGGTGTATCAGCAAAAGAGAGACTAAGTACCCTCCCAGTAGCCAGCAGATTCCAGTAATTAGTCTCCACCTGATGCTGGCTGCTGGTACACCTTGCTCCAGTATTTTGTTTTGCTTGCTGCCAGATACCGTATGCTGTTTATCCTGCTCCTGATCTTGCTTTTTCCCTACATCTTGTCCACCCGCTGGTGGACACTGGAACTTCAACTTTCCGCTCTGGGAAGCACAATGTTGCAACTTCATTGACTGGTAGATTGACTGGTAGATTTTGCAGGACATACTTTTGTCCTTGGGGGCTGAATGAAATGATGGGGACATAAATAAAAGGTAAATATATGCTGCTGGGAGGGCTAAATTAAAGTTGTTGCTCTGCCCTGCATTTTTACCTTGATTGCACACTTATGAATGTGAATAGATTGCTTCAAATCCATCAATCAGAATAGAATCTTAAACTGCAATAAAATTAGGCTGTCTCAACTCAATGGTTCCTGGGTTTTGGAACGATCTCCAAAAGTAGCTGCTCTTTGAGGTTAAAACTCCATTCTGTATTGATTTGATTTGATCAGGACACTTAGATGTTTTTTTACAGGCTGAAGATTAAGGTGGATCATAGGCGTCTCTGCCAAACAGATCATACAAAAACACACAATGCTTTTCAAGGTCAATAAACTGGAGAAAAAGCATTCTATAATTTAACAGTAAAATAGGACAAAACAAAGCACACTTAGGTTTGCCAATCTTTATATAAAAGCTCTGTTTGGCAACAAATCATGAGCTAATTGCTTCCACAATTATAACTTTGTTTTTGCTTTTAAGTCTAATTGGATGCCAAAAATGTCAAAAATTGTTTCAACGAATTACAGGAAACCCTGAATACAAACCAAACATTAGTTGAGGGCAGGTCACATCATATAATCAGTGTACAGTGTTCACAATTTATTTCAGCTTTCTCACATTGCAATAAGGTTGGAGGTGTTATCACAGCATATTGTGTGTTGTTGGCATGTAATGCAGTAAATACATGAAAATGAACAGGGAGAGTACAGACGCATGCATGCTTAATATAACTTCCATTTAAAGGCTTTCCCTTGAGGGAGAAGATTCACTGGGAATAAGCAAAACAGGTTTAATTACCTAATTAACTAAGTTTGCAGAAGCAGTTCATCTGAGAATTCAATTCTTTACAAAAGAAGTGAAGCACCAAGAGCAGCACTTTATTTTTACACTTAGGAAATAGATAGATGTACATTATTTAACACCAAGCTATGAATTCTGGCCCTTTTTAAATACTCTAATGCCTCGTACACATGACCATGCAATGACAGCTTTTGGCCGGGAAAACTGGCCATGTGTATGCTCCATCGCAGTTTTCCTGACGAGAAAACTGCGGGGAAAAAAAAGAGAACCTGTTTGTCGGCTTGTTGTAGTCTTTGATGTCACCGCGTTTTTGGCAGTCAAAAGTTCAGCTGTCTTTTGTGTGCCCGTGTGTATGCAAGGCAGGCTTGAGAGGAGTCCTGTCAGGAAAAGCGTTGTTTTTTTTCCTGCCGGGAAACCGGTCGTGTGTGCGAGGCGTAAGTGTCATTTTCCCCCAAAGCTATTGCATGATGCCCACAAGCACGCCTACATTATTAATACAATGTTATATGTCTGTTTCCTTATTGTAATAATAGTTGAAATCCTGGTCCATGCACTGCACAATAGCCCTCTCCCCTTAGATGTAGAAGATAATTTGAAGCTTATGGTGCAAGCAGAGATCAAAACTACATGTGCTGGAGAAAATAGTGCCTGAATAGCAGAGAATGTTGGTAACTGAAGATGTAATGTGATTTGTCCTCTCTACCCACCAATACCCATGCCTGACTGCTCTGCTCCTCCTTGTGTAGCACCCATTCTTGTGTTCTAATTACAAATAGGAAGAGAAAAAGATGAGTAGCAATGTATTTTTTTTTTTTAATTGCACAGCACTCCACAAGTTACATTTATAAGAATGAAACTTGCTTTTCTGGGGGCGTGGTCTGCGCATGTCCGGGTGAGGGCTGAGAGGTGTGAGTTCCTGGCTCCTCCACCCACTCCATGAGAGACAGAGACTGAGTGGAAGATATACCGAGAACGGCAGTAGCAGTAGTGGTGCATTCAAGCACGCGATAGAGCGGAAGAAACTCGGCGGACGCATGCGCTAAGGGAGCATAAGCAGTAGCAGTGCAGCGGCATGTGTGCGTGGAGGCAGCGGGAAACCCGAACCTCACGCAAGGCACAGTCAGCAAAGCCGGGGGAGCAGCAGCCCAAGATCCACCGCTACTTCACCCCCAAACAGGGGGAAGGACCGGCGTCCGGAGGTAAGAGTAGGGAGACAGATGAGCTGCAGCCGGGTGGAGATCGGCTCACACAGATGCACCAGACCCAGATGGCCGTGAGAGTTGGGGTGGAAGCTCTTCAGATTCCTCCACAGAGCCCTAGAATGATGGCGGTTGTTGCCGGGACTATACCCCTTCCCCCCATACGAGGAGACGTTGAGATAGGTGGGTTGAAGAGGGAAATGGAGGATTTGAAAGCGCTTATTCAGGCACTTCCCACAAGAGCAGATATAGGAGCTCTTATTGCTAAAGTGGAGGAAGCACACTGCATGGAACTAGAAATGATCCGAGGGGATCTGCAGGTGGTAGCGGATCGCGTAACAGATGGCTAGAATGCGTCCCATCTCCTGGAACAATGGGTGAAGGTGTTGGAGGGATCCAGCCAGGTCCAAGCAGAAACTACGGTGGCCCTACAGTTACGCCTGGAGGACCGCAGTCGCCGCAACAATGTACGTATACGAGGTGTCCCAGAGGCGACGGACCAGGAAGATTTACAAGAGATGGTAAAGTGCATTTTTCAAAAAATACCGAAGGACGCTATGCCTGTAAACTGTGAACTTGATAGAGTCCATAGGGCGTTGGGCCCTAAATCTAAAGACAGAAATCGCCCCCGGGATGTGGTGTGTCGGTTGCACTACTTTGCGCATAGGGAGATAATCCTAAGGCAAGCATGGGAGGCAGGAACAATAGAATATAGTGGGGCACAGCTGAAGATTTTACCAGACTTGTCAAGCGCCACTTTGCAGCGTAGAGGTCTGCTTCGCCCAGTACTAGAACGAGTGAGGGAATGGGGAGGAACTTCCCAATCTCAGTGCTAATTAAAACGGGCTCGCTTGCGTTTTGGTTGCGTTCCAGAGCCGATCTGACAGGACTTTTTTCCTTTCTGGGAACCGAACCATTTGAGGTGCCGGACTGGATGCAACTAAACTCAAGAATACATAGACTATAGAGGCAGCGGACTAGAGGCATGAATAAGGTTAACAAAGGGATTAACATTTGGTGCTGGCCCTTTCTCTCCTATTTTTAAAGACTAGTTATTTGACCTTTTTTTTTTGTTTGTTTTTGTTGCTGACTTGTTTTTTGGGGGCCTAAAGCTGTTGGATTGGTTTATGTATGACTCAGAGGAAGAGTGGGAGGAGAGGGAAGATCGAGGGGGGTATGGGGTGGTAGGGGGGGGATATGGAGTACGGGGTATATGAATAGGGGGAAGGGGGCGGTTGGGTGGGGTGGGGGGTGTTTAGGTGAGGGGTGACCCCGCCCATTTTTTCTTTCGTTTTTTTGGTTCCTGACCTCCTCACTCAGAAATGGCGGGGTTGTTTAATTTTGCATATGATAGGTAAAGAGGAGGAGGTTATGGATCAAAAGACGGCCCATAGAATTTGTTTGGGTAAGTGCATTCAAACTTCCCTTCTTTTTTTCTGGGCTGTTTTTTTTTCTTTTATCACATCTTTGGATAATGAGTACAATGTAAGGAGGATTTGAATCTATGTGGTATTTTGGAGGGGGAGGGGTAGGGGAGGGGAGGATGGGAGGGAGACTAGGGGAGGGGGATTGAGGGGACGAAGGGGTGCAAGAGGTAGGTAGGAGGTAATGTGGGAGACGGGGACAGTATACGCAATAGGCAAATATCCCCAAAAGGTTAAATAGGGGGCTCCTTGGTACTGGCCTCGATGGCCGCTCATCCTGCCCCCGACGGGTGCATTATAAAGCACACAGAGCCACACACTAACACACATACACACATGAATACACTTTTACTCACATACACTCACTCAAATCTATATATAGATGTACACGTTTATATACAGGAGAATGCTCCAAGTTGTTGGTATAGATCAGGGATATGTAATTAGCGGACCTCCAGCTGTTGCAAAACTACAAGTCCCATCATGCCTCTGCCTCTGGGTGTCATGCTTGTGGCTGTCAGAGTCTCGCTATGCCTCATGGGACTTGTAGTTTGGCAACAGCTGGAGGTCCACTAATTGCATATCCCTGGTATAGATAAATATAGCGGGGAAATAGGGCCCCACCTTTTTTTTTTTTTTTTCTGGCCCTTTTTTTTTTTTTTGCTTTTTTATTCCTTTTTCTGTGAGAGACATAAAGTAGGGTTACATACACAAATATACACAAACATACACTATAAACACCATAGGGATAATTAAAAAACAAACAAAAAAAAACAGAAAATCAAAAAAAAAAACTCACAAATTAGATTTGGGTAAGCAATATATACATAGTCACTGGGGGTCAATTGAGATATGCACAAGTGGGGCCCCGCCGGGGGGGGGGATGGGCGGGTTAAGAGGAGGTATGTGTTTAGTGGGGATAATATGCGGTTACCTCAAGAAATAATATAGAGGAGGTTTTTTCTTTATTTCCCTCTCTCTAAATTTTTTATTTATTTTTTATTTTTGAGGGGAAATGGCCAGAGCAGGTGGCAATATGTAATATAGGCGATATCTGTAATGCATTGTTGGATAGGAATAATACGTAAAGTTTTGATGATATCTCCTGTTTTACTATTTTTATTTCTTTTTGAGTTTATGGAGAACTAAAAGTATACTGTGGTATAAATAGATCTCATACTTTGCAAATGATAACTGTTAAGTGACGATAACAATGTGAATAGGAAGAATAAGAGAAGGGGGAGGGTGCAGGGTGCAGATAGCAGAGAGAGGTAGTGGGTAGGAGTGTCAGAATTGAGGTCTGCTGAACCATATATATATATAGAGAGGGATATTGGGTAACCATGGGATATTGTTATGGGGCAGTTTATTTAAGTTTCTTTTTTTTTCTTTTCTCTCCTTCCTCCTTTTTGATAAGGCAAATATTCCTGGTAGAAATAGGAATATAAGAATGGTTGGAACATGGGTAAGGAAGGGGGGGGAGAGAGCGGGGGAGGGAGGTAGGTACTACCACAATGCACTCTCGAGTTCCCTTCTTTTTGGGGCGTTGGAAGGGTTTGCATTTCGGGTCGTTTTTCTTTTTTATTAGGAGTCAGCAGGAGTAGGATTATAAGAGTCAGAACAAAGGGTCAGACGGGGCAACGATCTAATGGAAGATAAGATAACCCATTAGACAGGTGATATAAGCGGGCATCATATAGGGACAGGAGGAGCGGGTGGGGGGGCTAGGGACCCCTCGCTCGGGAGCATGCGCAACTAATACCCCCTAGTAGGTCAACACTCAGTTAGGGTAGGAGTGTCTAAAGAAAATTGCTTTGCGTATCGCTGGGGAGGAAGGGTAGGGGCTCTTTCTTCCCATTTGATATTAGAGTAGGGAAGGGGGGTTTTCCTTTTTTTTTTTTTTTTTGGTTTGGGTTTTTTTTCTTTTTTTTCTTTTCTTTTTTTTGGAGGGAGGAGCTTTTTGCTTTTTGTCTGTCTCCCGCTCTCTCTCACTGGGTGTACCCCGGCCCCCCACCGTCGTTATTTTCGGTTTCACAGTATAGCCTTGCATTAATCATTAAAAAATGGATACATTGTCGATAATGTCGATCAATGCAAAAGGGTTAAACACTCCAGAAAAGAGACAGATACTTTTGCGGGAGCTGAAGCGGGCGGGGAGTGAGATAGCTTTTATTCAGGAGACACACTTCAGAGAGTGAGGTCTCCCCTTTCTTAGAAATAGAGCTTACCCAATTGGATATCATGCCACCAATCCGGTGGCAAAGAAGGGGGGGTATCTATTCTAATCTCAAATAAGATTCCATGGTCATGCACAGACACCCTGGTGGATGTCGGGGGACAATACCTGGCCCTGAAAGGGACGATTGGGAGGTCAGTGGTAACGCTGGCCTTGTTCTATGCTCCCAATACACAACAGGACATATTTTTTGGTAAATTTCTGGATAAACTGGGGGTATTTCAGGAAGGGCAGCTGATTTTGGGGGGCGATCTGAATATCCCCTTGGTGCCTAGTGTGGACACCTCTTCCAGGACCTCGGCAGCATCAGCGGGTACCCGGAAACGGATTTTGCGGCTGATACAGAAAGAGAGACTAGTAGATGTATGGCGATTGACACATTCAGGAGAGAGAGATTACTCCTTTTATTCCATTCCCCATAAGATATACTCCCGTATAGATTACTTTTTTATTCCACATAACCAGTTACATGCAGTTAAAGAAGCTGGAATAGGGAAAATCACCTGGTCAGATCATGCGCCAACTACTCTGAAATACAACCTTGCAGATTTTCAGCTTCCTGGATCGGTGACCTGGAGGCTGAATGAAAGTCTTCTGCAGGATGCTGCAGTATTGGAAGATGTACAGAGAGAATCAAGGTGGTATTTCCAGATTAATGACACGCCCGACTGTGAGCCAGGGGTGATCTGGGAGGCACATAAGGCAGTGATAAGGGGAGTCTTAATGAAACATGGGGCAAGGATTAACAGGGAAAGGGAAGCAAAGTTGACTGCGCTCCTGGCAGAGATTGCACGGTTAGAACTTCTACATAAACGGAGCCCTAATCCAGACCTGGAAAGGCTCCTGCTGGGGGTGCGTAGACAGACTACAGAGTTACTTTTGTACAAAGCAAAGAGGGCAATACAGACAGGTAGGAGACAAAATTACGAGTTTGGGAATAAGTGTGGGAAGCAAATGGCTAGCTCTTTGAGGGAGCAGCAATCAAAGAATTATGTATCAATGATTAGAGGGGTGGGAGGTGAAAAACTTAGGCTACCTAGAGAGATAGCCCAACCGGTTTGGAAATTTTTATACAGCTTTGTATAACTTGCAATCAAGTTCTCAGAACCAAACTACAATGGAAGAGTATATAGCAACCTCAGGCATTCCGAGTTTAACACCAGCAGTAAGTCAGGAATTGGAGAGGCCCATTACTATAGAAGAAATTCAGGAGGCAGTGAAAAGGGGGGAGAGAGGTAAAGCTCCAGGTCCGGATGGCTTTACAATTCAATATTATAGACTTCTCTTTCCTATTTTAGGACCATTCCTGCTAAAAATGTTTAACGGGTTAGGAGCAGTGGCGGCTGGTGCTCAAATTTTTTGGGAGGGCGCAAACAAACTGAAAAAAAAAAATCATCAATTGCCGCCACTGTGCCCATTAAACGCAGCCACTGTGCCCAAACGCCACTAGTTTGTCCCCAAATGCAGCCAGTTTCTCCCCCATAATGCAGCCAGTTTCTCCCCCATATGCAGCCAGTTTCTCCCCCATAATACAGCCAGTTTCTCCCCCATAATACAGCCAGTTTCTCCCCCATAATACAGTCAGTTTCTCCCCCATAATGCAGCCAGTTCCTCCCCTATATGCAGCCAGTTTCTCCCCCATAATACAGCCAGTTTCTCCCCCATAATACAGCCAGTTTCTCCCCCATATGCAGCCAGTTTCTCCCCTATATGCAGCCAGTTTCTCCCCCATAATACAGCCAGTTTCTCCCCCATAATACAGCCAGTTTCTCCCCATAATGCAGCCAGTTTCTCCCCCAAATGCAGCCAGTTTCTCCCCTATATGCAGCCAGTTTCTCCCCCATAATGCAGCCAGTTTCTCCCCCATAATGCAGCCAGTTTCTCCCCCATAATGCAGCCAGTTCTCCCCCATAATGCAGCCAGTTTCTCCCCCAATATACAGCCAGTTTCTCCCCCATAATGCAGCCAGTTTCTCCCCCATAATGCAGCCAGTTTCTCCCCCATAATGCAGCCAGTTTCTCCCCCAATATACAGCCAGTTTCTCCCCCATAATGCAGCCAGTTTCTCCCCCATAATGCAGCCAGTTTCTCCCCCATAATGCAGCCAGTTTCTCCCCCATAATGCAGCCAGTTTCTCCCCTATATGCAGCCAGTTTCTCCCCCAATATACAGCCAGTTTCTCCCCCAATATACAGCCAGTTTCTCCCCCATAATGCAGCCAGTTTCTCCCCCATAATACAGCCAGTTTCTCCCCCATAATGCAGCCAGTTTCTCCCCCATAATACAGCCAGTTTCTCCCCCATATGCAGCCAGTTTCTCCCCCATAATGCAGCCAGTTTCTCCCCTATATGCAGCCAGTTTCTCCCCCATAATACAGCCAGTTTCTCCCCCATAATGCAGCCAGTTTCTCCCCCATAATGCAGCCAGTTTCTCCCCCATAATACAGCCAGTTTCTCCCCCATAATGCAGCCAGTTTCTCCCCCATAATGCAGCCAGTTTCTCCCCCATAATGCAGCCAGTTTCTCCCCCATAATACAGCCAGTTTCTCCCCCAATATATAGCCAGTATCTCCCCCAATATACAGCCAGTATCTCCCCCATAATGCAGCCAGTTTCTCCCCCATAATGCAGCCAGTTTGTCCTCATAATACAGCCAGTTTGTCCCCCCCAGCCCTGCACTTACCTTCCTCGAGTCAGCGCCGTCCTTCTTCCATCCTCGATGTCTTCTCCCGCCCTCGATGTCACTTCAGCCAATCAGGTTACCGGTAACCAGACCCGGTGAACCTGATTGGCCAGGGAACGCACCCCTGTACGTCCTCTCATTAGGTATTTAGAAGCCGATTACAGCCCTCAGGCTGTAGTTGGGAAGCCTATCAGAGCCTGCTGGCTCTGATAGGCACTTCTAAAGGCCAATCAGACGCTGTGACTCAGATGGCCGGCGCTCAAGGGGCCGGCCATCTGAATAGTGGGCGGCAGCAATACATAGGTTCATGCAATGCATGAACCTATGTATTGTTGTGGTGAGTGACGGCCGGGCGCAGAAGCGAGCGGTAGCCGCGCTTCTGCGCCCACTATGGACGCACCACCATGTGTAAAAAAAAGACATTAAAAAAAACAAACAAAAAAAAAACTCTTAAAGGGCCCGTTTTTTTTAATTTTTTTTTAATTTTGGTGACCACAGGAGGGGGGGGGGGGGGGCGGCGCCCGGGCGCCCCCTATGGACGGGCCGCCACTGGTTAGGAGACACATGTTCCTTTCACACAGAATCCCTGAAAGCGTTGATTGCGGTCATACCGAAGGAAGGTAAGGATCCCTCCCAGTGTGGGAGCTATAGGCCGATCTCGCTATTAAATACAGATTTGAAGCTCTTTTCCAAGATCCTAGCAATGCGACTAGAGCATCACATACCCTGCCTGGTCCATAGAGATCAGGTAGGGTTTGTGCAAACGCAAGAAGCCGGGACAACACGATCAAGACTTTGACCTTGATCCATTTGGTAGGCACATCCCGAACCCCATGTGTCTTTCTGGGAACAGATGCGGAAAAGGCTTTCGATCGTATTAACTGGCATTTATGCTCGCGGTCTTGAGACACATGGGGTTCGGGAATAAGATGCTGCAATGGATTTCAAGTAATTATACTCAGCCCACGGCCCAGGTTAAAGTGAATGGAGTAATGTCCCCACTTTTTAAGTTATCTAATGGGACAAGACAAGGGTGCCCGTTATCACCTCTTTTATTTGCCCTGTCGGTAGAGCCACTATTGAATAGGATCCGAATGAACCCAGATATTAAGGGGGTGCCTGTGGGAGGTAAAGAGCATAAGATATCGGTGTATGCGGATGATATGATGTTTAACCTGACTAATCCGATGGTTTCCCTCCGTAATCTGCTCCAAGAATTGGAGACATATGGAGACTTATCAAATTTTAAGATTAATTATGGAAAATCTGAAGCAATGGGAATTGCAATCCCTAAGGAAGAACTGAACACTCTGAAAGCTAACTATAAATTTAAATGGACAGATCAAGCATTGACGTATTTAGGGACCTCCATCCCGGCGGATTTTTCACAAGTATATAAACTTAATTTTTTGCCATTACTAGCTAGAGTGCGGATCCTTCTGGATGGATGGCAGAAAGGGTTTTACTCGTGGTTTGGGAGGTGCAATATCATTAAAATTAACATCTTGCCGAAATTTTTGTACCTCTTCCAGACGCTCCCTATTGCGATACCTAAACAGTTTTTTAAACAGACACAGTCCCTGTTTGGAAGATTTATATGGGCAAATAAACACCCAAGAATTAGGGGATCGCTGATGTCATTACCTAAACGATATGGAGGTGTGTCAATGCCAGATATATACAAATATTACCAAGCGGCCTTATTGAGCCGCCTGATTGACTGGAGTCGACATAGTGACGGGAAAATTTGGCCAGAGCTAGAACAAGCTCAGTGTAGTGGATTACTTCACCGAGCGGCATGGTGTCATAAGGATCTCCCGGGGGGTGTGAAGACGCACCCCTTGATAGGTCCCACATAGTGATGAGCCGAACACCCCCGGGTTCGGTTCGCACCAGAACCCGCGAACGGACAGAAAGTTCACACGAACTTTAGAACCCTATTAAATACAATGGATGCGAATGTTCGAAATCTAAAGTGCTAATTATAACGACTATTATGCATGTTATTGTCCTAAAAAGGGTTTGGGAACCCGGGTTCTGCACCAGGGGACATGTATCAATGCAAAAAGAAGTTTTAAAAACGGCCGTTTTTCTGGAGCAGTCATTTTAATGATGCATAAAGTGAAAAAAAAAAAGTCAAATATTCCTTTAAATATCGTACCTGGGGGGTGTCTAAAGTATGCCTGTGAAGTGCCACGTGTTTCCCGTGTTTAGAACTGTCCCTGCACAAAATTACATTTCTAAAGGAAAAAAAGCCATTTAAAACTGCTTGCGGCTTTAATGTAATGTCTGGTACCGGTAATATGGATGAAAATCTTTAAGAAAATGGCATAGCTACCCCATCACACACCCCCCCCTACCCCAGCCCATTACCAGCCCCTTTGGGTCTTGTATGGATATTAAGGGGAACACCGCACACAAAATAAAAAAGGCCCTATATACTCTGAACAGCCGTATACAAGACAGGGACTGTAGGTTTGTTCTTATGTAGAATCTGTTTGTAATTTTGAACAGGTACATTGTTTAAGTGTAACTCCAGCCAAAAAATATATTTTTAAGCTTTTTGGAAAACATAGGGAAGGGTTATCACCCCTGTAACATTTGTTTTGCTGTCTGTGCAGTGTGCACCTGTTCAGAACAGTTCACCTCACTTTCCGTCCTAATGACAAATGTTTTTTGAAAATTTGGGGTTTTTATTGAAACAAGAATTGGTGATAAAGAATCAGTGGAGAGGAGACACTTTTTTTTCCCATATTAACTCTTACAGGAGAGAATTTGCCTTCCTAGGGGTAGATTTCCTCTCACTTCCTGTTGTATCCTTCCGTTTGCAAGGAGGAGTCGTTTGTAAGTTGGATGTTTGAAAGTAGGGGCCTGCCGTATATACTCTGCTGAAATTTGCCCCTTACATGTTGGTGTTGCCACAACACTGTGAGCCCTCACAGTTACTCTTGGTGGGCGCATGAATGGGCCCTGCTGTGAATTATTAGATCAAGAATTGTAATTGCATGCCCCTGTTGAACAGGGGCTGAAAAATTGGGCCTTTGGTGGTGGTGGTGGTGTTGACACAACACTGTAAGGCCTCACAGTTAGTCTTGGTGGGCGCAGGAATGGGCCCTGCTGTGAATTATTAGATCAATAATTGTAATTACATGCCCCTGTTAAACAGGGGCAGAAAAATTGAGCCTTAGGCACTGGTGCCACAACACTGCAACCCCTCACAGATACTGTACTTGGAGCACAGCAATGAGCCCTGTTGCAAAGTATTGCATCAAAAATTTTAATTACACGCCCCTGTTAAACAGGGGCTGAAAAATTGGGCCTTAGCCACTGGTGCTGGTGCCACGACACTGCAACCACTCCCAGATACTCTAGTTGGAGTGCAGGAATGAGCCCTGCTGCAAAGCATTGCATAAAAAATTGTAATAACACACCCCTGTTAAACAGGGGCTGAAAAATTGGGCCTTAGCCACTGGTGGCGGCACCCAGAAACAAAAATGTTCTTCCAAGCTATCATCGTCAATCGGATCATTGAGGAGGAGGAGGATAGTCAGTCAACATAACAGGACAAACTCTCAGCATCAGCATCAGTCTTGAAGGGATGTGACATTTGAAAATAAATTAGTCTGTTATATCAGCTTCAAGTGTTTGGTAGCTGGTGGTGATCCAAGACTGGTTCATCTTTATGAAGGTCAGTCGATCAACAGAGTCGGTGGACAGGCGCACCCTGTGATCCGTGACAAATCCTCCAGCAGCACTGAATGTGCGTTCTGAAAGAACGCTGGATGCAGGACAGGCCAGTAGCTCAATTGCATACTGTGCAAGCTCTGGCCAGTGATCCATCCTCAAGACCCAGTAAGCCAGAGGATTTTCGGTGGGGAAGGTGTCCAAGTCTGACCTTGCCCCTAGGTATTCCTGGAACCATGTGTATCAGACACTGGCGATGGTTGCTGGAACCGATCATACCTTGGGGCTGCGGACTAAAGAATTGTCTGAACGCTTCGGTCAGACGGCCACCTTCCCCACCGCTCCTTCTTTGACTGACCGAAGCCTCAGCAACTCGTTGTCCAAGACCAGGAGTTTGTAACCTCCCAGTCTCTGGGAACGCGTTGCACAGACCTTTCTGCAAGGCCTCCCGGAGTTGTCTCATCCTCTGCTCCCTCTGCGACGGTAAGATAAGGTCCGCAACCTTACCCTTGTACCGTGGATCAAGGAGAGTGGCCAGCCAGTAATGGTCCCTCTCCTTCATCCGAAGAATACGAGCATCCTTCCGCAGACTTTGCAGGATCAGGGAGGCCATGCAGCGTAGGTTAGCTGAGGCATTCAGTCCGGAGTCCTCTGGGTCACTAAGGACGACATGATCCGCAGCCACCTCCTCCCAGCCACGTACAAGTCCACTGGTTTCTTGGGACTGTAAATCATCCCTAAAAGACTGCTGCTGATGATGCTGAGTGCCAGGCTCCACCTCCATGCTGACACAATCCTCCTCCTTCTCCTCCTCTTCTTCCTGTGCGATGGGTGGGACAGAAGGAACACTGTCTGGGTAAAGGGGGCCTTGAGAGGCAAGGAAGTCCTCCTCTTCCTGCCTCTGTTCTGCCTCAAGTGCTCTGTCCATTATTCCACGCAGCGTATGTTCCAACAGGTGGACAAGAGGTACAGTGTCACTGATGCATGCACTGTCACTGCTCACCATCCTCGTGGCCTCCTCAAATGGTGCCAGGACAGTGCATGCATCCCTGATCATGCCCCACTGGCGTGGTGAAAAAAACCCGAGCTCCCCTGACCCTGTCCTGGTGCTGTAGTCGCACAGGTACTCATTGATGGCCCTCTGCTGCGTGTGCAGCCGCTGCAGCATGGCCAACGTTGAGTTCCACCTGGTGGGCATGTCACATATAAGGCGGTTCTTGGGCAGGTTCAACTCCTTTTGCAGCTCAGCCAGGCGAGCACTGGCATTATAAGATCTGCGGAAATGCACACAGACTTTCCTGGCCTGCCTCAGGACATCCTGTAAGCCCGGGTACCTGCCCAAGAACCACTGCACCACCAGGTTAAGGACGTGAGCCACACAGGGCACATGGGTCAGTTGTCCCTGTCGGAGAGCGGAGAGGAGGTTGGTGCCATTGTCGCAAACTACCATTCCTGGCTTAAGCTGGCGTGGCGTCAACCACCTCTCGGCCTGCCCCTGCAGAGCAGACAGAACCTCTGCCCTAGTGTGGCTCCTGTCCCCCAAACACACCAGCGCAAGCACGGCATGGCATCTTTTTGCCTGCGTACTTGCGTAGCCCCTTGAACGCCTACGGAGCACCGCTGGTTCCGAGGACGAAGCACAGGAAGAGGCCACGGAGGAAGAAGAAGAGGAGGGGTGGAGGACAGAGGTGTGTCACAACCAGTAGTAGCATTTTGGAGGCGTGGCGGTGGAACAACCTCCAACACTACTGCACCTTGTCCTGCATCCTTCCCAGCTGCCAAAAGAGTGACCCAATGGGCCGTGAAAGAAAGGTAACGTCCCTGTCCATGCCTGCTGGACCATGAGTCAGCGGTAATATGCACCTTACCGCTGACCGCCCTGTCCAGCGAGGCCAAGACATTGCCTTCCACATGCCGGTAGAGAGCCGGAATCGCCTTCCGTGAGAAAAAGTGGCGTTTGGGAACCTGCCACTGAGGAACCGCACATTGCACAAACTCACGGAAGGGGGCCGAGTCTACCAACTGAAAAGGCAGCAGTTGAAGCGCTAGCAATTTAGCCAAGCTAGCATTCAACCGCTGGGCATGTGGATGGCAGGGAGTGAACTTCTTTCGACGGTCCAGCAGCTGGGGCAGGGAAATTTGCCTGCTAGAATCGGACGTTGGTGTACTGCTAGCAGAGTGCCCGCAAGTACTTGGCTGTGACACACCTAATTCTACACCTTCATTCCTCTCAGAGCAGGTTTCAGAGAGGACTGAAGGTATAGTAGGGTTGGAGATCCCAGCTGATGCGGTGCAAGAAGAGGTCAGCTTTGTTCTTTGGTGTGGGTCTTTAAGGTAGGCTTGCCAACGAGCTGCATGGCAGGTCAACATATGTCTGATCAAGCATGTGGTGCCCAAGCGGATGATGTTTTGGCCACGCGATATACGCTTGAGACATATGTTGCAAACAGCAGCTGTGCGATCTGATGCACTTGACTCAAAAAGGCCCACACCAAAGATCTTTTTGAATAACGGGCAGAGGCAGCGCCCTGCACAGGCGGAGCTCTGCGGTGTGATTCCGTCGGTGTGCTTCCCTTACGCTGGCCCCCGAGGGCATCCTGCCTCGTTGGAGATGTGCCTCCTCCTCATCCTCCTCCTCCTCCTCTCTCCTATTAGGCAACCACGTGGAGTCAGTGACCTCATCATCCCCTCCCTCCTCATCACTGGAGCCAATCTGGCAGTATGCTGCAGCTGCTGGAACATGACTGCCAGATTGGTGTCCTTCTTGAGCATCCCCTCTCTCTGCTCTCACGCTACTGCCTTCCTCTAGCTGGGTATCATCATCAGACCCTTCGAAACGCTGGGCATCCTCCTGAAGCATGTACCCAACACTGTGCTCAAACAGTTCGAGGGACTCCTCAGGAGGACATGGTTGGTCTAGGGAAGGAGTGACTGATGATGACATTGATACCAGGGAAGAGGACGCTTTGGCAGCTGCTTTGCCAGTACCCTGAGCCTGGGTGAGAGAGGATGAGGAGGATGAGGAGGGCTTGGTCATCCACTCTACCAAGTCTTCGGCATGATGCGGCTCAACACGTCCAGCTGCCGAAAAGAAGGACAACGTGCTGATGGCGATGCACCGCGTCCACGACCAGCACTGTTGTCTCTAGACACAGAGCCTGCTTGCCCTCTTTTTTTGGCTCCTGACTGTCTGCCTCTCCTTGTTTGCCTTCCAGACATTCTAATGGCCTGCAGGGAAATGGGAAAAGCAGCAATACAGGCTAAGTTAAGGTGTAATATGGTCAGGAGGCACACTCCGTCCGCTGTAAGTGCCTCAAAATCCTGTTTGTGTAACACACCAGGAAAAAGCAGCAATACAGGCTAAGTTAAGGTGTAATATGGTCAGGAGGCACACTCCGCCCGCTGTAAGTGCCGCAAAATCCTGTTTGTGTAACACACCAGGAAAAAGCAGCAATACAGGCTAAGTTAAGGTGTAATATGGTCAGGAGGTACACTCCGCCCGCTGTAAGTGCCGCAAAATCCTGTTGGTGTAACACACCAGGAAAAAGCAGCAATACGGGCTAACTTCAGGTGTATAATGTGCAGGAGGCTTAGCAACAATGACACTGACACTGTCCCCTGCCTATCCTTCTCTCTCCCTGCACACAAGGTTTATCAAAGTATATGACACTGACACTCTCCCTGCCTATCCTTCTCTCTCCCTGCACACAAGGTTTAGCAAAGAATATGACACTGACACTGTCCCCTGCCTATCCTTCTCTCTCCCTGTACACAAGGTTTATCAAAGCATATGAAACTGACACTCTCCCTGCCTATCCTTCTCTCTCCCTACACACAAGGTTTAGCAAAGAATATGACACTGACACTCTCCCTGCCTATCCTTCTCTGTCCCTACACACAAGGTTTAGCAAAGAATAGATTTGACAAGATTTGACACTGTCCCTGCCTATCCTTCACTTTCCTTGCTCCGGAACACACTACACAAGGCCGCTGCGCTGGCGGCCTTTTATAGTGTGGGGCGTGTACTAAACCCCCTCAGCTATAATTGGCCACAGGCATCTTGCCTGTGGCCAATTATTGCTCTCCTCGCTGCCGGCGCTGTGATTGGCCAAGCATGCAGGGTCACAGTGCATGCTTGGCCAATCACAGCGCCGGGATTAGACTGCGATGGCGCAGTGTATTGTTGGCCGTTCGCGTCACTCGAATTTGGCGCGAACGGCCCAAATCGTTCGTTGTTCGCAGAACGCGCGAACAGCCGATGTTCGAGACGAACCTATGTTCGACTCGAACACCGAGCTCATCCCTAGTCCCACACTTCGGATGGGATACGGGCTATTTGTGAAGGGGAAACTATCAACACTGGATTCACCACTTTTCCCCATTCTGGGGAATCCACAGTTCGGACCGGGACTGAAGAAGGGACCCTTTAGTAAACTGGTTGAACAGGGGTTGTTTCAAGTATCTCACTTTCTGAGGGCGGGTATTTGGCCCACGATTCAGGAGATGATAACGGGACAAAGATCATGTCAATTGAACTTTTGGAGGGCAATGCAATTAAGACACTTTTTTGATACCCTGAGCTTACCGAGTAAATATGAACGAAAGCTAACAAAGTTTGAGGAGTACTGTAATGGGAGTGGCATACTGCGGCATACTCTCTCTAAAATTAGTGAATTGCTGAATACCTCTGGTGAAGAGTTTCAGCTGCCCTTCTTCAGGAGATGGGAGATGGAGTTGGATAGGGTTTTTTCTGAGGAGTAAAAGAATAAAGTATTACGTAACATGTTTGAATCCTCAGTCTGTATAAAAATGCAGGAGATGAACTTTAAGATCCTATCGCAATGGTACCGTACCCCAGCCGTATTAAGCAGATGTTACCCAGATATATCAGATAAGTGCTGGCGGTGCGGGGGAAATGGAGGGACGTTAATACACATCTTCTGGACTTGTCCCAGAATACAGAGTTTCTGGAAGGAGGTTCGAGAAATTGCGCAAAGAGAGGAGGAGCTGCCGGAGGATCTGCCTTTTTTCCTGTTACAGGACTCGGACACTGCGGTGAAACAGTATAGGAGATCGATCCTCTGTCACCTCCTGAATGCGGCAAGAGTCTGTATTCCAGCAATGTGGAAGCAGACCCAGCCACCGTCAGTAGGGATGTGGCTTAAGCGAGTAGAAGACTTGAATATGATGGAGGACCTGGTCTGGACCTCCCGGGCAGAAACGGGGAGTTTATCTTGAAACTTGGTCAGAATGGAATGTTTTCAAATACTCAGAGGAGGGGAAAACCCTAATAGACCATAACTGAATGACTGTCGGGGGACTGGGGGGGGGGGGGGGGCGTAGAGGAGAGAGAGTGGGAGCTTTAACCCCCCTTAGGGTTTTTTTTCCTTTCTCTTTCTTTGTTATTTATTTATTTATTTATTTTTTTGGGGGGGGGTTAAGTTGAAATGAAGAGAGTGTCAATGAGATAGAGGAATAAATGGGGCAGAAATCCCCCGGCCAGCCTGAGGACAAAGCAGGGCCTTGGGGGGGGGATCGGATGCCCAATGGTGGGGACACGAATGACTTAAAGGTTTATGAGTAAGGCCCGGGCGAGAGGTGAGGATTTAACATACATAGAATGGTGGATATTGTATATTAGGATGTATGATATATATAGTAGAAGACAAATGTCCGCCGGTGATACAAGAAGTATATAGAATGTACCTTATGATATCTGTTGTTGCTTTCTGTTTATTACAAAACAATAAAAAGTTAAAAGAAAAAAAAAAAAAAAGAAACCTGCTTTTCCATCTCTAGAAGAAACAGATAAACAATACATAGGGTACTGCTACTTAAAGGGGTTGTAAAGGTTCGTTTTTATTTTCTAAATAGGTTCCTTTAAGCTAGTGCATTGTTAGTTCACTTACCTTTTCCTTAGATTTCCCTTCTAAATGATTTTTTTTCTTTGTTTTCTTTGTCTGAATTTCTCACTTCCTGTTTCTCCTCACTAAACTTCACACCATCATCCGAGTGGTGTTGAGTCCGCCAGAACAGCTTACTGAACAGCTTACTGAGGAGGAACAGGAAGTGAGAAATTCAGACAAAGAAAACAAAGAAAAAAAATTATTTAGAAGGGAAATCTAAGGAAAAGATAAGTGAACCAACAATGCACTAGCTTAAAGGAACCTATTAAGAAAATAAAAAACAAACCTTTACAACCCCTTTAAGGTCTTTTAGGTATTTGTTTATGAATTTCCTTCTGGACATCACTGTTGCACTTTCAGTAATTGAGTCAGTTTTGATATTAGCATGTAATTCCTAAGCATTATCATAACATGGGGTAAAATGATAACCCTTATACTATATACTAATATAATGCTACTTTTATTCTTTCCTGAAGTGTTGAAGGCAAAAAACATTGTCATGATCAGCTCACTGGAAATGAGAGGAAGTCAACTCCAACCTGACAGAGCCCACAAAGGAAATCTGATACAGTATCTCACAAAAGTGAGTACACCCCCTCACATTTTTGTAAATATTTTATTATATCTTTTCATGTGACAACACTGAAGAAATTACACTTTGCTACAATGTAAAGTAGTGAGTATACAGCTTGTATAACAGTGTAAATTTGCTGCCCCTTCAAAATAACTCAACACACAGGCATTAATGTCTAATCCGCTGGCAACAAAAGTGAGTACACCCCTAAGTGAAAATGTGCCCCACAGATGCTCAATAGGGTTTAGGTCTGGAGACATGCTTGGCCAGGCCATCACCTTTACCCTCAGCTTCTTTTGCAAGGCAGTGGTCATCTTGGAGGTGTGTTTGGGGTCTTTATCATGTTGGAATACTGCCCTGCTGCCCAGTCTCCAAAGGGACGGGATCATGCTCTGCTTCAGTATGTCACAGTACATGTTGGCATTCATGGTTCCCTCAATGAACTATAGCTTCCCAGTGCCGGCAGCACTCATGCAGCCCCAGACCATGACACTCCCCCCCAACATGCTTAACTGTAGGCAAGACAAACTTGTCTTTGTACTCCTCACCTGGTTACCACCACAAACGCGTGACACCATCTGAATCAAATACGTTTATCTTGTTCTCATCAGACTACAGAACATGGTTCCAGTAATCCATGTCCTTAGTCTGCTTGTTTTCAGCAAACTGTTTGCGGTCTTTCTTGTGCATCATCTTTAGAATAGGCTTCCATCTGGGACAACAGCCATGCAGACCAATTTGATGCAGTGTGTGGCATATGGTCGGAGCACTGACAGGCTGCCCCCACCCCTTCAACCTCTGCAGCAATCTTGGCAGTACTCATACGTCTATTTCCCAAAGACAACTAATGAGTCACATGACACCGGGGAGGGAAAATGGCTAATTGGGCCCAATTTGGACATTTTTACTTAGGGGTGCACGCACTTTTGTTGCCAGCGGTTTAGACATTAATGGCTGTGTGTTGAGTTACTTTTGGGGATAGCAAATTTACACTGTTATACAAGCTGTACACTCGCTACTTAGCAAAGTGTAATTTCTTTAGTGTTGTCACATGAAAAGATATATTAAAATACTTTTAGAGGAGGATCTGTGCATACAGGATGAAGTAAATGCTACAATATACAAACTATTTTTCCGAAGGTGGTTACGGATTCCCTCTATTTATTGCATATATGTATTAATTTGTCCATACCTATAATTAGCTAGTCTATTAAGACTCTGATAAGCACAATGATATAAGATTAGCTATGAAAATAAACACACTGATTAGTAAAACAATATCTTTAATTTATTTTCCAAGAAAATAGGAATATGCTAACATGGAAATACTGTATAGAATTATACAGAGTATATAACAAAAGAACATCAAAGATACTTATCACAATGCTTTCCTCGAGATATTGTTTCATCAGCTGGGCTCAGGATGGCAAAAGAGCCAGAGTCATGAGGTTTACAGAAGCAGGCCAAAAGCCAAAAGGGACGATTTCTCTTCTGTTTGTACTTTTTACACATTCATTCACACCCACTCGTAACCACCCCCACTTGCCTTCTGTCCAATAAGATATTGCCAATACAATGCAGTAAGGGAGTGTTGTCAGACCCCTTCCAAGGACAGGAAGCATCTGCTGGGGGGGTGGAGGAGCTGCTGACCAAGATGGCCGCACGTTGAGAGGAGCATGCTGCAGTGAGAACATGCAGTGGAAAGATTGAGCAGCTAAGCATTGGAACAATGGACCAAGAATGGTAGACCCCAATACCACAACCCTTCCTCGATAGACAGTAGTTCCAGATACAGACCCGGACAGGTATTGTGATATACATCAAGGTTTTACACCAAGGTTTTATACCAGTTTCATATTTGATATTTGACTTTTTAAATTTGCTCTTACCCGGCTCTTAGCCAGCTCCACGTTGTGACCCGGCGCCTGCACGGGTGGTGAAGGATCCTCGCTCTGCAGCTGCGCGGTGGAGCTGTAGAGATCGGTATATGTGCGCTTGGAGCCTCTGGATCCCCATGAAGGCATTGGCAGTGGTCAAATGATTTCGGATGGGCTCGGGATTGAAGGCGGTGCCAGGAGAGGTCAGAGGTGCGCACGAGGTGTGTGGCAGTAACGCGGAACTCTGTGGAGGCATCGGCTGGTGTCGGGAGCTCTCAGAACATCTTGAGAGCCGGGCCCACGGACCACGGCTGCCTATACACCTAGCCTAAAAAATGCCTATACACCCACATCGGACACCCGCATCTATCTGGGGGAGTCGACGGTGCCTGGTGGTATGGCGGAGATTGTTGGCCAGCATCTGGTAGGCGCCATAGGGGTGCATTGCGGAAGCCGGTGGAGACGATTGCATTCCGGGACTGTGCCCCTAAACTACAACTGACTGGTAGAATAAGCTGGGAACCCAGAGACCGAGGATAGGTAAAAAATACTTTACTCCACTTATTGTACTAAATCTTGTAGTAAAGGATTAAAGTGTTTTGAAAGAGCTGGATTTATTATACATCATAAAGTCTGAAAATTCAAAAAGTGGGTAAAGGAAAAAAAATATATAGGTATAGAGCCAAAACTCTTGCTGCTTTTTATATACCGCTAAACTACCATTCGAACAGGACTGAAATTGATTGTGGGAGCTTAAGTAAAATTCATTTTGTGAACTAAGGCACCTAAAAAAAACCCCCCCCCACAATCTCAAAAGAAAAAGAAAGTTAAGAAAGATGGTATAAGCAAAAGCAGTACAAGGGCACAATCAACCCAAACAACAGACATAAAAGAGTTCTTTCAACAATTGCAATCCCCACAAATATCACAAGGGGCTAACTGAAGTGTGAAATAAAACACAGGCCTAAGGTACTACCTCTATGACCAAAACAGTGGTATATAACTAAATGTGTACAGTATATGTTACAAACAATATAAATACACAACATGTGTATCACAAACCATAAAACTAAGACATCCTGTGAATCCAGTAAAAGGTAATCAAAAAAGCCCAAACAGAGGGGCATAAATTTTTAAATAAAAGTGTGTAAGTCCAAATGTGGTACAGAAGCACATGCACATGAAAACAAAACCAGAGTATTGCTATGATAATGATAATATAGGTACATAGACCCATATGTACCTATGGGTCCATGTACCTATATTATCATTATCATAGCAATACTCCGTTCACCAAATTTATACTATTTACTTTCAGGCCAGCCTTTCAACTGTATACAAACAATATTCGCGCTACTAACACATTGTCAGGAAAGGCTTCACCCGCTGGTGGTGCTGTTGGTCCTTTGGACTGCAGTGCTAGTGTCCGCCAGCAGGTGTCCTCCTGCAGCCAATACCTCTGTTGGAGGATCTCACCTGCTGGTGGTAACACACGATACATGGACTGCAGTACCGGCATCCACCAGCGGGGGTATTCTGGCAGTGTGGGACAGGCAGCACTTCCTGTGGTCAGCTGTGACCTGAAGCCTGATTACAAGACTTCTTTATATACCCGGCAAGTGCAAACACTCTTTGCCCTGGTATCTCTCTTCCTGACCCCCTGGACCTGTGACCTGGACTTTAGCCTGTATCTTATCCCAACCTGCACCCTGCCTGATCTGATCCGACCCGATCCCTACTTTGAACCCGCACCCTGTTTAACCTGATCCTTACCTTGTGCCCATCCTACAGCTGCCCCTTCTGTTACCTGGATCCCTGCTCTGCAGCCTATCCATCCGTCCCCTCCCTGTTCCTGTTCTCTTCCCATCCATATCCATCTGCTTGATCCCCTTGTGTATGACCTCAGCCTGGCTGTTACTACGATTCCGGTATCTCCCTTATTTGTACCTATTTGTTTATAGTCACTGTTGATTTATTCGTTGCACTGTGTTCTGTTTGAGGTGGTTGTTTGTTGGTCACTCACCATAATAAATTGTATATTTTCACCTACACCTGTTTGGTTTCCTTTTATGCAGTCACACAGTCTGGTCTATTATCAAACTCCTTCACACATATAAGCAGCTACAATGCCTGTGAAGAAAAGCAGAAACAAACAATATGCAAAAAATGTAGCGCTATGCATAAAAAAATTACATAAACATATGACACCCAAGTGTAGTGCTCAAGATAAATGAGTCTTAAAAAGTCTATATAAATGAATAAAATAAGTGTTGAAAAAGTCTCTGATGACAATTCAAAAGTATTGGTGAAGCTCCCGAAATAGTGACTTTCAAAAAACCAAGTGACTGTGACGTGACCACCACCACAAGAAAGGGAGGCTTACCGAATGGAGTGGACCCAATAAACGTATGTCTACAGGGTCAAATGAGGCTTGATGTGTATATATATCCGTGGGTATAGGGTCCCAGCTTGCGTTGCACACATATATATATCCAAGATCCAGGATCGAATAGACACCAAATCTCCAAGCCCAATTAGATGGTTGAATGGCTCACAATGGGACCATAATAGAGGAAAGAAGGAGTGGGCACATAGCGTAATCCAGTAAACGAAATTTATTAAATGTAGGTAGATACACTTACATTAAATCTGTAGAAAAAGCGCTTTGCAAATACACTCAGTGGCAGCAGTGGAGTCTCCCACTGCTGCCACTGAGTGTATTTGCAAAGCGCTTTTTCTACAGATTTAATGTAAGTGTATCTACCTACATTTAATAAATTTCGTTTACTGGATTACGCTATGTCCCATTGTGAGCCATTCAACCATCTAATTGGGCTTGGAGATTTGGTGTCTATTCGATCCTGGATCTTGGATATATATATGTGTGCAACGCAAGCTGGGACCCTATACCCCTATACCCATGGATATATATACACATCAAGCCTCATTTGACCCTGTAGACATACGTTTATTGGGTCCACTCCATTCGGTAAGCTTCCCTTTCTTGTGGTGGTGGTCACGTTACAGTCACTTGGTTTTTTGAAAGTCACTATTTCGGGAGCTTCACCAATACTTTTGAATTGTCATCAGAGACTTTTTCAACACTTATTTTATTCATTTATATAGACTTTTTAAGACTCATTTATCTTGAGCACTACACTTGGGTGTCATATGTTTATGTTATTTTTTTATGCATAGCGCTACATTTTTTGTATACAGCCTTTCAACTGTCCCTGTAGTACATAGTGTCGCCAGTCAACGCCTGGCATTTAACCATCTGTCTATATTTTGCACGGCTCATTCCTTTAGGTTATCCATCCATCCATTAGGAACAGCACTTAGTTTTGGTCATGCCCATTAGATGTTTTGATCTCAGGCAAAATGGCCGACCGGCTCACTGAGTATTCACTATCATCTACTCCAATGGCGGGCTTCAACAAAATGGCCGACACATGGTCTATTATGGAGACTATTTATACCCATGTACCTCATCTGGTGTTATCCTCTGATGAAGTCATGTGACGTGACGACACGTGTTAGGATTGGAGCACCAGATACACCGACAGTTTGACAACAGGAGACGAGCTCGGCGCTCGTAGGATATCAATTTCTGCAACAAGCTGCTAAATGTGAGTTTTTACTGTTTTTTATGCAAATAAATACGCTTCCTTTACGGGTTTATGCTATGAGCATTTCTTTTTCATCAATACCGCTGTTCCACGAGATATTGGCTATCCATACCAGGGAAGCTTGAGTGGATTGAGGCATACAGCTGCCACTTACGAGCTCGGCGCTCGTGGATTGACGCCTGTGTTTCCTCACATCAAGTGAGTTTGTTACTGTGCGCTTTAGCCACCACTCCATTGTGGTAACCAACAGAGTTATGCTATGTACATCTTTTTTCATGTTTATGTTTCCATATGTGCCTTTTTACGAGTGAGAACATTATAACAACCTAAGGGAGACCATTACATCTCTGCTGCTCATCCCGCTACTTATACCTGGAGTTTATGCATGCTGTCCGTCCGGCAACAATGAGGTGACCTGCTTGTGAGCACTGAGGTGGTTTACACTGAAGATTTTGTCAAGCACGTTTTGCTATACTGGTGGTGACGGGATTTACCATACACTTGACTGTATTATATTTTTTTGGTTTTGTTTTCATCATATGGTGCATCTGTACCACATTTGGACTTACACACTTTTATTTACATTTTTTTTATGCCCCTCTGTTTGGGATTTTTTGATTACCTATCACTGGATTCACAGGATTTCTTAGTTTTATGGTTTGTGAGACACGTGTTGTGTATTTATATTGTTTGTAACATTTATGGTACACATTTAGTTATATACCACTGTTTTGGTCATAGAGGTAGTACCTTAGGCCTGTGTTTTATTTCACACTTCAATTAGCCCCTCTCTTTATTTCACAGCACAGTCACCATTACTTTTATTATATTACCCATTGTCTTCCAGGATTAGACCTACAGGTGCCTGCAGCAGTGTCCCTTAGATTAGCCATTTAGATTAGACCCACAGACAGCGTGGGGGTTATCTCTTTATACAAATATCACAAGGGTTACTGAATATAATAGAATCATCCACAACCTTAGGAACTACGGAGGAAGAGTAGATTGGGCAACTCAGAAATAGCTCACCAATTGAAACAGTTGGACCAACAACAGAATTGGAAGAAATAGAAAAGGGATGAAAACATACATCTGCTCCCTACCTACTGAGGAAGACATGGACCAGTATGTGCATAGGCTATAAACCTCATATAAAGCAGAATTACAGGAACTCAAGACGTCTGTGCAAAACACTCTAGAGAAAATACATACAATAGACATGAGTGACAATTATGGAGCAAAAAATGTTACAAGCAGAGGAAAAAAATACAGGATCAAGACCGACACTTAAAAACAAGCCATAAATGCTATAGATCACAGGTGTCAAACACAAGGCCCGCAGGCCGAATCAGGCCCTCCAGGCTATTTCATGTGGCCCTCGCACCTCTCCTGCAGCTTCAGGAGAGCTCCAGCCCTCCTCTGGTCCTCGTTCAGACCCTTACTTTCTGCTTTTAAGCAATACATCCAGCTTCTTCCCAGCAGCAGCACAAGGAAAGGGGAGTGCATTGTGATGTAAGGGAGAGTGGGGGACTCAACTGCTGATGGTGGGATGGCTCTTGACATCTAATGTAAGGGGAGGGGATGCACTGGACATCTAACCTTACATATACAACTGGCCCTTTTGAGGGAAACCATATTGCTGATGCGGCCCACAATGAAATTGAGTTTGACACCCCTGCTATAGATGATCAAGAAAATAGAAACAGAAGAAGCAACATAAGGGTTAAAGGTTTGCCTGAAACTGTGAGTTCAAAGGATTTGATACCAACATTGCAAAGTATATTTAAAGAAACAAATACAAAATCCATCTGCAGCCAAAATAATAAATGATCGAGCACAGAGAGGTATGGGGCCTAGAAGATCAGACCCCATTAGATCAAGAGATGTCATATTTAAGATACACTATTTTCAAGTAAAGGACAAAATCATGGTGGCTGCTCAATAAAATAAAAATATACAATACGAAGGGATACAATTAACACTATTTCAGGACCTTTCTAAACATACATTAGATTTGAGAAGAGCATTGAAACCCGTCCTGGAACAACTTCTAAAGAAAAACATCCAATACGGATGGAAATTTCCATTTCAGCTTCAAGCTCAACATGAAGGACTAACAGCAATATTCAGAGACCTTGATGACCTATTAGAATTTTTGAGGATCCTCCAGCTCCCTGATGAAATTACCACACTGGCCCAGAACAAATTTTTAAACATTTAACAAGCCCTGGAGAAAAGATTAGAAACTTGTAGTGGAGGAATTAGGGATTGAATTGGGGAAATGGGGATGGGGAAGAGAACTAGGTGGGAGGAGGAGAGAGGGGAGAGAGCGGGCGGACTTAGGGAGGGGAGGATGAGGGAGGGATGGGGAAATGAGATAGTGGAACGACAGCATAATCACTAGAACACTACACATAGACATTGTAATTACACTCATATGTAAATCAGATGGATACTACATTGTTCACAAACATATTGACATATACACACACACTTATAAACATATTCAATCACTAGAATAGAATAGAATAGAAAGAATCTAGAATTTAGGGTTCCCCATATAAATTACACATACATCAATACATTAACACCTACTTTATAGGTCACAAGAACACAGGGAAATAGACGGGAAGGGGAAATAGGGGTAAGGGGTAGGGGGAGATAGAAACCCCCCATTTTTGTTCTCTCTCCTTTCCTCCCTCTCCCCCCAACTCTTTTTTAATTATCCTCCATGGAAATAGATTTGGGGATTGTAAAAATGTATGATCTATTATCATTGTTTTATATGCTTGTTTTACATGTTTTGATGCTAAAGGGGGGACTACCATTATAGAAGATACGATATTAGTTCTAGTTAAAAAACTGTTCAATAATATTAAAGGATAAGATAAGTGCGGCATGCAGAACCTTGACGGGCTGCAGATCAGGTAGCAGTAGCCCTCGACCTCCCCCAATAGGGACCTTATAATAGTAAGATAGACTTGAATTAAGTCAGATAGTTTTTGTAGTGAGGGAGTAGATTTGTACGTATTGGGTGAAGTAAGTGTCTTTTGTAGTGTGTGAGTGTTTTTGAAACAATTTTTTTTTCTCTCCCTTCTCTCTTCCCTCTTTCAACTATGGTGAAATTTTGTTCCTTTAACGCTAGAGGCCTTAATTTCCCCTCTAAAATATCACAAGTTCTAAACTCATTTCATAAACAGAGGATTGGTATAATTTTGTTTCAAGAAACACATTTCCGTTCAGATCACATTCCCAAAATAAACAATAGAAGTGATATAACATGTATTCATGACTCATTTCCATACTCTAAATCACGAGGAGTTTATATTGCGATCCACAAAGACACACCCCACCAAATATTACAAAAATGGAAGGGTAAAGATGGCAGGTCCTTAATTATAAGGATCCTGCTATATGGAAAGATCTTTACAATTATTAATCTTTATTTGCCAAATTATGAACAAATTAAGAATGGGATAAAAGCCTTTTTGGACGCAATGGATAAAGCAGAGGGAACGATAATAATTGGTGGAGACTTCAATTTTATAATGAATTCAAAAGTAGATACTACAGCAACCCATTCACATAGAAATAGTAGCCAGTTAAAATAATTTTAATATTTTTCGGAAAAATATCAAATGGTAGATATATGGAGGGCTCAAAATCAGACGGAAAAAAAACTATTCTTATTATTTAAATATACATAACACATATCATTGATTTATAAAAAAAAAATAATCTATTCTAACAGGTCTGATGATGACTCCCTCCACTGATATCGGAATTTTTTTCTGGTCAGACCATGCCCCGATAGAAATGGAGTTAGCGATAATCGAATATAAAAAACCATCAGGAACATGGAGGCTGAATGATAATTTGATTAAAGATAAAAATGTGAAATGGATATTCGACAAACAGTAAAGGAATTTCTGCAGATTCATGAAACAGACAATACCCACACAATGGGAAACAATAAAATGTGCACTGCGGGGACTGTTCATCAAACATGGAAAAAGATAAAAAAAGGAATAAAGAACAAAAAATTTCTCAATTATTGGAAAAAAACTCAAGATTAGAAATATACATAAGCAAAGTCTTAATCCACTGGATAGAATAGTATTAAATGATAAATGTATGGAATTACAAACTTTGTTTGATGAGCAGTCCCTGCGGCTAAGGGATAAAAATAGAGCTCAGTTAAATCAATATGGAAATAAAACCGGAAAAATATATTAGCTAGAACATTAAAGCAACAACATTCTCTGACCTCTATAGTAAAATTTTTAAAACCCACTGGGGAATTGACTTACAAACCGATGGAAATATCGAAAACATTTCATACATATTATTCTAAGTTCTATAATATAAACACACAACAAGAGAATAAAGAAAGGGACAAGAATTTAGAAGAAATACGTCAATATACAGGTATTAACCACCTCCCTACTGTGCACGAAAACCCCCTTCCTGCCCAAGCCATTTTTCAGCTTTCAGCGCTGTCACACTTTGAATGACAATTGCGCGGTCGTGCGACGTGACTCCCAAACAAAATTTGTGTCCTTTTTTTCCCACAAATAGAGCTTTCTTTTGGTGGTATTTGATCACCTCTGCAGTTTTTATTTTTTGCGCTATAAACAAAAGAAGAGCGTCCAGTTTGGAAAAAAAACACAATTTTTTACTTTTTGCTATAATAAATACCCATTTTTTTTTTAAATAAAATTTTCCTCAGTTTAGGCCGATACGTATTCTTCTACATATTTTTGGTAAAAAAAAAATCGCAATAAGCGCGTATTGATTGGTTTGCGCAAAAGTTATAGCGTGTACAAAATAGGGGATAGATTTATAGCATTTTTATTTTTTTATTAGTAATGGCGGCGATCTGCGATTTTTTATTGTGACTGCGATATTGCGGCGGACACATCGGACACTTTTGACACATTTTTGGGACCATTCACGTTTATACAGCGATCCCTGCTATAAAAATGCATTGATTACTGTATAAATGTGATTGGCAGGGAAGGGGTTAACCACTAGGGGGCGGGAAGGGGTTAAATATGTTCCCTCAATGTGTTCTTACTGTGGGGGGAGGGGACTGACTGGGGGAGGTGACCGATGGTTGTCCCTATGTACAAGGGACACACCATCGGTCCCCTCTCCCTCACAGGACGTGGATCTCTGTGTTTACACACAGAGACCCACTTTCCTGCTCGTTTCCCGGGCAATCGCGGGTGCCCGGCGGCAATTGCGGCCGCCGGGCACGCGCACCGGGGCCTTGTGAACGCGGCGCGCGCGCGCGCCGCTGGCGGCGAGCGCGCGCCTTCTAGCTCGTTTTAAAGGGAGGACGTCATATGACGTCCTCCCAGAACGAGAGTATCCTCCGCCCGCCGTCAATTGACAGTGGGCGGTGGACAAGTGGTTAAGGAAACAGCATTACCAATATTCCCTAGAGAAATAACGGAAGACTTGGAAAAATAAATCTCAACAGAAGAAATACAACAAGCTGTATCTGCATTGGTCCTGGGCAAAAGCCCAGGCTCGGACGGATATACGCCAAGATCTTACAGGGTATTCCAGAATATAATTACACCTATCCTAAAAAAGACATTTAACTCCATAACGGCCGCGCAAATTTTTACACCACAAAGCATGGAAGCGCATATTACGCTAATCCCTAAACCAGAAAAGGATCATATATTATGCAGTAACTACCGACCAATTTCCCTTGCAAATATAGATATATACCATTATATTCAAAAATTATTTCCAATAGACTGACACCTATTCTACTTAAACATAAATTTAGATCAAACTGGATTTACTAAGGGGAGAGAAACTAGGGATAATATAATAAAAACTTGCACAGTGGTAGAATATGCCCAGAAAACCGCCATCCCAGCAAGTCTTTTGTCAATAGATGCCGAGAAAGCATTTGATAGGGTGAGATAGCGTTTTTTGGAAGAAACTTTAATCCAATTAGGGGTGGGCTAAGATGCTTGGTAGGATCATGGCACTATATTCCAATTCCAGGGCAAAAATAAGAACAAATGGAATGCTTTCTGAATACATAGAGATTTCAAATGGTACTCGACAGGGATACGTAATGGTGATGGAACATCTTACTACAGCAATACAAGAAAATAGGGATATCCAAGGGATAAATATTAAAGGAAAAGAATAGAAAATGGCAGTATATGCGGACGACCTGTTAATATACTGTATATTACTAATCCAATTGTAACAATACCAAATTTAATGCAAGAATTTAAACAATTTGGAAGAATAAGTAATTTCAAAGTTAATTATGATAAATCAGAAATGTTAAGAAAAGGTACAGACACTTCTTCAAAAATATTTTCACATTAAATGGCAAAAAGAGGCAATTAAGTATTTGGGGATATATATCCCAAATAACTTGATGAACTTGCAGGACTTGAATTACTCCTCAATAATTCGGAAAACTATAAAATCGCTCCAAAAATATGCTAAAATAATTCACTCATGGCTAGGAAAAATGTACGTAGTGAAAATGGATATAATGTACTACCAAAACTATTATACATATTTCAAGCTATACCTCTGATTCTCCCCAAAAAATTAAGGATGCAGCTACGAAAAGCTATAGGAGGTTTTATTTGGGCTCAAAAACCCCACGAATAAAAAGAGAAATCTTAATTAGAACAAAATAAAATGGAGGCCTTGCACTTCCTGATTTTTCTATATATCTACAAGCTGCATATTTGATTAGAATAATTAGAATAATAGATTGGCACCATAATACAAAAAATAAGCAATGGGTTAATATAGAAGAAGATATCACAGGAATACAACTTAAATCCCTTCCATGGATTAAACCCCATCTTCGACCCGAGAAAAAAGAACTAATAATCTTTGTGTCAGCTACTGTCAGGGAAATGGCAATTCCGCCAGTAACCGCCATGGTTGCGCCAGACGTGTTCCGCGCGACGGTCAGGACACGCCAGTCTGTGCACGCAGAAGCGCACAGACGCGAGCGCACACCGTGAAAATTGTATGCACATCCCCGAGTCTATTTAAACCTGCCACTGACACTTCAAGTTTGCTGGATTATCGTCAGCTTCCTGTGTTCCTGTGCCTTGTATACCTTGAAACCCCTGGCTTGACCTCTGCTTTTGGCTTGACCTGTGATCCTGTCTATCTCCTCGCTCTGACCTTGGCTTGGGTGACTACTCCTTGATCCACTGCCCACTGTTTATGACCTGGCTTGTTCCTGTATTCATCTCGGACTGTCTCCCGATATATGACCCCTGGCTTGGCTGCTAACCCTGCTCCTGGTTTATCCTGCTACCGCTTACTCAGGACTTCTCCTTGCATGGCTGCCAACATCGCTACCTAGCACATCCAGCCACCTTCTGCTAACCAGTCAGTCTGCAGCATTACTGGCAATACGTGCACCTTTGGGCACCGTATGCCCTGTATCACTCCCAGGGGAGCGTTGCACTCAGCCACAAAGAGGGGCCCTCTCAGCAACCCGGCTTTACACCAGAGACTTGACAGCTACCTTAAAAATATGGGATGCAGTACTAAAAAAGGGGGCACTATCAACAATGATTGGACCAATGACCCCGCTGTTCTCCAATCCTGAATTTCCACCAGCTTTAGGAGCCACAAAGTTCATAAAATGGAATAGATTGGGGAACGCAAGGTTGGTACAAATTATAGTGGATGGCAAACTCCCAAAACTGCCAGATATAGGGCCTGAATATAAAAACAAATGGATACAATATCACCAATTAAACACATATATTGAATCAAAAATACAATTATCTTTGATTAATAGACCACTAACTAACAAATATTAATAGAGGAACAAAAATCGACTAAAAAATTGTCTAAGGTATATAATTTGCTACTTCCCTCTGGACCTCTTAATGAATTAGCATGTATGAGAAAATGGGAAGAGGAAATAGAGAACCCGATCCCAGTAATAGAATGGGATAAGGCATTTTCAATAATACATAAAGCATCAGTAGCGGTTAAACACCAAGAAAGAAATTATAAAATTATGATGAGGTGGTACTGGAGTCCAGTGGCCCTAAATAAAATAAATAAAGAGAACACAGAGACCTGTTGGAGGTGTCTTAGGGATAGGGGAACCATGGCTCATATCTGGTATGGGTGTCATGTGGTGAGGGACTTCTGGAGTAGGATATTTGAGATAAATCAGAAGGTGTCTGGATCTGAGATACAGCCAAATTTAAATGTTTCAATATTATCTATAATACCTGGGTCAATAAAAGATATAAAGACAGACATTCTTCACCACATGATAACAGCAGCCAGAATAATAATAGCCCGTTGATGGCAGAAAACAAAAAGTCCTACAATAACGGAATGGGTTTGTGAAATGAACGAAATCCAACACATGGAAAAACAGATAAGGGAAGAAGGGTTTATAAAGAATCAAATGCCAAAAATATAGCAGCGATGGGATGAATTTAGGTCCTCAACAAACTTAATAAAATATCTATGAATGGGAACATGTCACCCCATGGAGTTGGGAGGGGAGAGGCAAGAAAAGATAATAGGGTGTTTTTTTTCTTGGTATGTGTGTTAATGTGAATGAATGAGAAAAAGGAAATATTGATGAAGTCCTGGGTAAATGACAAGGGAAAGAATGAAGGGAATAACGAAGGTAAATAGACCCTATATCATAAATCATGGTTCTTTGTCAGATGTACAGAATAATATATATAGTTATAAAGTATATGAATGTATTTGTATTGTATAAATTGTTTATAAAATTAATAAAAAGAGTCCATGTATCATCTCTAAGTGCCTATTGATCTTTTGATCTTTGTCATCAATCATCCTGGCAGCCATGGCTGTCTTTGAAGCTTGCTTGCACACCAGTAGGCCTGGAGCCAGGCATTTTGCTATGCAGATTCTGATATGCTACAAAGCTTTAAATGTAACTTGTTACCTTACAACTTGGGGCAATCTGCCTGTATCAACTAGGAAGTGAAATTCCAGAAATATGATATTAAACCATGTTGCCTTCCAACACAGGATAAAACAGCTTTTTTACACAATGCAGAGTATTAACCCCTTAGGTTTCACAGTGAGTATAACAAGCATGCTTTACTGCATATACAGATTGATTTTACCAAACTGGGTTTAGTAACTTTTTAAGTAAATTTTATCCTTCATGGCATGGAATGAAGAAGGAATCTCCAATCGGTCTTAATACATTTCTGGTTTCTGGGAAAACCTTTTCATATTCAAGGCCTTCCATGTCACCCACATGTCACCCACATCTTGATGTTAGTCTGTATTGCTAAGGTCTGGTAGTATAAATACTCTACAAAAATTCCTGTATTATTTGTGAAAACTCATTTACATATTCTTTTTTGTGTATTTTTATGAGTGCATGTGCTTGTGTCTTTTTTATGAGTGTGTGTGTGCTTGTGTCTTAATTAGGTATTATCAACTTTTTGCTTTTGAAAATTAATCTTTCACCATAATATGATCCTCACAGTGAGCCACAATAATTGTATTTAAAAGTGGTGCATTTCATAGTTATTTAATGGTTTAAGCTTGCTTTAGATTGTGCTGTTTCTGTTTTACAGGTCCTTCTCAAAAAATTAGCATATTGTGATAAAGTTCATTATTTTCTGTAATGTACTGATAAACATTAGACTTTCGTATATTTTAGATTCATTACACACAACTGAAGTAGTTCAAGCCTTTTCTTGTTTTAATATTGATGATTTTGGCATACAGCTCATGACAACCCAAAATTCCTATCTCAAAAAATTAGCATATCATGAAAAGGTTCTCTAAACGAGCTATTAACCTAATCATCTGAATCAACTAATTAACTCTAAACACCTGCAAAAGATTCCTGAGGCTTTTAAAAACTCCCAGCCTGGTTCATTACTCAAAACGCAATCATGGGTAAGACTGCCGACCTGACTGCTGTCCAGAAGGCCATCATTGACACCCTCAAGCAAGAGGGTAAGACACAGAAAGAAATTTCTGAACGAATAGGCTGTTCCCAGAGTGCTGTATCAAGGCACCTCAGTGGGAAGTCTGTGGGAAGGAAAAAGTGTGGCAGAAAACGCTGCACAACGAGAAGAGGTGACCGGACCCTGAAGAAGATTGTGGAGAAGGACCGATTCCAGACCTTGGAGGACCTGCGGAAGCAGTGGACTGAGTCTGGAGTAGAAACATCCAGAGCCACCGTGAACAGGCGTGTGCAGGAAATGGGCTACAGGTGCCGCATTCCCCAGGTCAAGCCACTTTTGAACCAGAAACAGCGGCAGAAGCGCCTGACCTGGGCTACAGAGAAGCAGCACTGGACTGTTGCTCAGTGGTCCAAAGTACTTTTTTCAGATGAAAGCAAATTTTGCATGTCATTCGGAAATCAAGGTGCCAGAGTCTGGAGGAAGACTGGGGAGAGGGAAATGCCAAAATGCCTGAAGTCCAGTGTCAAGTACCCACAGTCAGTGATGGTCTGGGGTGCCATGTCAGCTGCTGGTGTTGGTCCACTGTGTTTTATCAAGGGCAGGGTCAATGCAGCTAGCTATCAGGAGATTTTGGAGCACTTCAGGCTTCCATCTGCTGAAAAGCTTTATGGAGATGAAGATTTCATTTTTCAGCACGACCTGGCACCTGCTCACAGTGCCAAAACCACTGGTAAATGGTTTACTGACCATGGTATTACTGTGCTCAATTGGCCTGCCAACTCTCCTGACCTGAACCCCATAGAGAATCTGTGGGATATTGGGAAGAGAAAGTTGAGAGACGCAAGACCCAACACTCTGGATGAGCTTAAGGCCGCTATCGAAGCATCCTGGGCCTCCATAACACCTCAGCAGTGCCACAGGCTGGTTGCCTCCATGCCACGCCGCATTAAAGCAGTCATTTCTGCAAAAGGATTCCCGACCAAGTATTGAGTGCATAACTGAACATAATTATTTGAAGGTTGACTTTTTTTGTATTAAAAACACTTTTCTTTTATTGGTCGGATGAAATATGCTAATTTTTTGAGATAGGATTTTGGGGTTTTCAGGAGCTGTATGCCAAAATCATCAATATTAAAACAAGAAAAGGCTTGAACTACTTCAGTTGTGTGTAATGAATCTAAAATATATGAAAGTCTAATGTTTATCAGTACATTACAGAAAATAATGAACTTTATCACAATATGCTAATTTTTTGAGAAGGACCTGTATATGGTTTGGAATGATTCAAAAGAACTTAGAAATTTTATTCCAAGGTTAGTTTTAAGAAGGGTATACACATATTAAAATGTAGCTGGTTCAGCAGGAAGCAGCGGAATGTTGATCCATGTGTACCCTTTGTGTTAAAAAAAAGCTGATCGTCAGACCAGCTTCTGTCAAACACTCCTGCTGGAAAAACAGCATTTGATCAGCCGCTGCAGCCAATGACTGCAGCACTAATCAGTGTATTCTGTCAGAATACAATAGAACAACGGGGGAGGCTTGTGTGGATGCAGCGATCTGTGACTTGTTTTTATAATTTAACCCGCAACTCAATGTATACAGCTTTACTCTCAGCTTTAAATTTTATAAACATTTCAAAAATAATTGATGGCTATTATTGTTGTATACAATCTTTTAGCACAGTTCGCAACTGAGATACCTGGATGCAAAATAAAAGTATTCTTTTTTTTCCCACTGGCCTATGTTTTCTTTTGTAATCCTACAATTTATAAAAATGGGGTCTTCATTTTTTCGGGCAGGGCAACAATCTGGATGGCTTTGTCACCACAATACAAGGAATTAAAACAAAGGATATAGAGAATTTTGACCAGATATTTTACTCTGGTCAATTTTGACTGGACAAAAAGTGTAAAAAAGCAAACAGATTTCTGGTATTTTCTTTCTGTCATCTTTTCACTAAGAGGTATCTGAAGAAGTCAAGAACCTTTGATTCCTTCTAATGCATTCACTTCTTCAGCTATTTATACCTCCATAGAATCAGTACAGCCATCTACAATGAAAGTAGAAGTTACTTCACAGGTTACAAAAGGGCCCTGACATTTGCATTCACAACAAACAAGGAGAAATGGTATATTTGTTTTTCAAGTGTGTCTGTTTTCTTCAATACCATTTAGAGAACACAACAGGTGTCACTTTAATTTTATGAAAACAATAAAAGGAAATCTGATTGGTTGTTATGCTTGACAACTTAATGTTTTCCCCAATTTTTTGAAACAGCACCGTTGTCTGCAATATACTAAAAAGAACAGTCTTTACCAAACATCTGGGTACAGCAAGGTGCATGCCAACAACTGTCTCCAGTGGATCAGATAATTCAGCTTTCTGTTTCACTAAGTTTTAAATGCTTATTATTCATTAAAAGTATTGAAGGGTTCATTAGCAAAAGAAAAAAATGGAATTAAATCCCCTCAGTTATCCACAATCAGCATGTGTCCATATACATTCACAGCAATCACTGGCTAGTCATCTGAATCAGATGAACATTCTGATCACAATATCCAGCCTGCAGCAGACAGGTATATGACAAGTACCAAAAAGTAAGAGGAGTATGATTATGATATGTATGAAAATTTGTGTATTTTTCAAGATCAAAATGAGCTGGATATGTAACTTTTCATTCCTTCGTTGAGCAAACTCCAGGACCTGTAACAGAAAATACTTTTACGTTTTTTTTTTATTATTTGACAAATTATTAATGCAAATGTTCTGAGTGAATTAAAAATAAAGTGAATTGAAATGTTCTATGTGAATTAAAAGGGTCTTAAATAAATATTAAAAATAAGAATATATACACTTAACTCAGCATTACGACTGCTTATTGGCTTCTGAATAACTCTTACAATTTCCTCCTATATTATAGACCATTCAATTCATGCTAGAAAGAATGCGTGTTGCAGTAAGCAACAGAACAGTGGAGATCCTGGCCAGGGATGGTCAGTGTGGTTCCCAAAGGATCAAAAAAAAGCACTGAATAATTGCCTGCAGTATGAAAATCATTTCATTAGAGGATATAGGAACTTTCAATATCCTCTGTTGAAATCCTCTGCTGGTACATTTCAGCACAGAGCTCCAAAAACAAATAGAGCTGCATGTTAATAAATGAAAATTGAAAACCGTATTAAACCCAAAACCTAAAATGTAATATATTGGCAATTATTAGATGTGGTGGCTGCATCAGTTTTCTTTTCTTATGCCGCGTACACACGACCGTTTTTCATGACGAGAAAAATGCAATTTTTTAATTTGGTCATTAAAAACGATCGTGTGTGGGCTCCAGAGCATTTTTCACGACGGCCATTAAAAATTTGGAACATGCTCTAATTTTTCTCGTCGTTTTTCACGTCGTCGTTTTTCTCGTCATGAAAAATGCGCATGTTTAGAAGCAAGTGATGAGACGGGAGCGCTCGTTCTGGTAAAACTAGCGTTCGGAATGGAGATAGGACATTCGTCACGCTGTAACGGACTGAAGAGCACGAGGCTGAAAAGTGCGAATCGTCTCTCACCAAACTTTACTAACACAAGGATCAGCAAAAGCAGCCCAAAGGGTGGCGCCATCCGAATGGGACTTCCTCTTTATAGTGCAGTCGTACATTTCGTACGTCACCGCGCTTTGCTCGAGCATTTTTTTTCACGATAGTGTGTAGGCAAGGCAGGCTTGAGAAGAATCACGTACAGAAAAGCGTCGTTTTTTTCAATGACATTAAAAACGGTCGTGTGTACGCGGCAATAGGCTTTTCCCTTCTGTTTTTACCTGATGATGTGCCCAGTGACATACCTCCTGTATTAAGAGTGCCTCCACTCCAGATGAATTAGCCCAGCAAACAGCAGCATTGTCAGTCTTGGGAGAGGGGAGTGTTAGATGTACTAGCAGATTTGGATACACATTAATACATTATAAGCAGTTACAGCAAAAAAAATAAAAAATCCTTTTGGGATAAAGGTTTTTGCATAATTAAATAAAAGCTGATCATTGTAAACACCCCTGCTAGGGTTAAATGGTTAGTCTCATCTGTGTAACTGATACATTCTGCTGGGCAGCTTGTTCTTTTGGAAAACAATAGACTTAACAGGTTGGATCACCAGATAAAAGTAGAAGAAAGCCTAAAAAAGAAAATGAATGCAGCCATGACATCTAAGAAATGGTAAGCTGCAATATATTAAATGTTTGCTTTTGGATTTAATACCACTTGAAATATTCTCTGTCCTAAGTGCAGCATCTGACCCTTGATTACTTAACCAATTGCATATAGCATATAGCAATATGAAGTTAGTAAAGTGGTTCTGTTATCCTGACCGGACGTCATATGATGATCAGGATAACAAAGCCTGCGCGCGTATGCGGGGGCGCGCAGCGTGGTGATTTCATGGTGGCATCTCGGATCATGGTATGGAGCCTCTGACGAAGGCTTCTTACCACATGATCAGCTGTGACCAATCACAGCTGATCATCGCGTGAACCAGGAAGGGCGCGTTAAGAGGGGGGTCTGCCCTGATAATCAGCACATTGATTATCAGTGCAGCCCCCATTACAGGTGCCCATCAGCTGCCAATCACTGCCCATCAGCTGCCAACCTGTGCCCCATAAGGAACGCCTGTTAGTGCCTATCAAATTGCCAATCAGTGCCCATAAAAGTGCCAATCAGTGCCCCATCAGTAATGCCTGTCAGTGCCCTTCAGATGCCACTCAGTAATGCCTGTCAGTAGGTCCTCATCAGTGCTGCCTATCCAGTGCCATCTATCAGTGCCCATCAGTGCCCATCAGTGCGGCCTATCAATGCCACCTATCAGTGCCCATCAGTGCCGCCTATCAGTGCCCATCAGTTTTTTTTCCCAAAAATGTTTTTTTTTTTTTTTATTTGTTCAGCAAAAAATAAAAACCCCAGTGGTGATTAAATACCACCAAAAGAAAGCTCTGTTTGTGGGAAGAACATTATAACAATTTTTTTGGGGTACAATGCATGACTGCGCAATTGTCATTCAAAGCGCAACAACGCTGAAAGCTGATAATTGTCCTGGGTAGGAAGGGGGTAAAGTGCCTGGTATTGAAGTGGTTAAAGTGGTTGTAAAAACAGAAGGTTTTTTATATTAATGCATTCTATGCATTAACATAAAAAGCCCTCTGTGTGTAGCAGCCCCCCTAACACTTACTTGAGGTTCCTCCCTGTCCAGCTATGTCAATGTGTGTCTCAGCAGTCTGAGATTCTCCCTCCTGATTGGCTCAAACACAACAGCGGCGCCATTGGCTGCCACTGCTGTCAATCAAAGTCAGCTAGCCAATCGGGGGAGAGAGGGGGCTGGGCCGGGTCGGGACTCTGTGTCTGAATGGACACAGGGAGCTGTGACTCGGCTCTGGTGCCCCCACAGCAAGCTGCTTGCTGTGGGGGCACTGAACAGGAGGGAGGGGCCAGGAGCACCAAAGAGGGACCCAAGAAGATGAGGATCTGGGCTGCTCTTTGCCAATCCACTGCAACAGAGCAGGTAAGTACAACATGTTTGCTATTTTCATAGTAAAAAAACTAGACTTTACAATCACTTTAAACACCTAATATTTTACCTCAAAAAGCCCCTCTTTTCCACAACAATACACACTTAAACTGAATGTAGTCATTTTTATATATTTTAATTTTTTTAAATTAATGTTGAGTTTATCAATCACCACAAGGCTGAAAATAGTTAACCGGTTTGAATATACCCACTGGTATCTTACATAAATCATAGCAAAAGATCCAACAAAACTGAAAGCTTACATTCAGTACTTGGTCTCTCCTACCTTTTTTTGTGGAACATGCTTGACACATCGGAGTAGACTTACTGAACCTGAAGGACTCAGAATCTGGTGCAGTTGTGCATGGTAGCCAATCAGCTTCTAACTTCACCTTGTTCACTTTGGCAATAAAACCTGGAAGCTGATTGGTGTGTCAGAATGTTTATACTGAAATATTAAAACAATATTATTGTAATTATAATATTATATTATTGATTTAGGAGATTTTCACATTATTCCACAATACAACAAATTAGTTCAAGTCTGTTTATCCGTGCTATTTTGAATACAAGAGATAACAATGTGCTAAAAATATATATATTTATTAACTAAAAATTCAATTAAAAAATATCAGATATATTTGGTGATAATACAAAAAATTATATACTTTCAAATATCAAATATATATGGGGATATAGATGATAATCACATTTCTACCACAAGCTCTATTTACAAAATACCATATTTCAATACTTGAATGATAACTTGGTAACTCTTAAGCCCTGTACACACAATCAGATTTCCTATGGATTTTTAACCAATGGATTTTTCCATCGGAAATCCGATGAAGCTGACCTCTATCAGTCTTGCCTACACACCATCAGTCCAAAAACCGATCGTCCCAAACGCTGTGACGTAAAACACTCCGACAAGCCGAGAAAAATGAAGTTCAATGCTTCTGACCATGCGTCGAGTTGATTCTGAGCATGCGTGGGTTTTTTATCCGATGGAGTTCCCCACAGACGATAGTAATTTGCTATCGTTTTTTTTTTCCATCGGATAAATTTAAAACATGTTCTATTTTTTTACACCGATGGAAAAAAAAACCGATGGGGCCCATACACGATCGGTTTGTCCGATGAAAAAAGTCCATCGGAATGTTTTCATCGGTAAAACCGATCGTGTGTACAGGGCTTGAGTGAATAGCTTTCTGTGGCTCCATGGACTTATGTAAGCAGACTAGATGTTGATGTTAACACTTGTGATTCCTTCTCAAACAGACCTTCTAGCTTGAACTTTTAGGCCTCATGTCCACGGACGTTTTTTCAGCTGCGTTTTTGAGCGTTTTTTACAGCTTAAAAACGCCTGTCCATGTTAGTCTATAGCTTCATGCCCACCTAGACGTTTTTGAGCTGCAAATAGCATAGACGTTTTTAAGCTGTAAAACCCAGGACCAGTGCGTTCCTCAGCGTCAGAATTAGGCAGAAAAAACGCGAGCGTCAAAAAACGTGCAAAAACGCGCAGAAACGCACGAAAACACGCGAAAACGCCGTGATTGAGTTTTTCAGCTCCGCGTTTTTTTTTTGTTTTCTTTTTTCAAAAAAAAATAAAATAAAAAAATACAATAACATGGACAGGCGTTTTTAACCACTTAAGCCCCGGACCATTTGGTAGCTAAAGGACCAGAGGTGAATTCAGAATTTTGCACTGCGCTGCTTTAACTGTAAATTGTGCGGACATGCAATGTTGTACCCAAACGAAATTTGCGTCCTTTTCTTCCCACAAATAGAGCTTTCTGTTAATGGTATTTGATTGCCTCTGCGATTTTTATTTTTTGCGATATAAACGGAAAAAGACCGACATTTTTTAAAAAAAATGATATTTTCTACTTTTTGTTATAAGAAAAATCGAATAAACTCAATTTTAGTCATACATTTAGGCCAAAATGTATTCAGCCACATGTCTTTAGTAAAAAAAACGTCAATAAGCGTATATTTATCGGTTTGCGCAAAAGTTATAGCGTTTACAAACTAGGGTACATTTTCTGGAATTTACACAGCTTTTAATTTATGACTGCCTATCTCATTTCTTGAGGTGCTAAAATGACAGGGCAGTACAAAACCCCCCCAAATGACCCCATTTTAGAAAGTAGACACCCCAAGGAAATTGCTGAGAGGCATGTTGAGCCCATTGAATATTTTTTTTTTGTCCCAAGTGATTGAATAATGACAAAAAAAATAAAAATTACAAAAAGTTGTCACTAAATGATATATTGCTCACACATGCCATGGTTATATGTGGAATTGCACCCCAAAATACATTCTACTGCTTCTCCTGAGTACGGGGATACCACATGTGTGGGACTTTTTAGGAGCCTAGCCACGTAAGGGACCCCGGAAACCAAGCACCGCCTTCAGGATTTCTAAGGGCGCAAATTTTTGATTTCACTCCTCACTACCTATCACAGTTTTGAAGGCCATAAAATGCCAAAATAGCACAAAACCCCCCCCAAATGACCCCATTTTAGAAAGTAGACACCCCAAGGAAATTGCTGAGAGGCCTGTTGAGCCCATTGAATATTTTTTTTTTGTCCCAAGTGATTGAATAATGACAAAAAAAATTAAAAATTACAAAAAGTTGTCACTAAATGATATATTGCTCACACATGCCATGGTTATATGTGGAATTGCACCCCAAAATACATTCTGCTGCTTCTCCTGAGTACGGGGATACCACATGTGTGGGACTTTTTAGGAGCCTAGCCACGTACGGGACCCCGGAAACCAAGCACCGCCTCCAGGATTTCTAAGGGCGCAAATTTTTGATTTCACTCCTCACTACCTATCACAGTTTTGAAGGCCATAAAATGCCAAAATAGCACAAAACCCCCCCAAATGACCCCATTTTGGAAAGTAGACACCCCAAGCTGTTTGCTGAGAGGCATGGTGAGTATTTTACAGCTCTCATTTGTTTTTGAAAATGAAGAAAGAACATTTTTTTTTTTTTATTTTTTTTTTCAATTTTCAAAACTTTGTGACAAAAAGCGAGATCTGCAAAATACTCACAATACCTCTCAGCAAATAGCTTGGGGTGTCTACTTTCCAAAATGGGGTCATTTGGGGGGGGGGGTTTGTGCCATCTGGGCATTCCATGGCCTCCGAAACTGTGATAGGCAGTGAGAAGTGAAATCAAAAATTGACACCCTTAGAAAGCCTGAAGGCGGTGCTTGGTTTTTGGGGTCCCGTACGCGGCTAGGCTCCCAAAAAGTCTCACACATGTGGTATCCCCATACTCAGGAGAAGCAACAGAATGTATTTTGGGGTGTAATTCCACATATGCCCATGGCATGTTTGAGCAATATATCATTTAGTGACAACTTTGTGCAAAAAAAAAAAAAAAAATTGTATTTTTTCCGCAACTTGTGTCAACATATAAAATATTCCATGGACTCGACATGCCTCTCAGTATATAGCTTGGGGTGTCTACTTTCCAAAATGGGGTCATTTGGGGGGGGGGTTTGAACTGTTCTGGCATTTTATACACAACATTAGGAAGCTTACATCCACTCTTCTAACCACTTGAAGACAAAGCCCTTTTTGACACTTTTTGTTTACATGAAAACATATTTTTTTTTGCAAGAAAATTATGTTGAACCCCCAAACATTATATATATTTTTAAAGCAAAGGCCCTACAGAATAAAATGGTGGGTGTTGCATTTTTTTTTCTACACAGTATTTGCGCAGCGATTTTTCAAACGCATTTTTTGGGGAAAAAATACACTTTTTTTAATTTTAATGCACTAAAACACACTATATTGCCCAAATGTTTGATGAAATAAAAAAGATGATCTTAGGCCGAGTACATAGATACCAAACACGACATGCTTTAAAGTTTTGCACAAACGCGCATTGGCGACAAACTACATACATTTTTAAAAGCCTTTAAAAGCATTTACAGGTTACCCCGTTAGATTTACAGAGGAGGTCTACTGCTAAAATTACTGCCCTCGATCTGACCTTCGCGGTGATACCTCACATGCATGGTGCAATTGCTGTTTACATATAACGCCAGACCGACGCTTGCGTTCGCAATTGGGCAAGAGCAGGGCAGGAAAGGGGTGCTTTTTTTTTTATTTAATTTTTTTTATTATTAATTTTGCTTTTTTATTTTATTTTTAAACTGTTGCTTCCATATTTATTTATTTTTATCACTTTTATTGTTATCTCAGGGAATGTAAATATCCCCTATGATAGCAATAGGTAATGACAGGTACTCTTTTTTGAAAAAACTGGGGTCTATTGGACCCTAGATCTTTCCTCTGCCCTCAAAGCATCTGACCACACCAAGATCGGTGTGATAAAATGCTTTCCCAATTTCCCAATGGCGCTTTTTATATCCGGGGGGTGGTCATTCCCTCCCACTGCTTGTAAAAGCAGTCCAGAGGCTAATTAGCCACTAGGATTGCTTTTACATGAAAGCCGGCCGCTGGCTGAAAAGAATGATACCAAGATGATACCTAAACCCGCAGGCATCATTCTGGTATAAACATTCAAAGTCCAGCAACATACCAGTACGTTGCTGGTCCTTGTTGGACATGTATTGTAATCTTTTTTTTCATGCAGCCTGTTGGCTGAACGAAAAAAAAAGATTGATCGGTGGGTATGCCCACCATTAGAATACCGCCCTTCATCCTCCCACTTCTAATGATGGGCATACATGCACCATTTATATATGCCGAAGCATGGGGGCATCTTCTCGCAAAAGTTATTCCGCGTACACATGGTCAGACTTTTCCACGGGCAAGCCTCCGTCGGAATTTCGACCGTATATACGCGGCATTAGGAGCAAAATCACTCCTCCGCTCCTGCTGCCCCAATGCTTCGGCATATATGCTTTTTTTTTTTAACTGTGGTGGTGAAATCACCTCCTACAGCACTGGAGTCGCAGGGATCAGGCCTGTCTCTGCGAACGCTGCAGTTATGTGTGTTGTGTTTTGCAAGTGACAGTGATCGATCGATACTGCACTTCGGTGGCCTGGGCTGGATGGAGGGGCAAAACGCAGGTGCTAGCAGGTATCTGGGCTGATCCCACTAACAGTGCGTTTTTGGGAACCCTAAACTGCTGGGGACGCTAGTATAGATCTGATCAGATCAGATATTGAGCTGATCAGATACTATACCACTAAGGGGGGTGTATGCTTCACGTGTGGGTGTTAGTGCTACTGGCACTAACCTGACGCTGCCTGGGGTGTGACGCAGACCCTCTCTGACGCTAAAACCTAACTGATATCACCCGCCGGGCGATCAGGGGGTTAAACCTTTATTGGGTTATATACGGCGGGTGCCCTGACACTATAAAAAGCAAACTAACTAACCAGCGTCACCCGTAACACTTATATGATGATCACTGGTGAAAGGGTTAACTAGGGGCAATTAGGGGGTTAAAACCTTTATTAGGTAATATATGGGGGTACCTGACGCTATATAAAAACCTGACGGCGAACCTAAAAAAAATTACTGGCTACCTATCGGCATCACCGACACTAAGACAACGATCATAAAAACGATTGCTTAGTGACAGTGGTGATAGGGGGTGAAAGGGTTACCTGGGGGGGCGATCAGGGGGTTAAACCTTTATTAGATAATATATGGGGGTACCTGACGCTATAAAAACCTGCGGCGAACCTAAAAAAAATTACTGGCTACCGATCAGCATCACCGACGCTAAGACATCGATCAGAAAAATGATCGCATAGTGACGGCGGTGCTAGGGGGTGAAAGGGTTACCTGGGGGGTGATCAAGGGGGTTACACCTTTATTAGGTAATATATGGGGGTACCCGACGCTATAAAAACCTGCGGCAAACCTAAAAAAAATTACTGGCTACCGATCAGCATCGCCGAATCTAAGACATCGATCAGAAAAATTATCGCTTAGTGACAGTGGTGATAGGGGGTGAAAGGGTTACCTGGGGGGGCGATCAAGGGGGTTAAACCTTTATTAGGTAATATATGGGGGTACCCGACGCTATAAAAACCTGCGGCGAACCTAAAAAAAATTACTGGCTACCGATCAGCATCACCGACGCTAAGACATCGATCAGAAAAATGATCGCATAGCGACGGCGGTGCTAGGGGGTGAAAGGGTTACCTGGGGGGTGATCAAGGGGGTTAAACCTTTATTAGGTAATATATTGGGGTACCTGACGCTATAAAAACCTGCGGCGAACCTAAAAAAAATTACTGGCTACCGATCAGCATCGCCGATGCTAAGACATCGATCAGAAAAATTATAACTTAGTGACAGTGGTGATAGGGGGTGAAAGGGTTACCTGGGGGGCGATCAAGGGGGTTAAACCTTCATTAGGTAATATATGGGGGTACCCGACGCTATAAAAACCTGCGGCGAACCTAAAAAAAAATTACTGGCTACCGATCAGCATCACCGACGCTAAGACATCGATCAGAAAAATGATTGCTTAGTGACGGCGGTGCTAGGGGGTGAAAGGGTTATCTGGGGGGTGATCAGGGGGTTAAACCTTTATTAGGGGGGGTTAGGGGGCTACACTGGACCTAAAACTAAATGTAGTGACACTTTTACAGTCACAAATGTCACTGATTGCAGTGATCACTAAATAAATGGTCACTGCAATCAGTGACACTGTGACTGGGGGCTGGGGGGGGCTGGGGGGTGATCTGGGGGTGTCTGGGGGGCCTGGGGGGGCGATTTATGTGCCTATGTGTCCTGGTGTCAGTGTGCTGTTTTGTGTACTAACCTGCATCTTCTCCTGTACGGCGCTCGGTATATGTGAGCGCCCCAGGAGAGATGACATCACTTCCTCCTTCCTGGCAGGCAGGGGAAGCTCTCTCATTCGCCGGGAGCGATCGAGAGGGGGTGGCCGGAATCGAACGGCCGTCCCCTCATGCCGGATCGCTCCCGAAGGTAAAACGACCACCCACTGTAAAGAAGGGGGGTCCGATCGGACCCCCCAACTATACAAAGGCAATCACGTATATGTACGTGATTCTGCCTGTCGGTGCCATTCTGCTGACGTATATTTACAGTGGGCGGTCGTTAAGTGGTTAAGCTGTAAAAAACGCAGCTGTAAAAACGTCCGTGGGCATGACAAAATGTTATACTGTGCACAGGGCTTGATAATTTAATCAAAACTTATTTACGGTAAAATTCATTCTCTAATAAATTTTATGTTTAAGGCCTCATGCCCACGGACGTTTTTACAGCTGCATTTTTGAGCATTTTTTACAGCTTAAAAACGCCTGTCCATGTTAGTCTATAGCTTCATGCCCACCTAGACGTTTTTGAGCTGCAAATAGCATAGACGTTTTTAAGCTGTAAAAAAAACCCAGGACCAGTGCGTTCCTCAGCGTTGGAGTTAGGCAGAAAAAAACGCGAGAGTCAAAAACGCGCAAAAACGCGCAAAAACGCACACTAACGCGCGGTCGCGTTTCTTAGCTCCGACTTTTTTTTTGTTTTTTTTTCTCCAAAAAAAAAAATTACAATAACATGGACAGGCGTTTTTAAGCTGTAAAAAACGCAGCTGTAAAAACATCAGTGAGCATGAAGCCTTAATATATATCATGACCAAACCATTGATAAGACTATTAAAGTCAGTTTTTGTTGAGATATACAACCATGTGTTTTTCTCTATATTTGGAAAAGGAATTACTTAAAACCTTCTTGTGAGGGTTCCTTAATTTCAAAGACAATGAACTAAAATGAACCTCTTTAGAATTTTTTTTTTTAAACAAGATGGCTTCTGTTTTTTTCATAGCATATATATGAAAAATAAATATATAATGCACAGACCTTCTATATTCTTTTAACCCCAATAGTCCTGACAGGTTTCTATCCAGAATTGCACCAAATTTTACAATCTCCCATTTTAGTAAATAATCCCCACTGTGTTAATAACATGAATAGCAGTTAATTGGCAAAGAAGTATCAATCCAGAAGATGACTGTCAGAATGATATAACCTTGAAGTAAACAATAAAAATACAAAGGTAAATTCATAGTTCTATAGTTCATCACAGGAGTGTAAATTGGTAAAAAGTCTAAATGTAGCTAATCGTATATTGCTATTATGTATGCGTTAGATTCTTTCTTTTTCAAGTCAATTAAGAGGCATGCTTGTTTTACACCATAAGGCTTCATGCCCACAGACGTTTTTAACAGCTGCGTTTTTTACAGCTTAAAAACGCCTGTCCTTGTTATTGTAAATTTTTTATTATTTAAAAAAAACAAAAAAAAAAAACGTCGGAGCTAAAAAACGCGTTTTTGAGCGTTTTTTGATGCTCGCGTTTTTTTCTGCCTAACTCCGACGCTGAGGAACGCACTGGTCCTGGTTTTTTTTTACAGCTTAAAAACGTCTATGCTGTTTGCAGCTCAAAAACGTCTAGGTGGGCATGAAGCTATAGACTAACATGGACAGGCGTTTTTAAGCTGTAAAAAACACTCAAAAACGGGGCTGTAAAAACGTCCGTGGGCATGAGGCCTAAGGACTATTTAGAGGAGAGAAGACATTGCTATCTGTTCGATTGTAGACACTGCCTAGATACTCCACACCATGACCTGCATTGTATGCCTAATTCACAAATTGCAGAACACAATGTGAAGCTAAATGCAGCAGAGAGAAATTCATATTCAAGGGAGAGACTGTTTACATAACTTTGACAGGTCACATGACTGCACCATCTTTATGGGAATTTACAGCCCAGGTGACATGACTGTTTTGTGATTTCTATTAATTTGTATAATGTTCTGACTGCGTTGGAGTCCTGAAGGCAGTGAAAAGCACACTGTAAAGCAAAGTTTTAAAACTGTATTTTAAAGTGTTTTTCTGCATTAGGGTAAAACAACTTTTTTGTATGTAGCCCCCCAGCCCCCTCCCCTTACACTTACCTGAGCTCGATCTCGATCCACCAATGTGTATGCAGTGGCTCTCTCGGCTCTCTCTCTCCTCACTGGACAGAGAGGCAGCAGTGGGTGCGATTGGCTCCTGCTGCTGTCAAGCACTAACAGTGAGCAGGAGGGGAGGGGGTTTCTCAGTGTGTCTTATTATTGGCTTGAGCTGTTTGTGGTATGTGCTGGGGGGAACTTCTCACTGGTGCAATGTATATGCAGGAGACAGATCTCACAGATGTGGTTATAAAAGAAAAATTTGCACTAGGTGCAAAATTATTAAATGTGATAAATGAATAAATCCCAAAAGGAAAGCCTGCTGCTAAACACCAAAAAACCTTGATATAAGGTACAACAGAAAATATATATACAAAAGGTGTAGCGCTGGATAAATAAAACTATATATGACCATTAGTGATGAGCCGAACACCCCCGGGTTCGGTTCGCACCAGAACCCGCGAACGGACCGAAAGTTCGTACGAACATTAGAACCCTATTAAATACAATGGATGCGAACGTTCGAATTCTAAAGTGCTAATTATAACAACTATTATGCATGTTATTGTCCTAAAAAGGGTTTGGGAACCCGGGTTCTGCACCAGGGGACATGTATCAATGCAAAAAGAAGTTTTAAAAACGGTCGTTTTTCGGGAGCAGTCATTTTAATGATGCATAAAGTGAAAAAAAAAAGTCAAATATTCCTTTAAATATCGTACCTGGGGGGTGTCTAAAGTATGCCTGTGAAGTGCCACGTGTTTCCCGTGTTTAGAACTGTCCCTGCACAAAATGACACTTCTAAAGGAAAAAAAAGCCATTTAAAACTTCTTGCGGCTTTAATGTAATGTCTGGTCCCGGTAATATGGATGAAAATCTTTAAGAAAAATGGCATAGCTACCCCATGACCCCCCCCCCTACCCCAGCCCATTACCAGCCCCTTTGGGTCTTGTATGGATATTAAGGGGAACCCCGCACATAAAATAAAAAAGGCCCTATATACTCTGAACAGCCGTATACAGGCGGTGCATACAAGACAGGGACTGTAGGTTTGTTCTTATGTAGAATGTGTTTGTAATTTTGAACAGGTACATTGTTGAAGTGTAGCTCCAGCCCAAAAATCTATTTTTAAACTTTTTGGGAAACATAGGTAAGGGTTATCACCCCTGTAACATTTGTTTTGCTGTCTGTGCCCCTGTTCAGAACATTTCACCTCACTTTCCGTCCCAATGACAACTGTTTTTGAAATGTGGTGTTTTTCTTGAAACAAGGATTGCTGATAAAGCATCAGTACAGAGGAGACACCTTTCTCCCATATTTATTCTTACAGGAGAGAATTTTCCTTCCTAGGGGTAGATTTCCTCTCACTTCCTGTTGTCTTCTTTCGTTTGCAAGTAGGAGTCGTTTGTAAGTTGGATGTTTGAAAGTAGGGACCTGCCGTATATACTCTGCAGAAATAGGCCCCTTAGTTGTTGGTGTTGGCACAACACTGTAAGCACTCACAGTTACTCTTGGTTGGTGCTGGAACGCCCTGCTGTCAACTATTATATCAGGAATTTTAATTACATATAATTGTTGAACAGTGGTAGTAAAAATTGGGGCTTTGATGGTGGTGCTGGTGCCACAACACTGTAAGCCCTGACAGTTACTCTTGGTGGGTGCAGCAATGGGCCCTGCTGTGAATTATTAGATCAAGAATTGTAATTGCATGCCCCTGTTGAACAGGGGCTGAAAAATTGGGCTTTTCGTGGTGGTGGTGGTGGTGGTGGTGTTGCCACAACACTGTAAGCCCTCAGAGTTACTCTTGGTGGGTGCAGGAATGGGCCCTGCTGTGAATTATTAGATCAAGAATTGTAATTACATGCCCCTTTTGAACAGGGGCTGAAAAATTGGGCCTTTCGTGGTGGTGGTGGTGGTGGCGTTGCCACAACACTGTAAGCCCTCAGACTTACTCTTGGTGGGTGCAGGAATGGGCCCTGCTGTGAATTATTACATCAAGAATTGTAATTGCATGCCCCTGTTGAACAGGGGCTGAAAAATTGGGCCTTAGGCACTGGTGGCACAACACTACAACCCCTCACAGATACTGTACTTGGAGCACAGCAATGAGCCCTGTTGCAAAGTATTGCTTCAAAAATTGTAATGACACGCCCCTGTTGAACAGGGGCTGAAAAATTGGGCCTTAGGCACTGGTGGCACAACACTACAACCCCTCACAGATACTGTACTTGGAGCACAGCAATGAGCCCTGTTGCAAAGTATTGCTTCAAAAATTGTAATGACACGCCCCTGTTAAACAGGGTCTGAAAAATTGGGCCTTAGGCACCGGTGGCACAACACTACAACCCCTCACAGATACTGTACTTGGAGCACAGCAATGAGCCCTATGGCAAATCATTGCTAAAAAAATTGTAAGTACACGCCCCTGTAAAACAGGGGCTGAAAAATTGGGCCTTAGCCACTGGTGGCGGCACCCATAAACAAAAATGATCTTCCAAGCTATCATCATCAATCGTATCATTGAGGACTCGGAGGAGGAGGATAGCCAGTCAACATAACAGCACAGGCACTCAGCATCAGCATCAGTCTTGAAGGGACGTGACATGTTAAAATCAATTAGTCTGTTATATCAGCATCAGGTGTGTGGTAGCTGGTGGTGATCCAAGACTGGTTCATCTTGATGAAAGTCAGTCGATCAACCGAGTCGGTGGACAGGCGCACCCTGTGATCCGTGACAAATCCTCCAGCAGCACTGAATGTGCGTTCCGAAAGAACGCTGGATGCAGGACAGGCCAGTAGCTCAATTGCATACTGTGCAAGCTCTGGCCAGTGATCCATCCTCAAGACCCAGTAAGCCAGAGGATTTTCGGTGGGGAAGGTGTCCAAGTCTGACCTTGCCCCTACATATTCCTGCACCATGTTTATCAGACGCTGGCGATGGTTGCTGGAACCAATCATACTTTGGGGCTGCGGACTAAAGAATTGTCTGAACGCATCGGTCAGACGGCCACCTTCCCCACCGCTCCTTCTTTGACTGGCCGAAGCCTCAGCAACTCGTTGTCCTGGACCAGGAGTTTGTAACCTCCCAGTCTCTGGGAACGCGTTGCACAGACCTTTCTGCAAGGCCTCCCGGAGTTGTCTCATCCTCTGCTCCCTCTGCGACGGTAACATAAGGTCCGCAACCTTACCCTTGTACCGTGGATCAAGGAGAGTGGCCAGCCAGTAATGGTCCCTCTCCTTGATCCGAAGAATACGAGGATCCTTCCGCAGACTTTGCAGGATCAGGGAGGCCATGCAGCGTAGGTTTGCTGAGGCATTCGCTCCGGAGTCCTCTGGGTCACTAAGGACGACATGATCCGCAGTCACCTCCTCCCAGCCACGTACAAGTCCACTGGTTTCTTGGGACTGTAAATCATCCCTAAAAGACTGCTGCTGATGATGCTGAGTGCCAGCCTCCACCTCCATGCTGACACAATCCTCCTCCTCCTCCTCCTCCTCTTCCTCTTCCTGTGCGTTGGGTGGGACAGAAGGAACACTGTCTGGGTAAAGGGGGCCTTGAGAGGCAATGAAGTCCTCCTCTTCCTGCCTCTGTTCTGCCTCAAGTGCCCTGTCCATTATTCCACGCAGCGTGTGCTCCAACAGGTGGACAAGAGGTACAGTGTCACTGATGCATGCACTGTCACTGCTCACCATCCTCGTGGCCTCCTCAAATGGTGCCAGGACAGTGCATGCATCCCTGATCATGCCCCACTGGCGTGGAGAAAAAAAACCAAGCTCCCCTGACCCTGTCCTGGTGCCGTAGTCGCACAGGTACTCATTGATGGCCCTCTGCTGCGTGTGCAGCCGCTGCAGCATGGCCAACGTTGAGTTCCACCTGGTGGGCATGTCACATATAAGGCGGTTCTTGGGCAGGTTCAACTCCTTTTGCAGCTCAGCCAGGCGAGCACTGGCATTATAAGATCTGCGGAAATGCACACAGACTTTCCTGGCCTGCCTCAGGACATCCTGTAAGCCCGGGTACCTGCCCAAGAACCGCTGCACCACCAGGTTAAGGACGTGAGCCACACAGGGCACATGGGTCAGTTGTCCCTGTCGGAGGGCGGAGAGGAGGTTGGTGCCATTGTCGCAAACCACCATTCCTGGCTTAAGCTGGCGTGGCATCAACCACCTCTCGGCCTGGCCCTGCAGAGCAGACAGGACCTCTGCCCCAGTGTGGCTTCTGTCCCCCAAACACACCAGCGCAAGCACGGCATGGCATCTTTTTGCCTGCGTACTTGCGTAGCCCCGTGAACGGCTACGGAGCACCGCTGGTTCATAGGACAAACCACAGGAAGAGGCCATGGAGGAAGAAGAAGAGGAGGGGGTGGAGGAGAGAGGTGTGTCACAACCAGTAGTAGCATTTTGGAGGCGTGGCGGTGGGACAACCTCCAACACTACTGCACCTTGTCCTGCATCCTTCCCAGCTGCCAAAAGAGTGACCCAATGGGCCGTGAAAGAAAGGTAACGTCCCTGTCCATGCCTGCTGGACCATGAGTCAGCGGTAATATGCACCTTACCGCTGACCGCCCTGTCCAGCGAGGCCAAGACATTGCCTTCCACATGCCGGTAGAGAGCCGGAATAGCCTTCCGTGAGAAAAAGTGGCGTTTGGGAACCTGCCACTGAGGAACCGCACATTGCACAAACTCACGGAAGGGGGCCGAGTCTACCAACTGAAAAGGCAGCAGTTGAAGCGCTAGCAATTTAGCCAAGCTAGCATTCAACCGCTGGGCATGTGGATGGCTGGGAGTGAACTTCTTTCGACGGTCCAGCAGCTGGGGCAGGGAAATTTGCCTGCTAGAATCGGACGTCGGTGTACTGCTAGCAGAGTGGCCGCAAGTACTTTGCTGTGACACACCTAATTCTACACCTTCATTCCTCTCAGTGCATGTTTCTGAGAGGACTGAAGTTATAGTGGGGTTGGAGATCCCAGCTGATGCGGTGCAAGGAGAGGTCCGCTTTGTTCTTTGGTGTGGGTCTTTGAGGTAGGCTTGCCAACGAGCTGCATGGCAGGTCAACATATGTCTGGTCAGGCATGTGGTACCCAAGCGGCTGATGTTTTGGCCACGCGATATACGCTTGAGACATATGTTGCAAACAGCAGCTGTGCGATCTAATGCACTAGCCTCAAAAAAGGCCCACACCAAGGAACTTTTTGAATGACGGGCAGAGGCAGCGTCCTGCACAGGCGGAGCTCTGCGGTGTGATTCCGTCGGTGTACTGCCCTTACGCTGGCCACCAAAGGGCATCCTGCCTCGTTGGAGATGTGCCTCCTCCTCATCCTCCTCCTCCTCCTCTCTCCTATTAGGCACCCAGGTGGAGTCAGTGACCTCATCATCCCCTCCCTCCTCATCACTGGAGCCAATCTGGCAGTATGCTGCAGCTGCTGGAACATGACTGCCAGATTGGTGTCCTTCTTGAGCATCCCCTCTGTCTGCTCTCACCCTACTGCCTTCCTGTAGCTGGGTTTCATCATCAGACCCTTCGAAACGCTGGGCATCCTCCTGGAGCATGTACCCAACACTGTGCTCAAACAGTTCGGGGGACTCCTCAGGAGGAGGACATGGTGGGTCTAGGGAAGGAGTGACTGATGATGAGTCTGACATTGATACCAGGGAAGAGGACGCTTTGACAGCTGCTTTGCCAGTACCCTGAGCCTGGGTGAGAGAGGATGAGGAGGAGGAGGAGGGCTTGGTCATCCACTCTACCAAGTCTTCGGCATGATGTGGCTCAACATGTCCAGCTGCCGAAAAGAAGGACAAGCGTGTCCCATGGCCATGTGCTGATGACAATGCACCGCGTCCACGACCAGCACTGTTGCCCCCAGACACAGAGCCTGCTTGCCCTCTTTTATTGCCTCCTGACTGTCTGCCTCTCCTTGTTTGCCTTCCAGACATTCTAATAGATGGCCTGCAGGGAGATGGGAAAAAAGCAATAAGGGCTACCTTCAGGTGTCCTTCTCTGTCCCTTGAAACAAGGACTTGCACAGTGAAAGAAACTGACACTCTCCCTACCTACAGTTTTCTGTCCCTAGAAAAAATGTTTTTTTTAAGCACAATATAGCACAAGGAGAATTCACTCACTGTCCTTCTCTGTCCCTTGAAACAAGGACTTGCACAGTGAAAGAAACTGACACTCTCCCTACCTACAGTTTTCTGTCCCTAGAAAAAATGTTTTTTTTTAAGCACAATATAGCACAAGGAGAATTCACTCACTGTCCTTCCAGGTCCCTAGAAACAAGGACTTGCACAGTGAAAGAAACTGACACTCTCCCTACCTACAGTTTTCTGTCCCTAGAAAAAATGTTTTTTTTAAGCACAATATAGCACAAGGAGAATTCACTCACTGTCCTTCCAGGTCCCTGGAAACAAGGACTTGCACAGTGAAAGAAACTGACACTCTCCCTACCTACAGTTTTCTGTCCCTAGAAAAAATGTTTTTTTTAAGCACAATATAGCACAAGGAGAATTCACTCACTGTCCTTCCAGGTCCCTGGAAACAAGGACTTGCACAGTGAAAGAAACTGACACTCTCCCTACCTACAGTTTTCTGTCCCTAGAAAAAATGTTTTTTTTAAGCACAATATAGCACAAGGACAATTCACTCACTGTCCTTCCAGGTCCCTGGAAACAAGGACTTGCACAGTGAAAGAAACTGACACTCTCCCTACCTACAGTTTTCTGTCCCTAGAAAAAATGTTTTTTTTAAGCACAATATAGCACAAGGACAATTCACTCACTGTCCTTCCAGGTCCCTAGAAACAAGGACTTGCACAGTGAAAGAAACTGACACTCTCCCTACCTACAGTTTTCTGTCCCTAGAAAAAATGTTTTTTTTAAGCACAATATAGCACAAGGAGAATTCACTCACTGTCCTTCCAGGTCCCTAGAAACAAGGACTTGCACAGTGAAAGAAACTGACACTCTCCCTACCTACAGTTTTCTGTCCCTAGAAAAAATGTATTTTTTAAGCACAATATAGCACAAGGAGAATTCACTCACTGTCCTTCCAGGTCCCTGGAAACAAGGACTTGCACAGTGAAAGAAACTGACACTCTCCCTACCTACAGTTTTCTGTCCCTAGAAAAAATGTTTTTTTTAAGCACAATATAGCACAAGGAGAATTCACTCACTGTCCTTCCAGGTCCCTGGAAACAAGGACTTGCACAGTGAAAGAAACTGACACTCTCCCTACCTACAGTTTTCTGTCCCTAGAAAAAATGTTTTTTTTAAGCACAATATAGCACAAGGAGAATTCACTCACTGTCCTTCCAGGTCCCTGGAAACAAGGACTTGCACAGTGAAAGAAACTGACACTCTCCCTACCTACAGTTTTCTGTCCCTAGAAAAAATGTTTTTTTTAAGCACAATATAGCACATGGAGAATTCACTCACTGTCCTTCCAGGTCCCTAGAAACAAGGACTTGCACAGTGAAAGAAACTGACACTCTCCCTACCTACAGTTTTCTGTCCCTAGAAAAAATGTTTTTTTTAAGCACAATATAGCACAAGGAGAATTCACTCACTGTCCTTCCAGGTCCCTAGAAACAAGGACTTGCACAGTGAAAGAAACTGACACTCTCCCTACCTACAGTTTTCTGTCCCTAGAAAAAATGTTTTTTTTAAGCACAATATAGCACAAGGAGAATTCACTCACTGTCCTTCCAGGTCCCTGGAAACAAGGACTTGCACAGTGAAAGAAACTGACACTCTCCCTACCTACAGTTTTCTGTCCCTAGAAAAAATGTTTTTTTTAAGCACAATATAGCACAAGGAGAATTCACTCACTGTCCTTCCAGGTCCCTAGAAACAAGGACTTGCACAGTGAAAGAAACTGACACTCTCCCTACCTACAGTTTTCTGTCCCTAGAAAAAATGTTTTTTTTAAGCACAATATAGCACAAGGAGAATTCACTCACTGTCCTTCCAGGTCCCTGGAAACAAGGACTTGCACAGTGAAAGAAACTGACACTCTCCCTACCTACAGTTTTCTGTCCCTAGAAAAAATGTTTTTTTTAAGCACAATATAGCACAAGGAGAATTCACTCACTGTCCTTCCAGGTCCCTGGAAACAAGGACTTGCACAGTGAAAGAAACTGACACTCTCCCTACCTACAGTTTTCTGTCCCTAGAAAAAATGTTTTTTTTAAGCACAATATAGCACAAGGAGAATTCACTCACTGTCCTTCCAGGTCCCTGGAAACAAGGACTTGCACAGTGAAAGAAACTGACACTCTCCCTACCTACAGTTTTCTGTCCCTAGAAAAAATGTTTTTTTTAAGCACAATATAGCACAAGGAGAATTCACTCACTGTCCTTCCAGGTCCCTAGAAACAAGGACTTGCACAGTGAAAGAAACTGACACTCTCCCTACCTACAGTTTTCTGTCCCTAGAAAAAATGTTTTTTTTAAGCACACTATAGCACAAGCACAAAACACACTGACACTCTCCCTACCTATCCTTCTCTTTCCCTAAACTAAAGGAATCCAGGTTAAGCAGGAAAGAAAGAAAAGTCACTGTCCCTGCCTATGCTGCTCTATCCCTGCTCCGGAACACACTACACTAGGCCGCCGTGCTGGCGGCCTTTTATAGTGTGGGGCGTGTACTAAACACCCTCAGCAATAATTGGCCACAGGCATCCTGCCTGTGGCCAATCATTGCTCTCCTCGCTGCCGGCGCTGTGATTGGCCAAGCATGCGGGGTCACAGTGCATGCTTGGCCAATCACAGCGCCTGGATGACACTGCGATGGCGTAGTGCATTGTGGGCCGTTCGCGTCACTCGAATTTGGCGCGAACGGCCCAAATCGTTCGATCTTCGTCGAACGATCGAACAGCCGATGTTCGAGTCGAACGTATGTTCGACTCGAACACGAAGCTCATCCCTAATGACCATATAGTGAACTAATTGACAAGAAAAAAAGTATATAAAAAAACTTGTATAAATATTACAAATGAATAAAACACATCATAGTTCATATGTGCTGTGACAAAAATGTTTATGTATCTCTCCTCTGTTCAAAAGATTTGATGATAAAGAGTTCTACAGAGTGCAGGTATCCGATGTTGAACATGGGGATAACCATCCAATGCTTAGAAAAAAGATCCCGCCACCAAGGTGTAGAGTAAAGGCTTACCAGACAGCCTGCGACCGCCCTTCTCAGGGGGGTCAAAACAGGCTCAGTAGAGTGACGGTTCACGATGGAAAGCAGGAAGAATCAGCAGGGACGCCTCATCCGTGGTGGAAGGATCTCCAGAGACGTTGATTGGACACCTGTCCAAAACCGGAAGTGGTCACACTCTTTCCAAATCCGAGTGAATGCTCCTCAGTGAGTGGGGTAAAGCCCAGAAGAAAAAGAAAACTTCCAATAGTGTAGCGTTCATCCAAAGAGTTTATTTTTATAGAGGTGTACAATACATATCCTCAATAACAAGTCCTCAAAATAAAATATTTAAAAATCCTGATAAAAAGCACTCCTTGCAAGGAAAGAAAAGCTCCATGTTCTGTCAATCAAAAACGACCGGTTGCACGTGTGCAATACGTACACGTGTCACCCTACATCGCTTAGTCAAATCTGACGTCATCAGGGGCACTCCCACGTAAGCGCGCACACACTATTTATAACCAAAGGGCCCACAAAGGGTTCTCTCATTGGTTAGGCCATAGATTGACAAACGGAGCAGATTGGATGGATCCCTGCAATGAATTCTCACAGCAAAGGTCCATAAGTAATCAACAGTTACATCCTGACACCCAGTGGAACCTCTGGATATTGCACCCATCTGGAGCCATACTACATAGTGGCCAGTATTATTCTATATAGCAGCGCCATCTTGTGGGTCATGGTGTAACTGTTTATGATCAAAAGGGATTTGTAAAGTCCCAATTGAAAACATCTAATATACATTACACATATATATAAAACCACCGTAATTAATAGATAAAAACTTTCAATTACATATACTGACTAATGTAAATTACCAAAAAATTACAAATTTAACCTGTAGGACCAAAGCCAAAACTAGAGATACACAAAACACATTTTATGAATAGGAAATGGATAAAAATGTTGGAAGAGACATCTAAATTAATATTTAATTTCACCAATTGTTAATAAAGCAATTTATGTCCCATTCCACGTTGAGACCTCCCGGTGTGTGACAACCAAATTTATGTATCCAGCTGGTCTCTGATCTGTATATACTTCTTTTGCCATTTCCACCTCTCCAGTGGGGCACATATTTCTCCAGACCCATAAAAATGGTACCCTTAGGGTCCCTGTTGTGTACAAGATCATAGTCTTTTGACACATTATGTTTGTCAAAACCACTTTTGATATTAGTGATATGCTCCCCCAATCTTATATCTTATATTGAGTTTCCTGATAGTCCGTCCGACATATTCCAACCCGCATGGGCACCGCAAAAGGTACACCACGCATTTAGTGGTGCAGGTTATAAGGGACCTAATAGGATATGTGACTCCTGTTCCAGATGAAGTGAAATCAGTGAGCCTTCTACACTGGTGAGCATTTACCCTACACACCTTACACCTCCTACAGGGATAAAATCCTTTTAGATCCCCAAAGAAAGTCGGATGAATTGGTGGATCAGGTACATTCGGTGCTATTGAATGTCTAAGGTTGGAAGCACCCCTAAAGAGCACTCTTGGACTATTAGACAACAGAGGCCCCAACACTCGGTCATTCTTTAACACCGACCAGTGTTTTTTAATGATCCTTTTGATGGCCCAATGTTGGCTTGAATAGGTGGTTAGAAAGGCCAAACCAAAATCCTCTCTATTCTCCACCTCTGGAGGTCTATCACATAAGAGAGTTTGTCTATCGCTGAGACCAACCTCTGCAATGATAGAGTCCAGATTGGCAATATCATAACCCTTGACTATGAATCTGGATCTAAGGATTTGTGCTTCCTTATGATATTGCTCCAAATGGGTACAGTTGCGCTTTAAGCGCAGAAACTGACCCTTAGGAACCGCCGACAGCGAGGAACGGTGGTGACACGAATCTAGTGGTATATAACCGTTCCTGTCCATTGGTTTAAAGAAGGTGGATGTAATAATCCTATCACCCTCTATTGAGATATTAAGATCCATGAAGTGAATCCGAATGGAACTAATCTCATAACTTAGAATGATTCCTCTGTCATTACTATTTAAGAAGGACAGGTAAGTATTAACTGAGTCAGTGTCACCATCCCAGACGAATAAAATATCGTCAATGAATCTTTTCCAAAAGCTACGATTCGGTGACTAGTCGTAAAGGTCATATATAGTTTTATTTATCCAGCGCTACACCTTTTGTAGATCTCACAGATGGTATTGATACTGGAGATTAGGCAGCATGTAGGGTAGACATCATTATCACTGGTGACATAGGTACTAGGAAGTAATATGTGTGAACTTGGGGCCTTCTGAGTCTTTCCCCCTGAATTATACTTCCCAATTATGCAATCCCTCTTCCTGCTTTTCACTTCCTGAATGGGCAGGAAATGATTGTCATCCCTTTACTTCCTGGGTATGTAGTTTTGTCTCCTTGACTGCACTTGCTTTGTTACATAGTTAGTGTGTGTGCTTTTATGTCCGTATTACATTGTATATCCCTGTATTTTGTGGTCATTCAGGTGCCTATCTAATCGTTTTTTTTTTTTAATTATCGATGCTTCCCGCTGAAACCACTGCCTGTGGAACAGAATTTCACATCCTTACCGCTCTTACAGTAAAGAACCCTCTACACAGTTTAAGGTTAAACCGCTTTTCTCCTAATTTTAGTGAATGGGCGCGTGTCTTTTTCAATTCCCGCTCGCGGAAAAGTTTTATCCCTATTGTGGGGTCATAAGTACGGTATTTTTACATTGAAATCATATCAAGCGTCTCTTCTCCAGAGAGAATAATTTCAGTGCGTGTAACCTTTCCTCATAACTAAGGTCCTCTAGTCCCTTTATTGGCTTTGTTGCCCTTCTCTGGACTCTCTCAGTTCCAGCACATCCCTCCTGAGGACTGGTGCCCAGGACTGAACAGCATACTCCAGTTGCAGCCGGACCAGAGTCTTGTAGAGTGGGAGAATTTGCTTTGCTTACAGCAGCTTGGCATTGCATGCCATTGCTGAGCCTATCAACTACTAGGACCCCCAGGTCCTTTTCCATCCTAGATTTCCCCAGAGGCTCTCCCCCTAGTGAGTAGATTGCGTTCATATTTTTTACACCCAAATGCATTATTTTAAAATTTTCTACATTAAACATCATTTGCCATGTAGTTTCCCACCACATTAATTTGTTCAGATCTTCTTACAAGGTTTCCACATCCTGCAGAAAAATTATTGCCCTGCTTAGTTAAGTATTGCCCGCAAATATTGAGATTGAGCTGTTTATCACATCCACCAGGTCGTTTATGAATAAATTACATAAGATTGGTCCCAGGACAGAACCCTGGGGGACCCCTCTTTCCACACTGGACCATTCCAGAGTACTCTCCATTTGTCACTACCCTCTGAACTTGTCCCTGTAGCCAGCTTTCAATCCATGTACTCACCCAATGGTCCATGCCGACAGACCTTAGTTTGTACAGTAAACGTTTATGGGAACTGTATCAAATGCCTTTGCAAAATCCGGATACACCACATATAAGGGCCTTCCTTTAGCTAGATGGCAGCTCACCTTCTCATAGAAGGTTAATACGTTGGTTTGGCAAGAACAATTCTTCATGAATCCATGCTGATTATTGCTAATGATACCGTTTTCATTACTAAAATCTTGTATATAGTCCCTTATCATCCTCTCCAAGAGCTTGCATACTATTGATGTTACGCTAAATGGTCTGTAATTCCCAGGGATGCATCTTGAACAAAAAAAGGGAAGGTAGCCCTAGGGACTTTGAGTGAGGTGGGAGAGAGATGAGGCACATGCTCACACAATTTGAAATAAAAAACAATTTATTTAATACATAATGCTATATGACCAAATGGAGACAGCAATAAGTGTGCGTCACCCGGCGTGGTGGCCGAGGTTCATAAACATGGTATAAATAACTGTTAATACATAACATATATGGTACATCCAAAGAACAACAGTACACATGATTGAAAAAAATATGCTCATGACAGCAACAATGTATGTAAAATGTAACAGCTCAGCCAAAGGATGCATGCACACAGTATAGAAGCTCATGTGTAAAACAGTATAAGAAAGTATGGATATTGGGACAATGTGTGGGCATGTAGCCGAAAAACATTGATTCTCATCAAGACCAGATGAACAAACGCATCCTAGGTGCCCTACGCGTTTCGCGAGACTCCGCTCGCTTCCTCAGGGGCAGATGCGTAATTGTTGTGTCTTTAGAAAAGATAGTAAAAAAGGGTAGGTACATGAAACTGAGGGTTTAGGCACATGAAATGGTGGAAAGGGTCAGACCAACAGGGAGACCATATACTCACCGATGTGCAGGGCTGGCATGCCTAACGCTGTGTACCAAGATGGGGGAAAAGTAAGTATCCAGGTCGGGAGCTGAGGGGGCAGAGGTGAGTGGACATCACCGCGGAGAGACCTCCAGGTGGGCAGCAAGGTCTGTGTGGAGGTGCCTGGCAGCGGTCAACAGAGGGCCCAGAAGAGATGTATCTAGAAAATTATGAAGGTAAGTCTATAAGAAGTTGCATAGTGTGGCAGGGTAGGCTGAGTATAGAAGGTTTCGGGTACCTAAAATATGTGTATGGGTCTACACATAAGTGACCTTGCCAGAGAATATGAATATGTGTATTTAATGCATATGTTAGATACATCAGATGAATATGGGTTTAGAGACAAAGGTCAAATAAAAAACCCAAAAGAGATGTATCTAAAGGTGTAACTGGAAAATTATGATGGTAGTTCTGTAACCAGTTGCATAATGTTGGCAGGGTAAACTGGGTATGAAAGATTTCTGGTACCTAAGGTATGTGTATGAATCTACACATGAACTAACCCTGCCAAAGGGTATGCGTGTGTGTATTTAATGCATATATATATTAGATACATCAGGTAAATATGGGCTTGGAGGCATGGAAGCAATGTACAAAAGGGTTGAAAATCAATAGGATAAAAAGGGGGGGGTAAAAAGCAGTGAGGATCAAAATCTGTAATGTGAATGTAGAAAGGAGATGAACTCAAGTAGTACATGAACACATGAGATGGTGGTGGAGGAGGAGAGTTACCTTGTAGAATGGGTGAGTCCAAGTATGGAAGGAGCGCTCCCAGCCAAAGTGTGACCGCTGAACACGGGCTGCAAGTTTGCAAATGCAAGACACAGCCGTGCCAAACACCTGAATATAACCGTGGTGGGTCTAGAGAAACCCCAGGGATGCATCTTGGCCCTTTTTTAAATATTGGAGCTACATTGGCTTTTTTCCAATCTGCTGGTACCATTCCAGTCAGTAGACTTTTTGTAAAAATTAGGAACAATGGTCTGGCAATTACTTGACTAAGTTCCTTAAGGACCCTTGGGTGAAAGCCATCTGGTCCCGGTGATTTAATAATATTACGTTTTTCAAGTCTATTTCTAATTCTCTCCTCTGTTAGCCATGAGTCTGCTTCCTGTGACGTGTCATCAGGATAAACATTGCAGTTTTGGTTACTGAAGCCCCTCCCCCCCATCGTCTAGTTTAAGAGCCCCCTAACTTGGCCATCTTCACTCCCAGCTGATCTGCACCTTCCCCAATTTAGGTGCAGCTGTCCCTGCTAAAAAGATGGTAACCGACTGAGAAGTCAGCCCAGTTCTCCAGGAACCCAAACCCCTCCTTTCTACACAAGCTCCTCAGCCTCTTGTTTACTTCCCTAATCTCCATCTGCCTTTCTGGTGTGGCTCGAGGTACCAGTAGGATTTCTGAGAATACTACCTTGGAGGTCCTTTTCCTCAATTTAGCTCCTAAGTCCCTAAAACTGTTTGTAGCACTACCCCCGTAGGAGCTGCTGATTTTGATGTTGGGCCTACGTTCTGATTCTCAACCCCTTAACTGGCTCGAACCCTCCCTTCGTACAACTGTTAGTGGAAAGAATTGGGAAACCCACTGGCTATTGGGAAACATAATTCTGCATATATATATATATATATATATATATACAACATTAAGTACACATATATATACAGTATATATATATATATATTACCTTTCTCCGTTTGAGGTCCTTCAGGCCAATAAAAGTACTTCACACAGGTATATACTTAAACAAAGATAACGTTTACTTATAAAAGATAATAAGCAGGTTAAGACAATTATGCATATATATTCAAGTGACTCTGCAAGGCCCTGCAAGAGTCAATACTATGTAAAAGATAAAAGTTCTATACTGTACTAATGTCTATTTCCTATAGATAACAATCTTATGCTCGCGAGCTCCCCCTAGCGGGCAATACCACCCCGTGTCCCGTGAAAGTTAGTTCCTGTCAGGCCTGACACAGATTATTGTACTAGTTCCTTTAAAGTGGGAGTCTTCACTAGCAAAACGTTGGTGCACTTTATAATTGTAATCCACAGGAGATTAAAGATGAGAACTAAGCTCCCGCAATGCTTTTGGAAGCGAAACTAACAGTCAGTATAACATCAACTTTAACTACACAGCTACCATGCACTGCACTACGTTCTGGTGTACGTGTAGCTCACTACTCGGGTGGTGGTGGGCCTTCAAGAGTCACAGGCCTAACAACAGTTGTAGATTCTGGGCAGGTACCCGCTCACCCGAATAGGCCTAGTCCGCCTGACACACTCCACGATCGGTACCTCGATCCCCGACCTCTTCGCATCGCACAGCCTCTGGTCCCCCTCACAGCAGCTGGGGATGTCGGTTCTCTGGCTTGGTGATCCTCCGCAAAGTTGTAGGCCCAGGCTTTAGGCCTAGTCGCTCCGGCAGCAGGCCTCACACAAACTTCCTGCTTTGTTCCTTAGGTGTTTGATTCTCATGAATGGTAGACTCTGTTTCTGTGTCTTCTGGTTCGGGTGCACTAGGCTCTACGTCCCCTGGAGCATCCAGTTCTTCTTCAGACAAAATTGCGACCCCTCTGGAGTCTCCCATTGACAGAGACTCCTCATCTTCCTCTAACTTCTCAGGGAGTATACTGTGGGGCACAAACTCAGGGGCCCCTGGTCGGAGAGTTCTACTGTCAGTTACCTCAGGTAATGGTAGAGAAGAGGTCCTGGATTCTGATTGTTGAGATGACCACAACCAATCTGACTCTACCCATTCATCTTCAGACTCTTCATCTTCTATGTCCTGAAGTGTTGACTGAGATCTGGTGACTGGCCGAGACCCTTGAGAGGTTGAAGGCGACTCTTGTGAGACTGATGCAGGAGGTAGGCAAACTGCTTCAGAGAGGGGCAGCAGGTGATTCCTGTGCCAAGTCTTTAGTGGGCCTACACTTCCTTCCGGTCTGATCTGATATACTGGGAGACCTGGTAACTGCTTACAGATGATGTATGGTTGAGACTTCCAGCGATCAGCTAATTTATGTTTTCCAGGGATACCCAGATTTCTTAATAACACTCGATCCCCTGTCTGAAAATCTTGTACTCTAACCTTGAGGTCGAAGTTCCTCTTGTTCCTCAGCCCCCTCTGATCTGATGTGGCTTGGGCCTTCTCATAGGCTGTTTTTAGACTTTTCCGTAGCCGATCCACATACCCCTTATGGGAGGTGACTGATGTATGATCAAGGGATGTACCAAAGGCCAGATCCACCAGTAGCCGAGCCTCTCGTCCAAACATCAGACGGTAAGGAGAATACCCAGTAGCATCATTTGCAGTGCTGTTGTAGGCATGTACAATGGCAGCTACATGCTTACTCCAGTGTTGCTTCTTTTCCGAGTTTAACGTTCCCAACATATCCAGGATGGTTCGGTTAAACCGCTCAGGCTGAGCATCCCCTTGTGGGTGATAGGGAGTGGTTCTGGTCTTCTTGATGCCCAGCAAGTCCAACAGCTTCTTTATGAGATTGCTCTCAAAGTCCCTCCCTTGATCTGAGTGGATAAGTTGGGGTAATCCATAGTGGACAAAGAATTTTTCTACTAAAACTTTTGCCACAGTTGAAGCTTGCTGATCTTTTGTTGGGTATGCTTGGGCATATCTGGTGAAATGATCAGTTACTACCAGAACATTCCCTTGTCCACTCAGGTCAGGCTCCAAGCAAAGGAAGTCGATGCACACCAGTTCCATAGGTCCCTGACTCTGAAGATGGCCCATTGGGGCAGCTCAGTGGGGTAGGGTCTTCCTCTGAATACACCGGATACAGGAGTGACAGTAACCTTCAACTTCAGCCCGCATGCAGGGTCAGTAGAATCTGTCTCTCACTAGCTGGAAGGTCCTTTCCGGGCCCAGGTGACCATGATGGTCGTGGAGGGCAGTTAGAACCATTTCTCTATGCTTGCTAGGTAGGAACAACTGCCAATTTTCTTCTGGACCATCAGAGGGGCCCCTGCGGTAGGCCACCCCTTGGCGTAGCTGTAATCGGTCCCACTCTCTGTGTAGCAGTCGAGCCTCTTTTGGAGAATCTGTGAGAAGCACATCAGGACATCGGTCCTCCAAAGCCTTCAACACTAATCTTCCAAGTGGATCCTCCATTTGGTCCTTCCTCAGGTCCTTCCTGGACAATTTGGGTAGACCTTCTTCTCCCACTTGCGTCACGTTACAGTAGTGTTTGGGTACTCCCACAGCCGTAACTCCAATCTCTTCGGCTCTGGACCCCCTCCAGCTTGGAATTCAGCTCCTTGGTACAAGGCTCGCACTCCTTCTGGGGTCACTTGGGTCCATTCACCTGTGGGGTCACTAAGGCAATGGGGTCTTCTGGATAGAGCATCCGCATCTCTGTTTCCAACACCTGGTCGGTATTTCAGGCTGAATGTGAATCCTGAGAGGGCAGCCAACCACCTATGTCCTGTGGCATCCAGTTTGGCAGTGGTTAATAAGTAGGTGAGTGGGTTATTGTCAGTCTTTACCACAAACTCGGCCCCATATAGATAGTCTCATAGCTTATCCACTACAGCCCATTTTAAAGCCAGGAATTCAAGCTTGTGTGTGGGATAATTCTTCTCGGCTGGCACTAGCCTCCGACTCACATAGGCAACAGGACGTAGGTAGCCATTGTGTTCTTGGTATAAAACCCCGCCCAATCCATCTCTACTGGCATCCACATGCAGCTCATAGGGTTTTGCAGTATCTGCATAAACCAACACAGGGGAAGTAGTTAGGCTTTTCTTGAGTTGGAGAAACGCCTCCTCACACTTGGTGGTCCACTGGTCTTGGATAGACTCTTTAGGCTTCCTAGGCCCCATCGTGGGTTTCACTAGTCTGACTGATTCTGGAACATCATCTTCCTCTTCAGTCCTCAGCAGTTCGTTCAGGGGTCGGGCAATCTTGGCAAATCCCTGCATGAACCTTCTGTAATAAGAACAGACTCCCAAGAACGACCGAAGCTCGGTCACATTAGTGGGCCTAGGCCAAGAGGTGACGGCCTCCAACTTCCCTGGGTCCGTGGATATCCCTTCAGCGGATACATTGTGGCCCAGGTAATGGACTGAGGGCTGGTAAAATTGACACTTCTCCAAAGAAAGCTTCAGGCCTTCACCATGGAGCCTCTTTAGGACCTTTTCCAGTCGCTCTTTGTGTTCTTCCAAATTTCTTCCGAACACAATGATGTCGTCCAAGTATACCAGCACCTCAATCAGATTCATGTCGCCCACCGTCTTCTCCATAAGTCTTTGGAAAGTTGCTGGGGCTCCGGACAAACCCTGAGGCATGCGGTTGAACTTGAAGAAACCCACTGGAGTGATGAAAGCTGTTTTCTCCTAATCTTCAGCATGCATGGGAATTTGATAGTATCCACTTTTAAAATCCATCACGCTGAACCACTTGGCCCCTGACAAACTCTGCAAAGCATCTTCTCTTCGGGGAGTGGTATACTGGTCAGGTATAGTCCTCTTATTGAGTGTCCGATAGTCGATACACAGCCTCAGTGACCCATTTTTCTTCCGGACCATCACTATTGGAGAGGCGTAAGGGCTCCTGGACTCTCGGATAATGCCTGTCCTCTTAAGTTCTGCCAGTTGCTCACGCAGATCCTCCAGGTCAGCCAAAGGAACCCGTCGGACTCTCTTTAAATGGCCAAATGTTTTTTAGAGAAGGTCTTCTGCCATCGAGCGAGTTGAGCCTTGGCCCTCTCCTTCCATACCAGCGGAAGGGGCGTGTCTTCAGAACAAAGCTTCTCCACAGTGACTTCACCCCTTTCTTCCCTCTTCAAGTCAGATGGGGCAACTGGGGTGGCTTGGTTCACTTGGCCCAAAAGCATTCTAGCGGGTACCTTCAATGGTGTGGTAGCAGTATTCCTGATGCTTACTGAAATCCTCCCCTGACTTTTCTTTAGGGCCTTCAAGGGAACTACGTCAGGAATTACTTTGATCCCTGTTGGGTTTTCCTGTGGGTCCGGTTCAAGGACGATAAAGGGGCCTGGTTGTTTCCAGGTAAGTTTAACAGAAGCTCTTAAACAAGTCACCTCTCCTGGTTGTAACACCTTTTCCGTTCTGTCCAGCTTCCAGATTTTTCTGAACCCTTCTGCTGGGGCCTTCTGCTCCATCACCAGGCGGTGGTAAGCTTGCTGTAACATGGGGTGGACTCTTGTTGTGGAGGTATCCTGCTCCTGGGCTAGAGGGGTCAACAGTCTCCTGACTAGGTCAGTGTTGGTCCCTATGATGAGGGAGCTCTTGCTGGCTCCTGGCGGGCGAGGGCAGACCACTGCCAGTGTGTAAAAGGTCTCTGCCTCTCCTGCCACTGAGGGGTCAAAAGTCAATTTGATTGGCAGGTATCCATCATAAGAGAAGCTTTGAGTCCCAATGCTCCATATCTCCAGTTCTTACAGTTTTTGCAGAGGCAGATGTCTGAGGTGCTTGTTATAGAAGTCTCTATATAGAAGAGTCACTTGAGCTCCAGTGTCTAGAAGGGCCCTTGTATAAATTCCTTTTACTTGGATTGACACTATTGGGGAAGGCCCCACTAAATTGGCAGGGAGTTTTCTTGGAGCAGCCTTCCTGCTTGGCTCTGTAATTTGCACCCTTACTCCCTTCTTCCTTGGATTTTTATTGGATCTTGACCCCTGCTGGGCCTGATATGCCTTGATTCCCTGCTGTCCAGCAATTTGAGTAGTGGAACGGGAAGCACTGGGTCGCTCAGAGGCAACAATGGGGGTGTTTGGTAAAGACCTGCGCTCCTGGCATTGTTTCCTTGCATTGTTGGATCTCTTGGAGTTAGCTGAGTCGGGTAGGCACCCGGTTTACTCCTTCACCGGAGCCCTCTGAAGTTTTCCGCTGGCTTGCGGTGTTGTTGTGCAGCTTTATCCGGGCTTGAACATACTCCTCTAACATGTCCAACCCCTCCACAGTTGAAGCAAATCATCAGTCTCTTTAGCTTCTGCACCTGATCAGCCTCAGTGTTGAGGGACTTCTTGGGTTCTTCTGGGGTATTTTTGTTGGGTAGAACATTTGCCTGGCCAGTCAGCATGGACACCATTTCCATCAACTGAGACATTGGGTCCTCAGAAGCTCAACTTGGGAGTCGTCTTCATCAGCACTGATCACCCTGACTCATCAGCTCTGGCCCAAGGGTAGTCAATGGTTATGAACCGGAACTCTCTTTGTGGCCATCTCCCCCAGTGCTGGGCCCTGCTTGGATAGTGGAGGTGGGACCTTCCCTGGGTCCTTCTGGGTGTATCAGGAAGAATTCTACTTGGTTGGCAATCTTTATACTAGCGCCTTTAAAGTGGTCTGAAACTCCCTTCTTCCATTCACACATTGCATAGGTGTGTGGGTTGATGGTGTCTGTTCTCATAACAATCACCCATGGCTTCCTGTCTGTGGACAGTGTTCTCAAAACTGGAAGTAGCTGCTCCTCTGTCCAGACTTCTCTTTTGATTTTGATCACTAGACCGTTTCCCGGGAGGATGTTTTCCTCTAGACACCACCGGGCTGCTGCAGTAGGGTCCATTCTTCTACTGACAAGGGTTCTGTCTAGGGGGAAGTTGATTGCAGAACCGTAGGAATCCCGGACGAGCCCCCACGTGTAGCACTACCCCCGTAGGAGCTGCTGATTTTGATGGTGGGCCTATGTTCTGATTCTCAACCCCTTAACTGGCTCGAACCCACCCTTGGCACAACTGGTAGTGGAAAGAATTGGGAAATGCACTGGCTATTGGGAAACACAATTCTGCATATATATACCACATTAAGTACATATATATATATATATATATATATATATATATATATATATGTATATATATATATATATTACCTTTCTCCGTTTGAGGTCCTTCAGGCCAATAAAAGTTCTTCACACAGGTATATACTTAAACAAAGATAACGTTTACTTATAAAAGATAATAAGCAGGTTAAGACAATTATGCATATATATTCAAGTGACTCTGCAGGGCCCTGCAAGAGTCAATACTATGTAAAAGATAAAAGTTCTATACTGTACTAATGTCTGTTTCCTATAGATAACAATCTTATGCTCGCGAGCTCCCCCTAGCGGGCAATACCACCCCGTGTCCCGTCAAAGTTAGTTCCTGTCAGGCCTGACACAGATTATTGTACTAGTTCCTTTAAAGTGGGAGTCTTCGCTAGCAAAACGTTGGTGCACTTTATAATTGTAATTCACAGGAGATTAAAGATGAGAACTAAGCTCCCGCAATGCTTTTGGAAGCGAAAGTAACAGTCAGTATAACATCAACTTTAACTACACAGCTACCACGCGCTGCGCTATGTTCTGGTGTACGTAGAGCTCACTACTCGGGTGGTGGTGGGCCTTCAAGAGTCACAGGCCTAACAACAGCTGTAGATTTTGGGCAGGTCCCCGCTCACCCGAATAGGCCTAGTCCACCTGACACACTCCACGATCGGTACCTTGATCCCCGACCTCTTCGCAACGCACAGCCTCTGGTCCCCCTCACAGCAACTGGGGATGTTGGTTGGCTGACGACTACGGTCCGATGGTAACGCGGGCTGGTCACACTAGAAGAGATCCCTCTCAGGCTTGGTGATCCTCCGCGAAGTTGTAGGCCCAGGCTTTGGGCCTAGTCGCTCCGGCAGCAGGCCTCACACAAACTTCCTGCTTGGTTGAGCGCGGAGTCCAGAGAGACCGAGCGCAGCCCCGCCTCTCCTTTAAGTAGCCTCCCCAACAGGCTGTGCGGGGGTTGTGATGCATTCTGGGAGTACAGCTGCACTGTGTGTACCTTAGTCTATTAGGTATCCATGGCAACGTAGTCTCTCTCTCTCTCCCTTACCATAAGTTCCCAATGCATCACTGAACATAAGTAAACAAACAGTGCATAAGGTTGTAACTGGAACTCCGGGGGAAGTTTGAGGTGTACACATGTAACAATAGTCTATAACAGTATAACCCCGCTACGTGTTTTTTAGGACAGTCCATCTTCCTCTGACTCCGGTAGACAACATACAGTTTGGCGCTTCAGGTCTTTGTGTACAGTAACTTTTGGAAACTGAAAGCGCTATGGCTAGTCTTACTGGTCTTGGAAATGTATGGTAAAAGAGATATTGGGGCTTTTTTACTAAGGCAAATATGCTGTTAAAATTTCCCTTAACTGCAAAATGTGGAAAAAATTTTTTTTTGCAAAGGATACCCAAATATGTGCAAGGCAAAACAACTGTATTTTTGCTTGCATATGATTGAATGATGGAAGTCAGCGCAGCTTCACCTTATTCACTAAGCTCCTTTTCAAAATGATCTGCCTATTTACCCTTAGTACATCAACCCCTTAAAGTCTAATATGGATATTGGTACAGCAAAAGTGATTTTGTGGCATAAAATAGACATGCGCCCTGACCATACCAAGCAATAGATCAAGGTATTAGAAGTAATCCTTACAATGCTCCATGTATAGAAAGCAGTCAAAAATAAATATATCATTGGTTGCTAGGGTTACAGCATGCTTACATTTTATCAGTAAGTAATCCCCATCGTCTATATTTATGTGTAATGTTTACAATAAATCGGGCTGTTCTGTGTAATCATCTAGCAAGGTCTGTATTCTAAAACGGAATTGTTACACTAATATGCAAGAGTAACCAACTGTATTTTTCTTCAGGGTCCCAACAGCTCCTGACAATTTAGCTTATACTACTGCATGTAAATAATGCAGCTATAAACAAAATTGTTACAGTGCTTTTAGTAATAAAAGAAAATCTATGCCAACATTTTAGGGAAAAAATTACACAGCAAACACCATGCAGAGGTTACAGGGAAAATAGAATGATTTTATCGTAATACACATGGTCAGGAATTTCAGCTTTAAGAAAATCTTCCTTAAGCCCTTCAAAGCCAAAAGGAAGAAACAAGCCATTAGCTTATATTATTCTGTACCTTTTCTATATAGGGCACATGATATTGTGCTCTGCCTCTAGAGAATTATCGTTTGTTTTAACGATGAATGAAAAATGTTTTGTGTAATATCATGATTTGCTGCTGTAATGAAATCATTAAGTCATACTGCCTTATAGAGTCACAAGAGTATCAACCAATTCTTGAGGCTTATAATCTCCTGAAAAATTGCAAGATCGAAAGTGCTATTCCAGACTCCATATTAAATTAATTGCTTTCTCTTCTGTGCAGTGTAGGAAGAGAGCCTGCATTTGCTGCTAATGTTTGGCAGTAAAAGAAGAATTTTATGCACCCTCAGCTTCCAGTGCACAAGTATCATGATCCTGTTATTTAATGGGGAAGCATGTATACACTTTAACGGACTGTTGTCTGGCTTGGGTGATGCATGCAGGCTAATTTATTAAATAATTTCTTCAGCTCTGTGTATACAAAGGAGCATGGGGGAGCTCATGTCCAAAATGGGGGTGGTAGTGACACAGCCCCAAATCCACAATGGCTCAAAAGTGATATGGTCCAGAAATATTTAGACAGAATAAAGGTGGATAAAGCACCTGGACCAGATAGCATACACCCATGGATTCTAAAAGAATCGAGCTCTGTAATTTGAAAGCCATTGTATCAAATTTTTAGGGACTCATTAATGACAGGAATATTACCACTGGATTGGCGCAGGGCCAATGTGGTGCCTATATTTAAAAAGGGAACAAAGTCTTTACCAAGTAACTATAGACATGTTAGTTTAACTTCTATAGTTGGGAAGATAATGGAGAGATTAATAAAAGACCACATAGATGAGTTCTTGATGGAAAAAAATATTTTAAGCAACAGACGGCATGGATTCATGAAAGACAGAAGTTGTCAGACAAACCTGATTTCTTTTTATGAAGAAAAGGTAAGTAAAACCTTGGACAGAGGGGTGGCGGTGGACGTGGTATACTTGGATTTTGCAAAAGCGTTCGATACAGTTCCCCACACACAGGTCATGTGTAAGGTAAAGTCTACAGGCTTGGAAATATCAGTTTGTAAATCGATAGAAAACTGGCTAAAAGACAGGATTCAGAGAGTCGTGGTTAATGATTCTTACTCTGAATGGTCTAAGGTTATCAGTGGTGTACCCCAAGGTACAGTGTTGGGACCCTTAATTTTTAATATCTTTATAAATGATATTGGGTCTGAGATAAAAAGTAACATTTCTGTCTTTGCAGATGACACTAAGCTATGCAGTGGAATAACATCCTTACAGGATGTCGCCAATTTACAAGCCAACCTCAATGCTCTGTCTAATTGGGCGACTATGTGGCAGATGAGGTTTAATGTTGATAAATGTAAAGTTATGCACATGGGGGCTAAGAATATGCATGAATCATACATACTACAAGGAGTACAACTGGGGGGATCCGTAGTGGAAAAGGATCTGGGGGTTTTGGTAGATCATAAGCTCAATAATGGCATGCAAGCCAAGCTGCGGTTTCCAAAGCGAGCAAAGTCCTTTCTTGTATTAAGAGAGGTATGGACTCCAGAGAGAGATATAATTTTGCCCCTGTTCAAATCATTAGCAAGACCTCATCTGGAATATTCAGTTCAGTTTTGGGCACCAGTTCTCAAAAAGGATATTGGGGAACTGGAGAAAGTGCAGAAAAGGGCAACCAAACTGATAAGAGGCATGGAGGAGCTCAGCTATGAGGAAATATTAGAGGAACTGAATTTATTCACTCTTGAGAAGAGGCAATTAAGGGGGAATATGATCAACATGTACAAATATATAAGGGGTTCATATAGTGAACTTGGTGTTGAGTTATTCACTTTACGGTCAACACAAAGGACAAGGGGGCACTCTTTACGTCTGGAGGAAAAGAGATTTCACCTCCAAATACGGAAAGGTTTCTTCACAGTAAGAGCTGTGAAAATGTGGAATAGACTCCCTGCAGAAGTGGTTCTGGCCAGCTCAGTAGATTGCTTTAAGAAACTAAACCCCTTCTGGAGCAAATTGGATCATGCTTTTGTAGCACCCAATAGTGTGCTAAAATAGGTAAGTGTTAAGGTTTTTGTTAAAGTAGGAAAAAGTTCAGGCTTGGCTTGCAGCCAAGCCTGTTTTTTTAAGTGATCCAGGGAGGGCTGGTATGACCCATCGGGCAGCACCTCTGGTACCTCCCCCTACTTCTGAAACTTGCTGAAAACTTCCAAAAGAATGAGACGGAGGTTAGGAGGACCTGCATGGAGTATTCATGAGGGCCCTGACCAATCCCCAACAGATGGGATGGCAGGGGGAAGGCCCCCTCAAATACTCTGGGTCAGCCCAGCTGGGGCAGGAGAGTTTGGGTGGAAGTTGGAGATGGAGTGCTAGGAGGCTGTCGGTGGACCCTTGAGGGTAACCCCCTAGTCTGGGGGGGGGGGGAGTGACCTCGGATCTGGTAGCTCAGGTGCAGGAAGGATCCTTTACAACCCATGAGGACTCCGGTCAAGTGGCACATGAGCAGATGTGAGGACAGCAAGAGCCAGAGAGCACGTCCTGAAGATCTCCAAGGAAAAGACAGCCAGGTGGGCTGGTGAGTGTTACAGTCGAGGAGGACTGAAAGGAAGCCAGAGAGGACTGAGTGAGAGCAGTCTGAGATCAATGCAGAGTCAGTCTGTAAGGACTGTGGAAACTTAGCCAAGAGAGCTAGAGAAAGGGGCAGCTGCAGCCAGGTGGGTTGGCAGTGCCTGAAGAGGTGGAGCTGGGATCAGTAACAACAGGAGGACAGCTGGGCATTAAAACTTTGCTACAACCAAAAGGGGCCGCGGTCTGCCTGTAAAGGGCATTTGCTACTAATCTTACTAAGCCCTATTGTCCGATCACCTAACAGTGTGTCAGATGGTCCTGGGAGTTGTAGTGCTCCAAGCAAGTGTTGTGCTGAAGGAAGCTGAGAAGTGTGTAAATAGTCTGTACAGAAGAATTTGTCCCTGTAAAGTTCTGCTAAATTTAAGTGGGCCTTCCATAATACCCCTATCCCTAGTCAAGTTCAATACCCCTAATAAAAACACAAAAACAAAGCCGCAAGGACTGTTTTCTGACTGAGCGCTGTGGAAAATTCTATGTGCCTGGCTGTGCAGGGTGAGGAATCCCTTATTCACCAGCGGCTCCTGTGGGGGTAGTGCTACACTTTGCTGTTTATTTTTTTGCCTTCCTATGGATCAGCTGTGGGTATAGGATTGTGCATATAGAATTGTATAGAATTGTAGAAAAAAACATCTCTTTTATTGGTTGAACTAGATGTGCCTTTTTTTCAACCAGACTAACTATGTAACTATGCTTTACAGACAAGGAATCTGCTGTCTTAGTCTCTGTTTGACCTGCAGTTGCCATGTTGCTGCACATGTGACCAGGTATGACACCAGCCACTTAATGAGTTCAGATGAGAGCTAACATAAGCACACTAGTTACTGTAACAGTTACTATTTAAGACATGCCCTATTTGTAATTGGGTTTACAAGCAGGGTTTACTTCTATTTTACCCGTTCGCTGCCAGAGCCGTTTCTTGTGTTTTTTAAATTTTAAACCTGAAGATTGTACAAACCCCCAAAACGTTATATATTTTCTGAAAGCACTCATCCTAGAGAACAAAATAGTGGTAGTTCCAAATTTTTTATATGATATGATATTACTGAAAAGGTCTAGGAAATGCAACATTTCATTAAAAATTACTCTAAAGTTGGTTTTGGGGCACAATAAATTGCCCAATTTTTTGGTAAAATATATAAGATGAGGTTGCACTAAGTACATTGCCTAGAAAAAATACTCATACCTCTTGACATTTTGTCATGTTACAACAAAAAATATAAATGTATTTTATTGGGATTTTATGTGATAGACCAACACAAAGTGGCACATAATTGTGAAGTGGAAGGAAAATGATAAATGGATTTTCAATTTTTTTTTACAAATAAAGATCTGAAAGAATGGCGTGCATTTGTATTCAGCCTACCTGAGTCAAGACTTTGTAGAACCACCTTTTGTTGCAATTACAGCTGCAAGTCTTTTTGGGGATGTCTCTACCAGCTTTGCACATCTAAAAGAGTGAAATTTCTGCCCATTCTTCTTTGCAAAATCGCTCAAGCTCTGTCAGATTGGATGGAGAGCATCTGTGAACAGCAACTTTAGAGTCTTGCCACAGATTCTCAATTGGATTTAGGTCTGGACTTTGACTGGACCATTCTAACACATGAGTATGCTTTGATCTAAACCATTCCATTGTAGCTCTGGCTGTATGTTTAGGGTAGTTGTTCTGCTGGAAGGTGAACTTCCACCCCAGTCTCTTATCTTTTGCAGATTCTAACAGGTTTTCTTCTAATATTGCCCTGTATTTGGCTCCATCCATCTTCCCATTAACTCTGACCAGCTTCCCTGTCCCTACTGAAGAAAAGCATCCCCACAACATGATGCTGCCACCATCATGTTTCACGGTGGGGATGGTGTGTTCAGGGTGATGTGCAATTAGTTTTCAGCCACACATAGCGTTTTATTTTTAGGTCAAAAAGTTTAATTTTGGTCTCATCTGACAAGAGCACCTTCTTCCACATGTTTGCTTTGTCCCCCACATGGCTTCTCGCAAACTGCAAACGGGATTTCTTATGGCTTTCTTTCAGCAATGGATTTCTTCTTGCCACTCTTCCATAAAGGTCAGATTTATGGAGTGCACGGCTAATAGTTGTTCTGTGGACGGATTCTCCCACCTGAGCTGTGGATCTTTGCAGCTCCTCCAGATATACCATGGGCCTCTTGGCGGTTTCTCTGATTAATGCTCTTCTTGCCCAGCCTGTCAGTTTAGGTGGACAACCATGTCTTGGTAGGTTTGCAGTTGTGCCATACTCTTTCCATATTCGGATGATGGATTGAACAGTGCTTCGTGAGATGTACAAAGATTGGGATATATTTTTATAACCTAACTCTGCTTTAAACTTCTCCACAACTTTATCCCTGACCTGTCTGGTGTGTTTCTTGACCTTCATGATGCTGTTTGTTTGCTAAGGTTCTTTAACAAACCTCTGAGGGCTTCACAGAACAGCTGTATTTATACTGAGATTAAATTACCACAGGTGGACTCTATTTACTAATTAGGTGATTTCTCAAGGACATTGGTTACACTAGATTTTTGTTAGGGGTATCAGACTAAAAGGGGCTGAATACAAATGCACGCCACACTTTTCAGATATTTATTTGTAAAAAATTTGCAAAACCATTTATCATTTTCCTTCCACTTCACAATTATGTGCCACTTTGTGTTGGTCTATCACATAAAATCCCATTAAAATACATTTACCTTTTTGGTTGTAACATGACAAAAATGTGGAAAATGTCAAGGGGTATGAATACTTTTTTTAAGACACTTTAAATAGATACCAAACATGTCAAACTGTAAATTTGCATGCGCCCGTGAAATGATGACAAACTTTAATACCTTACTGTATATTTTCCGTAGTTGACGCTTTTAACCACTTCAATACAGAGCTTTTTATACCACTTCCATACCGGGCCTATTCTAGCACTTCTCTCCTACATGTACAAATCATCATTCTTTTGCTAGAAAATTACTCAGAACCCCGAAACATTATATATGTTTTTTTAGCAGACACCCTAGGGAATAAAATGACGGTCATTGCAACTTTATTTCTTGCACGGTATTTGCGCAATAATTTTTCAAACGCCTTTTAAAAAAAAAAAATGGTTTCATGAATTAAAAAATAACAAAACTGTAAAGTTAGCCCAATTTTTGGGGAAAATATGAAAGATGATGTTACGCCGAGTAAATAGATACCTAACATGTCAAGCTTTAAAATTGCGCACACTCATGGAATTGCGGCAAACTTCGGTACTTAAAAATCTCCATAGGCGACGCTTAAATTTTTTTTACAGGTTACCAGGTTAGAATTACAGAGGAGGTCTAGTGCTAGAATTGTTGCACATGCTCTAACGCACGTGGTGATACCTCACATATGTGGTTTGAACGGCGTTTACATATGTGGGCGACTTACGGGTGAATTCGCTTCTGATCGCGAGCTACCGGGGACAGGGGCGTTTAAATTTTTTTATTTATTTATTTTTTTACTTATTTTTATTTATTTTTACACTTATTTTCCATTTTTTTTTTGATCACTTTTATTCCTATTACAAGGAATGTAAACATCCCTTGTAATAGGAATGTGTGTGACAGGTCCTCTTTATTATGAGATGCGGGGTCAATAAGACCCCACATCTCTCCTCCAGGATGGAAAGCATGAGATCGTGAATTTTTTTTCACTGATCTCATACTTACTAGCCGCAATGTTTACATTTGAGGACCCGGGCGTGATGTCATCACATCGCGCCCAGGCCTCCGACGATCATAGAGATGACTGGTGACCATCTGGTCACCAGTCATCTCTATGCTCGTCACGTGACCCACCACCGGCGCGCACCGAATGGCGGCGGGAGGGGGAGATGTCCCCTCCCGCCGCCTATAAGAACGATCAAGAGGCGGATACCCCCCTTCAAACCCAGGACGTCATATGACGTCCACCCAGGATGGGAGATCCCATCTGTGAACGTCATTTGACTATGGCTGGGTAGGGAAGTGGTTAAAGCCCTCTATAGGTCATCTGTTTTGTGTTATAGAGGAGGTCTGGTGCTAGAAATATTGGGCTCACTCTGGCAGGTGAAGGGATATGTAACATGTCAGCATTTGCATACGTAGGACCCCCTTTGTGCACTGGTCTGAATCATTTGGTGGAGGGGGGGGATTATGGTGTGGGGTTGTTTTTCAGGGGTTGGGCTTTACCCCCTAGTCCCAGTGAAGGGAACTCTTAAGGCGTCAGCATACCAAGACATTTTTGACAATTTCATGCTTTCAACTTTGTGGGAACAGTTTGGGGATGGCCCCTTCCTGTTCCAACATGACTGCGCACCAGTGCACAAAACAAGGTCCATAAAGACATGGATGAGTGAGTTTGGGGTGGAGCAACTTGACTGGCCTGCACAGAGTCCTGACCTCAAGTCGATAGAACACCTTTGGGATCCAAGACTGCGAGCCAGGCCTTCTCGTCCAACATCAGTGCCTAACCTCACAAATGTGCTTTTAAAAGAAGATTTCCCATAGACACACTCCTAAACCTTGTGGACAGCCAGGGTGTTTATACTGATGTGTTAAAAAAAAAACAGTATGTGCTGAAGGGAGAGATTGTGTATATAGTGCTGGGCTGAATATGTATATGCTACAGGGTGAGGATGTACATAGAGCTGGGCTAAATGTAAGTGCTGGAGGGAGAGGGTGTATATAGTGCTGGGCTGAATATATGTGCAGGAGGGAGAGGGTGTCTATACTGTAGTGCTGGGCTGAATATATGTGCAGGAGGGGGAGGATGTATGTAATACTGGGCTGAATGTACTGTATGTGCTGGAGGTAGAGAGTGTATATTAGGGATGGCACCTTGTGGCTCATGAAAAAGCAAAATTAGCATTATTTTCCTTTTGCTACCATCCACCTACCTTTAACCACTTCCCGCCCGGTCAATAGCAGATTGACGTCTGGGAAGTGGTTCAGTTATCCTGACTGGGCGTCATATGACGTCCAGCAGGATAACAGCCGCCGCGCCCCCGCGCGCATCGCGGCGATCAGTGGTGCGGTGTGTCAGTCTGACACACCGCAACACCGATCTTGGTATAGAGCCTCTGGCGGAGGCTCTTTACCACGTGATCAGCCGTGTCCAATCACAGCTGATCACAATGTAAACAGGAAGAGCCGTTGATCGGCTTTTCCTCACTCGCGTCTGACAGATGCGAGTAGAGGAGAGCCGATCGGCGTCTCTCCTGACAGAGCCCTGCCCCCCTCGGATGCCCACTCTGGACCACCAGGGAAGCACCTAACATGTGGATGGCCAGGTAAGTCCCCCATGGCCATCCACATGTACAAATGTATGCATAACATATGCCAATCAGTGCCCACAAATGGGCACTGACTGGCACCATCATGGCACAAACAAAATTTGTGATGCCCAGCAATGCCACCCACCAGTGTCAGCAGTGCCACCCATCAGTGCCCGTCCATGCCACCTATCAGTACCACCCATAAGTACCCATCAGTGCCACCTATGAGTGCCCATCAGTGCCGCCTATGAGTGCCCATCAGTGCCACCTATGAGTGCCACCTATCAGTGCCCATCAGTGCCGCCTATCAGTGCCCATCATCAGTGCCCATCAGTGCCACCTCATCGGTGTCCATCAGTGCCGCCTTATCAGTGCCCGTCAGTGCAGCCATATCAGTGCCCGTCATTGAAGAAGAAAAGGTACTTATTTACAAAAAAAATTAACAGAAACAAAGAAAAACTTAGTTTTTTTCCAAATTTTCGCTCTTTTTTATTTGTTGCGCAAAAAAATAAAAAATAAAAATCGCAGAGGTGATCAAATACCACCAAAAGAAAGCTCTATTTGTAGGAAAAAAATGTGTTTGGGTACAGTGTAGCATGACCGCGCAATTGTCATTCAAATTGCGACAGTGCTGAAAGCTCAAAATTGACTTGGGCAGGAAGGTGTATAAGTGCCTGGTATTGAAGTGGTTTTAAGCTATATACTGGCATATCTGATCACAGTATGTAATATTGAAAAAGTGTGTGTGTCAAACCACCTTAAGAATATTTGCCATTTTATGTCTGCATGCTAAAACTACAGTAGTGATTTTGAGATGTTAACATATTTTCATTTTGACATGTCCCGACAAATGATAGTATTCATTTAATAGGGCATATATTTGCAGACCCTATGATGAATAGCCTTTTTTTTTCTATACTAGTTACGTATTCCATTCTCTAGAGTAATTTAGTATATAGGATGTTCCCTGTCATTTACAAGACAAAAGTACTATCATCGTCTTTACAAAAAGAATTGTAATGCTTTTAGATTAGGAGCGGCTCAAGGACAAGTGCTATAACCAATCAATTCACAATTGCAGATCTGCTTTGCAATAAAAACGGTAATTTTCTATGTGACGGAGACAGACAATCCTTCTGTAGGAGGCTGAAATTATGGTGAGTAGAAGTATTTCATCTGTCATTCTATTCTTACCAGCAGACAATCTGAGGGAGGCTGGGAGTCATCTTATAGAACACGATTTCTATTATTTTTACTGGAAATAATACTTTGATTTTTTTGTGTTACAACTGAAAAATATGTATAACATTGCTACTATGAATAATTCAAGACTTACTGAAATATGTTTTTAATATTTATAGTAAATATGTCCCACTTTGTTGAAAACCCTTGGAAGTAATAAGAACATTGTGGTTTACAAACAGATTGATGTGGGGAGAAGGATTTCCAACTGTGGTTTTCAAGGATCACTCAGGCTGGATTCATGTGGTTGCCCTGTGGTAAAGAACATGCATTATGCCACACGTTAACATGTGTTGCATTAAGCCAGCACATTCATTTGAATGAGCTGCCTAACATACCCATAAATAGGTGCATGCACTATAATTTTGTATTGCACCGCAACGCACAGTAGTGCACTAGCATGCCTTGTGATGCGCTTCAACACAGATACGTTGGTAGGGTGCCCTGGGTTCCATTAAGCATGGATGGCACCACAGCACACCAACATGCATTTTCAGGTAGAGAAAGGGAGTCACCGCTCAAGGTAGAAGATGCAAATGATGAACCTCTTCACCAGATTTGAAGCCGCGGGTGCTAGCAATGCATATAGTAATGCAAAATGAAGGGGGATGTCTGGACAGCCGCACTCCAAAAATATTGCTTTTATTGTAAACATAGAATCACAGGATACATGCCACATGTGTTTCACACTAAAACTTAGTGCTTAAAGTGGATGTAAACCCGAAATTTTTAGGTTTTTTTGGTTGTCACAATGTAGAGTATAAGATTTCCTATCATCTGTGCCCAGTCTTGCCACAAAGAGTTAATCCAGCTCTGAGCAATCCTCTTTTTTTGTTCAGTGAGATAAAACGGACAAACAGAGAAAAACCTTTGTCCGTTCCGCTCCCTTGCTTTGAATGACAGGTTATTTACATATCTCGTGCACTAGCTTTAGACAGGCATTATTTTTTAATTCCCATCCCCACTCCTTTTCTGAAGTCTTGTGGTTACTTTTCTGGATTTTGACTGGATGTTAGTGATCATAGCAGAAGGAATACATAGAAGAAAATGCATGTTGACAAGGGGAGTGTAGAGGTGGGCGGGGAGTCTACTGACATCACGACTCCACCCACCGAGCTCCAGACAACAGATCCACCCACAGAATCTGCAGTTTTTCAGTTCTTATAACAGACAGAGGGGAGACATTTGACAGGTAAGGATACATGCAGGAGGCATGTATATCCTTATAGATCAGCACTATGGCAGTGAATGGATTTCAATGGATGAATGGATTTAAAAAGATTTTTTGTAGATAAAAAAATATAATGTATGTGATGAAAATGCATATATACAGTGAAGAAAGTGATTTTATGTGTGAAGACATATGTATTACACGTGTGTGAATACTGTGAAAATAATATATATGCATAAACAAAAAGTTATTATGTAACGGTTTGTTTATATATCTAGTCATTTCCAATTAGAAAATATGTATAAAATATATATAAAGTATAAATGTGAGTGAAAATAGTGAATTTGAGTAGATCTCAAATGTAAACGCGTGAATGTGATAAGGTATAAAGGGGAATTGTGTTAAATCTATGTCATATTTCATGTGTGGTGTATCGTGAACCTAGGAAATAGGATTGAATATAAATAAAATAAGAGTGAACAAATATGATTGGTGAAAACATGGTTTCCAAACAAAAATCAAAAAAATCACAAAGTAGTAATAAATGTGTAATAGGTGATGATATAAATTATATATGATGATTAGCCAAAAACAATGGCATATAGTATCTATTTTATATAGAATTGGGTGAGTGTTATTATTATTATTATTTTTTATTATTATTTGTTTATTATGTAAAATTTATTCTATAATAAAATAATAAGATGGTGTGTGTATATGGCTGAACCAAGTTCTGGGGATGTGTATCCATATACATATTGTCAATAGAAAGAATGAAGTGAAAATGTCTCGAATGGTAAGAATAAGAATACAAATAAAAGTTTTCACTTATTCTATGTATTGATGTAAATAAATGCAGTTATAAAAACAAAAACGCAAGGTGTTCATTACAAAAATATGTACGGATGCCACACGCCTATATGCGTGACTGCACTCCCACTGGTCACATGGCAAGAGGGATGGTGATTAGAGGTCCAATCAACAAATTGGTGATTGGTATCATCTGTGAACACAAGCAAACCCAAGACATGTGGTTGAGAAGCAAGCACACCCATACAATGAATGGATTTAAAAAGATTTTTTTGTAGATAAAAAAATATAATGTATGTGATGAAAATGCATATATATATATATAAATGAAGAAAGAGATTTTATGTGTCAATACATATGTATTACACGTGTGTGAATACTGTGAAATAATATATATGCATAAACAAAAAGTTATTACTGTATGTAATGGTTTGTTTGTATATCTAGTAATTTCCAATTAGAAAATATGTGTAAAATCTATATAAAGTATAAATGTGAGTGAAAATAGTGAATGTGAGTAGATCTCAAACGTAAATGAGTGAATGTGATAAGGTATAAAGGGGAATTGTGTTAAATCTATGTCATATTTCATGTGTGGTGTATCGTGAACCTATGAAATAGGATTGAATATAAATAAAATACGAGTGAACAAATATGATTGGGGAAAACACGGTTTCCAAACATAAATCGAAAAAATCACAAAGTAGTAATAAATGTAGTAATAAATGTGTAATAGGTGATGATATAAATTATATATGATGATTAGCCAAAAACAATGGCATATAGTATCTATTTTATATAGGTTTGGGTGAGTATTATTATTATAAATTTTTATTACTATTTGTTTATTATGTTAAATTTATTCTATAACAAAATAATAAGATGTGTGTGTGTATATGGATGAACCAAGTTCTGGGGATGTGTATCCGTATACATATTGTCAATAGAATGAATGAAGTGAAAATATCTTGAACGGTAAGAATAAGAATACAAATAAAAGTTTTCACTTATTCTATGTATAGATGTAAATAATTGCAATTATAAAGACAAAAAACACGAGGCGTTAATTACAAAAATATGTACGGATGCCACACTCCTGTATGCGTGACTGCACTCCCAACCACATGCATTCACTAAACTCCAAAAGAGCAAGTATCCATGAACCACTGTGCTGAATGTACGCACATGAATTGGTGAGTCCATATTATATCTGTTAATCAACCCCATATATAAAACCATATAAAAAAAACACAAGATTATCAAATATAAAACATACATAAAAACATCCACATGAAAATACCATTAAATGACTTAGATGAAATTAAACCAATCATATAATATATGGTGTTCAAAAATGACATAAATGTAACATAAGACCTGAAACGTTAAACATTAAACAAAAGATCTACACACTATAATGAGTGTGCTTAGATGTACACATCTTGTCTCGTTGTTCCTATCTTGGTCAGAAGAGGGAAGAGGATGGAAAAAGGGGGGAAGAACAAAGAGTAGGGGGGGGAAAGGTGGGGGGAAAGGAAGGGAAAGGAGAAAGGAACAGAAAAAAAGGGGAGAGAGAAGAAAAGGAAGGGGGGGATCGGGGGAGGGGGAAGGTAGGGAGAAAGGGAAGAAAAGGAAAAAAGGAACGGGAAAGGGGGGGAAGAAAAGGAAGAGGGGGGGAGGAAAAGGAGAGTGGGAAAGGGAAGAAAAGGGAGTGGAGGGAAAAGGGGAAGGAAGGGGAAGGGGGATAAAAAAAAAACCTAACCATGCTAATAGGGCTAGTTAATGTATTGTAATGGATTACTAAAGGTATCAGCCAAGGAACATGACTGGATGAGAATCACTGAATTAGTTCCCATATAGAATAGCAAGTGACCAAAAAGTAAACTTTAGTGTAATTGCAAGTAAAAACAAAAAACAAAAACAGAAACAAAGAGACCTCTCCTATTTTATTTAACTGAACTGGCGATTTTTACCCGGTGGGATTAAGGGGCAGGGATCTAGACTTATTCCAGAAAATGGTGGAGAGGGATCTCACTCATCTGGCTCGCAATTGTCTTAGGGGATCCACTAATAATAACAATTTGTCAGCTATGGAGAGACAAGCTCTCAAAAACCTAGAGTCTGATAAGAACATAGTAATAAGGAATGCTGATAAAGGGGGGACTGTGGTTATCTTGAATTCTGCTATGTATAGAAATGAAGCGCTACGTCAATTGTCTGATATTGACACCTATCAAAAACTTAGAGCAGATCCCACTACCCCCTTCAAAAAAGTTTTACTTTCTCTCTTGGACAGAGCCACACACGTCGGCATATTTTCGGAAAAAGAGAAGGAGATGTTCATTCCAGAGTGTCCTATTATGCCCGTGTTCCATCACCTACCCAAGGTCCACAAGGGGTTAAATCCTCTTGTAGGCAGATCTACAGTCGCGGGGATGGGCTCCCTTAATGAACGTCTTAGAGAGTGGTTAGATGGCCAACTACAGCCTTTGGTCTTTGACCTCCCGGGGCTATTTAAAAGACACCAAACAGCTACTCATCAAATTGAATAAATTCAAATGGAAGGAAAATTACAGATGACGTCACCAGCTTATATTCCAGCATTCCACACAATCTAGGTATACAGGCGGTAGCCACTTTCCTCCAAGAATCGGGCAAATTTTCGCTGGTCCTCCAAGACTTTATTTTACAGTCCTTGGAATATCTATTGACGCACAATTTTTTTTGTGTTCGACGGGGGGCTATTATCTCCAGAAATGCGGGGCCTCCATGGAAGCAAAATTTTCGCCCTCCCTGGCCAACCTTTTCATGGGTTGGTGGGAGAGGTCCCGCATCTTTGGATATGATAGCCCCCGCCGTATGGACACTGTTTTCTACTGTCCTTATATAGACGACCTCCTATTTGTCACAAGGCCGACCTTAACAATTGGCTCACGTACTTTAATGACAATTCTTTCAATTTAAGGTTCACTGGTGACCTTTGTGCGGTCACTATGGATTTTTTGGACGTCAAGCTTACCGGTGTTGGCTGCACAGTGGTCACCAGTCTACATAGAAAACCTATGGCAGGCAATGCTCTGTTGAGAGCCGATTCAGCCCATCCAGGATATACCATTAAAAGGGTGCCATACGGGCAATTCCTTAGACTTAAATGCCTTTGTAGTACATCGGACAATTATAGGAAAGAAGTCCTGGACATGGCACTAAGATTCAAGGATAGGGGATACCCAAGTAAAATCATTGACAGAGCCCTTTCAGCTGCTAGCGCCATTCCAAGGGACAGTTTGTTGGAAAACACCAACAGGAACACCACTACTACTAAAAAAAATCTAAACTTTTTGGTAACATACCTGTTTTTTCCACCCCCTATAGTTCTGAATTTGCAAAAATTTTAAATACGGTAATTAAGTACCTCCCTATCTTATTCAATGATCCAATTTACTGTGAGATATTGTCTAAGGGTATCAAGTCGGTATCCCGCAGGGCACCCACATTGGGGGGCTCCCTATCACCTAGTCTTTTTTTGAGCAAATCAGCGGGCCCCAATTGGTTACAATTCAGGGGAACCTATAAGTGTGGTATCAAAAGTTGTGATTACTGCCGCTTTATATAAAAGGGCCAACACGTGAAGTTTTGTACTAACGGTAAAAGTTTTGAGATCCCACAGTTCATCAATTGTAACACCAAATTTGTGGTATGTCATCATGTGCGAGGAATGCCATGTGCAATATGTAGGTCGTACTATACGTAGACTTAGGGATCGTTTATACGATCACCTGTACGATATCAAAACTAACAAGAACACCAATGTTGCCAAGCACTGGAACTCTGTACACTTTAAGGACACCTCTTGCCTCTCGATCCAAGGCATGGAAAATATTAAGATTCCCATTAGAGGGGGGGGGGGATAGATTTAGGATGCTGTGTAAGCGTGAAGTATTTTGGATTTTTTCTCTGCATATGAGAATACAATCGGGATTAAATTACGAATGGGACGTATCCCATTATTATGATTGATTTAACCAGATTCATTATCCCTATATTTCTTCACACACTTTCTTATGTTTTCTCTAGTTATCCATCCCCCCTATATATACCATACGCCATATCAATGCACTCACAAACTATAGTGACAGATGAGTATATTTGTTTTCTCTAGTACCTTGTTAACATATGCACTCATGGATGTGCTTTGAGGAGGGGGTAAGGGAAATTAATGTTAGTTGCCGAGGTCTGTTTTTCATGTGCATCCCGCTAGTTCCAATAAAACCCATCCATCAACACTATCTAAACCTTTCTCCACGGGTCCCTACTCTTTTTTATATCTACATTTTATTTGTGTTTTCATCTACATTTTGAGCCCTGTGGGGTCGGCACGTGTCGAGCAACCAACTTCATAATGGTTTTGTTCTGTTCTGGTTGTGCCAGTTTCACTCTCGGCTGTTCTCGACCGAGAATAATCGCGATATATATATATATATATATAGTTACATAGTTACATAGTTAGTCAGGTTGAAAAAAGACACAAGTCCATCCAGTTCAACCATAAATAAAAAATTTTTTAAAAAATTTATATATATCGTACAATCCCATATACCCAATTCTATACTGTGAAGAAACCTTTCTGTATTTGGAGGTGAAATCTCTTTTCCTCTAGACGCAAAGAGTGCCACCTTGTCCTTTGTGTTGACCGTAAAGTGAACAACTCAACACCAAGTTCACTATATGGACCCCTTATATATTAGTACATGTTGATCATATCCCCCCTTAATCTCCTCTTCTCAAGAGTGAATAAATTCAGTTCCTATAATCTTTCCTCATAGCTGAGCTCCTCCATGCCTCTTATCAGTTTGGTTGCCCTTCTCTGCACTTTCTCCAGTTCCCCAATATCCTTTTTGAGAACTGGGGCCCAAAACTGAACTGCATATTCCAGATGAGGTCTTACTAATGATTTGAACAGGGGCAAAATGATATCTCTCTCTCTGGAGACCATACCTCTCTTAATACAAGAAAGAACTTTGCTCGCTTTGGAAACCGCAGCTTGGCATTGCATGCCATTATTGAGCTTATGATCAACCAAAACCCCCAGATCCTTCTCCACTACGGATCCCCCCAGTTGTACTCCCCCTAGTATGTATGATGCATTCATATTCTTAGCCCCCAAGTGCATAACTTTACATTTATCAACATTAAACCTCATCTGCCACATAGTCGCCCAATTAGACAGAGCATTGAGGTCGGCTAGCCTGATGAAGGGACACGCATGTCCTGAACGCGAAGCACCTCCCGCATACCTCTGACCCAGAAGTGATGACCCCAGGACCCCACGGAGCACACACAGTCCAGATCGAAGTTTCCGGCCGGCGCTGCTCAACATCCAGTGCAGGAAGAGACACAGGATCGAGGACTCCAGCCCAACTGCCCGTGAAACCACCATCACCCCTGAGGATCTGCGGATGAAGTTCCTGTCAACCCCTGACACACTCGATTACCACTGCTCAAATGTGAGTGTATTTTAACCCTTTAATTAAAAACTGTTTTTACTTGCTGCATTTAGAGGGCGCCGTTCCCTTTTTCGTCTTGTCTGTTCCAGAGCCTCTTCTAGCTTCCAATCTGAACTGGCAGCCATCTAATCAATTTCAGCAATCTCGCCCTAAACTTTTCTTCCATACATGGACATACATATTTACTACTGAACTATTAATAACTGAGCTTTCACAACTCCACCCAGTGCATTACCCCTCCCCCCTCCTTTCCTTCGTTATAGACCTCTATACAGCCCTTTCCAAAGTGCGCCATACCAAACCAAACTTAACCACTACTCTCTGAATTCTGTCTTTTAGCCAGTTTTCTATCCATTTACAAACTGATATTTCCAATCCTGTAGACTTTACCTTGCACATGAGCCGTACGTGGGGAACTGTATTGAACGCTTTTGCAAAATCCAAGTATACCACGTCCACAGCCACCCCTCTGTCCAAGGTCCCACTTACCTCTTCATAAAAAGAAATCAGGTTTGTCTGACAACTTCTGTCTTTCATGAATCCACGCTGTCTGTTGCTTAACCACTTAACGACCGCCCACTGTAAATATACGTCAGCAGAATGGCACCGACAGGCAGAATCACGTACATATACGTGATTGCATTTGTATAGTTGGGGGGTCCGATCGGACCCCCCTTCTTTACAGTGGGTGGTCGTTTTACCTTTGGGAGCGATCCGGCATGAGGGGACGGCCGTTCGATTCCGGCCACCCCCTCTCGATCGCTCCCGGCGAATGAGAGAGCTTCCCCTGCCTGCCAGGAAGGAGGAAGTGATGTCATCTCTCCTGGGGCGCTCACATATACTGAGCGCCGTACAGGAGAAGATGCCAGGTTAGTGCACACAACACTACACTGACACCAGGACACATAGGCACATAAATCGCCCCCCCAGGCCCCCCCAGACACCCCCAGATCACCCCCCAGCCCCCCCAGCCCCCAATCACAGTGTCACTGATTGCAGTGACCATTTATTTAGTGATCACTGCAATCAGTGACATTTGTGACTGTAAAAGTGTCACTACATTTATTTTTACGTCCAGTGTAGCCCCCTAACCCCCCCTAATAAAGGTTTAACCCCCTGATCACCCCCCAGATAACCCTTTCACCCCCTAGCACCGCCGTCACTAAGCAATCATTTTTCTGATCGATGTCTTAGCGTCGGTGATGCTGATCGGTAGCCAGTAATTTTTTTTAGGTTCGCCGCAGGTTTTTATAGCGTCGGGTACCCCCATATATTACATAATGAAGGTTTAACCCCCTTGATCGCCCCCCAGGTAACCCTTTCACCCCCTATCACCACTGTCACTAAGTTATAATTTTTCTGATCGATGTCTTAGCGTCGGCGATGCTGATCGGTAGCCAGTAATTTTTTTTAGGTTCGCCGCAGGTTTTTATAGCGTCGGGTACCCCCATATATTACCTAATAAAGGTTTAACCCCCTTGATCACCCCCCAGGTAACCCTTTCACCCCCTATCACCACTGTCACTAAGCGATAATTTTTCTGATCGATGTCTTAGCGTCGGTGATGCTGATCGGTAGCCAGTAATTTTTTTTAGGTTCGCCGCAGGTTTTTATAGCGTCGGGTACCCCCATATATTACCTAATAAAGGTTTAACCCCCTTGATCACCCCCCAGGTAACCCTTTTACCCCCTAGCACCGCCGTCACTATGCGATCATTTTTCTGATCGATGTCTTAGCGTCGGTGATGCTGATCGGTAGCCAGTAATTTTTTTTAGGTTCGCCGCAGGTTTTTATAGCGTCAGGTACCCCCATATATTATCTAATAAAGGTTTAACCCCCTGATCGCCCCCCAGGTAACCCTTTCACCCCCTATCACCAGAGGCGTTGCTAGGGGGGTGCGGGGGGTGCGGTCCGCCCCCGGGTGACACCCGCTAGAGGGGTGACACCCTCCCTTTTTTTTTTTTTTTTTTTTAATTTTTTTTTTTTTTTTTTTTTTTTTTACAGCTGACCCATTCATTGATTAATTTCACCCCGCTGGGCTGGAAGCCTGGAACAACACCTCCAGCGCCGCGGCCGCGCCTGGTGTGTGTCCTCCGGCTCCTTATTCTTCCTATTCCTAAATTCCAATCCTCCTCCCTACCCTACAGAGCCAGCGAGCGACTCAGCCTGTCACATCATCACACTGCACTGTAGTGTCACACTGGAGTGTCAGTGAAAAGATTATCAACAACACGCTGGAGTGCTCATCATGCTGCAGTTAAGCCAGTAAAAGAAAAATTGAATATGTTTGTGTCTGCAATCGAAGCGCTTTGTGATCCTTCTGAAAATATGGACACAAGAGGAGCAGCAGAATGTCTACTGCCTGCTGTCTGTGATTTTACGTTTTTGTGCTACCTATACTTCTGGGGTGATGTACTTCAAGAAGTTGATGTTACACAACAGTACCTGCAGACCAAAGGCTTAAGTCTGGACAAGGTGGTGACAAAGCTAGAGTCACTAAGACTTTTTCTGTTTGAAGAGCGCAGTCACCTAGTGGAACATGCAATTAAGCAGGCACATTTAAAATCTAAAGAATATGGAATTGCCGTAGAGAGAAGAGCCAGGTTTAAGAAGAGGATGGCAGGGGAACAGGCACGTGATGCTGGAGGCATAAGTCTACAAGACGAGAACAAGAGGGCAATGCTTGAGTGCATTGATCGCTTCCATTCTGAACTCCAGATCAGATTAAGAGCCATCATGGAAGTTGCAGCCATGTTTGAGGCTGTTCAAGCAAAGAGTCTCATATATGAAACTGAAGAAACATTAAAGGTGTCCATTCCAAAACTGACCACTTTTTATGACGAAATATCTGAGAGTGAGCTGTTAATGGAAATACCCAGACTGAGGAGACATCTCAAAGCAGCCAAGATCAACCTAGAAGAAGTCAAAGATTGGTCGGCTTTACAAGTTTTGACCTTCATAGCAGAATGGGACTTCATTGAATCTCTTCCAACCCTTTCACTATGTCTAAAAATATTTCTGACAATCTGTGTGTCTGTGGCTTCATGTGAGAGGAGCTTTTCAAAGTTGAAGCTGATAAAAAACTATTTGTGTTCAACGATGGGACAGGCAAGGCTTTCTGATCTTGCAATATTATCAGTTGAAAGTGAACTAGCGAAATGTATTGATTTTGATGATGTTGTTCACAATTTTGCAGCTGTCAAGGCTAGAAAAGCAAAGTTTTGATTTAGATGTTAACTAAATGCTTTCATATTTGTTCCTGTTTTTGTGTTATTTATTTAGTAATTCAGTAAAGTTTAAAGTTAAAATAAATACAGTTCTTTAACAGTTTAAGCTTTGATTTCTATTATTTTCATATGATTTTGTTATTCAAATTTGCTAGTTGATTGATAGTTATTAACGGCACTACTGTTGCCAATATATGCAGTGTTATTAGGGTGAAAAAAATTATTGGGGGGGGGTGACACCATGTTATACCGCACCAGGTGACACCAACCCTAGTGACGCCACTGCCTATCACCACTGTCGCTAAGCAATCGTTTTTATGATCGTTGTCTTAGTGTCGGTGATGCCGATAGGTAGCCAGTAATTTTTTTTTAGGTTCGCCGTCAGGTTTTTATATAGCGTCAGGTACCCCCATATATTACCTAATAAAGGTTTTAACCCCCTAATTGCCCCTAGTTAACCCTTTCACCAGTGATCATCATATAAGTGTTACGGGTGATGCTGGTTAGTTAGTTTGCTTTTTATAGTGTCAGGGCACCCGCCGTATATAACCCAATAAAGGTTTAACCCCCTGATCGCCCGGCGGGTGATATCAGTTAGGTTTTAGCGTCAGAGAGGGTCTGCGTCACACCCCAGGCAGCGTCAGGTTAGTGCCAGTAGCGCTAACACCCACACGTGAAGCATACACCCCCCTTAGTGGTATAGTATCTGATCAGCTCAATATCTGATCTGATCAGATCTATACTAGCGTCCCCAGCAGTTTAGGGTTCCCAAAAACGCACTGTTAGTGGGATCAGCCCAGATACCTGCTAGCACCTGCGTTTTGCCCCTCCGTCCAGCCCAGGCCACCGAAGTGCAGTATCGATCGATCACTGTCACTTGCAAAACACAACACACATAACTGCAGCGTTCGCAGAGACAGGCCTGATCCCTGCGACTCCAGTGCTGTAGGAGGTGATTTCACCACCACAGTTAAAAAAAAAAAGCATATATGCCGAAGCATTGGGGCAGCAGGAGCGGAGAAGCGATTTTGCTCCTAATGCCCATCATTAGAAGTGGGTGGATGAAGGGCGGTATTCTAATGGTGGGCATACCCACCGATCAATCTTTTTTTTTCGTTCAGCCAACAGGCTGCATGAAAAAAAAAGATTACAATACATGTCCAACAAGGACCAGCAACGTACTGGTATGTTGCTGGACTTTGAATGTTTATACCAGAATGATGCCTGCGGGTTTAGGTATCATCTTGGTATCATTCTTTTCAGCCAGCGGCCGGCTTTCATGTAAAAGCAATCCTAGTGGCTAATTAGCCTCTGGACTGCTTTTACAAGCAGTGGGAGGGAATGTCCCCCCCGGATATAAAAAGCGCCATTGGGAAATTAGGAAAGCATTTTATCACACCGATCTTGGTGTGGTCAGATGCTTTGAGGGCAGAGGAAAGATCTAGGGTCCAATAAACCCCAGTTTTTTCAAAAAAGAGTACCTGTCATTACCTATTGCTATCATAGGGGATATTTACATTCCCTGAGATAACAATAAAAGTGATAAAAATAAATAAATATGGAAGCAACAGTTTAAAAATAAAATAAAAAAGCAAAATTAATAATAAAAAAAAAAAAAAAAAAAAAGCACCCCTGTCCTGCCCTGCTCTTGCCCAATGGCGAACGCAAGCGTCGGTCTGGCGTCATATGTAAACAGCAATTGCACCATGCATGTGAGGTATCACCGCGAAGGTCAGATCGAGGGCAGTAATTTTAGCAGTAGACCTCCTCTGTAAATCTAACGGGGTAACCTGTAAATGCTTTTAAAGGCTTTTAAAAATGTATGTAGTTTGTCGCCAATGCGCGTTTGTGCGAAATTTTAAAGCATGTCGTGTTTGGTATCTATGTACTCGGCCTAAGATCATCTTTTTTATTTCATCAAACATTTGGGCAATATAGTGTGTTTTAGTGCATTAAAATTAAAGAAAGTGTATTTTTTCCCAAAAAAATGCGTTTGAAAAATCGCTGCGCAAATACTGTGTAGAAAAAAAAATGCAACACCCACCATTTTATTCTGTAGGGCCTTTGCTTTAAAAATATATATAATGTTTGGGGTTCAACATAATTTTCTTGCAAAAAAAAATATGTTTTCATGTAAACAAAAAGTGTCAAAAAGGGCTTTGTCTTCAAGTGGTTAGAAGAGTGGATGTAAGCTTCCTAATGTTGTGTATAAAATGCCAGAACAGTTCAAAACCCCCCCAAATGACCCCATTTTGGAAAGTAGACACCCCAAGCTATATACTGAGAGGCATGTCGAGTCCATGGAATATTTTATATGTTGACACAAGTTGCGGAAAAAATACAATTTTTTTTTTTTTTTTGCACAAAGTTGTCACTAAATGATATATTGCTCAAACATGCCATGGGCATATGTGGAATTACACCCCAAAATACATTCTGTTGCTTCTCCTGAGTACGGGGATACCACATGTGTGAGACTTTTTGGGAGCCTAGCCGCGTATGGGACCCCAAAAACCAAGCACCGCCTTCAGGCTTTCTAAGGGTGTCAATTTTTGATTTCACTTCTCACTGCCTATCACAGTTTCGGAGGCCATGGAATGCCCAGATGGCACAAAACCCCCCCAAATGACCCCATTTTGGAAAGTAGACACCCCAAGCTATTTGCTGAGAGGTATTGTGAGTATTTTGCAGATCTCGCTTTTTGTCACAAAGTTTTGAAAATTGAAAAAAAAAAAGAAAAAAAAAAAAATGTTCTTTCTTCATTTTCAAAAACAAATGACAGCTGTAAAATACTCACCATGCCTCTCAGCAAACAGCTTGGGGTGTTTACTTTCCAAAATGGGGTCATTTGGGGGGGTTTTGTGCTATTTTGGCATTTTATGGCCTTCAAAACTGTGATAGGTAGTGAGGAGTGAAATCAAAAATTTGCGCCCTTAGAAATCCTGGAGGCGGTGCTTGGTTTCCGGGGTCCCGTACGTGGCTAGGCTCCTAAAAAGTCCCACACATGTGGTATCCCCGTACTCAGGAGAAGCAGCAGAATGTATTTTGGGGTGCAATTCCACATATAACCATGGCATGTGTGAGCAATATATCATTTCGTGACAACTTTTTGTAATTTTTTTTTTTTGTCATTATTCAATCACTTGGGACAAAAAAAAAATATTCAATGGGCTCAACAGGCCTCTCAGCAATTTCCTTGGGGTGTCTACTTTCTAAAATGGGGTAATTTGGGGGGGTTTTGTGCTATTTTGGCATTTTATGGCCTTCAAAACTGTGATAGGTAGTGAGGAGTGAAATCAAAAATTTGCGCCCTTAGAAATCCTGAAGGCGGTGCTTGGTTTCCGGGGTCCCGTACGTGGCTAGGCTCCTAAAAAGTCCCACACATGTGGTATCCCCGTACTCAGGAGAAGCAGCAGAATGTATTTTGGGGTGCAATTCCACATATAACCATGGCATGTGTGAGCAATATATCATTTAGTGACAACTTTTTGTAATTTTTTATTTATTTTTTTGTCATTATTCAATCACTTGGGACAAAAAAAAAATATTCAATGGGCTCAACATGCCTCTCAGCAGTTTCCTTGGGGTGTCTACTTTCTAAAATGGGGTCATTTGGGGGCGTTTTGTACTGCCCTGTCATTTTAGCACCTCAAGAAATGAGATAGGCAGTCATAAATTAAAAGCTGTGTAAATTCCAGAAAATGTACCCTAGTTTGTAAACGCTATAACTTTTGCGCAAACCGATAAATATACGCTTATTGACATTTTTTTTACTAAAGACATGTGGCTGAATACATTTTGGCCTAAATGTATGACTAAAATTGAGTTTATTCGATTTTTCTTATAACAAAAAGTAGAAAATATCATTTTTTTTCAAAATTTTCGGTCTTCTTCCGTTTATATCGCAAAAAATAAAAATCGCAGAGGCAATCAAATACCATTAAAAGAAAGCTCTATTTGTGGGAAGAAAAGGACGCAAATTTCGTTTGGGTACAACATTGCATGTCCGCACAATTTACAGTTAAAGCAGCGCAGTGCAAAATTCTGAATTCACCTCTGGTCCTTTAGCTACCAAATGGTCCGGGGCTTAAGTGGTTAAATAGTTTTTTTCCAGCAAGAACTCATCTATGTGGTCTTTTATTAATCTCTCCAGTATCTTCCAAACTATAGAAGTTAAACTAACAGGTCTATAGTTACTTGGTAAAGACTTAATTCCCTTTTTAAATATAGGCACCACATTGGCCCTGCGCCAATCCAGTGGTACTTTTCCTGTCATTAATGAGTCCCTAAAAATTAAATACAATGGCTTTGAAATTACAGAGCTCAATTCTTTTAGGATCCGTGGGTGTATGCCATCTGGTCCAGGTGCTTTATCCACCTTTATTCCATCTAAATATTTCTGTACCATATCACTTTTGAGCCATTGTGGATTTGGGGCTGTGTCACTACCACCCCCATTTTGGACATGAGCTCCCCCATGCTCCTTTTTATACACAGAACTGAAGAAAGTATTTAATAAATTAGCCTTCTCTTTGTCCCCAGTCACCCACTCTAGATTATTTTGTAAAGGGCCTACATGCTCAGACTTGACCTTTTTACTATTAATATTTTTTAAGATTATTTGGGGGTTTGTCCTACTATCTTTTGCAATCTGTCGTTCATTTTGAATTTTTGCATCCTTGATTTCCTTTTTACATATCCTGTTATATTCTTTGTAACATTTAAATGACACTAGTGTTCCCTCATTTTTATATGTTTTAAAAGCTCTTTTCTTATAGTTTATAGCTTTTTTAACTTTGGCAGTGAGCCATATAGGTTTTATTTTTAGCCTTTGAAACTTATTGCCCATGGGAATATACTTTGTAGTGAGTTCACAAACAGTCCTTTTGAAGAATTCCCATTTCTGTTCTGTGCCCATTGATGCCAATATTCCCTCCCAGTCTAAGTCCTGGAGAGCAGCCCTCATCCTTGGAAAATTTGCTCTCTTGAAATTAAGTGTTTTTATCTTTCCCGTATGTGATTTTTGCTTACAACTAACATCAAATGCAATCATGTTATGGTCACTGCTACCCAGGTGTTCCTTTATCTGAACATTAGTAATACGCTCTGTATGGTTTGAGATTACCAGGTCCAACAGAGCATCATTCCTAGTTGGGGTCTCAATAAACTGGACCAAAAAATTGTCCTGCAATAGGTTTATACATTTTTGCCCTTTAACTGTACCAGCAGTTCCATTACTCCAGTCAATTTCTGGGTAGTTAAAATCCCCCATTATTATTACCGTCCCAGCCCTTGCAGCCCTTTCCATCTGTGCAAGGAGCTGAGTCTCCACCTCCTCCATATATAAAATGGGCAGTCTATGTCTCCAGTTTATACTATCATTTATTATTTTTCACATAGTCTATCTATACATGGGAGCGTGTGTTGTATAGCCCAATACACATGACACAGGGTCGCCCACAATCTTGATGGACGACCCCATTACGCGAGCGGATCGCTAGACGAGTCCCCACATTTGCAGATGTATATTGTCCCCTGTAGCCCTTGTGAAGACTTGACATCATCCAGCTTGTTACGAGAATTCAGGGCATGGAGAGTGGACTCTATATCTGTGAGTGTGTGGTGTAGCATTGTATACCATTACACATAGAGGTTCTGCCATTTTTGGTTACTTATCTTGTCTCTTTGTTTCTGTTTTTGTTTTTTGTTTTTACTTGCAATTACACTAAAGTTTACTTCTTGGTCACTTTCTATTCTATATGGGAACTAATTCGGTGATTCTCATCCAGTCATGTTCCTTGGCTCATACCTTGAGTAATCCATTACAATACATTAACTAGCCCTATTAGCATGTTTAGTTTTTTTTACCCCCTTCCACTTCCTTCCCCTTTTCCCTCCCCTCCCTTTTCTTCCTTTTCCCACTCTCCCTTTCCTCCCCCCACCTTTCCCATTCCTTTCTCCTTTTCTTCCCTTTCCCCCTACTTCCCCCCCTCCCCCCCTTCCTTTTCTTCTACCTTTTTTTCTGTTCCTTTCTCCTTTCCCTTCCTTTCCCCTCATCTTTCCCTTCCCCCCCCTACTCTTTGTTCTCTTCCCCTTTTTCCACCCTCTTCCCTCTTCTGACCAAGATAGGAACAACGAGACAAGATGTGTACATCTAAGCACACTCATTATAGTGTGTAGATCTTTTGTTTAATGTTTAACGTTTTAGGTCTTATGTTACATTTATGTCATTTTTGAACACCATATATGATATGATTGGTTTAATTTCATCTAAGTCATTTAATGGTATTTTCATGTGGATGTTTTTATGTATGTTTTATATTTGATAATCTTGTGTTTTTTTATATGGTTTTATATATGGGGTTGATTAACAGATATAATATGGACTCACCAATTCATGTGCGTACATTCAGCACAGTGGTTCATGGATACTTGCTCTTTTGGAGTTTAGTGAATGCATGTGGTTGGGAGTGCAGTCACGCATACAGGAGTGTGGCATCCGTACATATTTTTGTAATTAACGCCTCGCGTTTTTTGTCTTTATAATTGCATTTATTTACATCTATACATAGAATAAGTGAAAACTTTTATTTGTATTCTTATTCTTACCGTTCAAGATATTTTCACTTCATTCATTCTATTGACAATATGTATACGGTGTGACAGAGCATCCCAGAGAGAGCCTGGGAAAGTCCTATTCGGGGTTTATACATCTCCCAGGCTCCTCTCATATACATTCAGGGATCTCTGAGCCAGGGTCCAGTTCAGGTGTTGGTTCTCTCCCACAGGTTAATTAAAAGCTCACCTGAGCAGACAGCCTTTGCTCAGCCTGGGAAACACAGACAATGTTGGTTTGTGAGAGCCAGAAGGTTGGTAAAACTTGTTACTCTGTGAATGTGGAAGCTGACAAGCGTTAGGCTTGTCCAGCCTGGTAGTGAGGGCCTGTACATACTGTGTAGTTAGAGCCGAGACACGGCTAGGCTTTTGTTTAGCTATTTTTTCTTCTGTTTGTTTTCAGCACACTGTACAGCACCTGTCATTAGACTTTGTATATAGCACCAATAAACAACACTGTTTTCACTGATCCAATGGACTTGGTATCTGTGCCTGCTCATCCCAGGGAGTTTTTGTACCCGCTACCTGCCCCCCAGGTTATATATGGTGGAGGCTGCGACCAGCTGTAGTAAGTTACTACTTAAAAGGCCAGTACCTAAAGTGACAACATGGAGGACCTCCTCAAACAAATGGTGTTGGCAAATGCCGCGTTGCAGCAAGCAAATGCTGCACAGCAGCAAACTAACGCTACACAACAGCAAACTAACGCTGAATTGCGGCAAGCAAACGCTGCACAACAGCAAGCCAACGCTATCGCACAGGAGCAAACCAAGGTGCTGTTCCAACAGATTGGTGCTGTACAGGAGCAATCGCAGAGGCTGTTTGAACAGCTTGCCACTGCTGCAAAAGCGGATAGGAAAACCCTTACTGAGGTTTTGGAGACGCTAGCACAGGGGTCACCTGCGATAATGAAGGATATTGGAGACAAGCCCTCAACCATCCATGTGGGTCGCTTTCTTTCAAAGATGACGGCAGATGATGATCCAGAGGCTTTCCTACTAACATTTGAACGGACCGCTGAGAGGGAAGGTTGGCCCCAAACCCAGTGGGCAGGACTGATCGCCCCCTTACTTTCTGGAGAAGCGCAGAAGGCCTACTATGATCTGGAGTCAGCAGAAGCGGGAGATTATGAGAAGGTCAAGCGGGAAATCCTGGCACGACTTGGCGTTACCTTGGCTGTTCGAGCTCAGCGGGTCCACAGCTGGTTCTTCCAAGAAAAGAGGCCCCCAAGATCGCAGATGTTTGATCTGATCCACCTGGTGCGGAAATGGCTACAGCCGGAGTCCCTGTCTGCGCCACAAATAGTGGAGCGTGTGGTCATGGACCAATTCCTGAGGTCACTGCCAATTCCCCTGCAGAAGTGGGTGAGTCAAGGAGACCCCAAGTCAGCAGACAACCTGGTGGAGCTCGTTGAGAGGTACTTTGCTGCAGAGAACCTGGTCACCACCCCTACAGCCGCACGGACTTTCCATCCAAAACCACGGTCTCCCCAGGCAACCGGTAAGACTGTTCCAGGGGAAGTGGGTGGTAAGCATGGCAAGGAAATAGGGGGGAGGAATTTTGGTGCCAGGACTGAAGTTTGGCGGCCCAAGCAAGGGAAGCCACTGCCTGTCAGCAAACCAGATTGGGGAAACATCAGGTGTTTTCGTTGCCAAGAACTGGGACATGTTGCAGCAAACTGTCCATTAACAGATGAACCAATGCAGTGTGATCTATCTTTTAGAAGGCAGTCTATGTTTGCTGCCGTTTCATGCGCTGCAGTGCCAAATGTGGGAAAACATATGTGTCAAGTGACTATTAATAATAAGCCTATTACGGCCTTGCTGGACTCAGGAAGTCTAGTTACTTTGGTTACAGCTGAGATGGTTGAAACTGTGAATTTTCATGCAAAAAAAGTTGCTGTGATCTGTGTACATGGGGATACCCGCGAGTATCCAATAGCCACTGTTCAGTTTAAAACTAGCTTAGGTACGGTGACCCATTCGGTCGGACTGGTGCCCCACTTGGTGCACGAGGCTATCATTGGTAGGGACTTCCCTAAGTTTTGGGAACTGTGGGATTGTCCCGACCCAGTCGCAGTACCTAACTCAGTCGCAGAGCCAGAACTCATGGCCATTACTGACCTTGTGAGTTCAGGGGACTCCTCTCAGGGCTCTCCGGGTGATCCTTTCTCAGTTATGGCAGGAGAGCTGGGGGAGCCTGAAGAAGTCCCCACAACCAGTAGAGCTGGACAGCCGTCTGCTGAATCTGAGCCTACGTTAGAGTTTACCGATCTAAATGTGCACAAGGAAAATTTTGGTACGGAACAGAGAAAAGACCCTACCCTTGCCAGGGCCTGGGAAAATGTGGTGGTGGTTGATGGGGTACCTGTCGAACCGGGGGACGGGCCCTGTTTTCCATATTTCTGCAGCAATGAGGATTTACTGTATCGTGTATGTAAAACTAATGATGAAGTGGTTGAACAGTTGGTAGTCCCTAAGCTATACAGACGGGTGGTGTTGGAACTTGCCCATGGGCATTTGCTAGGAGGCCATTTAGGGGTTGAGAAAACCACTGAAAGGGTGTTGCGCAGGTTTTACTGGCCTGGGATATGGAAAAATATCGAGAATTATTGTCAATCCTGTCCTATATGTCAGATGTCAGCCCCCCAACCCCACTTTCGAAGTCCGTTAGTGCCCATGCCCATTATTGAAGTGCCCTTTGAAAGGATTGCCATGGACCTGGTGGGTCCACTCCCCAAATCTGCCCGCGGTCATCAACATATCCTCGTGATCATGGATTACGCTACCCGTTACCCCAAGGTCGTTCCCTTACGCACTGCATCTGCTAAAAACATTGCCAAAGAGCTGTTTATGGTGTTCAGTCGGGTTGGCATTCCGAAAGAAGTCCTTACAGACCAAGGTACCCCATTCATGTCACGAATAACTAGGGAGCTCTGCAAGTTATTTAAGGTGACGCAGTTGCGTACCTCAGTGTACCATCCTCAAACGGATGGCTTGGTGGAACGCTTCAATAAGACATTAAAGAGTATGTTAAAAAAGGTTGTTGATAAGGATGGGAAAAACTGGGACTTCCTGATACCTTACTTGATGTTCGCCATCAGGGAAGTTCCCCAGTCCTCTACGGGGTACTCTCCATTTGAGCTGCTTTATGGGAGACACCCTCGGGGACTCTTAGACATAGCCAAGGAAACTTGGGAGGGGGAGCAGACACCTCACAAAAGTGTTATTGAGCATATCGCTCAAATGCAGGATAGGATTGCAGCAATCATGCCGGTAGTAAAAGAACATTTACTGCAGGCCCAAGCAGCCCAACAGAGGATATACAACAGGGGGGCCCAACTTCGTGTTTTCTCACCTGGTGACCGTGTCCTCGTGTTAGTTCCCACTGTTGAGAGCAAATTCCTGGCTAAGTGGCAGGGACCCTTTGAAGTAATTGAAAGAGTTGGGGAGGTCAATTACAAGGTGTATCAACCAGGTAAAAGGAAGCCCGAACAGATTTACCACATAAACCTGTTAAAGCCCTGGAAGGATAGACTGGCATTAACTGCCAGGTCTCTCCCGGTAACCCTTAAGGGTACTGAATCCCCTCTGATCCCTGAGGTCACGATTCCAGACACCCTGTCATGTTCCCAGAAACAGGAAGCTAGAGAGTTCCTGATAAGGAATAAAGAGAAATTTTCAGAGTTGCCGGGCACGACTTCAGCAGTTCAGCATGATATTGTTACTGAACCTGGGGTCCGTGTCAAGCTCAAACCATACCGAATTCCCGAAGCTAGAAGAAAGGACATCAGTGAGGAAGTTAAAAGGATGTTGGAGCTAGATGTTATTGAGGAATCCAATAGTGACTGGTCTAGCCCCATTGTATTAGTCCCAAAACCGGATGGCACTTGGAGGTTTTGTAACGACTTCAGGAAGCTTAATGCGGTAACAAAGTTTGACACATACCCAATGCCCAGGGTAGACGAGCTTATAGACCGACTTGGCAAGGCCCGTTATCTGACCACTTTGGACTTGACCAAAGGATATTGGCAAATACCCCTGACTGGTAGGGCCAAAGAAAAGACTGCATTTGTGACCCCGGAGGGGTCGTTTCAGTATAAGAAAATGCCTTTTGGGTTGCAAAATGCCCCTGCAACATTTCAGAGGGCTATGGACAGGACCCTAAGACCTCACCGACAGTATGCTGCAGCCTATCTGGACGACATAGTGGTGCATAGCACTGACTGGGAGTCTCACTTGCCCCGTGTCCAGGCTGTCCTGGATTCCCTTTTCAAAGAAGGGTTTACGGCAAATCCCAAAAAATGTGCCATTGGGCTAGAGGAAGCCAGGTATTTGGGCTACACTATTGGCCGGGGTGTCATAAAGCCCCAGGTGAATAAAATAGAAGCCATCCAGGAGTGGCCACGTCCTGCAAACAAGAAGCAGGTCAGGGCCTTTCTTGGCATTGCGGGGTACTATAGAAGATTCATCCCAAATTTCGCAACTATAGCTGCCCCACTGACAGACCTTACAAAAGGGAAAGCCTCCGTAATGGTGAAATGGTCTCCAGTAGCAGAAGAGTCTTTTCAAGTACTGAAGAAGGCTCTTTGTGCACAGCCAATCCTATACTCCCCCGATTTCTCCAAAAACTTTTTGGTCCAGACGGATGCATCTGATGTGGGTATCGGGGCAGTACATTCACAGGTACACAATGGGGAAGAACACCCTGTGGTGTACTTAAGCAGAAAGCTCAATGACCATGAAAAGAAGTACGCAGTCATTGAAAAGGAGTGTCTGGCCATAAAGTGGGCCGTGGACGCGCTCAGGTACTACTTGTTGGGGCGCCAGTTTGAGTTGATAACTGACCATGCTCCCCTGAAATGGATGGCCCAAAAGAAGGAGACTAATAGGCGGGTGAACCAGTGGTTTTTGGCCCTACAAGACTACGCCTTTACAGTAAAACACAGGCCAGGTGTTGAGATGGGGAATGTAGATGCCCTCTCCCGTGTTCACTCCTGTTGGGCTACAGGTGTTCCAACCCTGGGGTTGAAACAAGGGGGGAGGATGTGTGACAGAGCATCCCAGAGAGAGCCTGGGAAAGTCCTATTCGGGGTTTATACATCTCCCAGGCTCCTCTCATATACATTCAGGGATCTCTGAGCCAGGGTCCAGTTCAGGTGTTGGTTCTCTCCCACAGGTTAATTAAAAGCTCACCTGAGCAGACAGCCTTTGCTCAGCCTGGGAAACACAGACAATGTTGGTTTGTGAGAGCCAGAAGGTTGGTAAAACTTGTTACTCTGTGAATGTGGAAGCTGACAAGCGTTAGGCTTGTCCAGCCTGGTAGCGAGGGCCTGTACATACTGTGTAGTTAGAGCCGAGACACGGCTAGGCTTTTGTTTAGCTATTTTTTCTTCTGTTTGTTTTCAGCACACTGTACAGCACCTGTCATTAGACTTTGTATATAGCACCAATAAACAACACTGTTTTCACTGATCCAATGGACTTGGTATCTGTGCCTGCTCATCCCAGGGAGTTTTTGTACCCGCTACCTGCCCCCCAGGTTACAACGGATACACATCCCCAGAACTTGGTTCATCCATATACACACACACATCTTATTATTTTGTTATAGAATAAATTTAACATAATAAACAAATAGTAATAAAAATGAATAATAATAATACTCACCCAAACCTATATAAAATAGATACTATATGCCATTATTTTTGGCTAATCATCATATATAATTTATATCATCACCTATTACACATTTATTACTACATTTATTACTACTTTGTGATTTTTTCGATTTATGTTTGGAAACCGTGTTTTCCCCAATCATATTTGTTCACTCTTATTTTATTTATATTCAATCCTATTTCATAGGTTCACGATACACCACACATGAAATATGACATAGATTTAACACAATTCCCCTTTATACCTTATCACATTCACTCATTTACGTTTGAGATCTACTCACATTCACTATTTTCACTCACATTTATACTTTATATATATTTTACAAATATTTTCTAATTGGAAATTACTAGATATACAAACAAACCATTACATACAGTAATAACTTTTTGTTTATGCATATACAGGTCCTTCTCAAAAAATTAGCATATTGTGATAAAGTTCATTATTTTCTGTAATGTACTGATAAACATTAGACTTTCATATATTTTAGATTCATTACACACAACTGAAGTAGTTCAAGCCTTTTCTTGTTTTAATATTGATGATTTTGGCATACAGCTCATGAAAACCCAAAAATCCTATCTCAAAAAATTAGCATATCATGAAAAGGTTCTCTAAACGAGCTATTAACCTAATCATCTGAATCAACTAATTAACTCTAAACACCTGCAAAAGATTCCTGAGGCTTTTAAAAACTCCCAGCCTGGTTCATTACTCAAAACCGCAATCATGGGTAAGACTGCCAACCTGACTGCTGTCCAGAAGGCCATCATTGACACCCTCAAGCAAGAGGGTAAGACACAGAAAGAAATTTCTGAACGAATAGGCTGTTCCCAGAGTGCTGTATCAAGGCACCTCAGTGGGAAGTCTGTGGGAAGGAAAAAGTGTGGCAGAAAACGCTGCACAACGAGAAGAGGTGACCGGACCCTAAAGAAGATTGTGGAGAAGGACCGATTCCAGACCTTGGAGGACCTGCGGAAGCAGTGGACTGAGTCTGGAGTAGAAACATCCAGAGCCACCGTGAACAGGCGTGTGCAGGAAATGGGCTACAGGTGCCGCATTCCCCAGGTCAAGCCACTTTTGAACCAGAAACAGCGGCAGAAGCGCCTGACCTGGGCTACAGAGAAGCAGCACTGGACTGTTGCTCAGTGGTCCAAAGTACTTTTTTCGGATAAAAGCAAATTTTGCATGTCATTCGGAAATCAAGGTGCCAGAGTCTGGAGGAAGACTGGGGAGAGGGAAATGCCTGAAGTCCAGTGTCAAGTACCCACAGTCAGTGATGGTCTGGGGTGCCATGTCAGCTGCTGGTGTTGGTCCACTGTGTTTTATCAAGGGCAGGGTCAATGCAGCTAGCTATCAGGAGATTTTGGAGCACTTCATGCTTCCATCTGCTGAAAAGCTTTATGGAGATGAAGATTTCATTTTTCAGCACGACCTGGCACCTGCTCACAGTGCCAAAACCACTGGTAAATGGTTTACTGACCATGGTATTACTGTGCTCAATTGGCCTGCCAACTCTCCTGACCTGAACCCCATAGAGAATCTGTGGGATATTGGGAAGAGAAAGTTGAGAGACGCAAGACCCAACACTCTGGATGAGCTTAAGGCCGCTATCGAAGCATCCTGGGCCTCCATAACACCTCAGCAGTGCCACAGGCTGGTTGCCTCCATGCCACGCCGCATTGAAGCAGTCATTTCTGCAAAAGGATTCCCGACCAAGTATTGAGTGCATAACTGAACAGAATTATTTGAAGGTTGACTTTTTTTGTATTAAAAACACTTTTCTTTTATTGGTCGGATGAAATATGCTAATTTTTTGAGATAGGATTTTTGGGTTTTCATGAGCTGTATGCCAAAATCATCAATATTAAAACAAGAAAAGGCTTGAACTACTTCAGTTGTGTGTAATGAATCTAAAATATATGAAAGTCTAATGTTTATCAGTACATTACAGAAAATAATGAACTTTATCACAATATGCTAATTTTTTGAGAAGGACCTGTATATTATTTCACAGTATTCACACACGTGTAATACATATGTATTGACACATAAAATCTCTTTCTTCATTTATATATATATGCATTTTCATCCCATACATTATATTTTTTTATCTACAAAAAATCTTTTTAAATCCATTCATTGTATGGGTGTGCTTGCTTCTCAACCACATGTCTTGGGTTTGCTTGTGTTCACAGGTGATACCAATCACCAATTTGTTGATTGGACCTCTAATCACCATCCCTCTTGCCATGTGACCAGTGGGAAAGAGTATATATTAGATAGCCATTTTTGTGTGTGTTAGCTATGGTTAAGCACTAAGTTTTAGTCTGAAAACAGTTTGTATCCTGTTTGCTGTGGCATGTATCCTGTGATTCTATTTTTACAATGAAAGCAATATTTTTGGAGTGCGGCTGTCCAGACATCCCCCTTCATTATGCATTTTCAGGTGTTGCAGTAAAGCACCGCAATGCAACAATTTGAACCCAGTACTACAGTGCGCATTATGGAATTCATTAGACACAGTTTAATAGTCAGGTTTGTTGTGGTGTGGTATTTTGCATTTTACAGTGCATTGCATTAAGGCAACCTATTTATAGTGAGGGAAAAAAGTATTTGATCCCCTGCTGATTTTGTGCGGTGCCCACTGACAAAGAAATGATCAGTCTATAATTTTAATGGTAGGTTTATTTTAACAGCGAGAGACAGAATAACAACACAAATATCCAGAAAAACACATTTAAAAAAGTTGTAAATTGATTTGCATTTTAATGAGTGAAACAAGTATTTGACCCCTTCACAAAACATGACTTAGCACTTGGAGGCAAAACTCTTGTTGGCAATCACAGAGGTCAGACGTTTCTTGTAGTTAGCCACCAGGTTTGCACACATCTCAGGAGGGATTTTGTCCCACTCCTCTTTGCAGATCCTCTCCAAATCATTAAGGTTTCGAGGTTGACGTTTGGTAACTCGAACCTTCAGCTTCCTCCTGGTATTTTCTTTAAGATTAAGGTCTGGAGGCTGGCTAGGCCACCCCAGGACCTTAATGTGCTTCCTCTTGAGCCACTTTTGGCTCATTGTCATGCTGGAATGGAGGTTCATACCCAAAATTTGATGATCCTTGGCCCCCGTCCATCGTCCCTTTGATGCAGTGAAGTTGTCCTGTCCCCTTAGCAAAAAAACACCCCCAAAGCATAATGTTTCCACCTCCATGTTTGACGGTGGGGATGGTGTTTTTTGGGGTCATAGGCAGAATTCCTCCTCCTCCAAACACAGCGAGTTGAGTTGATGCCAAAGAGCTCTATTTTGGTCTCATCTGACCACAACACTTTCACCCAGTTTGCCTCTGAATCGTTCAGATGTTCATTAGCAAACTTCAGACGGGCCTGCACATGTGCTTTCTTAAACAGCGGGACCTTGCGGGCACTGCAGGATTTCAGTCCTTCACGGCGTAGTGTGTTATCAATTGTTTTCTTGGTGACTATGGCTCCAGCTGCCTTGAGATCATTGACAAAATTCTCCCGTGTAGTTCTGGGGTGATTTCTCACCGTTCTCATGATTATTTAAACTCCACGATGTGAGATCTTGCATGGAGCCCCAGACTAAGGGAGATTGACAGTTATTCTGAGTTTCTTCAAATAAAGTTTATGCACCAAGTGCATTGGAGGATGCCCCCATGGACTTTATATGGCAGAGATAGATAGTATCAAAAGTCAAATAGGGTAAAAAATTGACACACAGGTGCCTACTTTATTAATATAGAGAGAATAAAAAAAGTGCACTAAATAGGACACAAAGTATTTTTGAATATACAATAGGACAATACATACATCATCATATATAGAACATATTGAAATAGCCCAAAATACTAAATCCAATTTGTGGCTCAAAGTGTATTTGAGATCATCTGGTTGCATTCACATACAAATACCCAACATGTTTCGGAATTTTACTGCACTGATGTGCATCTTTTCCTTCATCGGGGTGGTATTGTAGTTTTAAGAGGCTAATGTTCATGTCTGTAAATATAAGTACAATTGTATAATATGTGTGGGAAAAACAACCTCATCACAATACAAACAAACTTATTTTTAACAATTGCAATAGTAATCAAAAGGTGCTCACATGTTAGATTCAGAGGAGATTAATTAAGGATAAAAGCAAAAATCCAAAAATGCAGAGCATGTTGGCCGTATGGATCCGTGCACAGGCAGCTGGCTATGAAGGGTCCAGATAGCTGGCGTCACTGCACATTCACAAGAAGCGCCCAGTGTAAAATACAACAGCAAACCAGCACTGTAAAAAATGTAGTAATGGTGGAGGAACATAAGTATAACAAAAGTATAAATCCACAAGAAAGGTATCTGCAAAGCAAAACAGTGTATGGAAAAGAGATCTAAATTCTCAGCATTCCACATAGAGCATAGTTACCTTTTTTGTCATTTGGGCAGCATAGGTGTTTGCAGCTGGTCGGCGGCCAAGGAACTGACACAAGCTGACCAGATAGCAACACCTAAATACCCTGATCAATTTGAACATAGCCAATCAGCGTGTGTTGAGACAGGGCTGTGCTATCTCCGCATAGTCAGCTGTGAATACACACAGCTGACTGCAGAGTCCATGGCGCTTCTCAGACAGAGAGGTGCGCGGCGTGGCCACGCCCCTGGGGGGCGGAGCATAATTTCAGTGTCTCTGGCAGGAAGAGGTTCCCCACCAGCAGAGAGAATTCCACAGGGGGGACACAACAATGCTCATTTCAGCACAAGGCCTGGGTGAGGACGGATGGCGTCCGTCGCCAACCTGGCCAGTGCTAATAGACCTTACCTGCTGGGTGTCAGTGCAATGACAAACCAGGATGTGTAAAGCCCACAGAGCCATCTAGGGGACGAATTACAGAACGGCCAACATTGAACAAAGATTACAATCATAAGGTAGGAACATGACCATACAACATAACATCATTATCATTAGTAAAGTAATGAATCATAGCCACAAGTGTACACAGTACACAGATGAATCGTAGCTGTGGGTCTACAAAGTACATGTATAAGAAGTGTATAAGCACAAGTACATACAATGTGAAAAATAAAATAAAATGAAAAAAGAAAAGTGAAAATCCAGCGTAATTCACATTGGAGGAGGCATTTATTGAAATCACCGCCTCTTGCATGGAAGTGCACCCGATCAAGGGCCAAAAAGAAAACAGTGGGAAGTGAATTGGGGTGTACCAAGGCCATATGCCGGCCAATAGGTACATCCGGATCACGTTTGTGGATTGTCAGGGTATGCTGATAAATTATTTTCCAGAACTCGTTGATAGTTTTCCCGACGTAGTAACAGCCACATTCACATGTAAGCAAGTAAACTATGTCGGGAGTTCTGCAGTTAACAAAATGTTTTGGACGAAAACGTTGTCCATTAGGTAGAACTATATTCGTACGTCTATACATATATTGGCAGTATGCACACCCCCCACATGAGAAGGTCCCTAGCGTTTTACAAGTATCACCTCTGTGGGGTTGATACTCGCTGGTAACTACTTTGTCACCTATAGATGGAGCTCTTCTAAAGGTGACAGCAGATACACTTGGGACAAATTGAGATATTGAAGAGTCCATTGTTAATAAATGCCAATATTTATTTAGTATTTGTCTAAAATGTTTGTGTTGCACCGAGTATGTGGTAACAATCCTAGTTTCTTCTTCAGTAGATGGTTGTTTAACTGTAGTAAGTAAATCACGGCAAGATGTTTTGAGTGTTTTTCTACAGGCCTTCTTGAGGGAGGAGTTGGAATAACCTCTCTCAAGGAGTCTCTCTTTTAGGATATCAGCCCCTTGTTTAAATGTAATGTCATCTGAACAGTTTCTACGAACCCTGAGGTACTGACTATAGGGTATAGAGGCCAGCAAGGGTTTGGGGTGTAAACTGGTTGCGTGAAGCAATGAGTTCCCTGCCGTAGGCTTATGGTATAATTGACTTGATAGAATTCCATCTGGTTGCTTTTTTACCAGTACATCCAGAAATGTGATCTCTGATTTACTGTGTGACATGGTAAAACTTAAGTTAAACTCATTTATATTGATGGCGGTCAAAAAGTAATGTAGAAGTTCAGCAGAGGCATCCCATATGAGAAAAACATCATCTATGTATCTTCTCCATGTAAGTACATGATGCATATACATAGATAATGACTCATTGGCAAGCAGTGAATCTTCCCACTCCCCCAGGTACAGATTGGCGTACGATGGGGCACAACAAGTCCCCATCGCAGCACCCTGTACCTGGAGGTAGTGGGAACCGTCAAAGCAAAAAACATTGTGGTATAGAATGAATTCAAGAGAATTCAAAATGAACTCTGTAAATGCAGGTTCGCCGTCGCTAAATTGCAACAATACATGACGTATTGTCGCTAGGCCTTTCACATGGGGGATAGTGCAGTACAGGAATTCGACGTCAATGGTAACTAAGTAGACATTGTCCTCAATATGTATGTCCTGCAAAGTTTGCAGGAAGTGAATTGTATCACGTACATAAGATGACAAACAGGCAACGAGGGGGTTGAGATGGTAATCAACAACCCGGCTGAGTTTTTCTATAAGATTACCACAGGCGGATATTATGGGTCTACCGGGAGGCTTGATCTGTTGCTTGTGCAGCTTAGGTAGAGCATAAAAGGTAGCCTCTTTAGAATGGCTAGTCCTGATGAATTCCCAAAGTTGTTTATTTATTACAATTCGTTCTAATGCCATGTCTAGCATTGAGTAAAAGCTCTTGGTGAATTTGTTCAGTAATGACCGCTGTATGGGTCGATACCAGTCAGGGTTCGAGAGTATGTCCATGCACATCTCAACATATTGTGTGTTGTTCATGACCACAACATTGCTGCCTTTATCGGACAGCTTAATTACAATGTCGTGGTCACGGGTCAACAAATCAAGTGCTGTCAACTCCGCACGATCAAGGTTAGTTTTGGTTCCAGGAAAATTTGACATTTTCCTAATATTAGCTGTTACTAATTTGAGAAAAGCAGATACATTCTGCTTCTAGCTCAAACCAGAATGTGTCTGCTTTTCTCAAATTAGTAACAGCTGACATTAGGAAAATGTCAAATTTTCCTGGAACCAAAACTAACCTTGATCGTGCGGAGTTGACAGGACTTGATTTGTTGACCCGTGACCACATTGTAATAAAGCCGTCCGAAAAAGGCAACAATGTCATGGTCATGGACAACACACAATATGTTGAGATGTGCATGGACATACTCTCGAACCCTGACTGGTATCGACCCATACAGCGGTCATTACTGGACAAATTCACCAAGAGCGTTTACTCAATGGTAAACATGGCATTAGAACAAAATGTAATAAAAAAATAACTTTGGGAATTCATCAGGACTAGCCATCCTAAAGAGGCTACCTTTTATGCTCTACCTAAGCTGCACAAGCAACAGATCAAGCCTCCCGGTAGATTCCTAATATCCGGCTTTGGTAATCTTACTGAAAACCTCAGCCGGGTTGTTGATAACCATCTCAAACCCCTCGTTGCCTGTTTATCATCTTATGTACGTGATACAATTCACTTCCTGCAAACTTTGCAGAACATATCATTTATAAAGATATTAAAAAGTAAGGGTCCCAACACTGAACCTTGGGGTACACCACTGATAACCTTAGACCATTCAGAGTAAGAATCATTAACCACGACTGAATTATGTCTTTTAGACAGTTTTCTATCCATTTACAAACTGATATTTCCAATCCTGTAGACTTTACCTTGCACATGAGTCGTGTGTGGGGAACTGTATCGAACGCTTTTGCAAAATCCAAGTATACCACGTCCACCCCTCTGTCCAAGGTTTTACTTACCTCTTCATAAAAAGAAATCAGGTTTCTCTGACAACTTCTGTCTTTCATGAATCCATGCTGTCTGTTGCTTAAAATATTTTAAGCAAAAACTCATCTATGTGGTCTATGTGGTCTTTTATTAATCTCTCCAGTATCTTCCCAACTATAGAAGTTAAACTAACAGGTCTATAGTTACTTTGTAAAGACTTTGTTCCATTTTTAAATATAGGTACCACATTGGCACATTATCTATGTATATGCATCATGTACTTACATGGAGAAGATACATAGATGATGTTTTTCTCATATGGGATGCCTCTGCTGAACTTCTACATGACTTTTTGATCGCCATCAATAAAAATGAGTTTAACTTAAGTTTTACCATGTCACAAAGTAAATCAGAGATCACATTTCTGGATGTACTGGTAAAAAAAGCAACCAGATGGAAGTCTATCAAGTCAATTATACCATAAGCCTACGGCAGGGAACTCATTGCTTCATGCAACCAGTTTCCACCCCAAACCCTTGCTGGCCTCTATACCCTATAGCCAGTACCTCAGGGTTCGTATAAACTGTTCAGATGACATTACATTTAAACAAGAGGCTGATATCCTAAAAGAAAGACTCCTTGAGAGAGGTTATTCTACTCCTCCCTCAAGAAGGCCTATAGAAAAACACTCAAAACATCTCGCCGTGATTTACTTACTACAGTTAAACAACCATCTACTGAAGATGTGACTAGGATTGTTACCACATACTCGTTGCAACACAAATATTTTAGACGAATACTAAATAAATATTGGCATTTATTAACAATGGACTCTTCAATATCCCAATTTTTTCCAAGTGTACCTGCTGTCACCTTTAGAAGAGCTCCATCTATAAGTGACAAAGTAGTTACCAGCGAGTATCAACCCCACAGAGGTGATACTTGTAAAACGCTAGGGACCTTCTCATGTGGGGGGTGTAATATATGGATAGATGTACGAATATAGTTCTACCTAATGGACAACGTTTTCATCCAAAACATTTTGTTAACTGCAGAACCCCCGGCGTAGTTTACTTGCTTACATGTGAATGTGGCTGTTACTACATTGGGAAAACTATCAAAGAGTTCGGGAAAATAATTTATCAACATACCCTGACAATCCGCAAACGTGATCCGGATGTACCTATTGGCCGGCATATGGCCTTGGTACACCCTAATTCACTTCCCACTGTTTTCTTTTTGGCCCTTGATCGGGTGAACTTCCATGCAAGAGGCAGTGATTTCAATAAACGCCTCCTCCAATGTGAATTACACTGGATTTTCAACCTACAGGCCACTTCGTCGCCTGGGTTAAATGAGGCATTCAACTTTAGACCATTCCTTCCTGGCTTCACATCGGGGGTCTGTGAGCTGAATTTATAAAGACTCTTTTATCCTCTATGGTGGGGGATCATATGTTTTGCCTTTATAATACTCCTGCTTTTTTCTTTGCTATTTTTCGTATGAATAGGCTATTTATTTACTGTTTGCCTATCATTCAAGCTCAGGGCGAAAATCCATCTATACTAGGCAAAACGGAAAATTTATTGCCAATACTTACCGTAATTTTCCTTTCCTGATAGACTCCATGGCAGACTACGTGTGGGTTAACCCCGCCTCCTCTCCATAGCTATAGGACCCCTTACCCATAAATTTGAGCTCACCTCCACAGACAGGTGTTCCGTAACTAGCCGACTCAAATTTCGACTCTCATATTTTTATTCATGGGTGGGAACTCCATCTGCCATGGAGTCTATCAGGAAATGAAAATTACGGTAAGTATTGGCAATAAATTTTCCGTTTTCCTGACAGACTCCATGGCAGACTACGTGTGGGAAATAACTAGCCAATCCACACGGGAGGGTATGCTTGAACAAAAATATTTAATCTTTCCCATCAACTGATAGGATTTTTCGACCAAAATTTACAGAGGAAAGGGAAGCAGGCTCAATACAATAATGAGTCATAAAGGTATTAATGGAAGACCACGAAGCTGCCTTGCATATTACTTCAGGAGCCACGTGTCGAGCTGCTGCCCATGAGGCTGCCATGCCTCTGGTGGAATGAGCCGTCACCACCTCTGGAGGGGCCAAGCCCTTTGCCCTGTAGGCCTGTTGGATAGACTGGACGATCCAGGCTGCTATCGTTCTGGAGGAAGCTGTATTTCCTTTGTTGCTGCCAGAATGTAATAAGAACAGGTAGTTCGAGTTTCTGAAAGATGAAGTGACTCTCAGATAATCCTTCAGAGTTTCGCCGACATCCAGGGGATGAGCATCTGCTGATTCTGGAGAATTGAAGGTAGGAAGGACTATTTCCTGATTCTCGTGAAAAACTGACGTGACTTTGGGTTTAGACCCAAGCATGGGAATAAGGACCACTCGGTCCGGGAAGAAAGTCAGAAAGGGTTCTTGATAACCCAGGAAGCTTATTTCTGAAACCCTTTTGGCTGAGGTAATAGCCACTAGAAAGGCCAGCTTAATTGACAAGTCCTTAATAGAAAGATCCTTGTTGTTGAGTGATGACAGAGCATCAAGGACGAGCGGAAGATCCCATTTGGGGAATCTGGGTTTCCTCTGAGGCCTGATTCTCGAAGCCCCCCGAAAGAACTGTTGAACCAGGGGATGAGTTGCCCATGATGTTCCTGAAAATGCCGATAAGGCTGAAACTTGTACTCTGAGGGAACTGATTAACAAAGGAAGATCCAAGCCTGATTGGCAGTGATGTCGCGAACATAAAATTTTCCGTTTGCGAACGGCGAACGCGAACTGCCGCAAATGTTCGCGAACGGGCGAACCCGGCGAACCGCCATAGACTTCAATAGGCAGGCGAATTTTAAAACCCACAGGGACTCTTTCTGGCCACAATAGTGATGGAAAAGTTGTTTTCAAGGGGACTAACACCTGGACTGTGGCATGCCGGAGGGGGATCCATGGCAAAACTCCCATGGAAAATTACGTAGTTGACGCAGAGTCGGGTTTTAATCCATAAAGGGCATAAATCACCTAACATTCCTAATGTGTTTGGAATAACGTGCTTTAAAACATCAGGTATGATGTTGTATCGATCAGGTAGTGTAGGGGTTACGCCCGCTTCACAGTGACAGACCAAACTCAGACAGACCAAACTCCCCGTTTAACGCACCGCAAACAACTGCAAACAGTCCATTTGCACAACCGCAAGGCTTTAATGATCACCTTAGATGATCACAAAGAAAATATATGTTTTTTCTATGCAAAATTATCAAGCCGATCGCTTTTGGTCTGTTCACAATGAAGCAACGACCTTACCATCTGGGGTGTGCCAACAACGCCATTGCCAACACACTCATAGAGGTGGTCGCTTCATTGTGATACGCAAGCCCCTTCACCACAACAAGGTAACGATCACGAAGGGGAATTGACACAGGTATGTGTTTTTTTGTTTGTTTTTTTTGCAGCCACAGTGCAGCACCAGAGGCCAGAAAAATTAGGCATGTACACATGCCTGTAAAATTAGGTATTGTTGCAGCCGCTGCTGTAGCAGCGGCCAGAAAAAATTATGTTTTTCAGGCAGAAAGTGCCCTAAAACATTGCGGCTTGTGGACCATTTTTAGCTCAAGGCAGCTCATCTCATCAGGCCTTTTTTAGTCAAATGTATCGCCCACTGTCAGTCCCTTCGGGATCCATGCCTCATTCATCTTAATAAAAGGTGAGGTAATCTAGACTTTTTTGACCTAGGCGACTTCTCTTCTCAGTGACAATACCTCCTGCTGCACTGAAGGTCCTTTCTGAAAGGACACTTGAAGCGGGGCAGGCCAGAAGTTCTATCGCAAATTGGGATAGCTCAGGCCACAGGTCAAGCCTGCACACCCAGTAGTCAAGGGGTTCATCGCTCCTCAGAGTGTCGATATCTGCAGTTAAGGCGAGGTAGTCTGCTACCTGTCGGTCGAGTCGTTCTCTGAGGGTGGACCCCGAAGGGCTGTGGCGATGCGTAGGACTTAAAAAGCTCCGCATGTCCTCCATCAACAATACGTCTGTAAAGCGTCCTGTCCTTGCCGGCATGGTCGTGGTAGGAGGAGGATTACTTTCACCTCTTCCCCTGTTAGATTCCCGTTGTGCTGTGACATCACCCTTATACGCTGTGTAAAGCATACTTTTTAATTTATTTTGGAACTGCTGCATCCTTTCCGACTTCCTGTAATTCGGTAACATTTCTGGCACTTTCTGCTTATACCGGGGGTCTAGTAGCGTGGCCACCCAATACAGGTCGTTCTCCTTCAGCCTTTTTATACGAGGGTCCCTCAACAGGCACGACAGCATGAAAGACCCCATTTGCACAAGGTTGGATGCCGAGCTACTCATGTCCTGTTCCTCGTCCTCACTGATCTCACTGAAGGTCTGTTCTTCCCCCCAGCCACGTACAACACCACGGGTACCAGATAGGTGACAACGAGCACCCTGGGATGCCTGCTGTGGTTGGTCTTCCTTCTCCTCCTCAAAGCCACATTCCTCCTCTGACTCCTCTTCCTCAGACTCCTCTTCCAGCGTTGCCGCAGGTCCAGCAAGCGATGCTGATAAGGCTGTTTCTGGTGGTGGTGATGGTGACCACAACTCTTCCTCTTCCTCTTCACGCTCATCTACGGCCTGATCCAGCACTCTTCGCAGGGCACGCTCCAGGAAGAAAACAAATGGGATGATGTCGCTGATGGTGCCTTCAGTGCGACTGACTAGGTTTGTCACCTCCTCAAAAGGACGCATGAGCCTACAGGCATTGCGCATGAGCGTCCAGTAACGTGGCAAAAAAATTCCCAGCTGCGCAGAGGCTGTCCTAGCACCCCGGTCATACAAATACTCGTTGACGGCTTTTTCTTGTTGGAGCAGGCGGTCGAACATTAGGAGTGTTGAATTCCAACGTGTCGGGCTGTCGCAAATCAAGCGCCTCACTGGCATGTTGTTTCGCCTCTGGATATCTGAAAAGTGCGCCATGGCTGTGTAGGAACGCCTGAAATGGCCACACACCTTCCTGGCCTGCTTGAGGACATCCTGTAAGTCTGGGTAATTATGCACAAAGCGTTGTACAATCAGATTTAACACATGTGCCATGCACGGCACATGTGTCAACTTGCCCAAATTCAATGCCGCCAACAAATTGCTTCCGTTGTCACACACCACTTTGCCGATCTCCAGTTGGTGCGGAGTCAGCCACTGATCCACCTGTGCGTTCAGGGCGGACAGGAGTGCTGGTCCGGTGTGACTCTCTGCTTTCAGGCAAGTCAACCCCAAGACAGCGTGACACTGTCGTATCCGGGATGTGGAATAGCCCCTGGGGAGCTGGGGGGGTGCTGTTGATGTGGAGCAAGACGCAGCAGCAGAAGAGGACTCAGCCGAGGAGGTTATCGAAGAGGATGGAGTAGGAGGAGTAGAGGAGGTGACAGCAGGCCTGCCTGCAAGTCGTGGTGGTGTCACCACCAACTCCTCTGCAGAGTCACGCATTACATGCTTGGCAGCCGTCAGCAGGTTTACCCAATGAGCAGTGTAGGTGATATACCTGCCCTGACCGTGCTTTGCAGACCAGGTATCAGTGGTCAGATGGACCCTTGCCCCAACACTGTGTGCCAGACATGCCATGACTTCCTTTTGCACAATAGAGTACAGGTTGGGGATAGCCTTTTGTGAAAAGAAATTTCGGCCGGGTACCTTCCACTGCGGTGTCCCAATAGCTACAAATTTTTTGAAGGCCTCAGACTCCACCAGCTTGTATGGTAAAAGCTGGCGGGCTAAGAGTTCCGACAAGCCAGCTGTCAGACGCCGGGCAAGGGGGTGACTCTGTGACATTGGCTTCTTACGCTCAAACATGTCCTTGACAGACACCTGACTGTGGGCAGATGAGCAGGAACTGCTCAAGGCGAGAGACGTAGTGTCAGATGGTTGAGAGGGGGCAAGGAGGACAGCAGTGGTTGACGTGGCTGAAGATGCTGGACCAGGAGGAGGATGGTGGCTTTGAGCTTGTGTGCTGCTTGTACTCGTCATCATGTGTTGATCCCATAGGCGTTTGTGATGTGAGATCATGTGCCTTCGCAAAGCAGTTGTACCTAGGTGGGTGTTGGATTTCCCACGACTCAGTTTCTTTTGGCACAGGTTGCAAATGGCATCGCTGTTATCAGAGGCAGACACACAAAAAAAATGCCACACTGCTGAGCTTTGCAATGGCGGCATTCTGGTGGTGGCAACAGCATGCGTTGATTGGCGTGCTGTCTGGCTGACCCCGGGTGCCGATACATGCTGTCTGACTGTGCCACTAGCTCCTTGTGACGACCTACCCCTCCTTCCAACTCGTCTCCTCCTCCTCTCTGTCTCCCCATCTGAACTTTCCCCCTGTTCTTCTTCTCTTCGAGCGGGCACCCACGTGACATCCACATCGTCATCATCAACCGCTTCACTTGTATCTGACAACTCAGCAAAGGAAGCAGCAGCGGGTACAACATCATCATCATCACACCGTACATCCATGTGTGTAATGCTGCCTGACTGAGACATATCCCTTTTATCTACATCCTCTGGCAATAATGTTTGCGCATCACTCATTTCTTCCAACTCATGTGTAAATAACTCCTCTGACAGATCAAGTGAAGCAACTGTGGTGCTAGTGTTGGTGGTGGCGGCAGGCGGGCGAGTGGTAACTTGAGAGGTGCCCAAAGCTGAGCTGGAGAAGGATGGTGCGTCAAGGTTCCGAGCGGAAGCTGTAGAAGATTGGCTGTCCTGTGTTAGCCAGTCAACTATGTCCTCAGAACTTTTCGAGTTCAGGGTACGTGGCCCCTGAACACTGGGCATTATTCTAGGGCCAAAGGGAATCACAGCACCACGACCACGACAGCCCCTGCGGGGTGGCCTGCCTCTGCCTGTCATTTTTTTTAGATTAGTTTAGTTGTACTATGCGTGCAAGCTACTGTGACACCAGATATGAGTGGCACTGTGCACTGGCAGAAGTTGGCACAGTAGACACTGTAGGTCTGACACACACGCTGGCAGGCAACTGACTGCTCATCTACTGCAGTCAAAACTGTTGTGGTTTTTTTTATGTAAGCTACTGTGCCGGGGAAAAAAAACAAGCAGACTGGTGTTTTACCAGCCCTAAAAAGGGCTTTTTGGGGTGCTGTCAGGACGCTGTGCTTACAGCAGAGATCAGATGAGTCTTTCAGGAGTGGAGTGAACACTGAATACACTGGCCTAGCCTAGCTTTCCCTATAAAATCAGCAGCAGCTAAACTGTCCCTCCTCTGGCTAACACTGCAGCTTAAGTACAGACTGAATCTAAAATAGATGCTGTCCAGGAAAAAACAAAAAAGCAGACTGGTGTTTTACCAGCCCTAAAAAGGGCTTTTTGGGGTGCTGTCAGGACGCTGTGCTTACAGCAGAGATCAGATGAGTCTTTCAGGAGTGGAGTGAACACTGAATACACTTGCCTATAGCTTTCCCTATAAAATCAGCAGCAGCTAAACTGTCCCTCCTCTGGCTAACACTGCAGCTTAAGTACAGACTGAATCTAAAATAGATGCTGTCCAGGAAAAAACAAAAAAGCAGACTGGTGTTTTACCAGCCCTAAAAAGGGCTTTTTGGGGTGCTGTCAGGACGCTGTGCTTACAGCAGAGATCAGATGAGTCTTTCAGGAGTGGAGTGAACACTGAATACACTTGCCTATAGCTTTCCCTATAAAATCAGCAGCAGCTAAACTGTCCCTCCTCTGGCTAACACTGCAGCTTAAGTACAGACTGAATCTAAAATAGATGCTGTCCAGGAAAAAAACAAAAAAGCAGACTGGTGTTTTACCAGCCCTAAAAAGGGCTTTTTGGGGTGCTGTCAGGACGCTGTGCTTACAGCAGAGATCAGATGAGTCTTTCAGGAGTGGAGTGAACACTGAATACACTTGCCTATAGCTTTCCCTATAAAATCAGCAGCAGCTAAACTGTCCCTCCTCTGGCTAACACTGCAGCTTAAGTACAGACTGAATCTAAAATAGATGCTGTCCAGGAAAAAACAAAAAAGCAGACTGGTGTTTTACCAGCCCTAAAAAGGGCTTTTTGGGGTGCTGTCAGGACGCTGTGCTTACAGCAGAGATCAGATGAGTCTTTCAGGAGTGGAGTGAACACTGAATACACTGGCCTAGCCTAGCTTTCCCTATAAAATCAGCAGCAGCTAAACTGTCCCTCCTCTGGCTAACACTGCAGCTTAAGTACAGACTGAATCTAAAATAGATGCTGTCCAGGAAAAAACAAAAAAGCAGACTGGTGTTTTACCAGCCCTAAAAAGGGCTTTTTGGGGTGCTGTCAGGACGCTGTGCTTACAGCAGAGATCAGATGAGTCTTTCAGGAGTGGAGTGAACACTGAATACACTGGCCTAGCCTAGCTTTCCCTATAAAATCAGCAGCAGCTAAACTGTCCCTCCTCTGGCTAACACTGCAGCTTAAGTACAGACTGAATCTAAAATAGATGCTGTCCAGGAAAAAACAAAAAAGCAGACTGGTGTTTTACCAGCCCTAAAAAGGGCTTTTTGGGGTGCTGTCAGGACGCTGTGCTTACAGCAGAGATCAGATGAGTCTTTCAGGAGTGGAGTGAACACTGAATACACTTGCCTATAGCTTTCCCTATAAAATCAGCAGCAGCTAAACTGTCCCTCCTCTGGCTAACACTGCAGCTTAAGTACAGACTGAATCTAAAATAGATGCTGTCCAGGAAAAAACAAAAAAGCAGACTGGTGTTTTACCAGCCCTAAAAAGGGCTTTTTGGGGTGCTGTCAGGACGCTGTGCTTAAAGCAGAGATCAGATGAGTCTTTCAGGAGTGGAGTGAACACTGAATACACTTGCCTATAGCTTTCCCTATAAAATCAGCAGCAGCTAAACTGTCCCTCCTCTGGCTAACACTGCAGCTTAAGTACAGACTGAATCTAAAATAGATGCTGTCCAGGGAAAAAAAAAAAGCAGACTGGTGTTTTACCAGCCCTAAAAAGGGCTTTTTGGGGTGCTGTCAGGACGCTGTGCTTACAGCAGAGATCAGATGAGTCTTTCAGGAGTGGAGTGAACACTGAATACACTTGCCTATAGCTTTCCCTATAAAATCAGCAGCAGCTAAACTGTCCCTCCTCTGGCTAACACTGCAGCTTAAGTACAGACTGAATCTAAAATAGATGCTGTCCAGGAAAAAAAAAAGAAGCAGACTGGTGTTTTACCAGCCCTAAAAAGGGCTTTTTGGGGTGCTGTCAGGACGCTGTGCTTACAGCAGAGATCAGATGAGTCTTTCAGGAGTGGAGTGAACACTGAATACACTTGCCTAGCCTAGCTTTCCCTATAAAATAAGCAGCAGCTAAACTGTCCCTCCTCTCGCTAAGACTGCAGCTTGAGAATGAATCTAAAATGGATGCTGTCCAGGAGGTGGGAGGGTCTGGGAGGGAGGGTATGCTGCTGATTGGCTGGAATGTGTCTGCTGACTGTGAGGTACAGGGTCAAAGTTTGCTCAATGATAATGAATAGGGGGCGGACCGAACATCGCATATGTTCGCCGGCCGCGGCGAACGCGAACAAGCTATGTTCGCCGGGAACTGTTCGCCGGCGAATAGTTCTGTACATCTCTACTGATTGGAGAAAACTCAAAACATCTTGAACTCCAGGATCTCTGAAGGATTTCCCTGCAGAAGTCATGAAGCTGACGAATCTTGTCCAGATTCTGTTATAGGTTTTGTTTGTGTTAGGCTTTCTGGAGCTCATAAGGGTAGAGATTACCCCTGAGGCACATCCAAGAGACTCTAGCCTCTCCCTCTCAAAAACCAAACCATCAGTCTCAGTATCGCTGGACAAGGGTGCAGGGTCGCCCCCTGAGAAAGAAGGTCCGGCCTGAGGGGAAGAGGCAGCGGGTCCCTGAAGCTCATCAGGTTCAGGAGAGGAAACCATGGCCTGCTCGGCCAATATGGTACTATTGTTAACACTTCGACTTTCTCCAACAGGAGCCGCTGCAGGAATTTCAGTATAATCGGAGGTGGAGGGAAGGCATATGCCTTGTTGAATCTCCATTGGCTCGTTAGTGCATCTACTCCAAAGGCTTGGCTGCACCGACCTCGAGTGAAGTATCTGTTCACTTTGTGATTGCAAGGGGATGCAAACAGATCCACTTCTGGGACTATTCCCAACCAGGGATGAGCCGAACACCCCCCTGTTCGGTTCGCACCAGAACCTGCGAACAGACAAAATGTTCGTGTAAACTTTAGAACCCTATTAAATACAATGGACTCGAACGTTCGAAATCTAAAGTGTTAATTATAAAGGCTAATATGCAAGTTATTGTCCTAAAAAGTGTTTGGGGACCTGGGTCCTGCCCCAGGGGACATGTATCAATGCAAAAAGAAGTTTTAAAAACGGCCGTTTTTTCGGGAGCAGTGATTTTAATAATGCTTAAAATGAAAAAATAAAAGTGAAATATTCCTTTAAATTTCGTACCTGGGGGGTGTGTATGATATGCATGTGAAGTGGCGCATGTTTCCCGTGCTTAGAACTGTCCCTGCAAAAAATGTCATTTTTGAAAGAAAAAAAATGCATTTAAAACTGACTCGCGGCTATTAATGAATTGTCGGCTCCCGGCAATACATACAAAAGTCATTGAGAAAAAAAAAAAAAAAAGCGTGGGGGTTCCCCAGAATTCAATTACCAGGCCCTTCAGATCTGGCATGGATTTTAAGGGGAACTCCACCCCAAGTTTAAAAAAAAAATGGCGTGGAGTCCCCCTAAAAATCCATACCAGACCCCTTATCCGAGCACGCAACCTGGCCGGCCGCAGGGGAAAAGGGGGGGACGAGAGAGCGGCCCCCCCTCCCTCCTGAACCGTACCAAGCCACATGCCCTCAACATGGGGAGGATGTCCCCATGTTGATGGGGACAAGGGCCTCATCCCCACAACCCTTGCCCGGTGGTTGTGGGGGTCTGCGGGCGGGGGGCTTATCGGAATCTGGAAGACCCCTTTAACAAAGGGGACCCCCAGATCCCGCCCCCCCCCTATGTGAATTGGTAACGGGTACATTGTACCCCTACCATTTCACGAAGAAAGCGTAAAAAAAATGTTTAAAAAAACACACAAACACCTTGAAAAAGTCCTTTATTTAAAAAAAACAAAAAAAAACATTCCAGCGGTGAAATCCAGTGTCCCGCGGCGATCCCGATGTCCAGCGCTGTCCTTCATTGGTTGTGCCTGAGCGGACCTGATGGGGAACTCCCTCTCAGTATTTTAAATGTATAGACCCGCCCCTTCTAAAGTTCCCCATCAGGTCCGCTCAGCGGACGAGATGCGGAACATGAGAAGGGGCGGGTCTATACATGTATTACCAAAGTGAGAGCAGTTCCCCATCAGGTCCGCCCCCTCGGTATGTCGGACCCGCCTACGTCATTGGCTTGAGCGGGGAACTTCCTTCACTATGTAAATTTAAATTACACAGTGAAGGAAGTTCCCCGCTCAAGCCAATGACGTAGGCGGGTCTGACATACCGAGGAGGCGGACCTGATGGGGAACTGCTCTCACTTTGGTAATACATGTATAGACCCGCCCCTTCTCATGTTCCGCATCTGGTCCGCTGAGCGGACCTGATGGGGAACTTTAGAAGGGGCGGGTCTATACATTTAAAATACTGAGAGGGAGTTCCCCATCAGGTCCGCTCAGGCACAACCAATGACGGACAGCGCTGGACATCGGGATCGCCGCGGGACACTGGATTTCACCGCTGGAATGTTTTTTTTTTTAAATAAAGGACTTTTTCAAGGTGTTTGTGTGTTTTTTTAAACATTTTTTTACGCTTTCTTCGTGAAATGGTAGGGGTACAATGTACCCCTTACCAATTCACATAGGGGGGGGGGGCCGGGATCTGGGGGTCCTCTTTGTTAAAGGGGTCTTCCAGATTCCGATAAGCCCCCCGCCCGCAGACCCCCACAACCACCGGGCAAGGGTTGTGGGGATGAGGCCCTTGTCCCCATCAACATGGGGACATCCTCCCCATGTTGAGGGCATGTGGCTTGGTACGGTTCAGGAGGGAGGGGGGGGGCGCTCTCTCGTCCCCCCCTTTTCCCCTGCGGCCGGCCAGGTTGCATGCTCGGATAAGGGGTCTGGTATGGATTTTTAGGGGGACTCCACGCCATTTTTTTTTTAATTTGGGGTGGAGTTCCCCTTAAAATCCATGCCAGATCTGAAGGGCCTGGAATGGATATTTGGGGGAACCCCACGTCAATTTTTTTTTTATTTGCGGCGGGGTTCCCCTTAATATCCATTCCAGACCTGAAGGGCCTGGTAATTGAATTCTGGGGAACCCCCACGCTTTTTTTTTTTTTTTTATCAATGACTTTTGTATGTATTGCCGGGAGCCGACAATTCATTAATAGCCGCGAGTCAGTTTTAAATGCATTTTTTTCTTTCAAAAATGACACTTTTTGCAGGGACAGTTCTAAGCACGGGAAACATGCGCCACTTCACATGCATATCATACACACCCCCCAGGTACGAAATTTAAAGGAATATTTCACTTTTATTTTTTCATTTTAAGCATTATTAAAATCACTGCTCCCGAAAAAACGGCCGTTTTTAAAACTTCTTTTTGCATTGATACATGTCCCCTGGGGCAGGACCCGGGTCCCCAAACACTTTTTAGGACAATAACTTGCATATAAGCCTTTATAATTAGCACTTTAGATTTCTCCCATAGATTTTTCGAATTTGCCGCGAACACCCCAATTTGTTCGCTGTTCGGCGAACGGGCGAACAGGCAATGTTCGAGTCGAACATGAGTTCGACTCGAACTCGAAGCTCATCCCTATTCCCAACGATAGGATCCACTGGAATGTTTGTGGATGCAGTGACCATTCGTTGTTGTCTAAGGTACTGCGCGACAAAAAGTCCGCTTGAATGTTCTGCTCTCCTGGAATGAAGACTGCTGTTAAGTTGAGCAGATTCCTCTGAGCCCAGGTCATGATAGGTTCGACCTCTTGGAGAAGGGTGGAGCTTCGAGTGCCCCCTTGTCTCTTCACATATGCCACAGCAGTGGTATTGTCCATTCTGAGTAGGACCGACTTCCCTTTCAGAAGGTGGGAGA